>OX422213.1:147327213-148527213 GCA_949130495.1 Sambucus nigra
GGGGAATTTCGGGTCCCCTTCCACCTTACATATAGTAAACCAATCTCCACTAATTGGTATACAATAACACACAAAATATATTTGGTTTAGAAAGGGAAAAATCTGTTTTTTCAAAATTTTCTATAAATTAGCATTGTACCTATTTTCTAAGAGCATTTTCTGGAGCTTGAAGAAGGAAGAGCTAGGAATTTAAGAAGTTATCCTTGAAGCACATCAACGCCAACAAACAAATCCAATCTCAATAAAGAGAGATAATTTTTCATAAAGTTTGTAATTAAAATTAGAATGATAATTGCATAAACATATTGGAGATCGTATAAGAATTATATTATTGTTACATATATAATTCTTATTCATGTTGTACAATAAATTACAGTGGGATCAATAAAGTCTGTCTTACATGCAAGCCCGTTGGAGAACAACAAAAGATTTCTCCTAATGCATTCCTTCACCACTTGAAATACATGACTACCCCAAAAAATACTGTGTATCTGATCTGTGCACGGGTCCCATGGAATTGCATCCATAAAATTGTCCAGGTATGAACAAATCTCCATACGCTTTTTGTTTACCATAAATCTCTTTGGTGTTCTTATTTCAGCAAAGTTAATGAGTCCACAATAAAAAAAACAATTCCACATGATTTATGTATCATACGCAAGCTTTGCATGAAGCCTTTTGATCCAGGTTGACCGCACCCCCCACGCCCCCGTGCGCGTGCGTGCGCAAATACACATCAAGGTCTAACAATTCCTGTTTTGAACAGCAGCATATTAAACAACATCGATTAGTTAGATTAGTAGTTATAAATTCAGTTAGACTGTTTGTTTGTTTAGTTAGTTATAGTCAGCTGTATAGTTAGTTACAAGGTAGCTTATAAATAAGCAGTTCTCATGATGTAATTGAAGTAAGTTTTGAATGAGAAATTAATTGTTCATTTCTTCCATTTTTCTACTAAATTTTTCTCTGTTCAGTAATATGGTATCAGAGCAAATCTCATGCTTGAGTTGCAATCTCTGATTTCTCTTACAAACATATATCCTCTCTTTTCTTCCTCATCATGACTCGTGGTCAAGCAGCTAGTCGAGGGTGGAATAATGGAGGCAATGTTTCTCCAGGAGGTGGAAACATTTTCAATAGATTTGCAAATCTGGAAATAGCAGATCGATCTATTCTTGATGATTCAAATAGTCCTTTCTATTTGAGTAATGGTGATCATCCAGGATTAAATTTGGTTTCATCTCATTTGATTGGAACTAATTACAATTCTTGGAAGAGATCTATGACCATGGCTCTAGTGGCCAAGAACAAACTAGGGTTTATTGATGGAAATCTAATTCAACCGGCCATTGATGATGTTACTTATAGTTGCTGGTCCAGATGTAACAACATGGTTATGTCTTGGATTAGTCATTCTCTTTCAAAAGACAAAGCAGAAAGTGTTATGTATTTGGATAATGGTGCTGAAATGTGGATTGACCTTTATGATATGTATCATCAAAGCAATGGGACACGTATATTTGAAATCAAACAAATGCTGAACAATTTGGTGCAAGGTGCAAATGATGTTAGCAGTTACTACACCAATATGAAAGCTCTATGGGATGAATTTAAAGAATTCAGACCACTTGCAATTTGCAATTGTGGAAGTATGAAGTAATTCATGGATTATCAGCAACAAGATCAAGTACTTCAATTCTTGATGGGTTTAAATGAGTCATACAGTCAGATTAGAGCCCAAATCCTCATGGTAGATCCATTACCACATATAAACAATGTATTCTCTTTGGTTGTCCAAGAAGAGAGGTAAAGATCCATTGCCACAGGACCTATTTTACAACCCACAACTACTGCCACCATCTCATCTACCTATAATTCTAGAAATAGGAACAAAAGGGATAGACCATTTTGTACTCATTGCAAAAGGAGTGGGCATACTATGGAGAAATGTTATGTTCTTCATGGTTTTCCTCGTGGATACAAAGATCGTGGCATGACAAATGATCTACGAAACAAACATATGAAGCCAATTGTTAATCAAACTTCCTTTTCCCATAATCAACTTGAAGATTCCAGTTCTGATTTTTCATTGATGTTATCCTCAAGCCAATGTCAACAAATTATTTCTCTTCTAAGCAATCATCTTCAAAATCAGAACAATGTATCTCAAGAACAGCCACCAGTTGTTTCTAATTTCATCGGTAATGTCCCCTCTATTCCCACTCATTCATGGATTTTTGACAGTGGAGTCACTCACCATGTGTGCCATGATTTGAATTTTTTTTACTTCTTTTAAGCCCCATATCATGGCTTCTCATGTCACTCTTCCTACTGGTCAACAAGTTAAGATACAACAAGTTGGCACTGTGAAACTTAGTGATCATTTGCTTCTTCATGGGGTGTTATATATCCCTCAATTCCAATACAATTTGATATCTATTAGTGCACTCACTAAAGATACTCCTTGTGTTTTGGAATTTAATGCTCTTCATTGTGTTATCCAGGGAAAGACTTCTCAGATTGGGATGGGTGAAAGACATGGAAACCTGTATTTTTTGAAGCAAGATGGATTAAAGAAATATAAAGAAGTCAAGATTCAAGACTATGCAGCTTTCAACACAGTGTCAAATGAAAACATATGGCATGCTAGATTAGGCCATCCTTAATTTGTAATAAATCAATCTTTGAACAAGCAGTTGATTTTTCATAATAGATCAAATGAAGATTCTCATTGTTCTATTTGTCCACTAGCTAAACAGAAGAGATTACCATTTCAATCTAGTAACAGTTTATCTTCTAAAGTGTTTGATCTAATTCATGTGGATGCTTGGGGACCTTTTCATGTCATTAGTTATGAAGGATATAAATACTTCTTGACTATTGTTGATGATTGTTCTCGATTCACTTGGGTGTTTTTGTTGAAAAGTAAGGCTGATGTTCAATAGGCAATCCCAAATTTCTTTGAAATGGTATATACTCAATATGGTCAGAGGATCAAAGGAGTCAGATCAGATAATGCAAGGGAATTAAACATTACAGAGTTTTACAAGTATAGAGGAGTCATTCACTATCATTCTTGTGTTGAGAGACCTCAGCAAAATTCTGTAGTTGAAAGAAAACACCAACATCTTCTAAATGTTGCTAGATCATTGATGTTTCAATTTGGCTTATCTCTTGTCTATTAGACTGAATCTATTATCATTGCAACCTATTTGATTAATAGGCTGCCATCTCCTCTTTTACTTAACAAAACACCTTATGAGATTATTCACAACAAGATACCAAACTATGAGCATTTAAAGAGTTTTGGTTGTCTTTGTTATGCCTCCACTCTACTTAGTAGCAGAAATAAATTCTCTCCTAGAGCCAGATCCTGTGTTTTCATTGGTTATCCTCCAGGAATGAAAGCCTATAAGTTACTTGACCTTGAAACCAATGAAATCCTAATTTCTAGAGATGTTAAGCTTTATGAACAACTTTATCCTCTTGCAAATTCCACCTCCACACAATCTATTCTAGAATTCATGTCAAATAGTGTGTTGCCTTTGCCTATTCAAGAAGACATTTCAAATACTTCGGAATCTCAACAAACCAGCATAAATAATTCATCACATTCTAGCTCTTCTTCTAATACTCCCACAGTTGTAACTAGATCTCAAAGAATAGTTAAAACTCCCAGCTATCTCAGAGATTATCACTGTGGAAAGATTGTTAATAACACCACCTCTTCTACTGCTCATCCTTTATTAAATGTTCTTGACTATAGCAAGTTGAATCATCCTTACAAGGCTGCAGTCATGGCTATCACTGGAGTGTTTGAACCCTAATCTTATGCTCAAGCCAGTGACAAAGAAGAATGGGTACATGCAATGACAGAAGAACTTAAGGCTTTGGAATCCAATCACACCTGGTCCATTGTTCCCCTTCCTGCAAGGCATCATGCCATAGGCTGTAAATGGGTTTATAAAGTAAAATTTAGAGCTGATGGTTCAATTGAGAGGTATAAGGCCAGATTAGTTGCAAAGGGGTATACTCAACAAGAAGGAATAGATTATTTTGATACATTTGCTCCAGTTGCAAAGCTTGTAACTATAAAACTTTTGTTAGCATTAGCTTCAGTTCATAGTTGGCATCTTAGATGTTAATAATGCTTTTCTACATGGTGATTTAAATGAAGAAGTGTATATGACCATCCCTCTAGGGTATAGTACTAAGGGTGAGAAGTCTCTACCATTTAATTCAGTTTGCAAGTTGCACAAATCATTATATGTATTAAAGCAAGCTTTTATACAATGGTTTGCAAAATTCAGTAACTCTCTGATTGAGGAAGGTTTTAAACAATCAACTAATGATCATTCCTTATTTATAAGGAAAGTTGGAACTAGTTTCATGGCATTACTTGTCTATGTTGATGACATAGTAATTGCTAGCAATGATGAAGCTGTTGTACATAAATTAAAAGTCAAACTGGATGCAAAATTCAAACTTAAAGATTTAGGACCTTTAAGGTTCTTTCTTGGTCTTGAGGTTGCCAGATCAACTAAAGGAATTCTCTATGTCAGAGATCATATGCTTTACAACATCTTACTGATGTAGGATATATGGGAAGTAAAGTTGCCAGCACACCTATGGAACCAAATCTAAAACTCAGGAAAGATGAAGGAGATCCTATTGAAAATGCTTCTTTATATTGAAGAATTATTGGGAAATTGCTATATCTTACCATAACCAGGCCTGACCTCTCATACTCAGTCAATAGATTAAGTCAGTTTCTTGCTGAACCAAGGATCCCCCATATAGAAGCAGCGCAAAGAATACTTCGATACATTAAAGGAACTCCAGGACAAGGCTTATTCTTTCCCAACAATTCAAATGTGCAACTGGAAGCCTATGCTGAATCAAAGTGCCCAGATATGCAGTTCAAAGTGTTTACAGATGCTGATTGGGATACATGCCCTGATACTCAAAGATCCATTATAGGTTTTTGTGTGTTTTTAGGAGACTCTCTTGTGTCATGGAGATCCAAGAAGAAGACTACCGTATCTAGATCATCAGCTGAAGATGAATATAGAGCCATGGCCAATGCTACATGTGAATTGACATGGCTTTTATCTCTTTTAAAGGAAATTGGAATAGTTCATTCAAAACCAGTAATTTTGTACTGTGACAATAAGGCTACTCTTCATATTGCTGCTAATCCAGTGTTTCATGAGAGAACAAAACACATTTAAATTGACTGCCATCTAGTTAGAGAGAAGATTCAAGAAGGCTTGTTAAAGACTTTACATGTGTCTACCAAGAACCAGCTTGCAGATGTGTTAACTAAGGCCTTACATGCAAATCAGTTCAAGGAGTTAATGATCAAGATGGTAATTAAGAATTTGTATAGTCCATCTTCAGGGGGAGTATTAAACATCATCGATTAATTAGATTAGTAGTTATCAATTCAGTTAGTTTGTTTGTTTGTTTAGTTAGTTATAGCCAGATGTATAGTTAGTTACAAGGTAGCTTATAAATAAGCAGTTCTCATGATGTAATTGAAGTAAGTTTTGAATGAGAAATTAATTGTTCATTTCTTCCATTTTTCTACTCTGTTTTTCTCTGTTCAGTAATACAGCAGACGTGTAAAAAAAAATTAACGATCCCATTGAAGTGGGTACCATGTTGGAACAGGCATAATCGTTACTCAAACTACCAGCGTGTACCTTCTCATGCAAAGCATGTGAATCCCCAAAAACATTGCAGGAACAATCTTCATCACTTTGCAACAGAAAAAAATGTGGGTCCCACTTGTTATTAAGCCCCCACCAAACCGAGATGGAAAAACTAATTCCAAAAAAACTTGCTTCTTCTTTTCCTTTGAATTATTACACGGGTCCCATGCAATTTGCGGTAACATAAGAAACCAAAAAAAACTTCTTGAGACCTGGAGTACAATTCCTAACATGCACGCGCTCTAACAACAAGATATGTCTGTGCTTGTGTTGTTTTGCTCCAGCCAATATTCCGAAAAAATGAAACTCCATGTTGAACACCAATCTAAAACCCAACAAAACTAGGGTTTTAATAAAAAAAAAGAAAATTACATCCCCTCCCAACTTCTCGATATACATTAAACTTCGTGTAGTAATTAGATATTAAATCTAGTAGAGATAAATTTAACTATATATAAATCATTGTAGGATCCATGAGAAATGCAAACATACATTGGACAATGATGGAGAGAATAAAATTTAACAAACCCAACGAAACTATATATGTAACGAATACATATAATAATGCATACAGTCACCAACATACAGAAATTAAGGTTTTAAGGGGGACAACATGAACCTTTTTAAAACATGATTAATCTCAATCGGACTCTAATACTAATTGTTGAAAAAAGTAACTTGGAATTGACATTTAAGTGCGGAAAAAATCAACTCTAAAGATCTTTGATTAATTATGTATTGAAAAGAAATCAAAAACTAGGTTTAAATATTAAACCTTGGGTTTTAAGAATACACTACCTTTGGAAATCATGTTGTGACTCCTACGATGAGATAAAGGTTGAAGATGATGAAATCCTTGCTGCCCTCGAAGGTCTTCGAAAAACCTTGATTTACTTTCTATAAAGTTGTGGTCTTCTATTGTGTGATCCTCCCCAAAATTATATAGGTGTGTAGGCACCTTTTGAGATAAAAGTAATTTCTTATAAGTGAGATATGATGGTCTCACGCTAGGCCTCTTCATAAAAAGGTGAATATCATTTCTCTCACTCCTGTCAAACCCTAATGATGAATCATTGACTTTAAAATCTATTCCCACACTTTTATATACAAGTACAAAAGGTAGGCTTAGGTCAAACTAATTTTTTTTTAAGAACTTTGACCTAATTACGTAGGTATGTGGACTACACAAGGGACTCAACACAAACAATTAAATTAGCACCAAATAAATAATTAGAAATCTCAATTACAGTTATAGTAAATTTTTACCTTTCTTTATTTAATCATAATTAATTAAACTAAATAATTATAACTACACTCCAATTTAATTATCATACACTTGGATATAACGAGATCTTGTTTGCAAAGTCGATTATGGTACATAATATTATTCCTCGCGTTAAGTTTCTGATATTCGCTTGGTCAAATCAATTTACTGTTAATCGATTTTAACCAACATCTAATCAATTTCCTTAATTCTCAGACTTAACTTATTTGTTACTTCACTGGGATTATAAAATAATCCACCGGTCGGATTTGACTTGGTGAAACAAAACATATTTATTTATCAAGTTGTATCACAATCCACTGTATCCCTTAGACGCATATTCCTTCGAATTATGATCTTAGACTTACTTACACAACTATCATCTAATATGCTGGGATCATTTGACCTGATATAAAATTAGATCACAACCATAGCAATCAAAGTTACATCTGTGCAAGCATTCCAATCCTCATAATTCTCAAAATTAAGGATCTATGCACCCTTTACAAATGGTGAGATATTGTCTGAGTCTAATTACGATAATCCTTGGACTCAAATATCATGGGTGACCCTCTTCTATACATTCTTCTGATATATCCTAGTGATCTACCCGAAGTCGAGTCTCAGGATTTCTCACTAAGCTCTATTGATCGACATATTTATAATACATTTAAATAAAATATAAGACATTCTCATAACCATGATTCTTATTTTAAATTGAACCGACACACCTTTACTTAAAAATAAAAGACATACATGGTTTTAAGAATAAAGCCTAAAAAATGTCTACTTCTTTTCTCCAACCAATAGATGCATAATCAACTCTTCTTTAAGAAGTTATTGACCCAAAATGACTCTACTCAAGAAGAAGTTTCGGTCATGATGGAAAATGATTTTGTTTCCTTTTTGATATATAATTTCTTGTGTTTGTGATTGGATATATATTTGTTATCTCATATTTAATATGTTGGTAATTTTGTGAGTGGATTATTAAATTAATTAGGCACTCCCATTATTATGAAAAATATTATTTTTTTTATGTAACCAGTCTAGATCACGATTTTTCTAGAAAATCAAAATTTTATTTGTTAAGAGTATAGTATACTCATGTGCCCCATGACATTATGAATTGTCTTATTCCATGCTACCAAAATATATTTTCAGTCTAGTCCAAAAGGTATGTGGAAAGCTTCATCAAACTCATACCGGATTATGCATGTCATTTTCCCCGAGTTAACAACTTAGGATAAAGGTATATGTCCAGCGAACTTAGATTCACCATTGGTTAAACTAATTTTTATAATTCAAAAAACTTTTTTATTTAACCTTGTCGTTCTTTTTTTAGACCTGAATTTTCCAAATCCAAAGATGTTATATTCTTCCTGTACAAAAACTATGTTTTTAAATGCATCTTTATATTTAGAATTGTAATTATCATTGGTTGAACAAGTTTAAAATTTTATGTTTTGTGAAAATTTTAAAATAAGGCTTGTTTTGTTTCTTTTCACGACATTGGTCACCGGTTGTTCGCTACAGCGAAATAGGAATTCCTGTTAGTGAAGGCCTGGTTCCCTGGTCCCGGCCCATTGGAAACTATTTTGGTCTAAAATTTTGGAACATCTCGCAACCTAAGTTTGTTGGTGGTTCGCATCAGCGAAGGTCCCATATCGCTAGTCATAACCTGATATAACCATGACACAAAATTCCTTAGTTACATCTGTGGCCTTCGTCATTGTTCCCTTGGATATGCAAATCATGGTTTTGCTATAGTGAAGGGTCGACCATCTATTTTTGATTTTTTCACCATTTGAAATATTTTTTCTAAATATCTTTTTTAAAGTTATGCCAACACACAACCTTTGTTTGCAACCAATAAAGATTTCTCACTAACTAATAAGAGTGCTTCACTTAAGTGTGTATTCTCTTGTCTTCATACACAAGTCTATACATACTAAGCATAATATTTCTTCTTCCTTGTTGAGTGAAATTTTAAAAGGGGTTTAAGAAGAAAAACATTTTCAACTCATTCCTTTATTCTTCTCTTGTGTGATTTTCAATCTTTTTGATTTATTCTTTAACCCTTAAAAGTATGACTTTTGTACTCAAGTAAGCTTTGATAAATTATTATCTAAATCTAATTTGTTCTTTAATATGGCCTTCTTTCAAGCTTGAAAAACACACTTGTGATATTTTAAAGAGAAATAAGTTCACTACATCTTTTCAACCACAGTATACCCTCACACATCGTATTTATAGTTGGTGGTTACTCACTGGTTTCTTTGAATTAAAACAAAGTGATTCTTCCACTTTAAAGATTTTTGTTTGTTTGAGGGCATTGGACATTTCCAAAACCAATCTTAGTTATATAGGTTTCTACTTGCAGGATATAGTGGAAAATATTTTGTAGCCGATCATAACATTGTGTGATTGTAAGTATTTATTTGATAGTTTCAATACTATACTATAGTATATTAGTAATTTATTTTGGCTCATGATTTTTTCCTAATGTGAATTTTTCTTATACATTCGGTGTTGTGTGATTTGATTTATCTTTCCACATATTAGAATTGCTTGTCTTAAATTGATGATAAAATTTTATTAAGACTCTAATATTGATAAATAAATATGTCACATAGACTTTTAGATGTTTTTGACCCGTTGAATTATTATTTATAACTTAACCGATATACAAATTTAATTAGATAACTATCGTTGAGATCTCGCATTCTTATATTTGTTCTCTGTTGAATTTAATCAAGTAATAACTTTAAGGTATAAATTAAATTTTCGTCACCGAATTTTTATTTAAACTAAAAATAATTTTATTTTGGAAAATTAAAATTGCGAGAATTAGTAATTTATTTTTTTACATGAAATTGGGAAATTATCGGTAGTTTGATTTCGGGGTTTGGAATTGAATAAATATTTTTTTTTCAGATACTCCCAAGTTAAAAGTATTAAGTGGGAGAAGGGTTGGAACATAAATACCACTTTCTCAATTGATATTGTAAAATTTTAATGTGATTAATTTCCCATGTTATTAATCATCGCGATAGACTTTTATATTATAATGCCAATTTTATCCATTTATACTACAAAATAGTATAAATTCTCAATGAAAAATAATCTCTACATTTATATCCATATAAAACAAGTACGGTCCATTACATTACTGTAGCCATCCGGGATTCGACAGGGATTTTCCTCAAAAAGATAGTGTGTGCGGAGATCGAGGAAGAAAATCCTCTTTTTGTCACTCGCGATATTTGTGGCTCCCATGGACATAAATTGTCAGTCATTAAAGAGGTTAAAATATAAAAATGGAGTCATCATCCTATTTTGCTCAAAATAGGCAAAAGAATATAACCATCCTCGAAGACATTACATCACAAGATAAATTGATGCATATGAAACAAAATAGATCATAGGTCCGAGAACTAAGTTACAAAATGGGAAGGTGTTAGGCACCCATTTTCCCTTTCGGTCTCTAACGGTCTATGATAATTTTATCCTTTTTCTCAAAAATGAAATTTGTTTATGTATGATATATGCGGAGTGAAATATGTGAGAAAAGAAATTTTCACACCCACGTCATGAAAAAGATGGGGATGAGTCATTCCGATGAGTGTAAATAAAAGGAAAGAAAATAATTTAATAGGTAGCCAAAATGTGCAAAGCACACCGGTTTATAGTCCATCGCAAAGAATGGAATACGCATGTCTGATGGAGCAGCTACAAATATAATAAAAAGAAAAGGCTATAATACATGTAATACACCAGATAATAATCCACTATGAGGAAATGGATATGCATGTCTGGTGAGATTGGGGTTAATAATATATACCCTATTTTTTGGTTTTTGAGTTTATGAAAATAAATTTTGTGTATATATAAGTAATAAAAAAGTCAATGGGGTGAGAAAATAGAAAATAAATATAAATAATATACAAATAAGTAGAAAAATGAATAATAGCACTATAGTAGAAAGATTGAGTGAATAGGATTTAGAGCTTCAATGAAGCTTTGATTATGACTTTGATGGTGAGGTAGGTTGATTTTCGTGGTGGTGTAATGGTGGTAAGGTTGTTTAAGAAAGGTGAGGTGGATGGGTGATGTAATGGAATGTGGAAAGACTATTTTGAAAGGGATGGAAAAAGTATACACAGTGATTTCAAGGTAGAGTTTTCTTAGGATTTAAAAAGGGGGGTCCCTTCAAATGAGGTCATGTACCCCCTTCTACAGAAACTTTCAGGGTTAGGGGATTTACCGATCGACATAGGCCTAAGCCTACCTATCATCATACTCCCTAACTTATAGGCCAAGTAAAATACCCCTATGCGGATAAACATAGGGCAAGGGGTGCCGATGGGTAATCCATATGGACTTTTTCGAACAAATAGGCATAACATGCAAATTGAAGGTCCAAATCATGCAAAGAAGAGATCGTTGAAATGAGGATTCGATCTATTTAAAAGTTCATTTGGTTACCCTTGGTCCTAAGAGTTCACATGAGTCAAATGGATCTTAAAAACATTTGACAGTCTCTACATTAGGGTTTCGAAGGGAAAAGGCAAGTAAATTTGAACCATAAGGCAGATTCGCATACGATATAGAATGTTAGAATGGGTATTCAAATCCTTACAAAAGTTTATTCAATTAACCTTGGTTAAAGGAGCAAACCAGAGTCAAACGAATCTTGAAAGCATCCAGTGGCCTCTTAATTAGGGTTTTGGGGGGAGGACCAGGGTTTAAGGGATTGTGTTAGGGACCCATTAAATGGGTTAAGCCTCGTTTATTCATCAACCACATAGCACAAATTACTCTCTTACACTAGTAAAATGAAGGCATGGTCTACACGGTCAATGTTATTTGACTAGCTAAATTGGAAAGAGAAATGTTTAAGGAATTTAATTGATGTAGTGAACACGAAGAACAATTTTACGAAATATCTAGTAGGAGTATGCCTGAGTGCATCTCATTCGAAAGATAGATATGAGCAGTGTCATGATCTAACGGAGATAAAAAAAAATTGTAGTTCAAAACTTATCCTATAACATTCCGAAATTCAATTCCCGCAGGTGCTTTCACTTTGACTAATAGTGGAAAAAAGGCCCTTCTAGACACGTTGGTCAGCTTGAAGACTCTGACCAATTATTTAGATAATTTGTGCAGGGTTGTAAACTATCAAAGAAATCATCTAAATCGGTGTAACTTTGATGATTGGCATTTCAATATTCAATTAATCCCTTTATTGTATAGGCATTACTTTTCAAAGCACAAGGATCTCTATAAGGAAATTATGCAAATTAGTTTGTTCATCATCTTATTGCGTGAAAACATTATAGACCAAAAGCACATTGCATATGCGAATGAAACTTTAGAAGAGGAGACTTACGTAATATAGAAATATTTTCCTCCATTGTTCTTTAGCATCAGTGTCCACCCTCTTTTGCATATATGCGATGAGGCATTATTGTGTGGATCTCTCAGGTATCGATGGATGTTTTCAAATATTACGTTAAAAATACATGATATATTAGAGTGTAAATTATGTAAGAATACATAACAGAATAATAATCATTATACGCTCGGAACATACGTACGAACAGGGGCTTAAAAGGTTCAGTTCTAGTGAAGAACGGGTGGTCGAGGAATTTGACAAGTTTGAAGATGGACTGACATTTGATTATCATCATATAATTTTATGAAAATGTATAGGAAGTTTGATAGAGAAATTTTCCTAAATCAGAAATGAAAAGATTCAATGGGCGCGATGGATGATTTTAAGGCATGGATAGCAAAAGATGTAAATGTCATATCATTTTTTGTGCTTAATTATGAATATGTTGTAAAATAGACCCTAATCCGAAGGATTTTGGCTGGTTATATTTTTATGAAAAACTTCAAGGGTTATCCTAAAAATCTACTTTTAGCTTTATATTCCTACTTAGCTTTTCTTCTTTCTTTTTATTGCAAAAAATTTGAATATTACTCAACATTTACCAATAGCTTCAATAATTAACATTTTGATGAATTCCTTAAGTTTAATCAATACTTATTTTCACAAAAAAAATAATCACATTCCCAAATTTGTTCACAAATTTTCATGATATTTGTATCGGGATTGGTAAGTTCGATACACATTACACGATAATACGATATGAACTCATAAGTTAATGTCCTATCGATTTTGAGTCAATATCGAGTTAACATTATAAACTTATTAAGATAATGGTTTGGGTTTGGTAATTATGATACAACTAACACAATAACACGATATGAAATTATAAGTTAATGGTATTAGTCATATCAGGTGTTAGTCAATATGGGATTAACATGATTTTTTTTTTACGATAATGGTTCGGGTTTAGTAATTATGATATCACTGACACGTTAACTTGACATGAAATTATAAGCTAATGGGTTTAGACTGATCAGTTTTGAGTCAATATCAGGTTAACATGATAAACTTGTTAAGATAACAGTTCAGTTTGGTAATTATGATAGAACTAACACGACTACACATTAAGACCATAACTTTTTTCTTATTAATTATGTTCAATACGTTTTGTAATATATTTATAACTTTGGTAAGGAACAATTTGTTGTTAGGGACCTATAACTATTATCATCTGGAATATTTTGTACTATTTTTAGCACTAGTCGGGTGGATGCGGATGCCGATTACAATGAGATTGCACATGCTTTGGGGAGGGAAAGGAACACTTTAAGAATTTTAATATTATTAGTTCTGGATTCATCTAATTAATTTTATGACTTGATATTTTTAATATTATTTCTTTTGTATTAATGTTTTAGTTAGTTTTATAATAGAATTGTATGGAAGGTTCAAAACATGTACAAGATTTGTTTTTGGAAACAAACAAATCAGAATTATTCTTTTAAGTAAATTATTTATTGGTCATGGTGCAAAATCTTGATAATGTTTTAATGGGTAAAAAGTGGGTCATGTTTAATACCTCATAAATTAGAGTAAAGTAAATGAATTTCATTTGTGTGTATTTATCTACAATGACTGGTGATGTCACTAGGTTTATGTTATTATTTAAAAGTGAGTTGAATACAACATATGGTAGTGAATTAATAGATTTTTAACGAATAAAATTAAAAGTGTTAGTAAAATAATTCGAGTGACTTTGGGAGGAATAGAAGGTCCATTTACACCTTACAAGATTGAGTTTTAAGCCCCATAGGCTAGTATATGTTTTGACGTAGATCTTAGACCAATAATATATAATTTTGAACTTAATGTGTTAAGGTCCATATGGGGCTTAACCTCAATTTCGTGGTTAGGCATATAAAAAGGAAGCTTAGAGTTAGGTTAAATCATTTTAACACTAGAGAATGGAAACCCTTCAGAAAGAGAAAGGAGGTTACTTAGACAAGAAGAAAATGTGGCAATTAGGTAATGGAGAAAAGAGAATTGGGACAACTTGAATTGAAAATTCATCTATTAAACCAAGACAAGTTTATTTAGTTTAATTATATAATTGAGGTTGTGTTATGATATAGTTTCCCATTAGATTCTAAACTTAAATTAGTAAAACGTTGAATTAGAGGATAATTCATAATTTTGGGAAATATTAGATTGGTAAATCATATTAAACACCATGCTTATATAATAGTTCATGAAATTCATTCATGAAATTGGAATAGGATTTAACTTAATTGGTGATGATATTGCTTTATTCTATGATATTAATGAAAGATCCTTGATTATGGAAAGAATTGAGAAAGAATTGTAGCTCAATTGATAAGGGTTGAAAATTCTGGATGTTAATCGAATGGTATAATTTCCATTTAAATATATATTTCTATTGATTAAAAACCGTATGTATATAATGAAATGGGTGTGGGAACATGCATGTGGAATTGTAATATTTTGGATAGGTGATTTGGGAGCTTAAGGTGCCATTAATGGAGGTTTAGATCATGCCAAAATTTAGTGATGAAAGTCAGTCAATTTCAAGCCGTTTTTAGTGTGGTATACTTGGTTATATGACTTTTTTTCAAAAAGAAAGTTCTGGTTAAATTGAGTTAAGAATTTGTGGATGTTGGTTTCGTAGTTTTTGGAGTTGTGATGAATATCTAATGAACATTTCTTAACATCACGCAATGCTGTAATTTTTTAAAGGAAATATGGTACTTTGAGCATGTTTTTGACATAATATATCTATAAATTTCTCTTTTTGAAAAAACAAACGTCCTAGTTAAATTGATTTTAGAAGGTGTGGGCACTGGCTTCATAACTTTTGGCGCCTCCATGAATATCTTATGAATATTTTTGGAACAATGGGCAGGGTTAAAATTTCTCTCATTAAGTAGTGTAACTCAATGGGGATAGTTCTGGTTCGAGTAATTAGCTTAATTAATAAACGTTACTTAAGTAAATACTTTTGGTGTTAAACCTGAAATCGTATACGTGTGAATTAATTATACTATGTGGGATTTTCAAGATGAATTTCTAACCTAGGGTTCTAAGATTTTAGATTTGGTAATATAACTCATAGATGATATTGGAATCAACAAAAAAGGTAATTTTTTTAGGTAATTGATTGTGTAAAGTTAAGATGATCATATAGGGTAAACTTAGAGGTATTGGGACCTTAGCATTGTCGATTAATGGAGTTTGGTATGTTAGGGGCTGGGATAGATGATGTAATATTAAGAAAATGTAATTCTAAGTGGGTTTGGATGAATGTTCATGTGAATAGACGTAAATGTTTTTGAGATCCATTTGACTCATGTGAACTCTCGAAACTAATGGTAACTGAATGAACTTTTGAAAAGATATTAATCCTCTTTCCAAAGGTCTCAGTCGTGCACGGTTTGGATATATGGTTTGCACTTTATGCTCATTTTTTCAAAAACGTCTATTTGGACTGCCCATCGGCACCCCTGACCTTATGACTATCGGTATTGGGGTATTTTTCTTGGACTACAAGTCAGGGGGTATGCCGATAGGAAGGCCTAGGCCTATGATGATCGATAAATCTTCTAACCCTAAAATTTTCTATTTCAGTAGGGTCGTGAACTCATTTAAAGGGACCCCCCTTTTTTAGATATCAAGAAAGCTTCACCTCGAAATAAGTGCATAGTTTTTTCCACCCATTTCAAAACATTCTTCCCACATTCTATTACATCAACCATACACCTAACCTTTCTTACCCCACCTTACCACCATTACACTACAACCAAAAGTAGCCTACCTCGTCGTCAAAGTCATAATTAAACCTTAACAGAAGGTCCGAATCCTCTTCAGTCAAACCTGCTACTTTAGTGATATTATTCATTTTTCTCCTTATTTGCAAATTGTTTATATTTAGTTTCTATCTCCTCGCCCTAACTTGTCACATTTTGGATACCTTTTAGAATATTTTATTTCCTTTTATTTATAGTCCTCAAAATGAATCATCCCTGTCTTTTCCATGACGTGGGTATGACGATTTATTTTCTCACCTATTTCACTCCGCAAACATCATACACACAAATTGCATTTTTGGAGGAAAAGGAGAATATTATCATGTCCCATGAAGATCAAAATGCGAAATTATTATGTATTTGGTTTCGAAATGGCAGAGTTATGACCTAATACTTTCCCATTCAGTAACATAGTCCCTGAAGCATGATCTATTTGGTTTTGTATGCATCAGTTTGTCTTGTGTTGTCATTTCTTTTGGTCCATATACATTCTTTTACCTGTTTTGATCAAAAAAATTTGGAGACTCCATTTTTTATATTTTTTACCTCTTTGACGATGGATAATTTATGTCCATCGGAGCCCGTGAATATCGTGAGTGGCAAAGAGGATTTATTTCCTTGATCCCTACACGCAATCTCTTTTCAGGGTGAACTCTCGTCGGATCTCGGATGGCTAGAACGGTGAATCCATTGGGGACTTAATTTTTAGAGGACTTGACTCTATTTTACGTAATCTTCATTTTCTTTTTTCTCCTTCTCTCTACTTGTCTACTTGTATGTGTATGTTTATCCATTTGTATATTCTTCTTACTCTCATGCTTACATGTTGTATATATGCCTTGCTCATGTCACGCTTATCCATGTATACTATTTTCTCCATTATGCTCTTTTTTTCATCACATGTATATACCATATTTTCTACCACATGCCTCATGTTCTATCTACTTGTATATACTTATCATGTTTCATTTCACTTAACCATATTCTTCACATATCACTTGTAAATATCCATGCTTATTCAATCCTATGTATTCACATGCTTCATATATCACTCATATATATATATATATATATACACCTTACTCTCACTTGCACACCACTTCATGTTATTCTCAATTGTACACCAATTAATATTATTCTCACTTGCTCACACTTCCTCGATACATGTTTTCATGTCACTATCACTTTGTACATATATCTCTTTCACATGTGTATATTCACACGTCTAACACCTTGTCTATATTACCATGCTTTGTATATAATCCATACTTCATGATACTTACATACTTGTTTGCTTTACTCTCCTTGAATACTTAGATCTTTTCCATATGCCATTCTTGTATATTTCAATTCTTTACTTCATGCTTATTAGTATTACCCGCTCCCTTTAACATACATAAAACTTTGCATAAAAATACTAATTAAGACTCATGATTTTTTTTCACACTACATTATGTGAGCACTACATTTTGAAAAAAAATTGTCACATATTGTGGGGGCACCTTGTAATGGGCTGCCGATTCTGCAGGGCATGATTAACCTAAGCTCTATGTCTTCCACCTTCCGTTGACCTCGTACCGTTGTTGTATATCAAACGGTTCCCCCCACATCATACCACTTGATCGAGCTCACAATGGGAGTATATACCATGGAACTCGTTCACGTATGTCGAGTATATCGAATTCTCTCTCAGATGTACAGTCAATAGGAGTTATACCATGAAGCAATTCATGTACACTCATGTATATCAAATGGATTATCCACATGTACTGATGAATGATTTCCCATATAGGCAAGAGGTATATCGTGGAAGTCATGCCAAAGTGGGGAACCCTTACACTAACCCCCTGTGCATAAACTTCATATAGGTGTCTACCTTAAGACAATCATACCAAATTTGTCGAGTTGAACACGAAACTCTATTGAAATTATAGGTCATCTTACTACCCAAATCTTTTGCTATTTCACCCGTTTTTAAAACAGGACCATAGTCAAATCGTGTCTTGCATCACATATCCAATCCTTTCCTAGACTCAGGTTCATTTCGGCATTTCACTTGTACCCTAGACATAGTATAATACAAGTTAAACTAATAATAACAACTGTACTGGGGAATTTTCCTTCCCTTCCTTTTCAAAAAGATCAAAAACATTTCCTTTTGTTTTTAAAAATGTGAAAAATATTTCCCTCCCTCTCTCAAAATACAAAAAAATATTCTCTCTTTCTCTCAAAAACACCCAAAAATAAATATCCCTTTTCCCTAAAAAATGAAAATAAAATTTTTATTTCCCTCTAAGGTGGAATCGCATACCCTAGTTTGGTTTGCTCCCTATTAGGTCAGATATGCTATTAATATATCCCTGAGTTCCACACCCTCATTATCTTTCGTTAAAACTGAGAGATCCTACTGGAGATTCCATATGGAGAACCAAGATCAGAACAACAATGTCTAAGTAAACTTTATGGCATTACTTTCATAGCTCAATTCCAAGATCGACATTCTTCAGGTAGATGTCTAAGAGATACAACAGAACATAGATCAAATGCCCGAGGTCCATGAACCTAATGTTTCCTTCCCTCATGCCATGGGTTCACAATCACTAGAATTTTTTTTGGCTCTGGAGTAATATCCACAAGTTTTGCGTGCCATGTATGTCCACCTATTAATGGGCCACTGCCAGATCAACTCCCAATGTTGAACATTGCCCAACTAGGGGATATCTTGTCGATGCATGTGCCTACTGATCGCAAAGAATAATAATTAAACAAGGTTAAGGAATACCTCATATTGTCATGCAAAAAATTTGACCAAGTCAAAATCTCGGTAAACTACATGGATTACACCCACATGTCTCCCTACTCGAAAGCTAGGCTTCCTGAAAAGTTTGAAATTCCGAACATAAAAAAGTTTGGAGGTAGCGGACCTCCTTTCGTGTATCTTCATAACTGTCATAGCTCCATGAGCCTATTGGGGACACTGAGGAGATAATGGACTAGATGTTTTAGCAAACTATTAAAGAAATATCTCCTCGATGGTTCTTGTCGCTAAAAGAATCCCAAATCTGCAGTTAACAGGATATGGCCAGAGAATTCATGGACCAATACAAATACAAATGAAGAGTTAGAAGTCACTTGGTGAGACATTGAGCTACTTACGCAAAACCATAGAGAGTCAGTCAATAGATTTATTAGTAGGTGGGGAGAAAAAAACTTTACCATGAAAAACCAACCTTCTGAGGAGGAATAGGTGAGTATTGTGAAGAAGAATTTTATGCCACATGATCGTACCTCAATGGGAAGACAATATTACCCTCACTTCAAATCCCTATGGAAGGCGTGGGTCTTAATCGAAGAGAGTGTTACGAATAAAAAATTGGGTCCGAGCCAAATAAACCAACAGCGCAGTTTTGCAATACCCGCTACTAATATTTTATTTTATTTTCATAAAATCTTAAATTTTATAGAGTTAATGGAATCGAATTAACATTTCATAAGGTTTATTCCCTCATTTATCCGCTTTAGGCGTATTTATGCTATTCGATTGACGTTTTTGGGTGGAAATTAGAATAATTTGGAATCAGGGTGGTTTGAACAAACCCAAGGTCGTTCGAAGGAGATACTTATCTCATTGAATGAGACCCAGTGATTCGAATAAAAAAAACAATCTCGTTTGAAGCAGAATTCTAACGAGTATCAAATGAGACCCTACTGCATTATAATCCACCCTCATTAAAAGGTCCTTAGAAGGAAAATTTGAATGAAAGAAGAGTCTCATTTGAATAAAATTATCAGGAATCAAATCTGGCTTGTGTGTTGTCACTGTCTTAGCCCTTGATTTTTATGATGTGTCGAGCTCGTGGGGCTTCATTATTTTTATGGTTGTTTGGTGGGTTTTTATATATTTTTGTGTGGGGATTAATGGGTTATAAGAGGGTGAAGAGGGAGAGAATTTACCTCGTAATTTTTAGACTTATCCCCTATCTCTCAAGATATATAACAGACATATTTCGTCACAAAAACCATTGTTATTCCATTATTAAGTGTTGTAGGCCACTCCTACACCATAAAATACTACATTCCTACACCCATTCTACCATTTTCAAGCTCTCTTCCAATAAGAAAGTGGTGGAGCAATATTGTAGAGAGGTTTTTGTGGATCTTTGAAGAAGCTAGGAGTTCTGGAGATAAAAGTCTTGGAGCTTAGGAGTTCAAGAAGCTTTGAAGTCATCCATTTGTAGTTTCTCCTCTTCTAAACCTAAGGTAGGGTTTCCTCTTCCATGTTTTCAAGGTTTTATAGATATGGAAATCATGTAGGATGATTGATGGATGGATTTTAATGCCCAAAAAATAATTATAATTATAAAATAATTAGTCTTACAAAAATAGGATTTTCTTTAAGACAAACCCTAAATGGGTCTTTTTATAAAAATGGCATTTACATTGGTATTCAGAAGAAAGCATGTGACGTTAAGTAAATCATGGTTAGTCTTGATATAAATGCATATATGAGGTATTTCTAGGTTGAAATCATCTCTTGAACATGTAGGAAGATGTAGTATGTTAAATGGTGATATTGTAGACTTGAATAAACATGTTAAAATCGATTTTGTCATAAAATGAATATGTGTGTAAAAATGGCCCCAAAATATGCTAAATATTATTGTCATGATGAAGAAAATTAATGTTGGGGGTTACATGTGATCATAAGACAAGACTATGGATTTTAATTAAATATTCTTAGATGTTGAACAATATTTGATGTGGTAAAACATAAAATAGACAAATATAGTTATAAACATAAAATGATGAATATAGTGTTGAAATAAAAGTGGTTTATTTCTTGTTCCAACTGAAAGAAAAATAAATGTTTCTCACAAAATTTATAACTATAAGGAGAAAAAAGGGGATTTTGACAAACTTGACGATCCTAAGGGTTAGGTTCCTTCTCAACACTCCATCGGTCGATTTTGGGTGAAAATGGATAAGGTGAATATTGACACGTGATAAGGCAGAAAAATGGTTGAAAACCATAGCATAAAGGAAAACGGTAAGAAGGGATGAAATAATGTGGGCATTGGATAAAATATTAAAACACATTAAAATTGCACTCGGATGACACTGGGAAAATTAAGAAAGGCCTGGAGCCCTAGAGTGAAAGATCCAAAATCACTGGCCAGAGCATATGGTAGTATAACCGGTGATGTGGTGCCCATTAAAGTATAAAGTAATTTGGAGGATTTCGAGATTAGGTAAAGGAAAACGAAAATGGAAATGGTTGTAATTGAAAATATATAAGTAGGATAACGTAATAGAATATGATATATGAGACTAAAGGATAAAATATATTTAATTAGTCTCTAGACACAGTAAAGGGTGATGAAAATGGTTTAGTGTGAGTATAAGCTCGTCGCTGAGGTGCATTCCATAAAAGTTGCATGAATATTAGCTAAATTGTTAAATATTTTCAAAATGAATTAAAATACATGATATATGTATAGTATTTTGTAGAAAACGTATAAATTAGTATTACCCACCCTGCTGAACTTTCATTCACCCCTACTTCTTATGATAAAAACCCCACCCCTGGTACATCAAGCAGGAATGCCATAAAGGATGCTAGTCAGGTCCCGGAGGGCAACTCATGTCGCTATATGCTTTGTAATTTAATTTAAACATTGGAAAATTGGTATTTCAAACTTTCGATACTTTAAACAATTATTTGGGCCTATGCCATGGTCTGTAATAATACAAGTTGAATGTAGGTTATTTCTTATTTATTTAGCATTGTGAACCGAACTAAATTTTTATAAATAAACCTTGCAAATCGACTAATTACTTTAAGTGATCGCTTCTTTTCCTAAATTAAAAACGATAAATTTTATTTATAATTAATGAAGAAAGTAAAGAATTTTCTTAAATAAAGTAAATGGGACTTTCCCCACCCCATTTAATTCCTTGACTTGGTACGGGTTGACCTAATTGTGACCAAAATCTGGGTCAGGGCATTACAAGTTCACTCCTGCCAAACCATCTAATACCACTATTTCAATCATCAACAACATTTCATCATCAGCACAAGAGGATTGTCCCGCTAAGGCTAGAAAAGAATACATCGAGATATATTCTCCCCTATGGAAAGTATAACAATCCCTTATATCAAGGAACATCATCAATCCTTTGGACCCTCGTTCATTGCCAAAATCACTAGTAGGGAACTTTAAGTATGACGCTCGCTCTAATTTCCATCAGATCACTGAGCATACCACTGACCAGTTATTCTACCTGAAGAATGTATTCCAAGCCTCATCGATAAAGGGGTCATCGCTCCTCTAACCAATCCTAAACCCAATGCTAGTCAAACCCCTTTGCCAACACACCACACTACTGTATGTTCCATTCTTCGAGATGAAAACCAAGATTTTGATTCTTCCACCAGGATTTGACACTACAATACACATGCTCCATCTTCTAGTTTCCCTAAACCCCTTAATTTGTCCTTATTTTCTTCTACACCATGAAAATCCTCCAGACTAGACCCTATCCCTCATGAAAGGGAATGTATCGTCATAAAATGCATCGATTTCTCATGCAAAAACAATATTATTTCCACTAGGTGAGTTGATGACTCTGACATTTCGGATGATTTAGATGATAAACCCAATAATGGGGATACAAAAATGATTTCCTCCTACTGTGGGTTGATTTCTTTAGAAGAGATACTATCGGGAATAAATAAGATATCTACCATGCCAGAAGTGGGAGAAGACATAGGGTTTCTATTATTCCATCTTCTATAAATCATATGACACGATTTGGTCGATCCTACACAGATCTGATTCTTCCCTCAACAATGCATGCATATAAACGGAAAAGAATTGATGAAGATATTGCAATGACAGAAATGTCATTGAAAGAGAGTAAATTCCTTGAAAAGATTAATAAGATCCAAGCCAATATTACTTTGTGGGGGATTTCCATGTCTTCCTAATTTTATAGAAATGCTATGATGAAGCTCCTTACCGGACGCACAGTTCCTTCTCTTACTACCCCAGAAGAGGTAATCCATATGGTCGGAACTTTGACCGTGATGAGGCTCATTTCTTTTTCTAATAAAGAAATTCCTATGATTGGTCCTGATTATAACCACTCCCTTAATATCTTTGTGGAGGTTATTGGAAAGACGGTTCCATTAGAGCTTGCTGACAACAGATCTGCTTTAAATATTTTCCCGTTAAGAACTCTCAATTGTCTGGAGATAAAGACCAGTGATCTCGCTCCCAGTTCTGCCACTGTGTGAGACTATAATAGCACCCGTCGAGAGTTCAAGGGTTTAATAAAACTCACACTAAGGTTTGATCCTATATTCCCCCAAATCGAGTTCCAAGTCGTTGATATACCGGTATGTTTCCATTTACTTCTAGGTCACACATGGATTCATAGAATTAGAAGAATGGCCTCCTCCGTCCATTAAAATTTAAAGTTCTTTATAAATAACGAGGTCATCACCATCATTAGAGATTACAATAAGTCCAATGGCATCGCACAAGTAATCCTATTTTGTAAATCTAGCATGGATCAAATGACATGTTTCTCTAAGGTTTCAAGATTGATCCTCTTCCTGCCCCAGCAAGGGATGACTTCAAGGAGAGAGTATAATTATAATGCAATTTTCACCGCAATGTCAATGTGACCAGTTGTTCAAGAATATGCATTTCACGCGCTGAATGGAGTTGGGTCACTGACAACAAGGGATCCTTGAATCGATAATCTTAAAAGAATCATTTCCTTCGTATAGTTTACAATATAAACTATCCTTGATTGAACTCATGTCTCTTTCCCTGCTGTATCGGAAGAAAATATTAGAAAGAAAAGAGCTAATTTATGTTTATTCCTTTAAGGTTTCTTTATCAAAGAAGTCAAATACTTCCCTTACCATGTCTTCCTTGAACTATGGGTATGACTTGGCTGAGAAAAAGTTGATACCAAGATTTAAAATCTTCTTTGAATATAAGATCACTTGAACTAAAGGGTAGAAACACGAGGTAAAGCATTTAACCATCAAGCCTGTAGATGTAATTTCCCCTGACACTGAGAGCACCAATAACACTGAAAGCACTGCAAACGATAGTCACAATGAACTATTCTGATTCCATAGACTAGGACTTGATCTCTGAATGATCCACACCAAGACTCAGACGTTCGACCCGTTTGTGAAGATCATCCCTACCAGTAAACGACTTCTTAACTAGCATAGTGTCCCTATCAGCCCAGCTCTAGCCATCCAGAACCCTATGGTCTACCTTCTAAAAGATGAACCATAATCTATCCTCGCTTTTTCTATTACAGATATGAATGTAAACGAGGCCTCCTTTATTAAGGTTCTCACTAGAGTATTTCCAGATTTTTTTTTCTAATGAAATGAACGAAGATTCTGAGTATCTTGTTGTGACTTATACTAATTGCATTGATTCTAATCAAACAATTGATGAAGATGGTCTAATAAATGAATTATTCTTGACTGATCTCAATAAGGGAAAAATTAAATAATATAACATGTTCAAACTAATGGTGATGAGACTATTCCTATTAACCTTAGCTCTATTTACAATCCATGTGAGATTAGGATCGGTTCAACACTCAACGAGCATGAGCGATCGTAGTTTGAGTAACTCCTGAAGGAATTTATGAACATATTTGCATGGTCCTATAATGATATGTTTGGAATCGACCCAGGGATTATGAAGCACGCGATCTCCGCCCCTAGAGGTCTCTCAAGGTCTAAGATGTAGTCGTTAAATAACTGAACATAGGCTTTATTTGCATAATCAAGTATCTGACATGGCTCGCCAATATTATCCTTATGCCAAAGTCAACTAAAAAAGTTTGCATATGTATTGACTATCAGGATTAAAACAAAGCTTCCCCAAAATAAGATTATCCCTTGCCCAACATCGACATAATCATTGATAACACTGCCAATCATTGATAATTCTATCATTGATCGATGGTTTCATCAGGTAAAACCAGATCAAGATGCATCTCTATTCCCAAGAGAAGACTGATTTCACTACTCCTTGGGGTACGTTTTGCTACATTATTATTCCTTTCAGTCTAAAAAATTTTGGGTTTACCTACCAAAGAGCACCTAAAACCATTTTACATTATCTTATCCACAACAAAGTTGGGGTTTATGTCTATGACATGATTGTTAAGTACATAACTCGGGAAGGCACATCCCTTCCTTGAGGAATTGTTTTGAAAGACTATGGTAGTACCATGTGCGTCTTAATCCAAAGAAATGCACCTTTGGAGTCAAGAATGAAAATTTCCTTGTCTTTATGGTTAATGTGAGAGGAATCTATGCAAACCCTTCAAAACTTAAAGCCATCCTCAAAATTCTACCTCCTCAGACGTAGATAGAAGTTCGTGGTTTCTTGGGCAAAATCCAATATATCGACAAATTCATTAACCAACTCACGTCTATCTACGAGCCCATATTTAAACTCATTCAAAAGGATTTAACTAAAGTATGGAATAAGGCATGCCAAGAAGCCTTAGAAAATACCAACTAGTATCTCACCCGACCTCTGGTGCTTAGGACACCGTAGCCCAGTCTTCCCTTCCTCCTATACCTCACAATCACAGGTATCGCAAAAGGGGTTATGCTATCCCAATACATTGAGGAATCATTTAAAGAGAGATTCATCTACCATGATAGTTAAAAATTAACAAGGTATAAAATAGACTACAACGCCTTGAAAAAGACGTGTCCTTAGTTTGGCTCACCTAGAATCTCAAAAACTGTATGCTTCAATTCCCATCAATTTGGTTTCTCGGATGGATCCCATGAAATATATGTTGGAAAATTATACCTTATCAAGCTAAATAGCTCACTAGTTACTATAGCTAGCTATATTTAATAACTCTTATGCATAAAAAAATCCATGAAGGGAAGATCCATCTCTGATTACCTTACCGATA
This sequence comes from Sambucus nigra, assembly GCA_949130495.1. Taxonomy (NCBI): domain Eukaryota; kingdom Viridiplantae; phylum Streptophyta; class Magnoliopsida; order Dipsacales; family Adoxaceae; genus Sambucus; species Sambucus nigra. Next base: position 147,353,395 of record OX422213.1, read on the forward strand.
ATCCCATAGGAGAATTCGATATGTAGATTTTGAGTTCTTGGACGAGGATATTTTGTATATTTTTCATGAGGAGCCTCGGTGGAAGATGTTATTTAACGGGGTCGCTAACAAAAAAGGGTATGACATTGGGATACTCCTAATTTCCCCTGATGATTCCCACACTCTCATTGCTCATAAGCTGGACTTCTATTTCACTAAAAATATGATAGAATATAAGGATTACACCGTGAGAGTGAAATTTGCCTTCAAGAAACGGAATCCAATACCTTGATGTTAATGGATACTCAACTCTTATCATAAGACAAGTTTTTCGGAAATGGAATGTCAAAGATAAGAAGCTCCTGCCTTTGATCGCTCACCTCGAAGATCTAGCCTCCTTATTCAAGGATATCACCTTCCACTACATTGGCCTTTATGGTCGATCTACCCAAAGAAATAACAATGGATCCCTTCCAAGTTCGTAAACAATGATTTATAACTCACTCTTAACACATCAATCTTACAACAAAGGAGGAGTCAAAGAAAGTCGGGTTGTGGTATTACAACATTTAGTGCCTCCTCAAGAATGGTCGATACCCTCAAGGGGTTGATAAGAAAGACTCTGTAACTCTTTGTAGGCTTGCAGTTCAATATTTCATTTGCAACAAGGCACTTTTCAAGATAAACTTTGATGGAACCGATTTACAATGCATAAAAGGGATGATGCTGAAGAAATGATGCAAAAGATCCATAACGGAGAATGTGGACCCCACGTGAACAATCATTTTCTTGACAAAATTATCATTGGTCAAGAGTACTGCTGGACTACGATAGTTCAAGATTGCGCTGCTTATGTCAGAAAGTGCCTCAAATGCCAACAATTCATTAATCTTCATCACCTCATTCCTCGAGAATTGTACAACATAACTTCACCTTAGCTCTTCTCAACTTGGGTACTGACATCATTGGGAAAGTCACTTCTAAAGCATCAAAAGGGAACAAATTTATCCTAGTCGCCATTGATTATTTCACCAAATGGGTTGAAATTGATTCATATGTTATGATTAACTCAAAGAAAGTAGCTAATCTCATTATGAAGATTATCATTTTTCGCTATAGGTTCACTTAAGAATTGGTATTATGTAACGGGCTCCATTTTGAAGACACAGTTACATAACTAGTCGATGAGTACGGTATCTAAAGGCACAAATCTTCTCCCTACATATCGCAAAATAATGGGGCTATCGAAGTTTCCAATAAAAGACACACGACCATAATCAGCAAGATGACAGAAAGTTATCACTAGTGGGCGGATCGAATCCGTTATGCACTTTAGGGCTAGTACACATTTGTCAGATCCCCAATATAGGCTACTCTTAATCCTTGGTATTTGGAATAGAGGAAATTATGCCTGTTGAACTTGATATACCCTCTTTGGGAGTTATGCTCGAAAGCCAAGTTTAAAAAATTTATTGGCTACAAAGACGTTACGGCTAACTTGCGTTCTTGGATGATATGATGTTAAAGGCTTTGTAACATATACTATGGTACCACCACCGCATTGCCCGATCATTGAATAAGAAGGTTAAAGATTGCAGTGTGCAAGAAAGTGACAAAGTTCTTAAAGAGATAAAAAAGCCCATCTGGGACCCAAGAGGGAAGTTCAAACCTAATTAGAGTAGATCATACTTGTAAAGAAAATTTGGTAAGGTGGCGTCGCTGTGCCTATGGACCTTGACGGAGAAGAAATGGTGCGTCCAGTGAATTTCCCTTAATACAATTCTCTTCATGCTATGAATCCTCTCGCATCCCTTATATTCTAAAAAAATCTTCTCTTTTTTTGCAAGAACTACGTTGGACCTAATCCTCTCAAAAAAATTCTCTGAAATCTCAAACAAACTTTATTCCCACAAAGTTACGTAGTCATCACATAAAGACACTTAGAGCATAGTCCCTTATTCTTCACAAAATGCTATGTTTTTCTTCCACCAAGGGACACTAGTCTCACACATTATTATAAATAAACACACGGATCATGTATGTCTTAGCGATCGGTTTAAATAGTTCAAGTAATAAGGAATTTTTCCAAAAGGTACAACAACATATGACATAAATCATCATTTATTTGTCTTATTAAATAAACATTGTAAATACATGAAGTATCAGTGACAAGAAAAGTCCCTAAAATCTACAGAAATTGTCCATCCACAACAACTTAGCAAATCCATGCCTATACACAAAATCTAAATCCTCACAAACACTCCTTAACTACCAGAAGGCCCTGCCTCATCGTCACCATCATCATCATTGTTCCCCGAAAGACCCCAAAAATCTCAATCTTCACGTCACCTCTTTATGCATTCCATGAGGAAATAATCCTTAATCAACTTGGACAAACCATAATGCCCGCCTCCTTAGTTCCAAACATCGTAAGACAACTCGGCCCAATCTCCTCAACACAAACCTCTGCGATCACATTCCCCCATAAACACCTCAAATAGTTTCCAGATATTACCCTAGTCTCCCTAACAGATTCAGGCGAATGGGTTAATGGACAACGACATTGCCACAGAGCGCCCATGATCATCCTTAGCGATTAAGCCAAGTCCTTCATAAGAAAGAAGTTGGTTATGCCCGAAGGGAAAATTTTCTCCCAAACCCCTTAATGCAAAATCCGCCAAAAGAAGTAAAAATGGTTTGGTGAAGGCCATATAGATGAATATACTGATATTCATCCAATTGAAAAATAAGTTTCAACTCTCCCCATCATGGTATAAACCAGTAAAGGAGCCTAGCACCATGCTCCATGAGCCAGTTAACTTAGTTTTCCACAGAAGGACCAAAACTCTCAAAATGTCGTGCAAAGAAATTCATAACACTAGTCACCGAATACTCAGGAGGGACCATCAAATGAATTTTCTCAACTAATCACATGAATAGCATCAGAGGGTTTCCACGTAAAAAGTTCACTCAAACTTTCTTCTAGTCTTCAAGCTCATTTAGTGTCTCGCCAGTATTTTACTGGAAGGATTATAATGATAAGACATCCACAACACAATGGTGGAAACCTGGGGATCAATAGTTATATCTCATATCACAAAAAGCATCCTATCAATCAATCCCAAAGCTACAATGCTAGAAAAGCCATTATCACTATACCCTATTTGACGTACATAAATCAGCACAAACGGGAATTTAATACTTCCCCCACCCACCAGCGGTCAGGAAAAAGAAGGAGAGACATGAAAAAATTCGGCCAACGACACTAGAGGATAATTGGACAGATCAAGCATAGTGGGAGACATGCTTGGGTTGACACCCAAAATGACTAAAAATTATAAGTGGGTAAGACACATCTCATCTAGGCCAAATCGAAACATATTCTCTTTAGGGTACCATAACTACAAATCCGTCTCCAAATGATTCCATTAAATTTTATGGTTACACGATAAAGTATTTGAGCACATGTTGAATGCCTCATTATTGATGTTGTATAGGCACGTGGCCTCCAAATCCTCAAGATAAGTTGCAAAGGCTTCAGTCATTGAAAATTCCATCTTAGAAGGAAGAAAAAACTTGGGGGAATAAAGAAAGAAGGAAAGAAGTTAAAATGTAGTTTAACACTCCACCCAAAAGGCCTATTTTATAGCTGAAATTTACCACAAAAGACAAAGAAATCAAGGTATTGCTGCAACAACAGTTCCTAAGTCCCAAGCAATGCAAAACGAGGGCAATTATGGCTGAAAAGAAACCATAACAAAAGGGGTATGCCGATAGGCAAGACAAGTGTTATACCGATAGGCACACCCTAATTTTGGGGAAGATTCCATTTTTCGTTTTTACCTCCTTTCTTTTCTAATAAGACCCTCTTCAAATTAACTTCTTGCAATAATGGTTTTCCAAGCACGCCTTTCTAGAAAATTTTCAATAATACATACCTTAATTATCTTTTCTTACTTTTCATTAGTAAATAAATCCCCCGTGGAAAATTAAATTCCATGTAGGCTTGGTGATTAATTCCAGATAAACCAAAAATGAAAAATGCATAATTTCATAAATATATATATATATATATATATATATATATATATATATATGTGTGTGTGTGTGTGTGTGTGTGTGTGTGTGTGTGTGTGTGTGTGTCATTTTTGTTACATTTTTCACCAATAAAAGGAAAAAAATGCAAAAAGGGCCAAAATTGTCGAACGCATCCCGGACTTTCCAACCTAAACCTAATCAAAATCCAGTTTCTCAAGGATACCTACGCATATCCTTGCCACGATGGTGAGCAGTGGGCCCTATGCTTCTAGACCAGATCCCTCTTAATGATCCTCAATAGTCGTCGATGGTGCCACATAAGATCGAGATGTTTGCCTCACGTGATAAGCAATAAAATCCATCCAATATCTGATGTCACACAACCAAGATTCCAATACAAGCACACTCTGCAAGAGTGTATTCAAGAAATAATAATCGAGTTAACAAACAGAGGAAATGATTAGAATCCAAGTGCATGAATCAAAATCTAAGGTCATATATCTCTGTGAAGAACCTCCTTAGAAAATGGAAGGAATCCATATATTACTACTTGAGGATGATGAGGCAATGATACCATATGGCCCCACCCAACTGGATGCGATAATAAGGAGTGGAGAAGTGTTGGATGGGAATTACCACTACCATCACTGCACCACTTCCTAACACATGTGCTAAAGAATCTGGCACACTGCTATCATCTCTCGTCTCTGTCGATGGTTAAGGAACACTCTCCATGTATATATGGATGGAGACATCATCCAAATGGTCACAAATTCTAGATAATCATACCTGTTGCATCCGCTAAATGTTAGGTTCTTTTTTCCTAATTAAAGAGTATTAATAAATAAAATTAAATTAAAAGCAGTGAAAATTAAAAGATCTTTATTATGGGTACGGGGGCTTATTTATTCTTCAAGCCCGTTGATACAGCCAACCAGCCCAGTGTGGAAAGTGGACTGCCCAACCTAACTCATATATTTAATTTAGACCCGTGTATGTAACATGTTCTTAAATGCATAGAGATAGACACAAATCAATTACCAAAAATCTTGAAGAGATATTAAGGGACACCTACAAGCTATCCACAAGCTGGTTGAGTTACTTGTACAATTCAGTCACTTAGAATTACAACTATAAATATAAACCCTGACCCGGGGTAAAGGGGATGTAGCTTCAATTATTTGAGAGACACTAATAGAAAATAATATCCTCTCTATGGTCGTAGGAAAATTGTCGAACCACGTACCTTTGGTGTTGTGTGTGTGATTACTTATTTTCAACTCGATATTGCTTTTTAGATTTTTTCATTGTGATAATTCTTGCACTGATAATTAGCGTCATCAATGGGTTATGATTCTTTTTTCATACGAAAGAAACTATAAAAAAAACTATGATGTCTCACCAGAGTAGAAATCTTCCTCAAATTGGTAATGTACAGGTTGATCTTGTTCCACTTAGGGTCGGGTCTGAGATTCTCCTGCCACCAAACCTAGGTTTTGCTAAGAGAGGAAACCATATGAAGAAAGTTATGGACCACCTGAGTCTAATAAGATCTCCAGGATAGTTGATGATTACAAAGCAAGGCTTCAAGAGAAGGAGGAGGCAACATGCATCCAAATGGAAGATAATTCTCTCCTAGAAAGGATACATGAAAGGATGGAGAGAGATGTCTATAGAGATTCCAAAAAGGTCAAGATAGGTCCCCTATTCCTCAGGCGAGCAAGACTCGCAGTCGAGGAGGAGCTCCAGATGAACCAAGATCAATTTGAGTATGGAAGGTCAGAGCGCGATCGATCAAGGCATGGCTGATAAAAAAGACTCCATAAAGATAATGATGGTTAAGATAAAGACATCAGGATTTTGGTCCGTAGAGAGATGGATCATCATCCAGCCCATGGATGGGTTAGGTCCACTAGAGAGATAACCAAAGGATCTTTTAACACTCAGATGAAATCCAAGGAGTCCTCGAAGAAGTTTTCTATTCCCGAATTCAAAATCTATGATGGTAAGACGGATCCCATAAACCATGTTCGATAGTACAGGCAAGGGATGACCCTGTGGAGCCACACCAATTCTTTGATGTGTCTAATATTCCCTTTTAGCCTATGTGATGTATCTCAAAAGTGGTTTGAGAAGATACCCCATAGGTCGATCAAGAGCTTCAAGGCCCTAGCAAAGGCCTTCACTGAACGCTTAATAACCAACAGTTCCCACCCCAAAAGGATTCATTCATCGCTCATGATGAAAAAGTAGTCACAAGAGAGCATACACGACTATGCCAAGGGGTATTGTGAGGTCTTAAATAAAGTGGAGGATTGCTCAAAGCAGGTTGTTATAGCATCCTTTAAGATTAGTCTGCCGACCATATCTCTACTACACCAGTCCTTAACGAAGAAAGAGGCAAGCACTATTGATGACCTCATGGAATGTATCAAAAAATATGCCAAGGCTGAAGACGTGGTTCATTCTACTCTAGGGGAAATTGGTCCCGCAAAAGCAAGCAAAGGAGGAGACAAAAGCAACACTCCAAATAAAGGGAATAAGAACGGGGGCAAGACTGGCTCTAAGAATGAGAGAAAGGTTGATCCTTTAAAGGCATTCCAGGCTATTAACATAGTCTTCAAAGAATGAATCTTTTAGATCAAGGATCATCCATTTGTCAAGTGGCCCAAGAAGACGGGTGGTGACCCAACAAAGAGGAACAATGAGCTAAGATGCACATTCCACAAGGGGGAGGCGACACGATAAAGAATTATGAATCACTGAAGTTGTACTTGGAAGAGTTGATCCAACCTGGACATTTGAACTATTACATTGAAAGGAAAGATGATAAGGTCGCAGTTAATGGAGGCCAAAAATCGGACAATGTCCTTGATGGCCATATGGGATAGTAGTACATAGTGATTCATAGAGAATCTGATCTGAAGTAGATTCAAAGGAATATTGTTCGGATGGAACTAAAAAAGGTCATAACTGTCATGAAGGCATTCCAGATTGACCCTGAAAAAAGACAAGCTGACAAGCACCAGCTATCGAAAGATGTCGACTACACCAAATGTATTGTCTTTACAGAGGAAGATCTGATTGGAGTGAGGACTATGCACCATAATATACTCGTGATCACTCTCAGGATTATGAACTGGTATGTTGACAAATTGTTAATAGTTGAGGGAAGCTCATCGAAGGTGATATACCTATAGCTGTTCTATAAATTGAAGCTCAATTTAGACACATCAAGGAGGATGTAGTTTCATTAATTGGCTTCGCAGGGAAAATCAGAATGTCATTAGGAAAAATAGTCATGCTGATCAGGGAAGGCAATATTTAAAAGTTGATTGAATTCTTGGTGATAGATATAGAATCATCATATCATGCCATTCTAGGCAGAGTCTGGTTGTATGCCATGAAAGTCATACTATCTACATACCACCAGAAGCTTTAATGTGTCATCAATTGGGGTGTGGTTGGTATTCGTGGTAACCAATACATGGTAAGGAACTATTTTCTCACCGCCATTCGCCCCTAGAAGGAGAAGAAAAATAAACCAAAAGTCGCTCCAGAGGAAGCCCAGGATGGGACTATATCCTCTAAATAGAAACTATGGCACGGCCGACTTGGGGTGGAAGAGACTAGGATCTACACCACTGATAGGGTCGTTGAAAGCTTGGAAGAAGTTAATGCTGATGAAAAATTGTCGGAAAAAGAGTTTTTGATTGTGACTACTCTTATCGATCACCTAAAAGAAAGAATTGATTGCCCTTTTGATAACTAATTTGGATGTTTTTGCTTGGGAGTCTTACGATCTACCTATGATTGATCCCAATGTAGCCTTCCACAATCTCCACATTGATCGAACCTTCAAGACGATTACTCAGAAGGCTTGTTGAACAGCCCCCAAAAGACTAAAGAGACAAAGAATGAAGTCCGAAAGCATTTGAATACATGCACTATTAGGGAAGTTTAGTTCCCCAAGTAATTGTCTAACCCAGTGGTAGTACAATAGAGCAACGATAGTTGAAGAGTCCGCATCGATTTTATGGGCCTCAACATAGCATGCCCCAAGGACAGTTTCCCTATACGGAAGATTGATCAGCTAGTTTACCCCATGTCATCTCACAAGAGAATAAGTTTTCTGGACTCATATTCAGGGTCCCATTAGATCCCGATGTTCATCCCCGATCGGGACAAAACATCCATCATAACTCCTGTAAGTCTATATTATTACAAGTTCATGTCGTTCGGCTAGAAGAACGAAGGGGGGACTTATCAGAGGCTAGTTACAAAGATGTTCAAGTAGCAGATGAGAGAAACCATGGAAGTCTACATCGATGACATGTTAGTCACGAGCAAAGACTAAGATGACCACCTGGAAGACTTTCCCAGAACCTTCAAAATCTTAAAGAAGTACCGAATGAAACTCAATGCAAGCAAGTGCTCATTCGGTATCAAGTCAGGAAAATTTATTGGTTACCTAGTAAGTAAGAAAGGGATTAAGGTCAATCCAGATCAAATCGACGCGATCAACATGGTCTAGCCACCAAGGACGTTGTGATATATTCATAAGTTTACTAGAATTCTTACAACACTCAATCGCTTCATACTCAAGTCCTCAAAATGCTGTCGATCGTTCTTTCAGCTCTCAAAGAATGATAAGGGCCTCGTCTGGAATGATGATCGCTTAAGAGCTTAGGAGGAGATCAAGTCCTACCTTTGTAAGCCATCCCTAAGGGCAATCCGCGATGATTGAGATCCCCTGTACTCTATCTCGCATTATTAGACCATGTTATTATCTCGGATCTGGTATGTGAGAAGGAGGGATGATAGTACCATGTCTGTTAGACTAGCAAGACGCTCCTGGATGAAAAAAATTCTACTTGCCTTAAGAAAAGTTAACCTATCCTCTGGTAGTCTCTTATAGGAAACTGAAACACTATTTTGAATCCCATTTAATAAAGTTTATCACTTTATTCCCCCTTAAAGATATCCTTCATAAAAATAACCTCTTTAGACGACTGTCAAAATGGTTGACCGAACTCGAAAGGTTTGATATTAACTTTTAGCCAAGTTCATCGATTAAGGGCTATGTCTTCGTCGATTTCATTATCGAGTTCATGAGAGACAAACCAAATGAGCAGCTGATGATGAAGAAATCAATAAGTAAGGAAGCACAATCTAAGGAATAGACCTCATCACATCACGAGACACTGTCATCGAACAAGGAATTAGGTTGGTATTTTAAGTCTCCAATAATGAAGCCGAATACGAAGCACTGATAGCTAGTTTGTGCAAAGCCCAACTGCTGGGGAAAATCGGCTTAATATGTTCAAAGACTCTAAAATAGTCTCTAAAAAAGTGAGCGGATATTTCAACGTAAAAGATGATAGGATGACAGCCTACCTTATAGTGGTACGAGAGCTTACGGATGGATTTGAGGAGCTCATCATTCAACAATTCCCCCGGGGGTAAATTGATCATGCTGACTCCTTAGTAGATCTAAGCTCAGTGGTGGACTCTGACCTCAAAAGAACTATCCAAATTGAGTTCCTCGCTCAACCTATTAATGACAAGACAACGGTCGTTGAGCATAACCTTTCCGTGGAAAGATCTCCTAGTTGGATCGATACAATCACTTCTTACTAATTGAATGAGAAACTTCCAGACGATAAGAAATTATCTCACCAAATAAGGGTGAAGGGAGACCATTTCTATCTCAATCTAAGAGGGAGTATTTACAAGAGATCCTTTACAGGTCCTTATCGTCAATGCGTTCACCCCCAAGACATCAAGAAAGTCCACAGCAATCTTTATGATGGTATTTGTGGGAGTCATGTAATATAAAGATTAATAAAATTTCGAGCAGTCAAAGAAGGCTACTGGTGGACACACATGAAAAAATATGCAAGTATATATGTTCGAAGATATGAAAAATTCCAGGAGTTCTCCCATATGGTTCATCAACCAGCTAGAGACCTGAAATCCTTAATCAGTCTTTGGGCATTCGCATAATGAGGGTTGGATATTATGGGACCACTAATTACCGCAACTAGGAATCACAAGTATCTACCGGTAGACACAAGCTACTTCACCAAGTGGGTAGATCCATAACCACTAGCCAATATTTAAGATGTCGATATGACGAGGTTCGTCTAGAAGAGCGTTATAATACTCTTTGAGGGTACCAAGAGCTATCATCACCGATAATGGCATGCAGTCCGAGAGTGGTTTTTTCCAAAACTTTTATGATGAGAATGGCATTAAGAATCACTTTAGCTCGGTAGCACACCCCCAGAGCAATGGTCAAGTAGAAGATTCCAATAAGATGATGCGTGACGGTCTGAAAAAGAGGTTGGAAAGAACAAAAGGTGCTTGGGTGGAATAACTCCCTTATATCCTCTAGGCCTATCGTAACACACCCAGAAGGCCTATCGGGGAACACCCTTCACACTCACATATGGAATGAAATCCATCATCCCACTTGACGTAGGTCTCCCTACTATGAGAACAAACTTGGTCGACCAAGCGCTGAACAATGATACCTTGTGCATTGAACTTGACTGAGGAAATGAACGAAGAGAAAAAAGACATGATCAAGATGGCTTCATATCAGTAGCAATTGGTGAGGAAGTACAATAAGAAAGTTAATCCATTGAAATTCTAGGTAGGAGATTACGTCCTAAGGAAATTCCTCGATAGTGTAGTAAGATCGTCATATGGCAAACTTGGGCCAAACTGGGAAGGACCTTTCAAAATGATCAGGGACGACCTTAAAGGAGTTTATCACTTGGAAATGTGGGACGAAAGTGAGATACACAAAGCATGAAATGCATCCAACCTTAAGAGGTTCCATTTTTAACCTTCTTTAGCACATCCAATTTACGAAAATTTTCATTTCAAACTTCTATTTCTCTTAAGTTATTACTTAATAAATAAAGGCACATTTGACCTTACATTTTAATTGTCTCAATTTTATATTATATATCTTGATATTATGCATCATTTTTAAGCAATAACTCCATTCTTAACATACTAAGAAGAATTACACTTAGTTACCATAAGATGCTCATCATACTTCAAGAAAGGAACTTCCTCGTGCAAAATGAAATTCCCTAAGATTACATTGGGTTATCCAATTTATTCCAATCAAGGAATTTCATCGCACTGAGAAGGGTTCAGACTAATTACAATAAACTGTTAAGTCTGTTTTAATTATTGGAATCCTCTGGCCTTTGTTATGTCAAACACAAAGGGCCTCACGAGTTGCCTCCGAAATAATAAAAGCCCTATAGGGGATCCTTAGACAAAAAGCTAACTGAGGTTAGTCGTCAAATATGTTGGTTACTAAAATCCTAATCGGGCAGATGCCCACTAACTAGGTTCATTCTTCCCATCATATCTCCTAGGCCTAAGGGAGTATGATGACACAACCTAAAAGGTGAGGTAGGTGGAATGATACTGCTAAGGGATATTGGACTGGAAGAATGCTTAGACAACCAATACTAACTCATTTAGTCGGTAAAATACCAAAATGATTAACATTAGTTATTAACGCATTAGCCGGTGAAAATACCAAAATGATTAACGGTATTATTGACTCATTTAGCCGGAAAAATTCCTAAATGATTAATAGTTATCAACTCTTCCTAGTCGACAAACGCCCAAAATATAGAAATAACTATTAACTCTATTTAGTTGATGACTGACCCAAATACACTTCAGTTATTAAACAAACTGTATTCATTCACCAAATGATAGAAGAGTATGAGGATACTAAAATTTATAAGACCTATACAAATACACAAATTGTATATGGGTGGTAAGCCAAAAAGTCTGCTATTTGCCTTCTTCGACATCATCTGGATTGGGGGTGGACTCTTCCTCAATGATTGGATCCACCTCAAAGTCATTTTACTGGTGTGGAATAGCATCTATAGGAACCCACTTCTCGTCCTTCCCAAAGGGAGGTCATTAAGAGGCTTGGCAATCCACTTGATACATATACCAAAGCTGGAACTCTCTCAGCTCTTTCAACACTGTAAGGGCATTCAGCCACCCGTGCTTATATATAATGTCTCGAGCTTCTTATATCCTCATAAGAACATCATGCCAACCCTCATCATAGCATGTCGACTACGTAGCTCGAGGGACCATCCTGAACTGGAACATGAGCCTATTGATGTCTCTATGAACACTTTGTACAATGGTTTATTTTCATTGAATATCCTGCTTTAGCTCAAAAACTTCTTTCTTCAAAGCATCATTCTCAGCCTGAACCAACTCTCCGACCTGTCCCACATCTATACGTGCTGCAAGATAAACATTCAGACCATTTATTTCCTCCCACACGGAGGAGCCGATTTCCTCCATGACTTGGAGGTCATCCTTTAACTTAGAAACCATCTCAGACTGATCCTTGTACGCTGTCATTCTTACCTTCAACTGTTTATAGACCTTTGAAAAGGCCCGACGAGTTTATCCACTCAGACCTGGGCCTAGAACCTTCCTAAGATTTGAGGAAGGAGACGTATAGTCCTCCGCAATGACAAACTATAAACATCAAAACAAATAACAAGTGCAGAGAACATCAATGAAGAAAAAAGAAGATCATCAGTAAAGAAGAAAGTCTTTTTTCAATGATAATTCAAAAGGGGAGGCTAGAGCCATTACAACTAGAGAAAGGAAAAAACTACAACACATGAATAAAATAAAGGAAATTTCCTAAGACTAAGAGACTTCACTCCTTTACCTGCTCAGGGGTATATGGCTCTTTCCCATTATCGATAACTTTCTCTTCTTGGTCGAGAGCCGCCTCGACCTCATTTGGCTCCTTTTCATCCTGGTAGGAAGGTTGAGTAATAGGAAGCTCCTCGACAGTAATATGAGAAGGTCCTAGGAGATAAATCTTGTAGATATCGAACTCTGGTGGGACTCATACCACCTCCAAGGCTTAGTTATATCCCTTCTTGAAGTATAACACTTTGGCATAAGTAATCTTGATCTCAGCGTTATCGTAGGTTGCATTCCATCCATCTAAATATCTATTCCTCTTGATGCTTGGGACCTCACCCTCCAGTATCTGAACCTTTACATCTTGATCCACGTTCTCCCCTACTAATTTCTCCTTCTCCACGACTATAAGGATATTGTCCATGCTCAACTCAACCAAAACCTTCTCCCTCTCCTACTGGAAGTTAGCGTGAACATCAGTTAATGTAACACCCCATAATCTTGAGGATTTAATATTTAATTATTTTTGGGAGTTATAAAAATATTTAAATTGAAGAAACTTAAATTCATGAGTTGGAGAATTTATTTGAGTGCGCCGAATTATTTATAATTGGCGACTTTTAAGTTTAATGGTTCAAAATCTCGTGTCTCGAATTTTGAGGTCGAAATTTGGAAATATCAAAAAGTATTTCGGATGGCAATTCTAAGTGCGCGGTTACGTACGGATGGGTCGAGATAGTCAGAAAAGAGTACCCGGGGGTAGTAATTGGGTCTCGGGGTATTTTTGGGCATGGCTAGGCCCACACGGGGTGAGTTGGGCCATTTTAATTAGTCCCAGATAGCCAAAAACGGGATTAAGGGGTTTTAACCAAATTGAGAGAGTACGGAACGGCATTCAACACAACTCTAAGCCTAGGGTTTGAGAGGGAAATTGGGGGAAAGCAAATCAACAGCCAATTTGGGGATTTTGGAGCCAAATTAAGGGACTACACCAACGGATCAGACTCTACGAACAATTCCAGGCAAGTGGTTAACTGTTGTGATTTCTAAATTGATGATAATCAATTCATATCATAGTGATGTGTAAATCAAAATTCATTTTGGTTGTGTAACTAAAATTAAAATTGGGTTTTCGGAAATTGATATACCTTAATGGGATTAAGGGCGAGATTTATTGTGTTTATGATTCTATAATGTAGAGGAATTAATTGTATGTTTAAACCAGTGAGAATAAATGGTTAATTGCTGATAATATGAATGAAATTCGTATTGGGGATTTGAAACCCGGATAATACCCAAATCGGGAAAACCTTGGAATTAATGGATATTGATGATTAATTAAGGTCTGTGGGATGTTTAGACCCTTTTCTTATATGGAGGATATGTTAATTGTATTTGGGTAAGGATTTAGATTGAGAATCAAAGTTTTAGGTTTCGTCCATGGCTGATAGAGGCTGGAGAAGACGAATACTAGAACGATCGATCGATTGACCCAGGGGGCTCGATCGATCGATGCTGCAAAAATTCTGGCAGTGCCGCCAATTTTTACTACATGGAAATAATTATTGAGAAAAAGATTTTTGGGCTGATTTTACATGTTGAAAATGGACAAAGTGAGCGAGTCCGGGTATGTTGATAATTATAGGTAAATATAATTGGGAAAATTATGGAGATGCATGTGTGACACATTGTGGGCGAATATGTGGGAATGAAATTATGAGATGTAAAAATGGACTAAGTGAGCAAGTTCGGGTATGTTGTTAATTATAGGTAAATATACTTTGGAAATTTATGGAGATAAATGTGTGACACATTGTGGGAGGATACGTAGGAATGAAATTATGAGATGTAATATGGACCAAGTGAGCGAGTCCGGGTATATTGGTTAAGTGGCACCAAAGTATTAAGTTAATTATTAAGAGAGTGAAATAAATTTGGAGTCGGAACATAGACTCGGGAAATATTAAGGTATGGGACAAGTGAGCGAGTCTGGGGAGGATGGTTGGGTGACGCCAAGTTATTAAATAAATGGATGTGTTAATTAATGAAAGTAGAGTCGGAAAGTAGACTCGGAAAAGTATTAAATTAATTGATGTTGTAATTAATTAATTTAGAGTCGGATTGTAGACTCGGGAAGGGTATTTATTAATTAATGTGTAAATTAATTAAATGAGAGTCGGACCACAGACTCGGATTAGTATAAATTAATTAATGTGTAAATTAATTAAATGAGAGTCGTACCACAGACTCAGTTTAGTATGAATTAGTTCATGTGTAAATTAATTAATTGAGAGTCAGACCACAAACTCGGATCGGTATTAAATTAACGGCCTTGTTAATTAATTTTGTTACAGTCGGACGATAGACTTGGGGAGGTATTAAATTAATAAGTGTGTTAATTAATTTAATTGGAGTCGGATGATAGACTCGGGGAGGTATTAAATTAATAAGTGTGTTAATGAATATAATTAGAGTCGGATGATAGACTCGGGGAGTTATTAAATTAATAAGTGTGTTAATTAATTTAATTAGAGTCGGACGATAGACTCGGGAAGGTATTAAATTAATAAGTGTGTTAATTAATTTAATTAGAGTCGGATGATAGACTCGGGGGAGTTATTAAATTAATAAGTGTGTTAATTAATTTAATTAGAGTCGGACGATAGACTCGGGGAAAGTATTATATTAATTGAGGTGTGAATTAATTAGATTAGAGTCGGACCATAGACTTGGGGAGATGATAAACTATTAAGTGAGAAAATTAATTTTGATTGAGTCGGGCCACAGACTCGGGGAATTACAGGCTAGTGATACAGGTTTTTGAGTACACCGTAAAGTCGGGGTTTATAATATATATATACGGTGTAGTGATATTATATATATATATATATATATATATGTGTGTGTGTGTGTGTGTGTGTGTGTGTGTGTGTGTGTGGGTATATTCATTGTGTGTGATATTAAATATCAGTGATTAGATATTTATTTAATTTATATACTCTAGTGCTATCAAAGGAGGTTGCGCGATGTGGGTGAATCCCCTAGCTTGGGGAGTAGGGCGAGTATATCCCCAGGTCATAGCGTCCAGTATATGGGTGAGGGGATTATCTCACTTTCAGGGAAGGAATATGACTACCTCCACTTCGTTTATGTTTTAGGCCAGGTTGGTGAGCGAATCCATCTTGGGTAAATAGGCTTTGTGAGCACACCTAGTGGGATAGCACTTTAGAGGGAATCATCTGGTGAGGGTATACTTGGAGGGATGGATATACGTATGTTATATGTGTGGATATTTTAGTAAAGGTACGTATATAATGGTATTCAATATTATATACGGGTAATAATACAGTGTGTGATGTATTTACTTTATATAACTTGTGACACAGTTATAGGTTACTATTTAAGAATGAATTAATTAAGTTAATTATGAGATAACTTATAATTCAAGAATCATTATACTCGGGGTAGATTAGTATGGCAAGGGGAGGTTATATCAGGACTAGTTGGACGGGGTAGTACAACTAGGTGGGGGTTAAGGTAACCATTAGGTGTGCACATTAGTGGAGGGGTGAGAATGTCCACAAGGGAGTGCGACACTAACTTATATATGAAGCGCATTCATGAATTTTAAATTACTGCAGTTAATTCACTTGCTAAATATTTTCAAAATGTTTTGGGTTCTAACCCTTGTTATAAAACTATTTTCAAAACCTTTTAGGTGTCCAGCCACAGGGACGCCAGGATTGATATTCTATTCCAGGGATACGAAGCTACGGCATATGTGGATGCTAGCAGGAGTTTGGATTAGACGCATTGTTCATTTATTCCTAGAGTAGGAATCATCTATCAGTTCCAGTTTTATTTAGGGCTTGTCGCCCAGTCTTCTCAGTACAGATTTCAGATGTATTTATTCAAATGTTGGATATTTATATTGGACTATTTTATTTGGTGGCCGATGGTTTATTCGGCTTGTCGTCTTATTAATTGATTAGTTCATTTAATTCAGTTGTGTGAATGGATTATATTTATTTCCGCATGTTCTTTTTGGTTTAATTAAAAAGTTAAAAATTTGGCACCAGTTTTTGGAATACTAGGTGGTTAGTAAGTTTTAAAAAGTTTTTCGACAGTGATGCTAAGGATGATCCAACTGGGATTTCTGTTTTATTTTGGTATAGGACTGATCACCCGGGATTTTATTAGGCGGGGTGTCACATATGGTATCATAGCATCAGGTTCTAGTGTCCTTAGGATCTGTGCAGCTTTTCACGTTTCGGCTTAGCAATCTTTGATATAGAGCCCTATCATAGGATTGTTGTATTCTTATACGTATGCGCATTTACCTTCTTCTGCCAAATTTATATTTGAGGGTGTACTCATACGATTCGATTCTCATTCCAGATGCCTCCCATGAGAGGGAGCAACTAGGGCCGCAGGGGGAGATGAGACTAGGGATGCTCATCAGGAGCAAGAATTACCGCAGCAACGGCCATAGATGATTTTGGTAGCACAGGTAACTAAACTAGTGGCACAGACAGTTGAAGCGATGATGGTCGCAATGGCAGGGTACTTTTCACGGAATCAACCACAAGTGTTAGTGGGGCCAGATGTTCAGGCTCGCGCGGGGTCGTTGGGTGGCAGCGAGTAGGAGAGATTTTTTTCAAGAGTGGACATCGACCATAGTTGTGAGGGGGTTCAGGTGTAGTGCTAGCGTGTCAAGGAAGAGAGATATCCAACGTCACCTACGCATGGGAGATTGCGATGAGGTGTGGAAGCAAATGCTAGACACTTTTAGTTTAGTTGGCGCAGCGCTACAGTGGTGGGAGTCGATCACCACAATTGAGGAAAGGGATACGCTAGCTATTGCAGAGTTTTGGGTGTGGTTAGACCGCAAGTATTTTCCTCTAGCAGTTGAGATCGAAATGAGGAGAAAATTTAGAGAGGTGACTCGGGGAGACCGTTCAGTGGTCGATTACGAGGAAGTATTTACTCGATTGGCCAAGTTAGTATTGGATGAGGTAAGCGATGAAAAGAGAAAGAAAGAAAAGTTTATGGATGGGTTAGTCTGGAGAATCAGATAACATTTAATTGGTAATCATGCATTAGTAGCTTATACTGATGTCGTTAACGCAGCACTCCTGCACGGTCAGGAAGATCGCTTCCACGTGAAAGGAAGCAAGAGGGGAGTGGAAACCATCCAGTCGGATAAAGCTGGAGGGAACAGTACTAGTGGGGTATCCCAGCAGCAGAAAGGGGGAGATCAGAGGCAGGATTCCAGCAAGGAAATCATGCCAAACGATTTAGAATTTGAGGTTATCGGCAGGATGGCCAGAAATTCCAACAAGGTCGGCTTGGAACGGACCAGTGGCAGGGTGAATGTATTAGAAGGTGTTTCATTTGTGGGGGAAGCGATACGCATGAAGAGAGATTTTCTTAAGCGAGGTAGGGGTCAAGTACAGGATGAGGTCCTGGATGTGCAGTCACTACAGCAAGTCATGGGCGCATTCGAGCAAGGAGAAGATGCTCCGGAACCCGAGGATCAGCCGTTACAGTTGGAGTATAGAGGTAAAATTTTTACCCTATGGGCCTGGGGTATATTTTTGGAGTGACAAAGAGGATGTCACAGTATAAGACTTATTTTTCACTAGAGTTCGCAGGTGAGTCGAACTTAGTGGGTGCGTTGGCTGTAGCAGCCATAGTAGGTGTATAAACTTTCCGTGGGGTAGCGGAGTTTCTTTGGTGTTCTTCATGGGAAAGTGGAGGTGTACACTGAGTGAAGGTTTGAATTATGTGAGGAGTTACTACTTTCGAGAATTATGGGAGTAGGGTTAATAATATTCTCCTAAATATCGACTGGATAGCGATGGAATTTAACTATTATGGATAGTGGTGTTAAATTTTGGTGTTCGTGACACCAAGAGATTATTGGTACTAGGTATCATTTGAGAGGGCATTTAGCCTATGTATATGTGTGTATATATGTTATATTGTGTGGTGCGATAGACACAAAGTGAGGTCTTGTGTTCTCATATTTTATCCCGATAAGTAGGGGTGTTTACTGAAGTGAATTAGGATGGTTAGATTTATGTTCGAGCAAAGAGAGATAGCTCGGGGTTTATTTTGTGCAAGGACTAGTAATAGTAAGGGCGCAGTATTTTATATTGTCTTTGGCAGCATGAGGGTAAGCGTATATACTTTTGTGTTGAGAGACAAATATTTTATGGGGAGATGTTTGGCCGTTAGTACATGGGTTGAGTACCCTGGCAGTAGATATATATATATATATGTGTGTGTGTGTGTATGTGATATGAATACAGGCTCAAAGTTATATTACAGGTTATGACTAGCATAGTCGGGTAATTTTGTGCGGTTAAGCACGAGGATAGGGTGTATGGGCACCCGGATTAATTAAGGCAAATTTTGTGCGGTTAAGCACGCGTATAGGGTGTATGGGCGCCCTGGTTAATATAAATGCATACTTGTGTAACGTATGGTTAGAATCGAATGGGATAGATATAGCGAGCTTAGAGGCACATGACTAGAGAGTAATATGCGAAGTTTAGAACATTACGCTCATCATAATTTTGAGGACGAAATTCCTTTGTGGGGGGGGAGTATATAACACCCCGTAATCTTGAGGATTTAATATTTAATTATTTTTGGGAGTTATAAAAATATTTAAATTGGAGAAACTTAAATTCATGAGTTTGAGAATTTATTTGAGTGTGCCAAATTATTTATAATTGGCGACTTTTAAGTTTAATGGTTCAAAATCTCGTGTGTCGCATTTTGAGGTCGAAATTTGGAAATGTCTAAAAGTATTTCGGCTGGCAATTCTGAGTGCGCGGTTGCATCCATATGGATCGAGATAGTCAGAAAAGAGTACCCGAAGGTAGTAATTGGGTCTCGGGGTATTTTTGGGCATAGCCAGGACCACACGGGGTGAGTTGGGCCATTTTAATTAGGCCCAGATAGCCAAAAAGGGGATTAAGAGGGTTTTAACCAAATTGAGAGACTAGGGAACGACAGTCAATGCAACTCTCAGCCTAGGGCTTGAGAGGGAAATTGGGGGAAAGCAAATCAAGAGCCAATTTGGGGATTTTGGAGTCAAATTGAGGGAATAGATCAGACTCTACGAATAATTCCAGGCAAGTGGTTAACTATTGTGATTTCTAAATTGATGATAATCAATTCATATCATAGTGATGTATAAATCAAAATTTGTTTTGGGCGTGTAACCAAAATTAAAATTGGGTTTTTGGAAATTGATATACCTTAATGGGATTAAGGGTGATATTTATTGTGTTTATGATTATAGAATGTAGAGGAATGAATTGTATGTTAAAACTAGTGAGAATAAATGGTTAATTATTGATATTATGAATGAAATTCGTATTGGGGATTTGAAACCCGGATAATACCAAAATCGGAAAAACCTTGGATTTAATGGATATTGATGATGAATTAAGGTCTGTGGGATGTTTAGACCCTTTTCTTATGTGAAGGATATGTTAATTGTATTTGGCTAAGGATTTAGATTGAGAATCAAAGCTTTAGGTTTCGTCCATGGCTGACAGAGGCTGGAGAAAACGAATACTAGAACGATCGATCGATCGACCCAGGGGGTTCGATTGATTCGATTATGCAGAAATTCTGGCAGTGCCGCCAGTTTTTACTACACGGAAATCATTATTGAGAAAAAGATTTTTGGGCTGATTTTACATGTTGAAAATGGACTAAGTGAGCGAGTCCGGGTATGTTGATAATTATAGGTAAATATAATTGGGAAAATTATGGAGATGCACGTGTGACACATTGTGGGCGAATCTGTGGGAATGAAATTCTGAGATGTAAAAATCGACTAAGTGAGTGAGTCCGGGTATGCTGATAATTATAGGTAAATATAATTGGGAAATTTATGGAGATAAATGTGTGACACATTGTGGACGAATACGTGGGGATGAAATTATTTGATGTAATATGGACCAAGTAAGTGAGTCCGGGTATATTGGTTAAGTGGCACCAAAGTATTAAGTTAATTATTGAGAGAGAGAAATAAATTTGGAGTCGGAACATAAACTCGGGAAATATTAAGGTATGGGCCAAGTGAGCGAGTCCGGGAAGGATGGTTGGGTGATGCCAAGTTATTAAATTAATGGATGTGTTAATTAAAGAAAGTAGAGTCGGAAAGTAGACTCGGAAAAGTATGAAATTAATTGATGTTGTAATTAATTAATTTAGAGTCGGATTGTAGACTCGGGAAGGGTATTTATTAATTAATGTGTAAATTAATTAAATGAGAGTCGGACCACAGACTCGGATTGGTATAAATTAATTAATGTGTAAATTAATTAAATGAGAGTCGTACCACAGACTCAGTTTAGTATGAATTAGCTAATGTGTAAATTAATTAATTGAGAGTCAGGCCACAGACTCGGATCGGTATTAAATTAACGGGCTTGTTAATTAATTTAATTAGAGTAGGATGATAGACTCGGGGAGGTATTAAATTAATAAGTGTGTTAATTAATTGAATTAGAGTCGGATGACAGACTCGGGGAGGTATTAAATTAATAAGTGTGTTAATTAATTCAATTAGAGTCGGATGATAGACTCGGGGAGTTATTAAATTAATAAGCGTGTTAATTAATTTAATTAGAGTCGGACGATAGACTTGGGGAGGTATTAAATTAATAAGTGTGTTAATTAATTTAATTAGAGTCGGATGATAGACTCGGGGAGTTATTAAATTAATAAGTGTGTTAATTAATTTAATTAGAGTCGGACGATAGACTCGGGGAAAGTATTATATTAATTGAGGTGTGAATTAATTAGATTAGAGTCGGACCATAGACTCGGGGAGATGATAAACTATTAAGTGAGAAAATTAATTTCGATTGAGTCGGGCCACAGACTCAGGGAATTACAAGCTAGTGTTACGGGTTTTTGAGTACGCCGTAAAGTCGGGGTTTATAATATATATATACGGTGTAGTGATATTATATATATATATATATATATATATATATATATATATATATATATATATATATATATATATATATATGTGTGTGTGTGTGGGGGGGGGGGGGTATATTCATTATGTGTGATATTAAATATCAGTGAGTAGATATTTATTTAATTTATATACTCTAGTGCTATCAAGGGAGGTTGCGCGATGTGGGTGAATCCCCTAGCTTGAGGAGTAGGGTGAGTATATCCCCAGGTCATAGCGTCCGATATATGGGTGAGGGGATTATCTCACTTTCACGGAAGGAATATGACTGCCTCCACTTCGTTTATGTTTTAGGCCAGGTTGGTGAGCGAATCCAACTTGGGTAACTAGGTTATGTGATCACACCTAGTGAGATAGCACTTTAGAGGTAATCATCCGGTGAGGGTATACTCGGAGGGATGGATATGCGTATGTTATATGTGTGGATGTTTTAGTAAAGGTACGTACATAATGGTATTCAATATTATATGCGAGTAATAATACAGTGTGTGATGTATTTACTTTATATAACTTGTGACACGGTTATAGGTTACTATTTAAGAAGGAATTAATTAAGTTAATTGTGAGATAACTTATAATTCAAGAATCATTATACTCGGGGTAGAGTAGTATGGCAAGGGGAGGTTATACCAGGACTAGTTGGACGGGGTAGTACAACTAGGTGGGGGTTAAGGTAACCGTTAGGTTTTTCACATTAGTGGAGGGGTGAGAATGTCCACAAGGGAGTGAGACACTAACATATATATGAGGCGCATTCGTGCATTTTAAATTACTGTAGTTAATTCACTTGCTAAATATTTTCAAAATGTTTTGGGTTCTAACCCTTTCTATAAAACTATTTTCAAAACCTTTTAGGTGTCCAACCACAGGGACCCCGGGATTGATATTCTATTCCAGGGATACGAAGCTGCGGCATATGTGGATGCTTGTAGGAGTTTGGATTAGACGCATCGTTCATTTATTCCTAGAGTAGGAATCATCTATCAGTTCCAGTTTTATTTAGGGCATGTCGTCCAGTCTTCTCAGTATAGATTTCAGATGTATTTATTCAGATGTTGGATATTTATATTGGACTATTTTATTTGGTGGCCAATGGTTTATTTGGCTTGTCGTCTTATTAATTGTTTAGTTCATTTAATTCAGTTGTGTGAATGGATTATATTTATTTCCGCGTGTACTGTTTGGTTTAATTAAAAAGTTAAAAATTTGGCACCAGTTTTTGGAATAGTAGGTGGTTAGTAAGTTTTAAAAAGTTTTTCGACAGTGATGCTAAGGATGATCCAACTGGGATCCATGTTTTAATTTGGTATTGAACTGATCACCAGTATTTTATTAGGCGGGGTGTCACAGTTAAGTCCTTTGGGACTTCTTCAGGGACTCACACTGCTCTTAATTTTTCTAGGATTGGTCAGCATGACCATCCAAGAGTGTGGTGAAGTATGATAAAAAATGTGAAGAATGAAAAATGGTAATTAGTTCATGGAATCCAAATAGAGGTAAAAGACTCACAGAAGAGAGAGTCCTTACCAAGGCAAGTGCCTATGCAGATTTGAGTGAAATATGGTTTGACCCTAGTCATGACGAGCACTCACGGTCAGCCACGATGGGGTGTTTATCACATTAGCCCCTTCGAAGTAACAGAAAGGGATAGGGAGGACTCAACTAGGGCCTTGAGGGGATGCTTCTTTTTCCTCTCCTCCTCCTCCCTCTTTCTCTTTGCATCCCTTCTCCTCTTTCCTTCTCTTCTCTTTTCTTTTTCTCTCTTCTTCTTCTCCACCTCCTTCTCCTTTTCCTTAGTTATCGAGTTGAAACCACTGAATTTAGGGGAGTCCCCCTCAAATTATTTTAAAAGTTTGACCCTGTCAGACAATAAGGTCTGGTCTTCATCTTCAAACATCAACAACCTCCTCTTCAGGTGATTCATATATTTTTTTTTTCTTCTTCTTCTTCCTTTTCTCATTCTATCTCAATTAGCCCAAATGAACTCGAGGATTTCTCTTCCAAAAGATTTAAGACTGGGATCTTATCTACTAGTCGAGCAATAAAACTGGAAGTGGTATTTGTGTATTTCAAAAGATTAGGTACTGGATGAGAGTGATCACCATCAAGCAACCTATCTCTAACCTTCCAAGATTTAGAAGATCAGTAACCCTTGGCTCTCGGAGAGCAAGCTCTTAGTTTTTATCACGAGCTCCAAAATAGAGGAATAAATACAAATTAGAAGATAAAAAATAAATAACAAATAAAAATTAAGTAATTTAATAGAAGAAAAAACAACGACCAATGTGATCATCCCCTAGTTAGGGCACCAAGGACCCCGGTACCTCTCACTCTCAGGTAGGGGAGGATGTTACCAATTATTAGCAATGAAACCCTACTCCCAATACCCTTTGTAGGAGTCAGATAGATTTACAACTAGAACCCTGTTGGCCTTCCTTGCCTTCAAGTAGAGAACACCATGCACAACCAAATATAGCAATAGAAAATTTTGAGGATCCCCAAGTTAGTCCCATATAATTAAATGATTCTATGTACCCCGTTCAATATTTTTCAATTGTTTGGGGCACACTAGGCAGAGACAACCTCAAAATAACTAAAGAATTTCAAAAGTTAGGGGGTTTTGGGAAAAATTAAATCCCCCTAAAAGACAAAAAGAGTGTGATTATAGTGTCCATATTCTATGTCTCGAACATCTCTTGACATAAAGACACAGTCAATTTCTACTCACTCTAGATGCCATTGAAAACAACCATGAAGAAAAGGTTTCAAATAGAAAAAGAAAACTAACCAAAATGATGAATAAAAGGAGCAGGTTAAGGGAACTTATAGTTAAAAGTGGTGAGAAAAAGATATGGAGATATGAATGGAAAGAGAGAAGATACCGTAGCAATTACATGAAGAAGATATGATGGAAAAATGAAGTTTGGGGTGAACCTAGTTTGAACTTCGCGGTAATGATGAAAAGGAAATTTCCAACGAAGATCTTGATGCTTCACAGATATGCTAGGACTAACTCACCCTCACTTATTCAGGAATATTACAAGTTTTCCATGATAATTCCACTCGGATGAGTGTGTCCTCAAAAACTTTAGAAGAATTACTAATACGCCATGCCGATTTAAAATAATCCTGGGCCTTAGGCCTTGAACTCACTTAAAATATACCGATCCATCATTTTAGCCCAAAGGTTTTAGGGGAAATTATAGGGGCTTGTTTATTCTTTAATACCATCGATATAGCTGACCAGCCCATTGTGAAAAGTGGACTACTTCCCCCAACTCAGATATTTAATTTGGACTCGTGGATTTAACATGTGCTTAACTGAATAGAGATAGAGTCAAATGGGTTACCAACAATCTCGGAGAGATATTCATGGACACCAATGACCTATCCACAAGTTGGTTGAGTTACTTGTACAAGTCAATCACCTAGAATCACAATTATAAATGTAAACCCTGACCCAGGTCAAAGGGGATGTGTGATTATTTATTTTTGCTCGATATATCTTTTAGATTTTTTATTGCGATAATTCTTGCACCCATAATGGGGATTCCTAGCATCTTATTATGTAACTGAGTCTGAAATAAACGGAATAAAATTATGACTTACAAGTACATAATATAAAATTCATACAAATTATTCAGAAATCACAAGAGTTGATAAGTTTTGGTGTTGATGTTGTAACGGTGATTACTATTCTTGTCTGCTACAACCCATACGTATGCACCTAAAAATATTTTTTGAGGTAATATAGAATAAAATTCCACTGATGCGGGAGGTATCTGGTATTCCTCCAGTTCGTCATCCATCTAAAATGAAAACAATTAAGAAGACAAACCAAGAAGATAGTTTTAATTTTGTAGAGGACATGGCAGAAACATATCGTTAGTGAGTAACTCGATTTGATAATATGCATAAAAATACCCGGAAGGAAGTTTCAATATCAAAGATCTGTCAGGGATATATTGGAGTCTAATGATATGTAAAAAAAAATATGGTGAAGATAACTGGATAAGTCGTATATAGAGTTATCATGATAAGGGTTCAAATAATAACAAGATAACCCACAAATTATCAGGTATATGGGCTTCAAATGTGTAGACATACAATTACAATATAATTCAAAGCATATCATACTTTTGGACAGGCAATCCCAATTAATTGGGGAATATATAATTAAGGCTTAGCACACTTATCTAGAGTGGCACTTATATGTGTGTAGAAAATAAAGAACTAGTCACTCAACATCAGAGTCCTATAGGCTAATTAGAACTATCGTGGTATACCAGTATCTAATCCCTGAATAGTACGGTATGCTACTAGGGGTTTCACTGAGAATGGTAATAAATTGCAGGGTATTATGTAATCACATAAATAGGTTGTAGGGTTATACCATAATTAAGGTTAAAAAGAGTTCGGTGGATATTTAGGTTGTAGTGGTTTAACGGGTTTAAGGATGAGTAAATTTTTAAGACAATCAATACACAAATAAATATGAACAACACAAATGAGATCATAATTGAAAACATGAGTTCAAAATTATCTCAGTGTGATATAATAATTAATTATTGAAAGACATAAGCTCAATTGAAATTAAAATCACCTACTTTGAATTTTTCTAAGAACTCCGAGTATATACGTCTAATTCACGGGTAGATTGAGAATTCTGAAATTATGGAGAGTGTAAGTAGGTCATATAATCCTAACATAATGCTTATGTTATATAATAAGATACCAAACTGAAATTAATTGTATTGTAAAGTTTACTAGGAGGGTTATAATTATAATTTTAAAAACTTTATGAAATTAATATTTCATACATTTTTTTGGATTTGAATTTAGTGATAGAAGAAAATTTTGTTTTATTTAGACTAAAGAATTTATGAAAAAAAAATTAGGTTACTTGGAATAATTAAAAAATAGCCAGCGGTTTTTGTGTAAACTAAAAACCAAATTTTTTATACTTAAAATAGGTTTTCTATAGAAAATGCTTTCTCGAAATCCAAACAGGGTGATGCAATATACCATTTTGTTCAGAATTTAAAAATGATTTTTTTGGAAAAAAAATCAAAAATTTTTGATTGGAGACATGGCCTCATGCGCTGAGTCAAAGTAATCATGCACCTGATTTGACTCCCACTCACACGCGTGTAGCCCAATCATCTTCAACCTTCGACAGTTTGAGTTTAAGGTTTTAAAACTTTGACCTCAAATTTGAAATATTTTAGAAACCCTTTTGAGTGGATTCCTGAATGAAAGTTGCATATTTTTTTAAGAGGAATCCAACCATATTGGTTTCAAGAATTTTGGGGGGCTAAATTGAGCTATTGGATTTCTATAAAAATTGTGAAATTTTGACAAAGCGTAAGTGACTGAAAGTAATGATTCCTATTCCGGCATCATAAGGGTTTTTTTCTATATAAAAAATGTGAAAGAATGAGCCTGGTTTGAGGAATTTTGGTAGAGTATAACTCTCGAATTTGTTTTCTGAAAATTTAAAGCCAAGAAACTTCAAGCTTCGATTTGGGGTATCAAAACCAAGTTTTGGTCAAATTAAACTTTGCACGTAGGTTTCGAAGAACCTACGATCAACTTACCACGCTTTGAAACTGGTCCAAAGCCAATGAAGTAGAATCCAAGATTGAAGCTCAGGATTTAATGGAGTTTTATGGTTTTTGAGTTATTTCAGTGCATATATACGTTAACATTCACATGTAAACTCATAATTCTACTCTCTATACATGCAAAAACATAAACAAATTGAAAAAACAAACATTCAGGGATAAAATAATAGAAATGCAAAAACTCTCAAATATTTACTTTGAATTTGCTCTCAGTTGGGATGGGTTTATACTGAGGCAAAAGAGGGTATTTATAGCGTTTGTGTTTGGTAGTTTTGGAGATGGAGACGAGGCTGAAGTGAACAAGCTTGGGTTTTGGTTTTAGTCCTTGGGTTGTTTCTCAATAAGTTTGAAGGATTTTAATTTCTTTTATAAAAGTTTAGGGGCTTATATGCAATTATCCAAACTAAATGGATTGTTTCATGAGAGGTCAATGAAATATAGGCCATTTATTTAAACTTTGAGTGAATGTTAGGTTATAATTGCCAGATGAGAGTGTATTTTAGCTAAAATTTTCATTCAGGGGTATTTGGGTAATTTAATAAATATTTAGGGTTTATTTGACATTTTACTTTATTCTAGGGACTAAAGATCTATTCAAGGTGTGTTGTTACATTTTTCCCACCTAAAAATAATTATTTCCTAGAAATTACCTCGAAAAAGTGCGGGATATTATTGTCTCATAATGTCTTATGTTTCCCATGTTTCTTCTTCAGATCCATGGTGTCGCCAAAGAACGTTGACTAGTGGAACGGTTTCTTGTTGGAAATGTAGACCCCAATTTTTAAATTTTACTTTAAAAATTAATTTACTTTTTAGAGATGCGAAAGCAAGATGGTTAAATTAAACACACAAACACCAAATTTTAATTTCTTTCAAATTAAAATTAAACTTAACACGAAGTGACATTAAATTAAACAACAAATTAATTTATCACTTAAACATATTAACTCAACCCAAGTCCTAGAAAATTTGCCTAAAAAATAAATATTCAATTTTGTAAATTAGACCAAACCAAATTTTGTCAAATTAAAGTAATGAGTTGAATTAAATTAATATTTACCCAAATTTAATTTAGCACCAATTTAAATAAGTGTGAAAATTAAACCAAATTTTATCTTCAATTAGCCTAAGCATGCATTCTAAGTTATTTTGCAAGATAAAAGTAAATCAGTCAGACTACGCCACGATGTACGAGAAAAAACCCACAAGGGGAAAAAACCTCGGACGGCCCTAGCCTCAAATCCACTAAGTACGATTTTACAAGTACAAGACAAAAAGACTTACAACACTCGACTTGACTTCGTCCAAGCCCCGACGCTTCTTCTTGTACACACCTCTGCCTAGCGAATAACCACAGAGATCCACCGCGGTCTCGGAATCCATCGATCGGACTTTAGGAACAACCGTCAACCACACATGATGTCGTTCACCATGTCAGAATGCCATAACAAAACAACGAACTTCTTCTTTATGGGATGTAGAAGTAAACCCAAACGAACTCTTCAACTTGGTAGATTAAAACCCGGTACCAAACACTCCAAGCAAGGATATATATATATATATATATATATATATATATATATATATATATATATATATATATATATATATATATATATATATATATATATATATATATTGAAACATGGAATAAACAAACTATGGGTGTAAACTAAAGTGTTTTTGAAATCATGTTCTTGAAAATGCAAACACTTAAAACATGAACTTTTGAACTTGGAAATTTCTCTCTCAAAGTTTTCTCTCAAAAAGGTGTTTAGAAAATGTCAAAACTTTTTTTTTCAAACTTGGTTCCCGCACATATAACTTCTATCAAGAGTTAGTGGGTAAAATTAAGTGGAAACATGGGAAAAACCGATTAAAATTGCCAAAAAATTTCCCGCCAGAAATCTCGTTTGAACGAGATTTTCGTTAGAACGAAGTCTCGTTCGAACGATACTTCTAACGAAGTTCGAGAGGAAATGGGAAAAATTCTTTGGCAATCTAATTCGAACGACATTCTCGTTCGAATGAAAAATTCGTTCGAACGACGATATTGAATGAAGTTCCAGAATGGTTGAATTTTGATTTTTAGCCCAGAAACTTTTATTTTAAAGTTTTAAAGAAACCTTCTGAAAATAAACATTAGTTTAAAATAAACTTACACCCAATAAAACTTGTTCCAAGCTCCTATATATATGTAATGCATCCATACCTTAGGAGGAGTTGGATCTAATGTTGTTGACGTAGAAACGTGGCACATTAAACCCGACATTTGATGAAGCCTTATTTTCTTGGCCGCTACGTCTTCAACTAACACGTCATAGGCTTGGAAGGATACCCATGAACACTACCCTATGACACAAATGTTTTGTCCGAAATTGAGCCAACACTACATTAAGACTCAATCGGAGACTTGTGTCCTTACAAATCTCCCCCTTTGGCTATTCCGGGACAAAAACCAAACAAAAATCCTAAAGGGTCGTCAAGCTCTACTAGACATAAAAAATATCCCACCCAAAATAAAAATTACATAGCTTCATCAATCTCTTTGCCGACGATGAAAGTTTCCATTTAGAAGAATTCCTTCAGACTAAAGAAAACTATCAAACGCATAGGGAATATCAAGAATATTAAATGCATGTAAAATAAATAAATACTCCCCCTAAATTAAATCTCCCCGTTATCAAATAAATGACCTACTTAGAAAGACGTCTCCCCCAAAGTTAAATCTCCCAAACTAAGATACGATGACAATAGGATTAGATGCCATTTATCCCCTATCATTCTCCCCCTTTTTATTAAGGAATAGAAAAACGATAAAACTAATTTAAACATGATGCTTAGAGTGATAAGAACATGAAAGCCTATGGGCAACAAAAGCATAACTAATCCATTCAAATAATAACGAATACCAACGAAGATGCAAAACAAATGATATAAATATGATACATGAGATACTAAGCATGTGATATCACAAACAATATGCAACACGATAGATACCAATTATGAATTTGAAGCATAGATGAACTAGAAAGCATGGCAAAGAAAAAATACCATACATATGTAGAAATAATGACTATCACTAACGCACACGCACATATATATAGGTATAGACACCACACATAACACAAAATACAATAAGCTTTTCACACTCGCACTACAAGAATATTGATTTTTCCCAGCATAAATTAAATGCCGAAAAAAGCACTAAAAATGACGGTAACGCTTTTTGTGGCACTTTTTGCCACATTTCTACAAGTGCGGTAATAGCCAATGTGGTAAAAGAACAACGGCATTTTAAAAAATGCCGCGAAAAGTTAGCGGCACTTATAGCGGAATTTCCACAAGTGCAGTAGCCAATGTGGTAAAAGAACAACGACATTTTAAAAAATGCAGCGAAAAGTTAGCGGCACTTATAGCGGCATTTCCACAAGTGCGGTAGCCAATGTGGTAAAAGAACAACGGCACTTTAAAAAATGCGGCAAAAAGTTAGAAACACTTTTAAGCATTTATATTAATGCTGGTAATAACCTTTTAACGGCATTAAAAAATGTTGATAATAATCTTTTGCAACACCTATTAAATGTTCAACACACTTTTGGCGGCACTAAAAAAATGCTGAGAATAAATATAGCGGCATCAAACAAAATGTTGACATTATTTTGTAATATATGACTGGGAACAGGTGTTAAAAAAATCAATTATAAGAAGTATTGTATTTATCTGCAAATACATTACCATAACATTAAATTCAGAGGGCAGTAATCAAATTAAAACGTCATTAAATTAAAACCAATAGTATTCATCGTAAATAAATATAATTGTTCTTGGAACAATTATCCATTCACAAAATAAAATGTATCACTTGTCCAATAAGAAAAAGGGGGGAAATAGGGAAACTAAATTTTATATAATGTACGATCCTTCTTCATTAAAGTCAAACATCCTCTTCGACCTACAAAATAAAAAAGTCAATTGTTAGCCATTGATACTTATTCTTTAGTATTTTAATTAAAAAATTAAAATAAAAAATTAGTACATTAGCAATATGCCACGCTACTGTTGAATGATGTGCATCTCCAATTGTGGACTTGTTTCCATAAGGTCTAGGCAATGATTCATTTGTTACAAATGTTCTCTCAATATATACTTCCCAAAAGTCTTCACCCAGTTGCGTACCCCCTACTTTTGTTGAAGGGTCCTTGCTCACAATGAATCCACGTGCCACAACCACTTTTGGAAGTCCGGAAGTAAGAAGGTCTACAATTTTAGGAAGTGCATTATTTGAGACCCTTTGTCGTGGTTGATGGTTCTTCTTCTTCTTCTTTGATGGTTCTTTCTACAAACAAGATGAATATGTCATCAACCATATATTTCTGGAAAAAAATCGGCAGAGTTTTATTTGTTTTTAAGGCATCCCAATAATTTTAAGACTATATACAACCAAATATGCCAACAACTTAATGTCAAGTATACATAAACTCTCCAAGAAAGAGCAGATATATTGTTCCCTTTAAAATCCTTTAAATTAGTAACATACCTGAATTGAAGTAGCATTCGTTTGCTCACTAACACGAGTAGCGGTCTCGGGGGCATCCAAGTGTTGAGAATTTGCAATCTACAAAAAATGAATTATTTCAGTCATGAAAACATATAGTCATAAATTATGATTTTAAAAAGTAGTTATCTACTTGCCTGTTGAGATGGAGTTAAATGGTGATTTGATTGTGGTACCACTACAGGTTGAAATTGGTTGGTTTCTTCTAATTGTTGCTCGGGTTGCAAAATAGACCTATATGATGGTATGTTTTGCTCGTTGGAGGATTGAGGAACCTGTTAATAGCATAATTTAATACTAGAACATACATTTATATAAATACACGACAATTAAGCACAAAACATAAAAGTGTGTACTTATTAACCTGTTTGGATACAACGGAAGGGCAAGTCATCATGTGTGTGCGTATCAACTCAAACTGAGCCTCTAAATGATCAAATTTATCCTGAAATTCAGATCGAATCTCAGATCTTAGTCGCTCATACTCTTTTTCATTAACCTTCGGGTGCTTAGTTCCATGCACATCAGTTGGAGATGGTCCATGCCCATAAGCTCGACAATGACCGTGTTTATCAGGTCCTAGGGCTTCATAAAATATCTCATCTTTATGACTAACGGATTCATTACAATCTGACGGAAGTTGATCTACTTTTTGCCTCATTTTTGACTGAAATGAAACGATTCTTATTAACATAATAATTTCATGCATAATTTTAAATTTCATAAATAATAATAAACTTATTTAATTGTTAATTTAATCCTCATCCGTGTATGATATATATTACGCTTTTAATAATATGACACAATCTCCTGCATGTTGCCTTTTAGAATGGTTGATAAATAGAATAAAAATTTTGATTAATAGGTAAAATGACGTCGTTGAGATTTTCTAAGAAATAAGGGAAGGAACATGGATGATATTTTTGTACCATTGCTTCAGCGGAATCCTTATCGATGGCTGAGCCATCGCTCCTCTCATGTGTTTTGATGTAAACATCAACCAACGAAACCTTTTTCCCTTGATCAGCCTCCATCTGCATAAACCCAATGACTCGTAAGTCGTTACATAAATAAATTTGAAAACCTAAAATAATATTCACAATCAAAATATTTTATAAAACACCTTATGAGCAACATTCGCATGACTCTTTCTTCCAGAAGTATGTGGTGTTCTTTGCTTCTTACGAGTTCGACGATTTCTTCGACTCGTTTTCTGTTACAAAAATATATGTTTAACTTGAATTTATAAAACTTTATCGGTAGTAATACATTCATACCCTTGCCTTGCGAGTTCCCCAATACTTAATAAGTTGTGACCACTGCTCTAGCTTTACTCTAGGTGGACAATATTTCAATCTCTCTTCGTCAGTATCAAAGGCACGATAATGTTTCTTCACCTCTGCTTTCCAATTATTCCATATCTTTCCAACCTTCTTCATGCACATTTTTTTGAATTCTTCAGGGGCATCAGTGTTCTCCTATATAATTACAATATATAGAAAAACAAGTCATCTACTACACATGAGTTTAGCTTGAATTATGTTTTATCATTTTCAAAGTTATGAGTTGAGCTATTATTGACATTGTTGTGATTGGCAAGACAACCCATGCATAGTTGACTTTTACCTAAAGAATTCAAAATTTTCATTTGCCACAAATTATGGTATCTTTTGATTTTACCTTCACCTCTCGCCAAACATGTTCCTTGTATGGGTATAACTCCTTGCATCTCCAATCTTTGAAAGCCAACGGTAACCTGTTCAGCATCGATATAATAATAAATTAGTAACCTTTTACATCGATTAAATAATCATCTTTAAATTGTCAATAGATAACATAAAGTATTGCAAAGAGTATTCTAATAAGAGTTGTGTTATATAGAAATTTACAAAACAAACTTTACATGTTCCCATCACGAACTAAAATGCCTAAATGGGTAGATAGTCTATCTGCGGTATCTCCGACTGGCTGATAGAAATCGTTGAAGTGAAGCTCTAAGCGTTTTCCCGTACCCCATAATTCACCCAACTTCGCAATGCCTCTACGTTTAGTGGCATATTGTGCTGAAGCTAAACCGTAAAAATTGAAAAAATAGGTTAACTTCAATCTACACAGTTAAATAAGCACATATAAATCAAATAACTTTGATTACCTTCTTCATGTGAATGGGCATCTTGGTTATGTAACGGCTCACTCTCCGTCGAGCTACTATCGCTTTCACAGTCACTTGAGTTTGATCGTTCGGTCGAGCTAGAATCTGAAAGGGAATGAGAACTGGGCTGAGATTGTGGTTGAAATGGTGGTTGGAGATTGGATTGTGAGTGCAATCGTGAATGGGAATGTGCCCGTGAGAGGGATTTACTGTGCCTCTGTGATGTCATAGCAACCTGCAATAATAAAAATTCACCACTGAGTTTACAAGAGTTATATATATACTAGGACTGTCCCACTGCTAAAACAAAATAAGCACAATTATTTCTTATCTGACAAACAACTCAAAAGATATCAAACACGTTAACTACACAAATACGCGTCCACGGGATCATCAAAAAATAGGTAAAATGTTCACATACAACAAATGAAAATTTACAAATTAGTACAAAACACAAATCCAACAAAGCTTGTAACGAAAATTTTAGTATAAATGGACTAAAATGGAACCCAATCCTTGGTGGCTTGTAAATATTTATCTTCCAACCAATTCCAAACTTCACTCGCCATAGTCATGCCAACTTCACAACTTATAGCAGACTGTTTTAATGCATGGGATGATAACATCCCAAAAGCATTTGTGCTGCCACAAAACTATTTTACCATACTAAGATTAGGTTCATTCAAATGAGAGGTACAATATAAATTTAAAAATAAATTTGGATTGCCATTTAAGGGTGAAAACAAACCAAAAAGGAAGAAAAAGTGATTACTGATGTAGCTAGATGATGAACAATTTTTAGGAAAACTCTTGTGGTAAAATTATGTATAGAGAAGAAGTAGTGGAGGCTCTCCTTGAGTCACTGACATGTGAAGATAACTCTGTTGCACAGCAATTATCAGCATTCATTTTATCAAACCTTAGTGGAACTTATGCTTGGACGCTCTTGGCCGCTGTTATTTGAACCCTCGTTAGCACAATCCACATCAATAGTGGACAATAGATTTTCAATCATGTTATATCAATGTCGTTAGGGTCACAATTTTTTTTTAATGAATTGAAAAGTAAAGGTTTGTTTTTAACTGCTCAAGCATTAAATTCTGAATTGAAAAAAAAAACTTTTTATTTTTTCAGTTTGGATCAATTTAAGAAAATTGGAGAGGGCTCTCCAAATGCATAACAAAGTATCAGAGCTTGCTACTTCTAGCTTGGGTATCAAGTGTAGTTATCCACTACCTGCCTAAAGCAATCAGCTCACCACTTCGTTTCTTCTTGACCTCGAGTATCACTGATACTAGCTTTCCCTCCTGTCCTGCAACTTTTGCTTTTATCTCAACTTCTTCCTACCACATTCAAAGTATTCACCAATTGGTTTCACTCCAAATAATGTAGTTCTCAATTTAATCTA
Organism: Sambucus nigra; assembly: GCA_949130495.1. Taxonomy (NCBI): domain Eukaryota; kingdom Viridiplantae; phylum Streptophyta; class Magnoliopsida; order Dipsacales; family Adoxaceae; genus Sambucus; species Sambucus nigra. Next base: position 147,388,891 of record OX422213.1, read on the forward strand.
TGTAAGCGCTAATAATTTAGGCAATCCTACTATAGTTTTGCAACCCCAATTCCCTTCTTTGGAATTGGAAATGTATTGAAGCATCAAAGAACAATTTCATTGTTTGGTTGGAAAAATGAGCTTGAAATTGTCTTGAAATTCTAATTCTAAAAATATCAATTCGATATATCAAATTCTCAACTAGAAGTATATAATTACAAAACCAAACTTATATGGAATTGATTGCACCGACACGGCAACACATACCTAGACAAACAATAGTGGAACTTATGCTTGGACACTCTTGGCCGCTGTTATTTGAACCCTCGTTAGCACAATCCACATCAATAGTGGACAATAGATTTTTAATCATGTTATATCAATGTCGTTAGGGTCACAATTTTTTTTAATGAATTGAAAAGTAAAGGTTTGTTTTTAACTGCTCAAGCATTAAATTCTAAATTGAAAAAAAAAACTTTTAATTTTTTCAGTTTGGATCAATTTAAGAAAATTGGAGAGGGCTCTCCAAATGCATAACAAAGTATCAGAGCTTGCTACTTCTAGCTTGGGTATCAAGTGTAGTTATCCACTGCCTGCCTAAAGCAATCAGCTCACCACTTCGTTTCTTCTTGACCTCGAGTATCACTAATACTAGCTTTCCCTCCTGTCCTGCAACTTTTGCTTTTATCTCAACTTCTTCCTACCACATTCAAAGTATTCACCAATTGGTTTCACTCCAAATAATGTAGTTCTCAATTTAATCTATGTAAGCGCTAATAATTTAGGCAATCCTACATTGAAATAGGTAAACAAAAACTATGGTCTATGAGAACAAAGTTATGAACGAAAGGAACAGAACATCTAAGGATAACCTAATCTAAGAGTGCTCAACTTTATGGAAACATGTATAACTAAAAACGTGCCTGTTGTATACAATTTGAAGCAACTGGAATAACATTGACACCTGCTCTCTAAAGAAATGCTTTTTGGCACACAGTATAAGTCCAAAACAAGCATGAGACGTAAACTTAGAAAAAGACATGTAGTAAATTCCATTTGGTACTTTTACGCTCATGGAATTAACTGTTCTATCATTTCTAAATGGAATAATGTATCTCAATTCAAGTGCATCACCCAAGCGTATAAAAACATTTCAAAGTGTCTATTGTCTATGCAAAATACACTAGAAATAAGAGAATTTATCTTTGGGATTATATACCCAATGAAGCCACTAATGTAGCATGGGTCGTGGGAGGGGACTTTAACACTGTAACCCTTGCTAATGCTCTTGCTAAAAGCAGAGGGCATGGAAAACATAGTTTTCAGTTCATCGCCTTACCAATGGTCATGGCATTCTCCATCAGAAGTTTCTTCCCCACTCAGCACTTCTGCAGTATCGCACTGACTGAACTCTCTAGCAATATCCTTGACAATGCTCTTGGATGAAGCAGAAGCAACATCAGCCATTTGTTCTTGAATTTCAAGTTCATCGACTCTGTGAAGCTTTGTACTGGTAAATGGTGTGGTAAAAAATTCTTTGAGCTCGCCTTCATGACATCTTTCAGGAGAATCGTTGTCAGTGATCTCTTCACCAGCAATAGAAAACTCATTCCATTTATGTAAAGATCTCTCATGTTCATTCTCCACCATTTCCTGGGCCTTCATCTTCAATGGACCTTAAACCTCCAATCTCACTATTAGACTTATCCACAGTACTGCAAAATCTTCCATCTCAGCTTCATAAGTAGAAATCATTTCCACTTTGTTTTGGTTCACACTACTTAGTGGCGTGGCAAACAGACGGTTAAGTTCAAAATCTTGATCGATGTCATTGGAATTCTCCTCCACAGTTTCAACATCAGTAACTGGCAATAAATTTTTGGTCAGTACAGTTCCGTTATTTTCCCCGTTCTTTGCTACCACCATTTTTTCAGAATCCACTTGATTGAAATTTTCATTTATAGCTTTATCAGTCATTTTAACTTCTTGAGTAGAAGTTTCCTCCTCTTTATAAGTCAAATCGCTGAACATAGCCAATAACATCCTTTGTCACAATCTCCCAAACCATCTGGTAACACTCATACCAAAAACAGTATTAGTGATCTAAGCAGCAGTGGGCATTGCAGTTATCTCATTATCACTTTCAGCAACAATTATGGTGATAATTTTAATACAGAGCAGGGGTCATCTAAGTTAGTGCAGGGATCATGATAAAGCTCTTTAATAGCTAACAATGTGCCCAGCAATGGAATTAGGGGTACTGTAAACATTGTCTTCATCACATAAGGACATAATTCTAGACTTGGCCACCTTAACGGTAGTATAGGTAAAGAAAAACTTAGTACACTTAGTCCTTGAGTAAACCAGATTAGGCTGGCCTTCTCCTTTCAATATTCATATTGAATTTGTAGAGCCTCCTTCGTATTGGTTTAGCACCTGGCCTCAGCAGCCATTTTATCATCAGAGAACCCATTCTCAGCCATATCATGTTGAATCCCCAATTACTCATCTTGGGTAGCCTTGACTTTATCAAATATATTTCCAAAGGTCATGAGGTTTCATTCTTTAAAGCGCCTTAAGCTTGTTAATAGCCACAAACATACTACACCCTTTGTCATTACAGTTAAACCATCAAGCAGCCATTACATCCTTAAAAGTGGGGTGAAGCATCCACATGTTTTTGAATTTAAATGAGTGACCTTTATTATGATCCACAAACACAAAAACGATAAGAGGGGAATAATCAGAAGAATGTCTTGAGATCACCTCACTAGAAATGTTCTTTGATATATTTCCTTCATAATCATGCTTATCAGTCTCTTTGTTAGTATCTTCCGACACTTGTCCCATGTGTGCTCCCTCCTGAGATTAATTTTCTATTGTCATCACAGCATCTTCTATTCTTCCATCTGATATTTTAGCACCATAATTGGAAATTTCATTATCTACCAATTTTGACTGGTGCCCTTCAACCACCTCAGTCTGAAGGATGCTCTGGGTTGGATTGTTTTCCTTCCTGATAATCCGAAATAATAATAATTTCAAGATTAGAAGCATTGAGCTCCTCCTAAATAGTTTTTTCAGCAGACGCTCTATCAGCCTTTTCGGTTTCATGAATACGGGTTTCTTCTTTGTTAGGATTTGAACAACTGAATGGTGTTGCAAACAGATTCTTAAGATGATAATCATGCATGCTTTCATGATAGTCCTCAACTGTCTCTACATCAGTAGACACTGCTCTATCACCCATTTCAGTTTCATTAAAATTCAGCATTCAGCCCTGTTGAATGCTAAATTATGATTGATTTCAACATCAAATGGTAAAAACGAACCACCCTGGGGAAAACCAGTTGCCCCAAAATGCTTTGGTGCCCCGACATCAACAACCCTTTCCCACTCTTACATATGCACATTTTTAATATTTATGGAGAGATCATACCATAGTATTATAAAGCTCCTAGATTACATAGGAGGAAAGAAAATAGGTTGCTTTCAGTTAGATGAATAGAGTATCTCCTCAAAGCATTGACTCGATTGTAGCATCTTCTCATAGAATTCCACTGGCCAAAACCAAATCTGGAGTTGCCAGAATAAATAATTGTAGCATATGATTAATATAGAGATAAATGAATTTTGTTTCTATACATAATTAAATCTGAATTTGAAGCAGAGGATGAGATTTTAAAAGTTAAATCTGAATTTGAAGAGAGTCTTACTATGGAAAATAGAACAATTATGTCAGTTGCAGTGGCAAATCTCAATCAACAGGAGGCGAAAATGGTGTGCGGAAAATGGTGGAAAGCTTCTTTTTAGGCTTGGAGCTACCTAAAATCATAACCTCTACCGCGATTGTCCAAAGCATATGATAAAGTGAATTGGTTCTGCCTTATCAAAATGTTAAGAAGGTTTGTATTTAATGAAGGTTTGATTGACATGATATGGAGGCTTATATCAAATGTTTGGTTCTTCGTGATGGTTAATGGCAAGGCAAATGGATTCTTTAAATCTACTAGGGGGTTGAGGCAAGGGGACCCTCTCTCCCCGAGCCTTTTCTCTACGCGCAGCAAATTAAATGGTACTTAGGAACAATGAGGAAAAAAATACTCAGGCACAAGAAAGCATAAGACTCAAGCATCATCATCAAGAATAAAAAGGCATATACGAAAAGAATGTCAAACTCAATAATCAATACTCATCATCATCAAAAAACTCAGTCATTCATTAATCATCAATAAACACAGAAATAAAATTGAAAAAAAAAAGAACATAACTATCCATCATTATTTATCCATTCATATATATGATATGAAACAAATAAAATGCATTCACTCATTAGTCATTTTTAAAATATTAAACTAAGAACATCTAAGCATCCTTACAAATAAAACCATTCATAATTGAAAAATTCGTGTCAATTGTCATCTTCATCCATGTCAGTATCATAATCATCACTGGTCTCCTCATTTTCATAACTTTCATCTATATCACTCTCATTAGCTTCCTCGTCCGCCTCTGAATCATCTTCATAAGTCTCTGTCTCAGAAGCATCCTCATTAATATCAACACAAATATCATCACCGCCATCAATGTCAACTATATTGTCAACAGTCGTTCCCTCCACACCAGCCCTAACCCATGTAATATCCCCATCATGGTTGATTAGAGTGTCATCCAATTGTTGGATATTGTATGGCTCAACTTCTGCGTCTATTGTGTCATATCCATAAGTATCTTTACCATACATGTCATAAAAATCTCTCGGTGTCATCTTCACGACAGTATGCCAATCTTCTTCAATCGGGTCTCGCACATACCAAATTTGTTTGGCCTGAGATGCTAATATAAACGGTTCATCTGACAGTCGATTATGCTTGTATAGTGAATGTTTGAAGTTCACTAATGTGAACTCAAAATCATCCTTGGTCATCCCCGAATGCGTATCAACCCAATCACACTTGAATAGCACAAACTTGAAATCATTTGAATAGCGCAATTCAAATATATCTGTTAATACTCCATAATATGTTACATCCCCGGAAACAGGTCGCTTGTCCTTTGCACTTGCAAAACTTTCGGTGGTGGCATCAAGAATAACTCCACTATTCTGAGTATTCAATCTTCTCTCACGCTGCTTTGTGCGAAACCTAAACCCATTTACAATATATCCCGTATATCTTCTAGCCCATTGGGAGGGGCCTGAAGCCAAAATTGTAACTTCCTTTGACACGTTTCCCTCACTTAGATTCCGTACCTAATTTTTTCATATGATTGAGTAATAAAAATTAGATGTGTAAAAATTAAATGTGCCATTAGCAAATTAAAATGTGGTTACATATAAATACAAAGATGACTTACATGATCCCCAAACCACTTGTGAAACGTTTCGTTGTGAATGCGATTAATTTCGTAGTGTCCCACACGAGGTCTCTCCTGTTTTAGAATTGTTATATGTTTCCTGTAAACATGTATGTATAAATTGTATAACGTAGAGGGATATTTAATTACATAAAATTTAAAATCCATTCAAATGTTATCTTACTCGCGAAAAGGCTTCACTGCAGCGGAGTCGAATAACACGTAACGATGTGCTTGGGAAAATGAAGTGTCATCAAGCATAAATGCTACTCCTTTACCTAATGTACGACCTATTGAACTTGAGTTTTCATCGGCTTCATCATTTCGTAAAGGTCGATTTAACTTACTCTCAACATCACCCAGGTACCTCGCACAAAATGTTGTACATTCCTCTGCTAGGTATCCTTCAGCAATTGAACCTTCTGGACGACTTCGGTTACGAACATATTCTTTTAGTGTGAATAAAAACCTGTTCGTCATTGTAAAAAAATTATAGTATTTATATGCATTAATTTAGATGACACATACATAATGCATACACGAAATATACCTCTCGATGGGATTCATCCATCAAAATTGTACTGGTCCAGCAATCATTGTCTCCTCAGCTAAATGGATTGTCAAATGCTCCATAACATCGAAAAAATTTGGGGGGAATATTTTCTCTAGATGACAGAGTGTAAGAGCAACACGATCTTGAAAATATTCATAATCTTTAAAAGTCATTGTCTTTGAACAGAACTGCCGATAAAAATTACATAATTCGATCAAAGACTTTGCTACATTCGTAGGCAATGATTTTCGTACTGCTAACGGGAGTAGTTGTTTCATTATGATATGATTATCGTGGCTCTTAAGTCCAGAAATATTTCGGCCTTTAATGTTTACACGCCGTGAAATATTAGATGCATAACCATCTGGGACTTTGATATTCTTTAAAACCTTACAAAATATGTCTTTATCACTTTTACTCATTGTGAAGCATGCTGGTGGTAAATATACTTTGCTATCTGGCAAGCTCTTAGGGTGCAATACTTTTTGAATACCCATGTTCTCAAGGTCTCGACGAGCCTTTATATTATCTTTTGAATTTCCATCAACATTTAACAATGTCCAAAGTATGTTATCGCACACATTTTTCTCTACATGCATAACATCAAGATTGTGACGAATCAAGTGATCCTTCCAGTATGGCAACTGAAAGAATATGCTTTTTTTCTTCCAATTTAGAGAACTATCACAATTCCCTTCACTATCGATACTCGTTTTTCTCTTCTTCGTTGTCGATGAGTGTCCCTTCTCATTATTTCTTTCCATTGCCTCTAATTGCTCCAAGATATCACCCCCGGATACTTGAGTGGGCTTGACTTCTCTTTCAACTTTCCCATCAAAAGCTACGGTATCATTTCTAAATTTATGGTTGTGATCCAACCACCGACGATGACCCATATAGCAAAATTTCTTCCCATTCTTCTACCACTGTGAACGAGTGTTCTTGTTGCAACAAGGACAAGCCAATCTCCCTTTTGTACTCCAACCTGACAAGTTTGCATACGCAGGAAAGTCATTAATTGTCCACATTAACGCTGCACGCATGCAAAACATTTTTTCAGACGATGCATCGTAAGTATGCCATCATTCCACAATTCCTTCAATTCGTCAATGAGAGGCTGCAAGTAAACATCAATATTATTTCCTGGGCCGCGTGGACCATCAATCAACGTAGACAGTATAAGATAAGGTTGTTTCATACACATCCACGGAGGCAAGTTGTATATCATCAAAACAACGGGCCACGTGCTATGAGATATGCTCATTGTTCTAAAAGGATTGAAGCCATCGGCTGCTAGTCCGAGCCTAACATTGCGCGAGTCACTAGAAAAATTTGGATTTTGTTGATCGAAGGTTTTCCATGCTTTAGAATCAGCCGGGTGTCTTAATATGCCGTCGTCATCGCGTTCCTCCGCATGCCATCTCATGAGGGAGGATGTTTTCAATGACATAAAAAATCTCTGAAGCCTTGGTTTCAGTGGAAAGTACCTAACAACCTTTGCGGGAATTTTTCGACCCCTAGCTTCTTCATCATCAGACTCACCCGAAAATTGCTTCCATCTTGATGTATGACATACTATGCAATCCTCACGATCTTTGTTCTCTTTCCAATACAGCATACAATCATTTGGATATGCATGAATTTTTTAATAATCAAACCCCAAATCATTAACCATCTTTCTTACTTGAGAGTATGAACCTGGTAGTTTCTCACCCTCCGGAAGTGCCTCTTTTAAGAATTGAAGCAATGCTGTAAACGACGTGTGGCTCCACTTATAAAGTGTTTTCATATGAAATAGCCGAACAATAAATGAAAGTGATGAGAAAGATTTGCAACCAGGGTACAACTCGCGTTCCCCGTCTTTCAACAACTTGAAAAATGCTGATGCATTTTCATCCATCCCATCCTGGTCTTCGTACGGGTCGTTACATCGCATACCCTCTTCACTTCAATTTTCGAATATATCATGTAGTAGTCCACACATATCATCTATTGTATTCGAGTCATGCACTTCATCCACTCCACTAATTCCCATTGTGTATGAAGCACCTTTTACGTGATAAATCCACCTAGTGTAATTCTTAACAAACCCATGTATGATGAGATGCTCATAAACAACTTCTCTTTCATGGCTAATGGTATTTCGACATTTCTTACACGGGCACTTGATCACTAGCTCAGGATATTTATTGGCAAATGCAAAATCAAGAAACCCATTAACTCCTTTAATATAAGGTTGAGAAACTCTTGACAATTCCATCCAACTCTTATCGCTATCCATTTGAAAAGATTATTGATTACCTCACACTATCACAAAATTGTTATTAGATTTATTAGGAAAAATTCATAAAAAAATACAATAAATAAACAAAATGTTAAACCATAAATAATTAATATGCTCCTTCAAAACTATGTAAATTTATAAATAGTAAGACTTTAATTATAACACCACTTGCATATGGCCTAATATGAAAACTACCAATATTTACTCATATAATATGGGAAAACTTAACAATCAATATATTTTAACCTTAATTAGTTGACAACAATTAAAAAAACTCACTCATAACATAAAAATTCTATTATTGATTTTTCAAGTGTCACATGAATGTGCTTTCTATAGTCTAACCCCATCATACCAAGTTGTAGTGGCAAAATGTGGCCCAAATATAAAACAACCCATATTAGCCCAGTCTTTTAAATATGGCGCCCATATTTAAAAACTATGAGTTTAATAAGGGGTCCATATTTTAAAGTTATGAGTCAAATATGGGGCCCATATTTGAAAGCTATAAATCAAATATGGAGCCCAATCTTAAAAGCTAAGAGTCAAATATAAAGTTCATTTTGAAAAATTGTGAGTAAAATATGATTTTTTTTACATATACCTGGAATTGTAATACTTACTTTAGTAGAATAAAAATGGGTTGGCCTAGTCCACATTTGGTCTGCCCATATTTGACCCAACCCACATTTAGACTGACCCATATTTGGCCCAACCCACATTTAGTCCAATCCATATTTGACCCGCCCAAATTAGGCTCAGCCAATAGTTTTGCCCCTGTGTTAATATCAAGGTAAGATTTGTATTTTTTTCCCTCAAAGTATTAATTTTAGTGCATTCAATTTTTAGTTTTCTATTATATTTGTGATTTTAGGGGAGCTGGATGTTTGACGCATCCTACCCTCTCTACGATACGACGTCATGTCCGTTTATACAAAATGAGTTCAACTGCAAGAAGAATGGCCATCCGGATCAGATGTACCAAAAATATAGGTGGCAGCCTCATGACAGAAACTTAGCAAGGTGCGATATATATATATATATATATATAGAGAGAGAGAGAGAGAAGCCAATCAAAACCCAATATATGCAACATAAAAAAAATACACCGAAATAAATTTTTAAAAAAAATATGCAATATACCACCAAGTACTGCTAGCCTCAGGTCAGTACCCATACAATATATTACCAAAGCTTAGATATAATTTGATAAGATAGAATTCAGAATGTATAAATCCACTAAATAAATTATCACCTTATTGTCAAGTTATTAAATAATGAAAGAAAAAAAAGTGACATGAACAACCCATTATGCATACACTGAAATAAAATTAAAACCCATTGATTATTATCACCGCAACATACACTGAACGAGCTATCATCCATCGTCGTATTGGTAGTTTACCTTAAAGCTTAAATCTTTAAAAATCAAAAACGCATTTTATGATTAAAAAAACACAGTGATTCTCAGTAACTAAAAACGCAAATTTATGTTTAAAAAACACAATCTACCAGCCATTGATGCATACATTGAAATAAAAAAAATGCAATTTACCTTAAGCTTCAAAGATCAAAACCCAGTGATTATCCGAGGCAGTGGTAAAACTGAATGGATGATAGCACCGTTCCCTCTTCCTTCTTTTAATAGGGGAAAAAGAAGACGAGATTGAGGGGTTCTTTTAATAGGGGAAAAAGAAGATGAGATTGAGGGGTATTGGGTTGGTTGATACCGAGCCAAGTTGGGAGAGGATTAGGTTTATGAGATGGAGGCTAATACGTGAGAGATGAGAACGTGACGGGTGAGAGATTGAGGGAGATACGGACGAGCGTGATGGGAGAGAGAAAGTGTGTATTTTTTTTAACAAAAAAACAAACCCCCGCCAAAAACTTGAGAGAGGCGCTTTTTTTTTCTACTTTTAGTGGCATTAGTTATAAAATCTCTAAAACATACCACATTTATTTTAGTATTAATTCAAAAAAATCTTTATTTATGCGGCACATCAATATAAATGCTGTAAATTTTCAATACTTGTAAAAAAATGCTGGTAAAAAGAAAATTCTCTACATTTTTAAATAATACCGAGAAAATAATGCCGAAAAAAATTAGTTTTCTTGTAGTGTCGTATGGCAAAAATGTGTCATATGGAAACAGAAGTGAAGCGGTGTGAACTAGTAACAATTAAATTTAGACCCAATCACTTAAAATATGTTAACGAAGTTCTCATTTGATTGCAAATTTTATCACATTTAAAATTTACCTCATGTGACAATATAGATTGAACTCAATGAATAAACATACAAGCCTAGAATTTTGATGATTCTATAAACCAATAGAGTCATGAGATTGAAAGTACAACTAGGATAAAAGGATATTGTGCAAACCGTTTATATACCATCCAAACTCCCTCAATATAAGAATATTATTTTCATATTTTGAATGAATAAATCAACTAAACAAAATAGGCCTTGGCAAAATATTTTTCTTTTAATGCCAATATTCTTTTAGGCCATTGGACCACGTATTTCTTTTAGGTCCAAGCAAACGGTGGCTTACTCGCAAAGGATGATATTTCCTTTCGGAGCCCTTCCTCGTGCACATTTATATACATCATTTTTTATATCTCACACAAATCTCACGTGCAAAGGATTTTAACATGCACTAGTCCTCCTAGGTCATATAATATGTAGATGACTAGATTGGTAGGAGAACACCTCACAAAGCTCAAATATACATATGAAGTTATAATTTCAAGTGAGCTCGTGCATGTGTGAATTGAGGCATATAAAAATATAATCCATTATAGCAACACAAAATCCAACTACTCCATGTAAGCATGGTAAAGAACATTTTACCAAAAGTTATAGCCACATGGGAGCGAAAAAAGATGCGATTCAAACACAAGTATATGCCACATAGAGTGTGTCAAAGTAAAATATACACAAACTAAAAATCTTTTTGAGTTTTTGACAATTTTTAACCAAAAATAAAAATATTTACTCAAAAGACAAATAAAAATCATTTGTAATTTTCATTAAGTCTAAATTACTCTTAAGATAAAGCCACAAATGATAAACAAAATATTTTTGTATTTTTCATTTAATGCGAACTAAAATGAAAGAAGTATAATACAAAAGATAAACAACAATCATAATTCTAGCATGTGATAAAGCATGAAGTTTATACTAGACCAATGATTAAACATGCATACACCTAGCAATGATATATAATATGAAGCACAAAAAGCTAGAGTATGCAAACAAAACTAACACATTCAACCTTTAAATTTAGCAAGGGAGGTTTCATGTGAAAGCAAATGAGAATCGGCAAATCTAATATCTAGAGCGTCTAAAAATGATTTCCAAACCAATATAGATGTATATTTAAAATGATGGGATTTGGGAACTAATGAAATGCTCGACATAGACTTCCTACGACTTCTTTTAAGATCAAAACAAAATAACCTAAGATGACCTTCCAACCAAAATGCAAGCATGTGAAAACATGAGGAATGATACCTAAGGTGTGACCTTTTTAAAGTCCTTGGATAAATTTGACCCTCTAAAACAAACAATGGTCTTAGCTTTAGTAACGAAAATATTTGAACAAGATGAGCTACAACCATTACAACTACTACTCGAGTCTTGTAAATCATTTTTCATTTTTAAAATTTTTGACTCAAGTAATAAATTAGACTCCACAATTTTACGGGACTCCTTCTTTAAATTTTCTATAACTCCTAGAAGGTTATCACGCTCCCTCTAAATGTGAGCAAACATGTCCCTAAGAGTCTTTTCTCGAATATCACTCTCTTTCTTGGACATATTTAAAATATTAAAATTGTAATTTATGTCCATGAGCTTTTCATGAAAAATATCTTTCTGAGATAGTGAGGTTTGCAACAGTTCAATTTTAGATTTAAAACATAAATTTTCATTTTCAAGAAACTTAATTCTCTTTGCAAATCACACATTTAATTCTGTTAAATTTTCATTACACTTATTAAGCCCATTAAATTCCTCTCGAATATCAAAAACTTCATTATCATTAGAAATGGAAAAATTATCATTAAGGCGTCCCATCGAGAAATACAAAAAAAAATGAGAGGGAGTAAAAAATGAACCACCTAAAAATACAAGAAGCACAAAAATTATAAAAGTCAAAAAACGGATCTTTGACGCGATAAATTAGCGCTCCGTCTCTGATACCACTTGTTGAAAATGTAGACCCCCAATTTTTAAATTTTACTTTAAAAAGTAACTTCCCTTTTAGAGATGCGGAAGTGAGATGGTTCAATTAAACACATAAACACCAAATTTTAATTTCTTTCAAATTAAAATTAAACTTAACATGAAGTGACAATAAATTAAACAACAAATTAATTTATCACTTAAACATATTAACTCAACCCAAGTCCTAGAAAATTTTCCTAACAAATAATATTCAATTTTGTAAATTAGACCAAACCAAAATTTATTCGATTAAAGTAATGACATGAATTAAATTAATATTTACCCAAATTTAATTTAGCACCAATTTAAATAAGTGTGACAGTTAAACCAAATTTTATCTTGAATTAGCCTAAGCATGCATTCTAAGTTATTTTGATGTACGAGAAAAAATCCACAATGAGAAAAAACATTAGATGGCCCTAGCCTCAAATTCATTAAGTACGGTTTTACAAGTACAAGACATAAAGACTTACAACACTCGAATTGACTCCGTCCGAGCCCCGACGCTTCTTCTTGTACACACCTCTGCCTAGCGAATAACTACGGAGATCCATCGCGGTCTCGTAATCCACCGATCGGACATTAGGAACAACCGTCAACCACACATGATTCCTTTCACCATGTGAGAATGCCGCAAAAAAACAACAAACTTCTTCTTTATGGGATGTAGAAGTAAACCCAAATGAACTCTTCAACTCGGTAGAGTAAAACCCGGTTCCAAACACTCCAAGCAAGGATATATATATATAATAATGCTCCTGTGCGGACTAGTCCGCATTTTAAGAATGCGGACCGGACATGTGTCACCTAACGGTGCGCCTAGAAATTATCGCCTAAATTATAGGCACACTCTCTCTCTTTTCTGGGCTCACCGCCAGGTGACACATGACCGGTCCGCATTCTTAAAATGCGGACTAGTCCGCACAAGAGAAGGACTGTATATATATATATATATATATATATATATATATATATATATATATATATATATATATATATATATATATATATATATATATATTTTGAAACTTTGAATAAACAAACTATGGGTGTAAACTAAAGTGTTTCTGAAATCATGTTCTTGAAAATGCAAACACTTAAAACATGAACTTTTGAACTTAGAAATTTCTCTCTCAAAAAGGTGTTTAGAAAATGTCAAAAGTTTGTTTCAAACTTGGTTCCCGCACATTTAACTTCTGTCAAGAGTTAATGGGTTAAGTAAGTGAAAACCTGGGAAAAACCGATTAAAACTGCCAAAAAAATTTCCCGCCAGAAATCTCGTTCGAACGAGATTTTCGTTCGAACCAAGTCTCGTTCGAATGACACTTCTAACTAAGTTCCAGAGGAAAATGGGAAAAATTCTTCGGCAAACTCGTTCGAACGACATTCTCGTTCGAACGACAATATCGAACGAAGTTCCAGAATGGTTGAATTTTGATTTTTAGCCCATAAACTTTTATTTTAAAGTGTTAAAGAAATCTTCTGAAAATAAACATTAGTTTAAAATAAACTTACGCCCAATAAAACTTGTTCCAGGCTCCTATATATATGTAATGCATTCATACCTTAGGAGGAATTGGAACTAATGTTATTGACGTAGAAACGTGGCACATTAAACCCGACATTTGATGAAGCTTTATATTCTTGGCCGCTACGTCTTCAACTAACACGTCGTAGGCTTGGATGGATACACATGAACACTATCCTATGACACAAATGTTTTTGTCTAAAATTGAGCCAACACTACATTAAGGCTCAATCAGAGACTTGTGTCCTTACATTTTTTGTCATAAATTTTTTTCTTGTTGGTAGAGAATTTGAATAGGGTTTTCCTCAAAATCATGGTTAGGTTTAACAGTGATACCTTTCCAAGTAAGGATGTGATTCAGATTAGAGATTTGCGAAACATTAAATATGTCATGAAGATTGGATAGTTTGGGAGTTAATTCCAGATGATAGGCTACAAGTTCAATACGCTCGATGTTTCTAAAGGGACCAATATAGCGAGGAGCTAATTTGCCTTTATTTCCAAATATAATTATTGCCTTTCTTGGATATACTCATAACAACACTTAACTATTTACTTGAAACTCTAAGGCTTTCGGCAATTGACAGTGTAATCTTTTGTCGACACTGGGTTGAATGTAATCTTTAAGAATTCCTACAGCGGAAATATTGCGACTTCTCAAATAAAATCCAATTCTAATAATCCCCAATTTTAGTTAAACCCTAAAACATGAATCTAGATGATTTATCAAATAAAATAATGCATGCGACACAAAACAAACAATTTCAGGAAAAATCCCCCAAAGGGGCAAAACCTTTTTATTTCACTATAATTTGTAAAGAACGGTTTACACGGATTATAATGAAATAGGGTGACATACGAAATACCCTCAGGTGTCAGTTTCTAGGTCATCGACTGGAATCTCCTGTAAGAACTCGAGTTGGTCAGTAATGAAGAAGAGAATGACTTATCAACAAATTCGTCGGCTAGAATTTTCCCTTTCCAGGAGGGAAGCAATGAAGAAGAGAGCGGCTTCTCCACAAGTATGAACAAAAGCAAAGCAGTGTTCTTGGGTTTCAAAAGGATTCATAAAAGTATGAGAATGATGTGTGAATAAAAACATGAGTTTTGGGACTCAAAAATATGAAGACTTGAGCTAATAGAACTCTCAAAACCGTCTCTCCAAGTCTTGCAAAATAACTCCCCCGAAATTGTCTTTTATAGGAAACCAAAAGGAATTTTAAACTTTGGAACTCTTGTCAGCATCAGGTACCCCAAACCGATTCAGCATGTACCTCGAACTGGTACTCCCCCCGAACCCTTTGTCCTTCGGTTTGCGATAGTTCGCTGGTTTTGGGGCTTAAACACATAGCATTCTTCATAAGGATTTTATTGGGATTTTCTCCATTTTCAAAGGGCCATAAATTCTTCACCGTAGCTCGAATTGAGGTGCCGTTTCTTCTAGTGTCTTCGAGACGTCGAGCTCTTCAACTTTCCAGTTTAACAAACCTCCGAACGATGGCTGTAAAGATACCAAAATTCCCTTGAACTTTCTTATCTTTCCTTCTTTCATTGTTTTGACTTTCCTAGCATACCACTTGCATAAATTCCCTAAAATTGTGGACCGTGAAGTCGTTGAGGTAGATGTGGGAAACATGATGGAGATGTTGAATGCTTGATTCCTGGAATTTGGATAGAGGCCATCAAGTGTGATCGTGAAATGACGTGCCTTTTGTAGCGACGTACGACATACACAAACGTAAGATATCGGACATGAGAAAAATGTCCTTACAAATCTCCCCCTATGTCTATGCCGGTACAAAATAAAAAATCCGAATTATTATCATTTAATTGACCTATACAAATCTACCCTCCCATGAACCCAAAACTGGAAAGATACAAATGAGTAAGTCTTCATTGTTTGTTCTTCAAATCTTCAAAATCTCAAATCTTTTCTCATCAGGTTGTGCAACATATGATCATTAATGTAGTACCTACACACATGAGATAAAGCAAATACCAAGTGACGTATCGAGTTTGAAATAAGATAAACACAGATACAAAAGTATGAGAAAAGCATAAGTCAAATCTCAAAAAACTTCCCCAAAATTCAAACTCCCCCATAAAATGATAATTCTTTCTACCCCTTTTTATTATCTCCCCAAATAGACAAATGAGAAGAATAAATCAAACAAGCAAAGTCAGGGTGTCATCGTATTCAAAATAAGGCATCAATCAAATGGCAAAAGTGCTCTTGCAAAGAGATGCTAAATAGAAATCTTCACAAACTATGTTTTGAATTTTTGAATTTTTTCTTACAAAAATAAGATACTATAAAAATCACACCATGGATTGTAACAAAACAACCAAGTCATGGAAATGGAATGTATGGGTGTGAACACATTCGATAGAAAAATCAACTCAATCAATCATATGTGCACGATGCATAGTGTACTCCTAACGAATGAACATCAAAAGTATCCCTAGGTGTAAAAATTGTTGAATAATCGTCTTATGCAAATCAACAAATTAAAGTCAAAGTCATTTCCACACCAATAGCGTCCAAAACTTTTTAGCATTTTTTAAAGATTTTTAAGGATGTGCAAACCCGATATAAAATCTCCAACCAAACACCCTCATATATATTTTCTTTTAGAGGTGTTAAACTAAATTCTCAAACTTTGGAGAATTGATGAAAAAACCTAAATGGCCCATAATTGGCATGAATTTCTTTTTATTGCTTATAAATTTTTTCGGGCTCTTTTAAACCTCTTTGGACCCCGGATAATAAAATTCCTCAATTTTTTAGGTCCAATTTAAATGGAAGCTTAATCGCAAAGGATAAAAAATAATCTTTCGTAGCCCTTCACCGTTTTCAAATAAAGCACACAAACTCACAAACGGCTCTTACATACACAACATTCTTATCAAGTATTATTGCGATTGGTTTGTTTTAAGGACATAATTTAAGTGAAAACACCCAACCAACATGTGATAAGACAAGCACAATAATCAAGCAAATTCGTGCATGTGTGCAATAAAGGAAATCATGAGTCAAACATGTAGAGTGTAACACTTAATTACATCTTAATGACTCCAAACATTATAAAGCACATGGATGAATTGACATATTGTCTCAAAACACTATCAAATAGTCACATGGAAAAAAATGAAAAGATGTTGTGACTCGGTCATCCTAAGTGTCCATTCATAAACGGTGCAAACAAAAAAAACAAAAATCTTTTTGGATTTTCAAAAAATTTATCAAAATAAAATCTTTTTGTATTTTTCAAAAAATTTTAAATAGAAAAAAATATAACTACAAAATGATACAACCAACAATAGGCATATAATATCGATATGAGCAACATCCTATGCTACCAAACAACAATCACACAAGAGAATCCACAATGAAAGCATATGTGATAAACGAGTAATGCAGTGATATCAATTAAGCATGGATACCAAGAATAACTGCATATAAACTGACCAGAAGCTACCCATCAGTACCAAGAACCTCAACATATGAACACCGGGTACTCAAATGAGAAGGGAAGCAAAAACAGAATTTCCAGACAGGTCGCTCAAACGACTTAGCTCTGTCGCTCAAACGACGAGGGCATGTCGCGAGATGCGACTTTGCGAGAGACAGAGTTGTCGCTCAAACGACATATAGATCTCTCTCGAACGAGAAAACCAAAACTTCCCAGATTGCCCAGAAAATCGTACAGTTTTTCCCAGTGCTAAAATTTTGTGAAAACAGTACTTGTAAGGGGAAAACAGATCCAAAATAGTGCTAAAAAAGTATGAAAACAAACAAATGCAACAGATAAACTAATGTGCGCTACATCAAAGTGAGTCATAATACTAGAAAGAATATAACCTGATTCATAGCTAGTGTATGACAAACATCCAACACAATCAACCAAAATATTTCACATGGGGTGAATCACGTCAAAGCAAACGGGAATCGTGGATAAATAAACCATAAGCCTCTAAATCTGATTTTCTAACCCAAATGGATTTGTAACGACATGTGGGGGTGTGGGGAATAGAATTTATTCTTCTATTAACTTACCTAGATCCTTTTGAAAGCTTGTAACAAAAGCGCCTAATTTGACCTTGCCTACCGCAATGTGTGCAAGTGTAAATCGGGCGGTGAGTGTTACCTAAAGGTGGCATTCTCCTCAGATTCCTAGGTGGTGCTCTCTGAATTTGCTTAGGTGGCTCTCTCATAATGATCCTAGGAGGTTCTCTCACGATGTTCCTAGGGGGATCTTTCCTAACAAACTTAGGTGCCTCTTTCTTAACAATCCTAGGAGTCTCTCTCACACGTGTCGGAATGGGTGCAACATATTTTTCAAGACCAATCCCACCCCTATCCTTTTTTATCTCGACGGTGCCTAAAATCTTATCAAGTTTTTCAAACCTAGACTCCAAATTAAATTTCACCTTACTTGAATCTTTCAATTTCACCTCAAGTTCACCTATCATTGATTCAAGTACACGTCCAGAATCCTCAAACTTTAAAAGCTCCTTTTTCATAGTCTCCATCAACCCTCTAAGACTATCTCTCTCACCCTCGACATACTCAAGCTTCTCTTTTAAAATTTTCTCATGTGCCCTAAGTTCTTCAACTAAAAAATCATTATTTTTTAAGGCACACTCTTTCAATTGAGCTTTCAATTTCAACTTTTCTTTCTTCGTTTTCAAAGATTCAGCATAAAGTTAATTGAAAGCAGTTTGCAACTCACGCTCATCTACACTTTCATCCTCACTCCCATCACCCTCACTATCATCCCTAATCACACGGATGGGAATCTCTCTCCTAGAACCATAAAAGACTTCTTCTTCCGAATTACTATCACTAAGGATAGAAACATGAGAAATCGATTTATTCAATTTCTTCTTTAAATTTTTGGTACACTCATCTAACGTGTGACCAACACCCTCACAACAAGGACACCTCTCAGATTCGTTTTCAACAGAAGATTTAAAATAAGAGTTCATGTGAATTTTGCAATTAACTTTTCAAAAATTTGATATCGAAGATCATCAAAAGCCATTTTGTGAAAAATAAGATCAAAACACAATAACTTAGTGCAACAGGCTCAGACACCAATTTGATGACGTGAGAAGTCAAATTGTATAAAAAAATAAATCCTTGAAAAATCATAATCATGCGATAAATTAGCATAACCCGCTCTGATACCAATTTGACGACGTGAGAAGTCAAATTGTATCAAAAAAATAAATCCTGGAAAAATCAGGATCACACGATAAATTAGCGTAACCCGCTCTGATACCAATTTGTAAGAATTGCTACAACGGAAATATTGTGACTTCTCAAATAAAATCCACTTCTAATAATCCCAAATTTTAGTTAAAACCTAAAACATGCATCTAGATGATTTATCAAAGAAAATAAAGCATGCAACACAAAACAAACAATTTTCCAAAAAATCCCCCAAAGGGGCAAAACCTTTTTATTTCACTATAATTTGTAAACAACGGTTTACACGGATTATAATGAAATAGGGTGATATACGAAACACCCTCAGGTGTCAGTTTTGATGTCATTGGCTGGAATCTCCCGAAAGAACTCCAGGTGGTTAGAAAGGAAGAAGAGAACGGCTTCTCCACAAATTCTTCGGCTAAAATTTTCCCTTTCTAGGAGGGCATCAATGAAGAAGAGAGCGGTTTCTCCACAAGTATGAACAAATGCAAAGTAGTGTTCTTGGGTTTCAAAAGTATTAAAAAAAGAATGATAATGATGTGTGAATCAAAACATGAGTTTTGGGACTCAAAAATATGAAGACTTGAGTTAATAGAACTCTCAAAATCGTCTCTCCAAGTCTTGCAAAATAACTCCCCCGAAGTTGGATTTTATAGGAAACTAAAAGGAATTTTAAAACTTTGGAATCCTTGTCAGCGTCAGGTAACGCAAACCAGTTTGGCATGTACCTCGAACTGGTTCTCCCTCCGAATCGGTTTGGCCTTCTGTTCGCGATCGTTCGCTAGTTTTGTGGCTTAAACACATAGCATTCTTCATAAGGATTTTATCGAGATTTTTTTCATTTTCAAATGGCCATAACTTCTTCACCGTAGCTCAGATTGAGGTGACGTTTCTTCCAGTGTCTTCGAGGCATCGAGATCTTCAACTTTCCAGTTGACTGGACCTCTGGACGATGGCTATAAAGATACCAAAATTCCCTTGAAATTTCCAATAATGCCTTCTTTCATTGTTTTGACTTTTATAGCATACCACTTGCATAAATTCCCTAAAATTGTGGAACGTGACGTCATTGAGGAAGATGCGGGACACATGATGGAGATGTTGAATACTTGATTCCTAAAATTCTAATAGAGGATGTCATGTGAGATCGTGAAATGATATACCTTTTGTAGCGGCGTACGACATACACAAATGTAAGATATCGGACATGAGAAAAATGTCCTTACATAATCTTTGTTGAATAAGGCGTATCTTTTTTGTGGTTTCAGTGATGATTTTGGGTACGAGGATGTGATTTTCTCTTAATTCATTTCATCATAAAGGCAGACGACAAGGTCGTCAATAAAGAGCTTCATACGGGGTGGTCTGAATGCTGGTCTGATAGCTGTTATTATAGGATAATTTAATTAATATAAGATGCTTATTCCATGAATCGGGAAAGTCTAACATGTAGGCTCATAGAATATCTTCTAATTACTTATTCAGATTGTTCGTCAATTTGAGGATGAAAAGTAGTGCTTAGGTAGAGTTTTGTTCTTAAGGAGGTTTGTAAGATTTGCCAAAATCTTCTTATAATGATGGGGTCTCGATCAGACACAATCGAAAGTGGTATATGATGAAGTCTAATAATATCTTTGATGTAAAGTTCCCTTAGGTGTTGGAATGAATCGGTGGATCTTATTAGTATAAAATGGGCAGATTTGCTGAGACGATCGACGATAACCCATATTGTATTGTATCCTTGCAAAGTTTGGGGAAATTCGCTAACAAAGTCCATGCTTATGTGGTCCTATTTCCATTCCAGGATAGAGCGTGGTTGTAGTCTACCGTTGGGATGCTGATATTCGATCTTTACTTGTTAGCATGTTAGACATTTTGCTATGAAGTGTACAATATATTTCTTCATATCGAGCCACCAATAATGTTGCTTGATAGTTCAATACTTTTTTGTGCTTCCGGGGTGAATCATAAATCTTATATGGTGAGCTTCTTGTAGGATTTCTTCTTGCAAAAAGGGTATGAGAGGAACACATACTCGATTTTTTAATTTTAGCCCACGCTTGGGGTCTAAAGTCTGATCTTTCTCGGGGAAATTATTTCGAAATTTTTTATTTTAGGAACGCAAAAATTCATCTTAGTCTTAAAGGTCAATGATTTTATTATGCAGAATGGGGAGAGAGACAATGTTCCGTAGAAAAATCTGGGTTTCGAAGGAATCTTGTTGTGGGTTATAATCCGTAATTGTTTCTAAAAATACGAACATACTATGGAGGAATCCCTGGGTTTTACGGCTTAAAACATCAGGAACTACATAACTTTTCTCGGGATAATAGAGCAAATTGAACTTATAATATTATAAACATTCCATCAATTATCTCTGTCAGAGATTAAGATCTGTTGGTGTGAATATGTACTTAAGGCTCTTATGATAAGAAAATACCTGAAATTCTTATCCATACAGATAACACCTCCAAATCATAAGAGCAAAGACTACTACTGCTAACTCCAAGTCATTGTAACAACCCGTCCTTCCGGGGATAGTTAAATTCCATAATTGGGTATAGATTGGGAATTTAAGAAATTATCATGAATAGTGATTTTTGGAATTTTCAAGGATTAGATGATTTTCGATGGATGTTATAATTACTTTTGGGAATAAATATGTCTAAGTATTTTAATTATATGTCACCATAGAGTAAAGCAACAAAAGGTGAGATTTTAATTAGAAAACCCATAGTGATATGCAATGGGTTAAAATAGGGGGTTGCGGTCAAGTACCTCGGATGGGAATTTCGACTGCGTCGTGAGTCTCGGAATGGCCGAGATAGTAGGAAAAGAGTGTCCGATTGTCGAAATGGAGTTTCGGGAAATTTTGGAGTAGAAGTAACTCGTAATTGAGTAAACGAGTCGTTTTTGGGTTTTAAGGGTTAAAACCCGTTTTCTTTCTATATAAAGAGGGAGAGAGGGAGATAATAGAAAGAAAAGAAAGAAAAGAGAGAGAATAGAGAGGGGAGGAGAGAAAAGAGTAGAAAAGGGGAGATTCCTGCCAACCTCCGCGGGATTCGACTCGAGATCGTCGGATTATATCCATGAGGTAAGTGTTTACTTGCTTTATTTACTTTTGATCATAAATCTCATATCGTATTTTGGTATTAACAAACCCTAAAGATTTTGGGTTGGGTTTTCGTGGATAAAACGGGTTTTCAAGAGTTAAAACGAATAAACCCCAATAATTTTCTAATCGGAGAAACTTAGAAATTAATCGAAATTAATTGTTGGTTTTGGTTTCTAGGATGTTCAGAACCATTTTTATATGAGTAGGAGTAGTTGGTTTAGGTTGTAGGATGTTGGGAGAGGAGACAAAAGCTTGGAAGAAACTTTAATGGCCAAAATAGTCTCTGAGAAGACGATGAACAGTAGCCAGCGTGCTTGCCGAATCGATTCAGCTCTTGTTCAAAAAATTAAAACTGTATATCTTTTTTATACGGTCGTGTGGGTGTTGACCGCATATTTTTCTGATATTTTTTTTATTTATACTGATTTTTCTACAGAAAGTTGTCCGAGATCGAAATCGTTAATCAGAAATCAAACCTGATATTGGGAGAATTAAGGCTATAATTGTTTGGAGATAAATATTAGGGGTTTCTAAATATAGAGTGGGGATCTCTAGATCACTATTTGAGAGAAATGTAGTCCTTGGGTTTGTGGGAAGGAAATCCACAACCTATTTAATTTAAGGGTATTCGGGGGAGAATAATCCCTGAGATATTTCAGTAGGGCATTTTGGCCTATATAATTATGCGCGTAGGAAAACATAATTATATTGATACTGGTTGAGAGAGTCCTATGAGATTATTAGGATTGAATTGGGAATATATGTATTCACTTAGAGTGAATCAGTATATTTGGAGATATCCGCTAAATCCTTATATGAGAATAAGGTATTTATTATTCCTAAAGTGAGGAAATACTTTGTGTTGATACCAAATTTAATCTGCTGACTTGGATCAATCAAACAAAGACACGTGGCCATCTACATGGCAACATCGATCACTTCCGAGATAATCACACTCTTTGAGGAACCATGTTACTCTGAGGAACTCATACGCTCCGAGGAACAGACCTCACCGAGGAACTCATACGCTCCGAGGAACAAACCTCACCGAGGAACTCTTGAATACCAGAAAGCTTAGGCGGTCCGAGCTGCATCTCGAACAGAGCATTTATTGATGAATAACCAACAGTTCAACTGGTCCATTAAATGCTTATCATTTAGACGCACACGCTTAAAGGGAATTAAATGTATTGCCCTTTCATATGTATATCATTTAATGTATCACCCTTTCAGATGACAGCCTCAAGGCTATAAATACGTTGTACAATCCTCATTATAGGGGGACCTAATTCTGAATCAAAACCTTGGGATCCAGAACTCAATTTCTTGTAATCGAGAATTCCAAAGCACTCATCAATAAAATAACAGTGGATGTAGGCCATTTATATAAGGCTGAACCACTTTAAAAATTTTTTGTCTAATTTATTTATCTGTGATTGAATTATTAGAGTGATCTAATTTTTTACATCAACAGATTGGCGCCGTCTGTGGGAAACAACTGGTAATATCGTTTTCTCACCAATAACAATCCAATACCAATGCCTGATATACCTGAATCCAGTAATTGAAACACTAGAACCCCTCCAAACCCATCTGCTCCACCAATTATTCCAGATCTGACTGGAATGATGGCGAATTTGGCTCAGGGCCAGAGCGTCATGCAAGAAACAATGCGACAACTCATCCAAACCCTCCATGGCGGTGCGCTTGCCCGTTCCGGATCACGAAGCATTCAAATAAATATCCGTGCGCCTTTTATGTGCGTACTAGGCGTACTAATTCATATCGTAATGAGGAATCTGAAGATTTTTCTTATCAACCTAGATGAACTTCGTCAATGAGAGCCACAGATACTGAACAACGTGTCACCCTCTCCCCAGAAAGGGCCAGTGCATTAGAAAGATTAAGCAGGGCCTCTCCTTTTGATCGATTAGGCCGTAGGAGAAACAAAAGTCCTCCTAATACAGCGTCGAGGAGCTTTCCACGACCATCAGATTTAAGGGAAGGATCTGTCCAGTCACGACCAGTTGCTCGTCAAGATGGATCTGCTGACCGATCAGTTGCTCGTCATGATAAATCCCAGGAAGCCACTTCAACACGATCAGTTGCTCGAACCAATAGGCCCGAGGAAGGAAATGATGCTTGGAAAGGATCTATTCAGAAGCTGGAGGATAGATTAGGGGAAATGGCTAAGGCCAAGAACCCTCTACAACGAACCTTTGTTCGAGGAACACCTTTTGTCCAGGATATTGTTGATTTTCCAACACCATCAAAGTTCAAAGCACCTGTTGTGACTCCCAAGTATGATGGGAAAACTGACCCTGTCCTTCATATAGAACAATATCAAGCTGCTACTAACATCTATGCTGTCCCAGACGAGATGAGATGCAGGGCATTCTCGGGAACTCTTATCGGATCTCCTTAGATAAGGTATAATAATCTTCCTCGGGGTAAGATTTCAACTTTTCTTCAACTGGCCGAGTTATTCATTGGAAATTTCTGCTTCGGAGCAAAGCCAGTTAAACGAGTAGCACATTTATTAAGTGTTAGACAAAAATTTGGTGAGAGTATCAGAGATTACATAACTCGTTTTAATAACGAGAAGCTCGAAGTAATTGATTATGAGGAGAAGACATCGATTACTGCTTTGATGAGTGGACTGCTGCCAAACAAGTTGTACTACACTTTGGCCAAAGACCCACCTCTAACCATGTCGGTCCTGATGGGAAAAGCGTCTAAGATTATGAATGTCGAGGAGGCTATGTCTGCGAAGAAGAATATGGACTCCAAAGAAACCAAGGGGGAAGGTGATAAAGCTAAGAAGAAAGAATATAAGAATAATTGTGGTGACAAACATTCCAAAAGTAGGTCGTCATGGGAGGTCTTGAAGAAATTTGATAATTACACGCCTTTGAAGGCAAATATCAACCACATCCTGGAAGAAATTAAGAACAACGAGGAGTTAAACTGGCCAAAGAAAATGAGGTCGGACCCTGACACGAGGAATAGGGAGAAATATTGCGAGTTCCATAAGGATCATGGCCATATGACCAAGAATTCCATAGCTCTTCAGAACGATATTGAAACACTCATCCGACGAGGAAAGCTAGCAAAGTATGTTGATCGGGGAGGCGAAAGAAGAAACAATGATCGAACTAGAGAGAGGTCTAGATCTCCTCGTCGGGCAGAGGAGAAAAAGAAGAGAAACCATGAAGATGATCCAAATGATGACCCCGATCTTTCCAAGAAACCAAGGCAGCCAGAACGAGAGGTATTTTTTATACGCTTTGGGTCATTTGATTGTAATGTCATTACAGGAAGAGATGCAGGAGGAGGAGACCTTACAGCAGAAAGAAAAGCTTACCTCGGAGAGGCTCAAGCTTGCTCGTACATTCAGCGAATAAACTTAGCTGAGGATGATCGCCCGAGAAAGATGAACAAAGAAAAATTGGTCATTGGGTTTTCGAAGAATGATCTTGCAGGAGTTTTATATCCTCATGACGACCCATTAGTGATCAAAATGAGAATGAAGGAGGTAATGATTTCAAGAGTACTAGTCGATAATGGTAGCTCAGCAGACATCATGTTCTACTCGTGTTTCGATAGTTTAAATTTAAAGCTATCTCAACTAGAGCCTTACCACAGACCCCTCATCGGTTTTGCTGACGAGAAAGTGTTTCCACTTGGGACGATCAAGTTGGATATATTTATTGGTACTTGGCCTGCTTGTCAGACAGAAAGAATATGCTTTTTTGTGATGGATAAAATGTCCAGTCATCGTACAACATCATCATGGGAAGAGTAGGATTGAAGAAGTTCGAGGTTGTACCATCTACAGTGCATCAATGCCTAAAATTTCCAACAAACTTTGGAGTAGGAGTTATGAAAGGTGATCAGAAAGTAGCTCAGGAATGCTATTATTCATCCGCCGAGCAAGATGAATTGGAAGAATCAAAGAAAAAGACTACTACTTATCAAGTGGATGCAGGTGCAGAAATTGAAACCTTGGATCCTCAGGATGAGTCGCAACTCGTGAAAGGTCAAGTGGTGGAAGCTACTGAAAATATTGTTCTGGACGACGAACATCCTGAACGAACTACTCAAATAGGTTCATCATTGGAAGCCTCACTAAAACAATAATTGATAACTTTCCTTAGAAGCAGAAAACAAACTTTTGCCTGGAGTCATGAAGATATGCCTGGGATTGACCCAAACTTCTTATGTCACGAGCTCAATGTGAATAAGGAGATCAAGCCTGTGAAGCAGAGAAGAAGAGTATTCAGTCCCGAGAAGAATCAAGCTATACAGGAGGAAGTCGAGAAGCTCCAGAAAGATTGTTTCATTGAAGATGTAAAATATCCAGATTAGTTAGCCAATGTGGTGATGGTAAAGAAGAAAAACAACAAGTGGAGGATGTGTGTAGATTTCACCTACCTCAACAAAGCATGCCTAAAAGATCACTTTCCACTGCCCCGAATTGATCAACTGGTGGATGCTACCTCGGGACACGAGTTGCTGAGCTTCATATATGCTTATTCTGGTTATAAACAGATAAAAATGAAACCTGAAGACAGGGAGAGTACTTCTTTCCTTACCCCTAGGGGAACTTATTGTTATAATGTTAGTCCTTTTGGTTTAAAAAATGCAGGTGCGACATATCAGAGGCTGATGAACAAGGTCTTTGCTGAACAAATCAGTGACAATATGGAAGTTTATGTTGACAACATGCTGACAAAAAGCAAGAAATCTACAGATCATCTAATTAACTTAAGTCAAACTTTTGATCAACTAGATAAATATCAAATGAAGCTGAACCCGACAAAGTGCGTCTTTGGAGTACGAGAAGGCATGTTCCTTGGGTATATTGTCAATCAACGAGGCATTGAAGCAAATCCTGAAAAGATCAAAGCTCTAAATGTGAGAAGGCTTTTCAAGACTTGAAGAAATACTTGGGAGCACCTCCACTGTTGTCTAGGCCAGTGATGGGAGAAAAATTGTATTTATAACTTGCAGTGTTTGAGAATGCAGTTAGCTCGGCGTTGATCAGAGTGGAGAATGGGGTACAAAATCCAATTTATTACACAAGTAAGGCCTTTCGAGGAGCAGAGATCAGATATCCGAGACTGGAGAAATTGGAACTGGCGCTGATTGAGGCGAGTAGAAGAATGAGGCCATACTTCCAGGCTCATACTATAGTAGTATACACCGATGTGCCATTGAGACAATCCCTTCATAAGCCAGAGAAATTAGGGAGATTGATGTACTGGGCAATAGAGCTCGGAGAATATGATATAATTTACTAACCCAGATCATCACTAAAAGGGCAGGCTGTAGCAGATTTTATAGCGGAGTTCACCTATCCTGATACCCCCGAGGAGCAAAAGTTGCTCGCAGATCAACCTGTGGATGTTACAGGACCAACAAACACAAGCCTAGACCAATTCCAATTGGTAAAAGGACAAGTGGATGTTACAGGATGTGATGCAGAGATAGTTGGGAGGACTCCGGACAAGAAACAAGAGTTGCTCGCTGATCAACCTGTGGATGTTACAGGATCGACAGACACTGGCTCAGACCAACTCCGGTTGGTAAGAGGGCAAGTGGATGTTATAAGGTCATTAAATTCGAGCTCAGACCAACCTCGGTTGGTAAAAAGGCAAGAAAAGATGATCGATGAGGAGAGAGAAAAATCCGGGGAGGATGAAAGGAAGCAGCAAATATTTCACCGAGGAATTCTGACTGATCAAAAATTTGAAGACGAGTTACCTATATGGAGGCTATATGTAGATGGCTCATCTTGCACTGCAGGATGTGGCGCGGGGATAGTTCTGAGCACTCCGGATGAGGTCGACATGGAATACGCATTGCGTTTCCAATTCAAAGCTTCCAACAATGAAGCACAATATGAGGCCATGATTGCAGGGCTTAATTTGGCAAAAATTATGGAGGCACAGCAGGTTGTGATCTTCAGTGACTCTCAATTGATTGTAAACCAAATGATGGGAGTATATGCAGTTAGAGGAGAATTAATGATCAGATATCATGCAAAGGCAAAGGAGATGTTGTCAGAATTTGCCGCTATTCAGCTGGTCAGAGTACCAAGAATGGATAATGCGAGAGCAGACGCCCTAGCTCGACTAGCATCAGCTACTCGCACCGAGCTACGACAAAAAATCCCAATTGAAGTGTTAGCTGGTCGAAGTATAGATGAAGATTTGAAGATGAATTTTATCACCCTTGATTTAGGACCATCTTGGATGGATCCCATCAGGGTATATATCGAGGAAGGAGAATTTCCAATTGACAAGCTTGCAGCCAAAAATTGAAGTTTAAAGCTGCTCGGTATGTACTAACTAATGATGTTTTATATAGACGAGGACTTATGGCAGGTTTGCAAAGATGTGTACATCCCACCGAGGTGAAAGATTTGATTGAAGAGATCCATGAAGGGTCTTGTGGAGCACATGTAGCAGGTCAGACACTTTTACAAAGGGTGATGACGCAAGGATACTACTGGCCGACGATGAGGGCAGATTGTATAGCCTATGCCAAGAAATGTGACAAGTGCCAGCGCTTTTCCTCCATCCGAAGAACTCCACAAGCATTGTTGTCACCCATAACTTCCCCTTGGACATTTTCCATGTGGGGAATTGATTTGGTTGGACCACTGCCAACGACCCGAGGAAGGTTCAAGTACCTCGTCATCGCAGTGGATTATTTTACTAAGTGGGTAGAAGCTGAGCCACTCATTGATATGACATACGAGAAGGTGTACCAATTTGTTTGGAAGAACATCATTTGCCGATATGGTCTCCCTCATGACTTCATCACAGACCATGGGACACAATTTGATAATGAGGAGTTTGCCGCCTATTGTCATCAGTCAAATATTTTGAAGGTCCACTCAGCACCAGGCCATCCTCAAAGCAATGGTCAAACAGAGGTGAAAACAGGACGCTGCTGAACGGTTTGAAGAAAAGATTGGATGATGCGAAAGCAAACTGGATCAACGAGCTACAATCAGTACTTTGGGCTTATTAAACTACTCCCCGAGTAGCAACTGGAGAATCACCATACATGCTGGCCTTCGGAAGTGAAGCTGTCATACCTGCCGAGTTGGGCCTCCCAACACACAGGGTACTGAATTTCAATTCCCCTGTCAGCGATTTAATGAGAAGAATGGATATAAACATGCTCGAGGAAGTTAGAGAAGAAGCAACCATTAGAAATGCTACTTACCAGCAGCGAACAACTTTGTTCTACAACAAAAGGGTGAAGAAGTGCGACCTGAAAGAAGGATACTATGTGCTGAAGAAAGTAATTCAAAAGCATAACAAACTGGAAGCAAACTGGCATGGACCATACCGAGTTATAGAAGTTGTTCGACCAGGAACTTATCGAATAGCAACTTTAGAAGGCGAAGAGTTTAAGAATGCATGGAACGTAGAGCATCTGCGCAAGTATTATCAGTGATGTATATGTAACACAGTTTCCATCGGTATGAATAAAATAAAATATTCTTCAAGTCTCTCTATTTATTGAAATTTTTCGGGGAATACTAGTGCTATGCACTACTCGGCAAAGCTCAGCAGACTACTCAACAAAAAATTCCAAACTGTACCAACTTAGTTGGTCGACGAGGATAAAAAATTCCAAACTGTACCAACTTAGTTGGTCGACGAGGAGAAAAAATTCCAAACTGTACCAACTTAGTTGGTCGACGAGGAGAAAATATTCCAAACTGTACCAACATAGTTGGTCGACGAGGAGAAATATTCCTAAAAATGCCAACCTGTTTGGCTAGGAAACGAAATATTCCAAACTGTACCAACATAGTTGTTCGACGAGGAGAAATATTCCTAAAAATGCCAACCTGTTTGGCTAAGAAACGAAATATTCCAAATTGTACCAAGTATGGTTGGTCGGGGATAAAAACCCACTAACTATAGTTGGTCGACGAGGAGAATTTACCGACCTTGGTTGGTTGGACACATTTTATGAAAAGACAAAAATTTACCAAGTATGGTTAGTCAAGGATAAACTCTCACTAACTATAATTGGTCGACGAGCACAAATTAACAACCTTAGTTGGTTGGAAAAATTTTAAACATTTTTATACTCATTACTTTATTATTAAGTGATCGAGCAACATTACTGGTACTTGTAACTTTTTATTACTAATTAAGTTGGTCGATGAACAGCACAATATTATTATCTTTTTAACAGAGATACATGAATACAAAGTATTTGATAACTACAATAGCAATTAATATTTGCAAGCAAGAATGAAAGTCTTTCATAAAATTCAAAATAAATTACAAGTTACATTGATAATTACATGGATATGTATACTAACTGTTACATCAAAAATTCCTATTCTATTGGTCTTTTCCCCTCAGCTTTCGATACAAGTTCCTCGCCAGTAGGCGGATCATTTAAAGACTGAGGAGAATTGATAAAGTTCAAATCCTTCAGCATCCTGACGTTCATCACAGAAGGTCGATCTAGAAGATGCTCTGGATGAGATACCTCAAATTGAGAATGTAAATTGTAGTCATCGAGGTATTTCGCAATTAAGCTCCGAGGAATGGCAGGAGCTGGGATCCATTCCATGTCCAGATTGTACGGTGGCACAGGCAAGTCGAGCAACCCGGGATCATAATAGTCCCACAGATAGTGTCCTTGTTCAAGCTTCAGCACGCCTAAGGCATTCAGCCAGCCTTGTTTGTAGCCCTCATTATTGGCATTCTGGAAATGATCATCCAAATGGAATAGTGCTTCGTTGTATCCAGCCATCCAGAACTCCCTGGGCTGTTTGTGGAATTGAAATGTTAGCCTTTCAAGCTTCTCGTGGAGACTATTAACAAAAAGCTCATTAGTCTCTAACACTGATTTCTTTGCAGAGAGTTGTTTTTCCAGGTCTCTAATTTTCTTTGACATGTCAGACAAAGCTTGATTCTTAGCCATTAATTGGAAGGCTTTGTTCTCTAAGGCAGATGCTGTCCTCTGTTCCTCCACAAGAACACGAGCTTCTCTTCCTCATCCCCGAGGAGATCTTGCTCGTCCCCGAGGAGATGTGTAAGTGCCCGACCCCCTCAATGTGTCCAACTCTTGCCTCAATTTGGCATTCTCAACCTCTAAAAATGAAAATCCCTTGTCAGTCACTGGGATTATAGCTGTTGAAGAAGAGGCTACAGACTTCAACTGTGCTAGCTCTTTCTGCAAATTGTTATTCTCTTGCTCCAACAGCTCGACAATCTATCTACATGCTTCAACTTCACCCTTTAGAGTTCTCTCCCTGACATCGTACCCAGCAAGGAGCTTCTCGTAGCCCTTCTCGGCAGAAAGCTGCTGATACCTTTTCTCATACCCCTGATGTAACAGGGCAGTTGATTCCTTGTACTGATTCTGAAGATCTTCTAGGGTACATTGAAGATCCTCGATCATTTCGTAGTAAGCCACATTATTAGCCACAGATAGGTCAAGTAAACACTTCAGGTACTGATAAGCTTCGACTGCCTGTTCTGAAGCATCATGACCAAGGATGTCGGCAACTTCTGATGAACTCAGGTCTGTATGACCATCCTTATAATATTTATTGCATTGCTGCATCAGCTTTGTATCATTGGCAGATAGCATATCCATCTTGGCCAGAAACTAGCAGAGAAAGAAAAGACAATCATCAAAAAGAAGATCAAGACAGAGTACAAATAGAAAAGAGACAATCATATGGAAGAAAACTCAAATTTTATTAGATCATAGTGCAGAGTTACAAAAGATCTTGGTTACACTTGACAAAGAAGAAAAATAGAAAGAGAAAATCGAACAACACTACACCTTTTCCTTATCTCCCAAAACCTTCTCGGGAGGTTGGGAAGAGGAGGCAGGTTTCTCGGAGGGAATTGTGACTTGTTCGGAGAGCACCAACTGTTGCTCGGAAGAAGAAACTCCTTGCTCGACAGCATGCTGACTGGTTAGGGCATGTTCTCCTACTACCATTGAAGACTCCTCAGAGGTAGCTTCATCCTCTTCTAATTCTTCTGGAGTAGGAGGGGGACCAGGGATGTGTCTCTGGAAGAGCTCGGATGACTCGTCGACCTTCAATTCTTGAAGGGCAGCAACCCATCCATCCCTGAAATACTTTACACTGCCATAATCCACTTGAGAGACCATGGAAGCACATCCCTTATCCCAACCTTTGTCCCAACCAAAGCTGAAGGACTTCTTCACGGCAGCTTTCCTTTTGGCCTTCTCCAAGGCAAGCTTCTCAGACATCAAAACATCAGTAGCCTTCAATTTTTGTTCAGCTTCCTCCTTCTACCAAGTTATTTCCTGGAGTTGGACCAACCTCTCCTCAGCAGCCTTGAGTTTATTTTCAAATTCCTCAGCAGTCTTGAGCTTCACATCGAGCTCTTTATTAGCCTTCTCTAAAGCATTCACTTTGCTCTCCAAATTCCTGGAGGCCTCAGCAACCCGAGTTTTCTCCTGCTCAGAGGAAGAAAGTTTATTCTCCCAGACTACCTTATCAGTAATGTACTTCTAGCGAGATTCCTCCAAGGACTTGGTAGCTTCTTCCAGAGCTCCCTCCACACTGGACGAGGAGCAAGAAGCTTTGATTGCTTCATCCTTCTTGAGGATTATGTTGAAGCAACTCGTCAACTGTAAACAGAAAAAGAAAGCAAAGTCAGAAACAAATATGAGAAATAATAAAGGAAAATATGAAAAGTTCAGTGTAAAGGTACTTACTGAAGCAAGATGACGAGCAGCCAAAGAAGTAACCATATCCCGAGTAAGGTTATCTTCATTACCTTGCACCTCGGGAATGGTCAAGGACTTTGCCGAGCTCATGTCAGAGCTCGAGGGAACAGATGAGGGAACCCTAGTCCCAGCAGCAGGGGGCTGAATGGTGGTGTCAGCCAAATTGACCGATGAGCTCTTCTTCAGCCTCCTCGGGGGAACAGGTACAACCAAGGAAGAATCCTTGGTCGGTGATATCACAATCACCTTTCCAGGAGAAGCAGAGCTGCTCGGAGCCACTGCGGACTTATCGGCAACCTTCTCGGAGAATTTAGCAGGAGAAGTTGAAGGAACTACACCAGTCTTCTTTGTCCCCTGCTTTGGGACATCAATCTTAATCCTTTTTACCTCCCCAGAACCGGAGGCATTCTTCTCAAACAGAGCAGGAGTCCTTCTCTTCTTCATCTTTTCGCTCAACGGAACGTGAGATTCTGGAGAAGAACTAGTAGATGGTGGTACTGGCTCTGCTTCACTGATCACTGGACGAGCAGTGAAGGAAGTTTTATAGCTCTTGTATTGGAGCAGATAAGAGGCTGATCGAATGTGCTCGTCAGCAACCCTTTGATGTAGACCCCAGATAAGTCCCAAATTCCTTAGATTGACATCTGTTTCTTTTGGGCACTTTCTCTTGCTATCAACTGTAAATAAACATACATTGTTATCAGTAACACATTTTATCAAACACAAAACAAACATGATTTCAAGATAAATAAAATAAATAAAAATAACCTATCCCATTGCCATAAGGAGGGAATCTAGGACCCTGATAAACCTCATCTCCGGTTAAAGGAGGGTGTTGCCAATTTTTTACAACAACCCCATGTTCAAAATAATCCCTGTTGGCATCATGGAGATTGACTACTAAAGCTCTATTTATAAACCTAGTTTTTAAATAATAAATATTATCATTAACTGCCCATCTATAGCAGTACATGATTTCTGGAATTCCTATACGAGTTCCATGCACTTGATTTAATTTATACACCCCATTAACTATTCTCCGTGTGTTGGGGGCTATTCATGCAGGAACAACATCAAAGTACTGACAAAATTCCAAACACAGAGGATTTGGTGGAAAAGAAAATCCACACTCAGCCAAAAAGAGACTGGGGAACCAATGTCCCTCAGCCAAATTGAAATAATTAGAAGGCTCAGAAAGCTCTTCCAAGACAACCCAAGAGGGAATGGAAAAATCAGATCGAAATTTGTCAAGAGACTCAACTGGGTAAACCATGATGATGAATTAAAAGAAGTGAAGAAGAAGAAAGAGGATCTTACAAAAAAAAGACTGAAGCTGTTGACAATGAACGACTGAAGAGATGAACGCACAAGAGAGTAGAAGACAATGAAAACTTGAAGATGAAAATTTGAAAAGATAGAAGACGATGGGAGTCTCTGTGAAGTTTAAATACTTTGACTTGGGAAATGGCGAAATAATGATTACAAAAAAGATGATTACGTTACCGGCGGCTAAAAAGCATTAAATATTGATGCGGGAATCAAAGCGAACAACAGCGGCTAAAAAGGCGAAAAGTGATGCGGGAACCGAAGCGAGTAGAAAAATCCAAAAAAGCATGATTCTACGAATTGGGATGGAGAAATAAATACAAGGGAGATGATCCTAAAAATCAGGAAGAAATATTTAAAGCTACCGTATTCCGAGAAAGAATGTTCCATACTCCTCAAATTTCGAAATATGAAACATTGGGGGCTTCTATTGATACCAAATTTAATCTGCTGACTTGGATCAATCAAACAAAGACACGTGGCTATCTACATGGCAACAGCGATCACTTCCGAGATAATCACACGCTCCGAGGAACCATATTACTCCGAGGAACTCATACGCTCCGAGGAACAGACCTCACCGAGGAACTCATACGCTCCGAGGAACTGACCTCACCGAGGAACTCTTGAATACCAGAAAGCTTAGGCGGTCCGAGCTACTTAGGCGGTTCGAGATGCATCTCGAATAGAGCATTAATTGATGAATAACCAACAATTCAACTGGTCCATTAAATGCTTATCATTTAGACTCACACGCTTAAAGGGAATTAAATGTATTACCATTTCATATGTATATCATTTAATGTATCACCCTTTCAGATGACAGCCTTAAGGCTATAAATACGTTGTACAATCCTCATTGTAGGGGGACCTGATTCTGAATCAAAACCTTGGGATCCAGAACTCAAATTCTTGTAATCGAGAATTCCAAATCACCCAGCAATAAAATAACAGTGGATGTAGGCCATTCATATAAGGCTGAACCACTTTAAAAATCTTTTGTCTCATTTATTTATTTGTGATTGAATTATTAGAGTGATCTAATTTTTTACATCAACACTTTGGGTATAGTATCATGCGTATATGAATGCATGATTATGATTCTTTGAGAGAATCGTTGGGATTATTGGTCATCGCTAGATGTGATTTGGAAATTATGGCCATATATATATATTCGAGGAGGAATATATGGTATATTTATATATATACTATGTGATTAAAGTATATATATGATACGATATAAACGACTCTTGAAAATGTAAAATATGAATGTATTCAAAAGGGAAAAAGAAATGATTTTCATAAATGATAATTTATGTAAACACACCTCTCTAAATGCTATCATAAGGAAAGTTCGCGTGTGAGGTGAAGCCCCCTTCCTAATGAATGCATAGTGGATATAGTCCTAGGCCATATGGGCGATTATTATATGTTTTTACTGCACTGGTGAGATAATTCTGGGTGTGGTTATGACTCTCCCGCAGGCATATGGCCGCTTCCCGACGTTTCGGTAGGTTCCAAGGTTGTCTTGTTTGATAGGCCCTGAAAGATAATAGCCATTTAGGGGCGCGTCAAGTGGGGAAACCCGGAGGGACGGTCTTAGATATGTTAAAGCAATACATGATAATGAATTGGCTTTAAATACATTTCCCGGATGGAAGAAGGGAAATGGGATAAACGATTTGGCTTCGGATACATTTCCCGGATGGAATAAGGGAAATAGAAGCATGTGATATGGAAAAAGCATTTTTATGATAATAAAAATGGCTTTTGAATACATTTCCTGGATAGAAGAAGGGAAATGGGATGTTATAAAACGAAAAAGCAATTTTATGATAATAAAACTGGCTTTTAAAAAGTTATATGATATGTTAAAGCAATTGATAATAATGAATTGGATTT
Organism: Sambucus nigra; assembly: GCA_949130495.1. Taxonomy (NCBI): domain Eukaryota; kingdom Viridiplantae; phylum Streptophyta; class Magnoliopsida; order Dipsacales; family Adoxaceae; genus Sambucus; species Sambucus nigra. The sequence continues at coordinate 147,425,136 of OX422213.1, forward strand.
TAAATATATTTCCTGGATAGAAGGGAAATAGAATGTTTTGAAATGAAAATGAAGTAAACCTCAGTTCGGGAGATATATCCGGATTTCCATTATATAGATGAATATAAAGTAAACCTTAGTCCGGGAGGTATTATCCGGATGTATATTATAAGATGTATAGAAGGATGAATATGATATGTATATTAATATATAAGTATGCGTTTATGTACTGGTTTTGTACTACGGGACTAATGGATTTATACAATTAACCTTGCCAAGTAGTAGTGTATCGGGGCATTCCTTATTTGGATTTCTCTTCGCGAGACACCCCACGCACGAATTTAGCCCTTGGTACTTGGGTTGTAGAGGTTTCTAGTAGACGGGTGAATTAGATTAGTTAGGCGGGGTAGCTTAACTATAATGTTCTAGATAAGTGCATTAAGTGTGCACTATTAGAAGAGAGGTGAGGGGTATCTCATGGGAGTGAGATACCAATTTAAATATGAGATAAAATATTTTTATAAAAATAAAGCATTTATGCACTTGCTAAATATTTTTACAACTCGGGCTCTGACCCGTCTATATTTTCCCTTTCTTGCTATATTCTATGTATATATATAGGTGTCCAAACACAGGGATGCCTGGATGGCACTTCTTTCGAGTCAGACGTCAGCTACAGCAGCTGTGGATGCATGCAGGTTCTCGATAGATGCTTCTATCATTGTACTCTATATATGAGGTACTGTATGAACATTCGGGCTAATAGCCCAACAACATTTATTTATTCTTTTCCTCATTTTTGTGCGACATTTGATATGGTTGTATCGTATTTGAGCCGAGTGTTCGGTTATTTTATTTCATTTCAGTTTCATTCATATAAACTGTGTGGATGTTTTAATTTAGTAGTTGTTTAAAAAGAGTGGTTAAAAAAAATTTTGACGCCGGCCTAATAGGTTATTAGTAATTAAATGGATTTTCGGCAGTGATGCTAAGAATGATCCATATGCGACTCCTGTTTTAATTTGATATAGGAGTGACCGCCCGATATTTTATTAGGCGGGGTGTCACAGATGGTATCAGAGCATCAGGTTCCAGTGTCCTTAGGAATCTATGAGGACGTACTATGCTTTCAGCGTTGCTCTCGATTTGTTATAGAGCCTTAGGATTAGGATTGTTGGTTTCTCTTATGTGATTTCGTTCTCCTGCTATAGTATAAGATTATATAAATCTTTTGCGCGCTCGTTCAAGATTCGTGTGCGGGGCCTGGATGGCAGCAGGAGGCGAGGTTTATTTGGAGGTGTAGGAGAAGTCGGGGACGAGGACCGTAGTAGAGGTCACTTCCTTTGTAGTGTTTACTAAGGATTATTGCAATGACTACTAAAGAATGGTAGTTATGAGTACCACAGTACCGCTGTAGTAGAGAGTGGTACTAAGCTTGAATTTCCCAATGAAGTTAAGGGTTTGAAAGGGATCTCACGGATAGTTTTAACCGTGAGTCCCCATGATTCAGCAGGAATGAGAAGAATGTTATTTTGGATTATTCACATAAGGATCGGTCAGAGGCCAACAGTGGATAAAGAGTGATATGGAGAATGTGTATGTGTGAGGACCCCATTGGTGGACATCCACCCGGGAAATTTATTAGAATTGGGTTGAAGCTTGTAGTGGAGTTTCCTTTTAACAAAGAAGTTAAGAGGACTAGTAAGATGATTGTAAGGAGCAGGGCAAAGTTATGGTTGTTACTTTCACCTCAAAAGGAAAAGGTATAATTGGCGTGGCTAGATAAAGTCGCGGTGTTTTGTTAGCCCTAAACTCATGTGTGTAATTTGAGTTTTGTGGCGATCTCGATAACATTATATAATGTAGGCCTGTATATTTTCCGCGGTAGCGGAGTTTTATTTTCCTTCATTCACCATAAAGGCGGGTGTTGATATTTTGAATACATATCTCTATTTGGTTTGTGATACTCGTTTTATATGTGTCATACGAGTAGGGTAATATGGTGAGTATAATATGTACATGGTGTATTCGGAGCGATAGCAGGCTAATGAGGGCAAGACTATCGTGTCCGCAGTTCCAGCGTGGAACGGGTTGTTGTTGCGATATCTCACCTAGATACAGGTTGAGTTCTCCTTTATTGTGTGCATAGATGGAACTTCGATGAGCAGAGGTTTCATTATCATGATTTGAGTATGTGGCGACCTTATAGATGTGGTTTGAGGTGTGCCGGGTTAATTGTTGAGTTGTGAGTTTAAGGTCATTATTGACTGCGCAAGGACTGAGTGTGGTGCGAGAACTTAGTGGTGTGGCTCCTGGATAGAACAAAGGATTTCAGACCATATTCTGTTAAGAGAGGGGATAGCATTATCCCATTTGCATATTCGAAAATAACGAACCTCCATGACCGACGAAGTTAAGTGGTAGTGTGTGGAGGGGTTCCTTATTTGGATTTCGCTTCGCGAGACGCTCCACGCATGAACCTTAACGACGTCGGGAGTGGAGAGATGTTATAGGATGCGAGGATGTTGGTTTTGTTGGTAAGTCATATAGTGTGAATGAAACACTATAGACTATGAGCCATGTGATGATGGTATGCTTATGGAAATATTATGCTATGGAAAAGCACTAAAGTGGTCCTCTCACCACAAGTGGGTGGGTGGAGTAGGACTTAGAGAAATTTATTTGAGGATTATAGCTAGGCCTTAATGAAAAGGAAAATTTTTAGGAAATATGTTTTGGGTATGATGTTCGTGACGCTTTTACGGAAAGTGGGCACTTCGATTAGTTAGATTTTCCTTTTCGTATAGGTGGAAAGTTAGAATGGTAGAAATGCGTTTGTAGGTTAGCGTGGTAGAATTTAGGACGTTCTGTTGGTGTGCCTTAGGTCTCTATATCTCAATGACCGACAACGCGAGGGAGTAGTGTAACGAGAGGGTTCATTGTCTTGATTTCACTTTGCGAGACATCCCACGCATGAAACCAAGAAAATGTCGGAAGTTGAGAGAGGCCTTGGGCACTAGGGATATACTTAGGATTATACTTGTTTCGCATATGTAGGGTAGCGCTTAGACCTTAGCATTATTAGTATGTAAGTTCAATAGAGTTCATGGAGCCGATGTCAGGAGGATTGAATTTAGCGGGTTTGGAGGACCCATATGTGAGTATTACACCGAGGAAATGAGACCCTTATTTAGAGAGTGTGTTATGTGTCGAACGTTCATAATGTATGTGCAGATGTGCATGGGTTAGAAAGGTGTACGGGCACCTTAGTAAGTTGGTTTTATATATTGCCTGAAATAGAAGAGGCTTAGTGTATAAAGTCGGAGTTTATGCCGTAAGGAATTCACGAATGGATTTGGAGTGTATTGGATGGAATGTCGTGAGAGGTACGCGATATTTCAATTGTGTAAGGGACCAACGTGTTATCACCTTTTGATTTTGGGGGTACTAAGACGTAGTGGAATTTATGATCCTAGGTTTGTGGTGTAGGTTATATCCATATTTCGAGGACGAAATTCCGTTATAAGGGGGGAGTATGTAACAACCCGTCCTTTTGGGGATAGTTAAATTCCATAATTGGGTATAGATTGGGAATATAAGAAATTATCATGAATAGTGATTTTTGGGATTTTCAAGGATTAGATGATTTTTTATGGATGTAATAATTATTTTTGGGACTAAATATGTCGAAGTACTTTAATTATATGTCACCGTTGAGTAAAGCGACAAAAGGTGAGATTTTAATTAGAGAATCCGTAGTGAGATGCCATGGATTAAAATAGGGTCAAGTCTCTCGGATGGGAATTTCGACTGCGCCGTGAGTCTCGAAATGGTCGAGATAGTCGGAAAAGAGTGTCCGATTGTCGAAATGGAGTTTCGGGAAATTTTGGAGTAAAAGTAACTCGTAATTGAGTAAAAGAGTCGTTTTTGGGTTGTAAGGGTTAAAACCCTGTTTCTTTCTATATAAAGAGGGAGAGAGGGAGAAAATAGAAAGAAAAGAAAGAAAAGAGAGAGAAGAGAGAGAGGAGGAGAGAAAAAAGGAGAAAATGGGAGATTCCGGCCAACCTCCACGGGATTCGACTCGGGATCGTCAGATTATATCCACGAGGCAAGTGTTTACTTTCTTTATTTACTTTTGAGCATAAATCTCATAACGTAGTTTGGTATTAACAAACCCTAAAGATTTTGGGTTGGGTTTTCATGGATAAAACGGGTTTTTGAGAGTTAAAACGAATAAACCCCAATAATTTTCTAATCAGAGAAACATAGAAATTAATCGAAATTAATTGTTGATTTTGGGTTCTAGTATGTTTAGAACCATTTTTATATGAGGAGTAGTTGGTTGCGGTTGTAGGACGTTGGGAGAGGAGACAAAATCTTGGGAGAAGCTTTAATGGCCGAAACAGTCTCGGAGAAGACGATGAACAGTAGCTAGTGTGCCTGCCGAATCGATTCGGCCTAAAGGTGAATCGATTCGGCCTAAAGGTGAATCGATTCGGCTCTTGGTCAAAAAATTAAAATTGTAGATCTTTTCGATACGATCGCATGGGCGCCAGCCGCGTATTTTTCTAATTTTTTTTGGATTTATAGTGATTTTTCTACAAAAAGTTATCCGAGATCGAAATCGTTAGGTAGAAATCAAACCTGATATTGGGAGAATTAAGGCTAGAATTGTTTGGAGATAAATATTTGGGGTTCCTAAGTATAGAGTGGGGACCGCTAGATCACTATTTGAGCGAAATGTAGTCCTTGGGTTTGTGGGAAGGAAATCCACAACCTATTTAATTTAAGGGTATTCGGGGGAGAATAATCCCTGAGATATTTCGGTAGGGTATTTAGGCCTATATAATTATGCGCGTAGGAAAACATAATTATATTGATATTGGTTGAGAGAATCCTATGAGATTATTAGGATGGAATTGGGAATATATGTATTCACTTAGAGTGAATCAGTATATTTGGAGATATCCGCTAAATCCTTATATGAGAATAAGGTATTTATTATTCATAAAGTGAGGAAATACTTTGGGTATAGTATCATGCGTATATGAATGCATGATTATGATTCTTTGAGAGAATCTTTGGGATTATTGGTCATCGCTAGATGTGATTTGGCAATTATGTCCATATATATATATATATATATATATATATATATATATATATATATATATATATATTCGAGGAGGAATATATGGTATATTTATATATATACTATGTGATTAAAGTATATATATGATATGATATAAACGACTTTTGAAAATGTAAAATATGAATGTTTTCAAAAGGGAAAAAGAAATGATTTTCATAAATGATAATTTATGTATACACACCTCTCTAAATGCTATCATAAGGGAAGTTCGCTTGTGAGGTGAAGCCCCCTGGCTAATGAATGCAGGGTGGATATAGTCCTAGGCCATATGGGCGATTATTATATGTTTTTACTGCGCTGGTGAGGTAATTCTAGGTGTGGTTATGACTCTCCCGCATGCATATGGCCGCTTCCCGATGTTTCGGTAGGTTCTAAGGTTGTCTTGTTTGGTAGGCCCTGGAAGATAATAACCATTTAGGGGCGCTTCAAGTGGGGAAACCCGGAGGGACGGTCGTATATATGTTAAAGAAATTCATGATAATGAATTGGATTTAAATACATTTCCCGGATGGAAGAAGGGAAATGGGATAAACGATTTGGCTTCGGATACATTTCCCGGATGGAATCAGGGAAATGGAAGCATGTGATATGGAAAAAGCATTTTTATGATAATAAAAATGGCTTTTGAATACATTTCCTGGATGGAAGAAGGGAAATGGGATGTTATAAAACGGAAAAGCAAGTTTATGATAATAAAAATGGCTTTTAAAAAGTTATATGATATGTTAAAGCAATTGATAATAATGAATTGGATTTTAAATATATTTCCTGGATAGAAGAAGGGAAATAGAAAGTTTTGAAATGAAAATGAAGTAAACCTCAGTCCGGGAGATATATCCGGATATGCATTATATAGATGAATATAAAGTAAAGCTCAGTCCAGGAGATATTATCCGGATGTATATTATAAGATGTATAGAAGGATGAATATGATATATATATTAATATATAAGTATGCGTTTATGTACTGGTTTTGTACTACGGGCCTAATGGATTTATACAATTAACCCTGCCAAGTAGTAGTGTATCGAGGCGTTCCTTATTTGGATTTTGCTTCGCGAGACACCCCACGCACGAATATTGCGCTGTGTTGAGAATGGAAAGAAGTTTAGCCCTTGGTACTTGGGTTGTAGAGATTTCTAGTAGACGGGTGAATTAGATTAGTTAGGCGGGGTAGCTTAACTATAATGTTCTAGATAAGTGCGTTAGGTGTGCACTATTAGAAGAGAGGTAAGGGGTATCTCATGGGAGTGAGAAACCAATTTAAATATGAGATAAAGTATTTTTATAAAAAATAAAGCATTTATGTACTTGCTAAATATTTTTACAACTCGGGCTCTGACCCGTTTATATTTTCCCTTTCATGCTATATTCTATGTATATATATAGGTGTCTAGACACAGGAACGCCTGGATGGAACTTCTTTCGAGTCAAACGCCAGCTGCAGCAGTTGTGGATGCATGCAAGTTCTCGATAGACGCTTCTATCATAGTACTCTAGATAGGAGGTACTATATAAACATTCGGGCTAATAACCCAACAACATTTATTTATTCTTTTCCGCCTTTTTGTGTGGCATTCGATATGGTTGTATCATATTTGAGCCGAGTGTTTGGTTATTTTATTTCATTTCAGTTTCATTCATATAAACTGTGTGTATGTTTTAATTTAGTAGTTGTTTAAAAAGAGTGGTTAAGAAAAATTTTGACGCCGTCCTAATAGGTTATTAGTAATTAAATGGATTTTCGACAGTGATGCTAAGAATGATCCATATGCAACTCCTGTTTTAATTTGATATAGGAGTGATCGCCCCGTATTTTATTAGGCGGGGTGTCATAGTCATGTACTGGATAGTTGCATTCATGAGTTTTCAATTGTCGTGACCCATACTTTATCACCTTTACCTATTCCATTAGTACATAATAGAGTCCTTGTAGAGAAGCATTAGTATAAACATTGTAGTTGCTGCTACTGGAAGGAAGGGTTAAGACGTGGGCGGTGGTTAATTTTTCTTTCATGGTATTAAAGGCTTGTTTGCATTCGTAGGTCCAGACAAATTGGATAACCTTTCTAGTCAATTTCATTAAAGGTAGGGCAATTCGAGAAAATCCTTCCATGAAGTGTCAATAATATCCGACAAGTCCTAGAAAACTACAGAGTTCATTGATGGTGGTAGGTTGAGACCATTAAAGTACCGTAATGGTTTTGAATGGATTTACTTGCATACTTTTGTGATTATTTGACTAAGGAATTTTATCGCTTTCATAAGGAAATCACATTTACTCTGTTTCACGTAAAGATGATGCTTACGAAGGGTTTCTAAAACTATACATAGGTGATCTTCATGTTCTGCCCTAGTCTTGGAATAAATTAATACGTCATATATAAAGATGATTACCAATTAATCCAGGAAAGGACAAAATATTATATGCAATAAGTCCATGAAAGCGGCAGGGGCATTCATTAACCAAAGGACATGACTAAAAATTCAAAATAACCATATCGTGTTCAGAAAGTAGTTTTAGGTATGTCTTCATCCTTAACACGAAGTTGGTGATATCCAAATCTTAAATCAATCTTTGAAAAGATCTTTGACCCTCATAATTGGTTAAATAAGTCACCTATCATTGGTAACGAATACTTATTCTTTATGGTTATTTGATTCAATTTTCAGTAACTGATACACAACCGAAAAGGTTCGTCTTTCTTTCATACAAATAAAACCATAGCTCCCCAAGGTGATGTACTGGGGCTTATAAATCCCTTATTTAGTAGGTCATCTAGTTGTGTTGGAAGTTCTCACAATTCTAAAGGAGCCATACGATAAGGGGGTATTGAAATAGGGGGTATTTGTTAACAAGTTGATACATAATTAAATATCTCGAGATGTGGGTATTCCAGGCATATCTTCAAGAAACACAACTTGGTATCTAGATAAGATGCAGGTAAGAGAGAGGATTTTATCTTCACTTATCTGGAAAAGTAGGGGTTGGTGGGGATTTTTTCCTTGGAAATAGAACAAAGTTTGGTGGGGAGGTTTGAATGTTACTATCTCGGCATGACATTCAAAGTGAGCAAAGTTTGGAGATAATACATCCATCCCTATTATTAAGTCGAACTATGTTAACTCGAGGACTATTAAATCTACGGTTAATATCCTAGTTCCAAAATGTAATGTGTATTATTTACAAACCCTATTAGTAACAACCATCTTTCTCGTTTGCATTTCGATAGTAAAAGGGTAAGCTAATGGGCTAAAGGAAAATTGCAAATGAGTCAGACATGAACGACTGATGAAAGAATGGGTAGATCCCTAATCAAATAATATATGTGTGTAAATTATAAAAGGGTCGATTACCCTAGACTACACCATGGTAATTTGTATTTTTTGTTGGGAGAAAGGAGAAATTACAACTTTGGTTTTTAGTAAAAGGTTGTTGTTTCTTTTCACGGGGATTTAGTTGCGGAGAGTGGTTAAATTTATTGGTTGGATTCTTAAAAGGAGGTTTTATAAAGTTGGATGAAGTAGAAATATAAGTCATCTTTAGAATAGGGCATTAGGGTCTAAGGTGTCCTAGTTGATTACATTCATGGCAACGTACAAAGGATCTACTGTAATTATGTTGAATCTCACTCAACACTCAGCCATCCTTAGTTTTTTATAAGGATAATCTCGTTGATTTGGCAAATTCCTAATAACATAGGGGTTTCGATAAGGAGTAAAGGTTCTGGTTGTGTTAGTAGAGGCGAGGTGTTTTTCTACAAAGGAGGCTATTTCTTCCATCCAGTTAAACTCTCAAATCTTCAAAGGTATAATGGAAGATTTGATGTTCTGACATAACCCTCGTTCAAAGTGGTTGCATTTTTTGGTTTTTGTCTCCACATGTTCCTGCGCATATCGGGACAATTCGATAAACTTAGCCTCGTACTGGGTCCCAGTCAATTGTTGTTATTGTAGACATTGGAAATCTACAATCATTTGATCCCTCACGGATTCTGAAAAATACTTATTAAAGAATATTTATTCAAACTATTTCAAAATTAGTCTCTTCACATTTCAGGAATATATAATAGATTGCCACCAAAAATCTGCTTCCCCTTTGAATAGATATAAAGACAATCTAACCCTAAGTTTAGGGCTAATTCCTACACCATTAAGTGCCTTGAGTGTTTGTTGGATCCATATTTTCGCTTCGACTGCACCGGGTTTTCCAAGGAATGCTCGAAGTTTTTGTCTTAGTAATTCCTAAAGGGTATTCATTCTTTTCTTTTCTTCTGATAAATTATTATTAATGATGGGTGGAGATATATTTTGTTATAGCTAGGTTATATTAGTTAACTCTTATAGACAATGCAGAATCCTTTCATTAGTTGTAATTAGATTATGCATATGTGAAATAGATCATTCCTTTTGGGCCCCCCTGGTAGTTGCTCGAGTATTAACCAACACATATAAAAAAATCTATCAAAATATAAATTACTAGTAAAGATATATCAACATAGTTGTAATATTATATCACATTGGGTTACATAGTATTACACTGGAAGAAAAAAAATTAGGGAAATTACATAGTCGATAAACCTATTTTATAACAAAAGAATGCATACTAATACAAAAGAACTATTAGTCTTAATCTACTGTAGTCATTTGGTAATATAGGCTTAAACTACTTGCACTCTTACACTGGTAGAGTTTATTTGTTTACAACCATATTCCTCTGATAGTCTTCAAGCCATTTGAGGAACAATTCGAATAAGCTCGGGAACTGGATCATCTTCCTAAGGCCCTGAGTCATCTGAGGAAGTACTAGTACTCGAAGTGGTAAAGAGAGTGGTGGTGGGGATAAAGAGAAATATAGTTGATAGGTGAATTGGTAGGAGAAATGGTGACTTAATTTGGCAGAAAAACTTACCATACAAGATGGATCGCTTGCTTATGAGTGTTGGGGCCTTTGGAGAACCTCTCAGCCTCCCTACTTGCTTGTGTCTCTTACATAAGACGATCAGTAATCAGACTATGTTTAATTTCAGGAGTTGCAATCACCTAGTGACGATCAATGCTTCTTATATGTTGACAGATCTTTACAAAACAAACCTTTTTAATGGATATTTCAAATCATTCGTGAGTTGAATAAGGGATATCAAGATAAATGTCATCCCAAATGTTCATTACTACAAAACAGTATGAGTAATGAAATTTGAGAAAGGAATTATTCATAATAACAAGCGTATATTTTGCAGATTAAAGGTTTCTTTGGATGCAGTCCCGTTTACGTATTAAACCTAGCGACGCTGTGATACCATGTTGTCGCATCCACAACATTTTAGATTAGTTTTTGGTAATTAAAGAGTATTAATGAATACAATTAAATTGAAAGCATTGGAAATTAAAAGATCTTTATTATGGGGATGCCTAGAATCTTATTCCATAACTTAGTCTAAAAGAAATGAAATTTCATTATTCCTTAATAGTACATAATATAAGATTCGTATAAATTATTCAAGAATCACGAGAGCTGATAAGTTGCAGCATAGATGTTCCAACGGGGACTACAGTTATTGTCTGCTACTGCCCATACGTACGTAACTCAAAATATTTTTTGAGATAATATAGAATAAAATTCCAATGATGCGGGAGGTATCTGGTCTTCCTCAGGTTCATCGTCCATCTACAAGGAAGACAAGCTACGTAGATAATTTTAATTCTATACAGGATATGGCAGAAATATGTTGTTAGTGAGTAACTGGATTTGATTTTTTGTAGAAGAAAGATGCAATATCATAGAAATGTTATGGGTGTACTGGAGGCTAATGATATGTAAAAAAAAATATGGTGAAGATAACTGGATAAATCGTATAACGAGTTATCAAGATAAGGGTTCAGACTATAAGAAGATAATCAATAAATTATCAAGTATAGGGGCTTCATAGCGTAGACATACCATTACAATATCATCCAAAGCATATCATATTGGACTAGCGATCCCAATTAATTAGGGAATATATAATAAAGGATTGTCATACTTAGGTAGAGTGGCACTCATACGTATGTAGCAAACAAAGAACTAGGCATCCAACGTCGGAGTCCTACAGTCCAAGTAGAATTATCATTGTATGCCAGGGTCTCACACATGAATCGTAAGGTATGCTACTAGGGGCTTCATAGATAATGATAATAAATTACAGGGTAATATGCAATCATATAAATAGGTTACAGGGTTATACCATAATTAAGGGTAAAAAGAGTGCGGTGGCTCTTTAGGTTGTAGTGGTTTATCGGGTTTAAGGATGACTGAAATTTTGAGAGAATCAATACACAAAAAAAATATGAACTACACAAATGAGTTCGTAATTGGAAACATGAGTTCAAAATTGTAAAAATGTGATAAAACAATTAATTTTTTAAAGACATAAGCTCAACAGAAATTAAAATCACCTACTTTGAATTTCTTTACGGACTCTAGATGCATACGTCTAGTTCACGAGGTTGACTGGGAAGTTTGAAGTCATGAAAAATGTAAGTAGGTCATATAAGACTAATATAATTCTTTTGTGAGGCAGTAAGATACCTAAATGAAATTAATTTAAGTGTAAAATTAACTAGAAGGGTTATAATTATAATTTAAAAAGGTTTTAAAATTAATATTCCCAACATTATTATTTAGGTTTAAACTTAGTGATACAAGACAAATCGATTTTATTTAGGCCAAAGAATTTATGAAAATAATTTAGGGTTGTTTAGAATACTTGAAAAATAGCAAGGGTTTTATGTGTAAACTAAAAAGTTAAAACTAGTTTTCTCAAGAAATGCTTTCCAGGATTCCAAATAGGGTGATGCAATATAGCACTTTATTTTGAATTTTTAAAAAAAAAATTGGAAAAAAATCAGAATTTTCTTATTGGAGAACCACCCTCATGTGCTGAGTCAAACTAATCACGCGTCTGGTTTGATTCCCACTCGCGTGCGTGTAACCCACTCATCTTCAACCTTTGTTAGTTTCACTTTAGGGTTTTAAAACTTTGACCTCAAATTCAAAACGTTTTAGAAATCCTTTTGAGCTGATGCTGAATGAATGTTCCACATTTTTTTAAAAAAGAATCCAACCATATTGGTTTCAAGAATTTTGGTGCGCTAAATCAAGTTAATGAAATTGTGTAAAAATGGTGAAATTTTGACCAAGCGTAAGTTATTGAAAGTTATGATTCCTATTCCGGCATCATAAGGGTTTTCTTCTATATCAAATATGTGAAATAATGAGCCTGGTTTGAGGAAATTTGGTTGAGTAAAACTCTCGAATTTGTTTTCTAAAAATTCGAAGCCTAGAAACTTCAAGCTTTGATTTGGGGTATCAAAACCTGGTTTTGGTCCAATTAAACTTTCCACCTTGGTTCCTGAGAACCCAAGCTTAACTTACCTCCCTTTGAAACTAGTTCAAGGCCAAGGAAGTGGAATCCACTATTGAAGCTCAAGCTTTAATGGAGTTTTCTAGTTTTTGAGCTAGTTTGATGCATAGATACATTAACATTCTCATGTACACTTACAATTCTACTCTATATGTATGCATAAACATAACCAAATTAAAAAATAAGCATTCATCCATAAAATAATATAAATTCAAATACTTTCGAATTTTAACTTTAAATTTGGTCTCTGTTGTGATGGATTTCTACCGAGGTAAAAGAGCGTATTTATAGGGTTTGTGGAGAGGAGCTGATTGGTAGTTTTAGAGGTGGAGATGAAGCTGAAGTGCATAAGTTTTCACTAAGGATTTATTGGATATAAAATCGGTACCATGGGTAACCCACATGGTAGAAGACATGTTGAACGTCCAATTGTTGCCATGTCACCACGGGAAAGGGTAAATAAGTTTGGGTTTTGGTCCTTGGATTGTTCTTGAATAAGTTTCAAGGATTTTAATTTATTTTATAAATGTTTAGGGGATTATGTGCAATTATCCAAACTAAATGGATTATTTCATGAGAGATCCATAAAATGTGGGTCATTTATTTAAACTTTGAAAAAAGTTGGGTTATAATTGCCACAGGATAGTGTATTTTAGCTCGATTCTTCTTTTAGGGGCATTTTGGAAATTTGATAAACGTTTAGGGTTTATTTGACATTTTCCTTTATTTAAGGACTAAATATCTATTCAAGGTGTGTTGTGAGTGACCTCTTGAATTTCTCGTTCAAATCGTTTGTGAGTTGAATAACATATATCGAAATAAATGTCATCCCAAATGTTCACTACTGCAAAACAGTATGAGTAACAAAATGTGATAAAGGAATTCTTCATAATAACAAGTGTATAATTTGTAGATAAAAGGTTTCATTGGATTCGGTCCTGTATAGTCATAAAACTTGGCAACACTCAGATACCATGTTGTCACATCCTCAAAATTTTCGATTGGTTTTTGGTAATTAAATAGTATTAATGAATAGAATTAAATTAAAAGTTGTGGAAATTAAAAGATCTTTAATATGGGGATGCCTAGCATCCTATTACATAACTAATTCTAAAATAAATGAAACTATATTATTCCTTACTAGTACATAATACAAAATTCGTAGAAATTATTTAATAATCATGAGAGCTGATAAGTTGCAGCGTAGATGTTCCAACGGGGACTACAATTCTTGTCTACTACTGCCCATATGTACGTAACTCAAAATATTTTCCAAGGTAATATAGAATAAAAGTCCAATGATGTGGGAGGTATTTGGTCTTCCTCAAGTTCATCGCCCATCTGGAGGGAAAATAATTAAGAAGACAAGCTAAGTAGATAATTTTAATTCTATACAGGATGTGGCAAAAATATGTTATTAGTGAGTAACTGGATTTGATTTTTTGTATAAGCAAGATGTAACATCATAGAAATGTTATGGGTATACTGGAGTCTAATGCTATGTGAATGAAAATATGGTGAAGATAACTGGATAAGTCGTATATCGAGTTATCAAGATAAGGGTTCAGACTATAACAAGATAATCCATAAATTATCAGATATAGGGGCTTCAAATGCGTAGACATACCATTACAATATTATCCAAAGTATAGCATAATTTTGGATAGGTGATCCCAATTGCTTGGGGAATATATAATAAAGGCTTGGCATACTTATCTAGAGTGGCACTCATATGTATGTAGTAGACGAAGAGCTAGGCATCCAATTTCAGAGTCCTACAGGCCAATTTGAAATGTTGTGGTATATTGGGGTTTAATCCTTAAATCTCAAGGTATGCTATTAGTGGTTTAACTAATAATCGTAATAAATTGTTAGGTAATACGTAATCATATAAATAGGTTCCAGGGTTATACCATAATTAAAGGTAAAAAGAGTTCGGTGGCTCTTTAGGTTATATTGGTTTATCGGGTTTAAGGAAGACTAAATTTTTGAGAGAGTCAATACACAAAAAATATATACATAAATGAGTTCATAATTGGAAACATGAGTTCAAAATGATCACAACGTGATATAACAATTAATTCATGAAAGACATAAGCTCAATTTAAATTATAATCACCTACTTTGAATTTTTCAACAGACACCGGGTGTATGCATTCATGGGGTTGACTAGGAAGTCTGAAATCATGGAAAGTGTAAGTAGGTCATATAAGCCTAATATAATGCTTACGTGATTCAGTAAGATACCAAACTAAAATTAATTACAGTGTAAAATCAATTAGAAGGGTTAGAATTATAATTTAAATGGTTTTTGAAATTAATATCTCTAACATTTTTATTTGGATTGGAACTTAGTCATAGAAGACAAATTTGTTTTATTTCGGCTAAAAAATTTATAAAAAATTGGGGTTATTTAGAATACTTGAAAAATAGCCAAGGGTTTAGGTGTAAGATAAAAACTTAATTTTTTATACTTGAAACTAGTTTTCTCGAGAAATGCTTTCGTAGAATCCAAACAGGGTGATGTAATATACCAATTTATTTAGAATTTTAAAATAAAATTTTTGGTAAAAAAATCAGAACTTTCTTATTGGAGTCGTACCCTCAAGCGCTAAGTCAAACTAATCACGCCCCTGGTTTGACTACCACTCGTGCGCGTGTAACCTGCTAGTCTTCAACCTCAAAATTTTGACTTTAGGGTTATAAAACTTTGACCTCAAATCGAAACGTATTAGAAATCCTTTTGAGTTGATTACTGAATGAAAGTTGCATATTTTTTAAGAGGAACCATATTTGTTTCATTAATAAATCGAGCTATTGGATTCTGTAAATATGGTGATATTTTGACTAAGCGTAGGTAACAGAAAGTTATGATTCATATTTTTTCATCATAAGGGTTTTGTTTTATATCAAATATGTGAATGAATGATCATGG
The DNA here is from genome assembly GCA_949130495.1 of Sambucus nigra. Taxonomy (NCBI): domain Eukaryota; kingdom Viridiplantae; phylum Streptophyta; class Magnoliopsida; order Dipsacales; family Adoxaceae; genus Sambucus; species Sambucus nigra. The sequence goes on from OX422213.1 coordinate 147,440,605, forward strand.
TTTGAGGAATTTTGTCTGAGTAAAACTCTCGAGTTTGTTTTCTAAACATTCCATGCCCGGAAACTTCAAGCTTTGATTTTGGGTATCAAAACCTGGTTTTGGTCTAAAACATTTTGCACCTATGTTCCTAAGAACCAAAGCTTAACTTACCTCCCTTTGAAACTGGTTCAAGCCCAAGGAAGCAAAATCCACCATTGAAGCTCGAGCTTTAATGGAGTTTTCTAGTTTTTGATCTATTTCAGTGCATAGATACGTTAACATTCACATGTAAACTCATAATTCTCTTCTATATGCATGCAGAAACATAAAAAAAATGAAAAAAATAAGCATTCATGCATAAAATAATAGAAATGCAAAAACTCTCGAATTTTACTGTAAGGGCATGTTTTCAATCGAGTCAGTTTATAGTATTGGCTTAATTTCTGTAATACCCGGATTTTTGTGCATTTAATATTTAATTAATTCGGGGATTTTAAATTACTTGTGTGTTGTAATTTTAATTGAATTAATTATGGCAATATATATATATATATATATATATATATATTTAAATATTAATCGGGGAGTGAATGGTTAATGTTTAGGGAAAATTTATTTACTAAGTAAATAGTAATAATTTAATTACGTCATTTTGGGTATTAATGACGAGGTATGCACTTATCTCAACCGGGAGTCGGTATAGACTAAATTGGGTGTAAGATAAGGATTTTTTATAAATTAATTCGGAGGCCAATTCTGAGTGCACGGTTGAGTCCGGATGGGTCGAGATAGTCATAAAAGAGTACCTGGGGGTAGTAATTGGGTCTCGGGGTATTTTTGGGCATGGCCGGGCCCACACAGGGTGAGTTGGGCCACTTTAGGATTAGGAAATCAGCAGTCATCACAAATCTAAGCCTAGGGCTTGAGAGGGAATTGGGGGAAAGCTTAGCAAAAGCCAATTTGGGGATTTTGGAGCCAAATCGAGGGACTACGCCAACGGATCAGACACTACGAACACTTACTGGCAAGTGGTTAACTGTTACGATTTCAAAATTTATGATAATCAATTCATATCATAGTGATGTGTAAACCAAAATTCGTTTGGGAATAAACGGGTACAAAATGGGGTTTTTGTTCATGAAACTATTGAATGAGGTTCATAGTAGAAATTGTTGTGTTGAACATATCTGAGTATAGATGTTTAATTGGAATAGGAATTCGGAATATAAATAAGGGAAAAATCTGGATTTGGAATTTGGTTTGTAGAACAAGATTTATGAATTTTAATGGAAAACCCATTTCGAAAATTGTGAGATAAGTTGAGAAATTTATATACTAGAGGGTGTATATGATGTATAATATTAAAGTTCATATGTTTATGTGATGGGATAACTTGACCAGGGGTTGAAATTAAGGTTTACAAACCTTGAATTTTCGTTAATGGTGTAATGCAGTGGGGAAGAAGAGCTGCCCAGGAAGGATCGATCGATCGATCGAGGGCCATTGATCGATCAACGATCCCAGGAACTTGACAGTTCGGTCAGTTTGTTTATAATGAGGATTTTATTTAAAATTTAATCCCTTACTTTTATTTGGTGATAAATTTATATGGGACACATATTTTCTTAATAATTATAGGGTGATATAATTGGGTTTAGGAGGGTGTGAACGGTATGTCATGAGATGAACGAATTTGGAGAAATAATTCATAATTATTGATATTGGGCCGAGGATTGATATTCGGGTATAGTAGTTGGGTGACGCTACATTATTAAAGGAATTGAGGAAAAATATTTAATTATGGACTAAGTGGGCGAGTCCGGGTACGTTGATAATTATAAGTAAATATAATTGGGGAGTTTATGCAGATGGAGTTGTGACACATTGTAGGCAAAAATGTGGGTATGATGTTATGAGATGTAAATTGGACCAAGTGAGCGAGTCCGGGTATGTTGGTTAAGTGACATTTAAGTGTTAAATTAATTATTGAGAGAAAGTAATTAATTAGAGTTGGATTGTAGACTCGGGTAGGATTAAATTAATAAATATGATAATTAATTTAATTAGAGTCGGATCGTAGACTCGGGTAGGATTAAATTAATAAATGTGATAATTAATTTAATTAGAGTCGGATTGCAGACTCGGATTTGTGTTGATTAATTAATGTGTAAATTAATTAAATAAGATTCGGATTGTAGACTCGGGTAAGTATTAAATTAATATGTGTGTTAATTAATTTAATTAGAGTCGGACGATAGACTCGGGGATGTATTAAATTAATAAGTGTGTTAATTAATTTAATTGGACTCGGACCATAGACTCGGGGAAAATATTATATAAATTGAAGTATGAGTTAAATATATTAGAGTCGGACCATAGACTCGGAAAGACGATAAATTATTAAGTGAGAAAATTAATTACGTTGAGTCGGGCCACAGACTCACGAAATTTCGGGCAGTGTACGGGATATTTAGTAGACGGTAAAGCCAGGGTTTATAATATATATACGGTATAGTGATAGTATATATATATATATATATACGTGTATACATTGTGTGTAATATTAAATTACAGGCAGTGTACGGGATTTTGAGTACACGGTAAAGCCGGGGTTTATATTATATATATACAGTACAGTGATAGTATATATATACATGTTTATATTGCGTGTGATATTAAATATCAATGACTAGATATTTATTCAATTTAAATACCCGAATGCTATCAAGGGAGGTTGCGCGATGTGGGTGAATCCCCTAGCTTGAGGAGTAGGGCGAGAATATCCCCAGGTCATAGCGTCCGGTATATATGGGTGAGGAATTATCTCACTTTCAGGGAAGGAATATGACCGCCTCCACTACGTTTATATTTTGGGCCATGTTTGTGAGCGATTCCAACTTGGGGAACTAGGTTTTGTGAGCACACCTAGTGAGATAGCATTTTAGAGGAAATCATCCGGTGAGGGTATACTCGGAAGGATGGATACACGTATGATATATGTGTGGATGTTAGTAAAGGTACGTATAATATGGCAACAAATATTATATGTAGGAGATAATACATTGTGTGACGTATTTACTTTATACAACTCGTGTTATAGTTATATGCTGTTAATTATTGAGAAATTAATTAAGTTAATCATTTGTGGAAATTATACAGAGTGTGACGTATTAAATTTTTATAACTTGTGTTATGGTTATATAATATTCATTAAGAAGAAATTAATTAAGTTAATCGTGAAATAACTTATAATTCAGGAAATCGTTATACTCGGGTTATAGTAGTATGCCAAGGGAAGGTTATACCAGGACTAGTTGGACGGGGTATGAAATAACGTTGCCAAAGCCGTTTATGAAAATAAACTATTTAAGCAACTCCGAAAGTTTGTTGAAGAAACTCTTTACTAAAATCAAACTGATTTTGAACACAAGATGTGTTAACAAAATTATGTACGAGATATGGACAAGATTTGATAACAAGTTTTAGTAAAAGTTTAAAATGTTTTAAACTCAGCACACTATTAGAAAGGGATGAGAAGATGTAGAAACATTGATACTCAGGATTTTTAACGTGGTAAATCCTCAACCTTGAGGAAACATCCACGACTCCCTCTACGGAGTAAAACAAAAACAATCACTAAAACAAATATGTAAGTTACAACCTATTTAACTAACATGCACACAAAACAAATCTATACAAGTTCAGGATTATACCCTCTGGCGTCCTTAACTTTTCTGCAGATCTTGTTTGTTGACGTAGTTGTCTCAGATTGTCAACTCTTCCTTTGTTTCAGCACTTTACGTCGACTTATGTTCACCAAATCTTATAGCCAACACTTTCAGTGTTTGTAGTGTGAAGATGTTTGTGAATCGTGTTCTAAAACACATGCATGCACTCACACACACTTATTAGTTACAGACAATCCTAACAAATCACATATAAAGTCTATAAGCAGTGATATTGTTAATTTTCTTTCTTACAAAACCAAGAACCTATTTGACCTTTCAGAATAACCCAGATTCCACGGAGATCTTGCTTAAGAAGTCGGTCAAGACCTTTCTCAATCAGTTTTGAAAATATTATGGAGATTGAGAACCGTCCAAGTGCGAATCTAACAAGGTCAGGTTAGTTTTTGTAAAAACAGAAATAGAAAAACATCTATTGTTTATTTTGAAGAAGAAAATGTTTTAACAGAAAACAATCAACAACGAAATTCTCAAGATGAGAAATAAATGTGACTATGTGTGTTGTGACATGCAAAACTACAGATCTATGATTTCTATTGAGTCAGAAACAAGATCTGAGTCTATGTCTAAGTTGGAAATAAGATTTAAGAACACAAGGATTTTAGCAACCCAAGAACTCTCAACTCGAACTCTCATAAACTCAAGAAAACACTAAGGATGGTGTTTTTCTGGTTATGGTGTTTTTCTGGAGAGGTAAGTGGTTTGGGCTTTAGAAATATTTGGACGAAGTTAGGGTTTCTAACTAGGGTTTGATTTCTCTCTCTAACTTCGCTCTTCTCTCTTCTCTCTCTCTCTCTTCTCTCTCTATTCTCTGAGACTTTGCAAAATGGCAAAAGCTTTGGAAGGCTGAGATGAGAGGCCTTTAAATAGGAAGAGGAGAAGATTCCAGAGCCTCGTTCAAAAACAACGGCTGTGATTAAGTCAAGCTCTTTTGACTGCAATCCAAGGGCTCACAACAGGCGGTGGATTAAAAGGGCTGTGATTGGCTAAGGGGTTTACACTGGGATTCACTCAGGCGACATGCAGGCCATCGATAAGGGTTGATCCAAGGGCTGTAAACACGCGAAGGTTTGTCTCTGTAAAGAAACACAGTTTGGGCCAATCAGAAGACAGCAGGTGTTGGCCTGTGGACGAAGATAAGCGCGCGTCCCAAAATAATTACAAAGCCAACCCTAGAGTCTCTAGCGCTTTCGGTTTCTACCCAGAGTAACTTTAGGCCAATAAAAACAACAATCCATATTTATATATTGACCCCAAGATTTTTTAAATCAAGTTTTAATTAAATAAAATCTTGTTTAAAATAGGTTTAAAATTCCCAAAAAATTATTAAAAATCAAATTGAGGGATTTAAACACACTCACAACATTAATACACATAGAGGTGCAATATGAAATGCAAGAATCAAATTCTGAGTGTGTGAGTGATGGCTATAGTCTTAGGATCATTACAAGATAGATAGAAGAAGAAGCAACCCAATCTCTGAAGCTCTTTGGTTTCTAGGATGGACACTATTTTGTCACAATTTCCAAACTAGATGAGCTCTTATACAGTCTAGACTCAAATGAGTCAAAAGTATAAGGGCTTCAATCTCCCCCTTTGGAAATATGAGACAAAATCTCCTTTGAGTCATCTAAACTCGTAGGGTGACAACAAATAAGAAAATCCTATTCCTATAAAAGATCTATCTACCCAAATCCTAGAAATCAAAAATTACATAACTCAACTATATACAGTTCAACATCCTATTATTACAAACGAGAATGACTGTACAAGGAGAATAGCTGCAAAGAATTACTAAGATCAAGAATTTTAGTATATGCAGAAATAGACTCAAATTTCTCCCCCATTTTGTCTCAAATGGACAAAGGGAAGAAACTTGGAAAATAACAGCAGATATTTATTCAACACAAACCATACCAATTGATTTACGTAAAGAGATGAATCTATTAAAATCAAGAGGTTTAGTAAACAAATCTGCAAGCTGTAGATCAGTTGGAAGATAGTTAATTTCTAATTCCTTGGTTTCAACTAGTTCCCGAATAAAGTGATGTCTTATCTTAATGTGCTTAGTTCGCGAGTGTTGAACCGGGTTCTTAGAAATATTGATCGCGCTTTGGTTATCACAATAGAGATGAAGTGTGGGTTCTAGAATACCATAATCACTTAGCATTTGTTTAAGCCATAACAATTGGGCACAACAGCTACCGGCGGCTATGTATTCAGATTCAGCAGTCGAGAGAGATGTGCAGTTCTGTTTTTTACTACTCCATCCTACCAAGTTATTACCAATATAACAACATGCGCCTGAAGTGCTTTTACTATCATCAGTACACCCAGCCCAATCAGCATCAGTGTACCCAATAATAGTGCTAGGTGTGTCATTCGTGTACCAAATTCCTAAATTTAGAGTGCCTTTAACATATTTAATTATGCGTTTAACAGCGTTTAAATGGCTCTCCTTGGGGTTGTTTTGATAACGTGCACAAACACAAACAGCATACATGATATCAGGACGCGAGGCAGTCAGATAGAGTAATGTGCCAATCATACTACGATATAAGGTAGAGTCTACAGATTTTCCATTTTCATCTTTAGATAATTTCTCTGTAGTACTCATAGGCGTTTTAGCACTTTTAGCACTCTCGAGACCAAATTTTTTAACTATCTCTAATGCGTACTTAGTCTGCGAAAGAAACAAGTCATCTGGTTGTTGTTTGACTTGGAGACCTAGAAGGAACAGTAACTCCCCCATAAGGGACATCTGAAATTCCTTGCTCATGATTTCAGCAAAAGATTTTACTTCTGAGGTAGAAGTAGATCCAAATATGATATCGTCAACATAGATTTGAGCGATAGTAATGTGTTTGTCAAAATGTTTGACAAATAAGGTTTGGTCATTTCCACCTCTTTGGAAACCATTATCCAGCAAAAAACTGGACAGGCGCTCATACCAAGCCCTAGGAGCTTGCTTAAGACCATATAAAGCCTTTTTCAACCGAAATACATGATTAGGATAATTAGGGTCAATGAACCCTTTAGGTTGTTCTACATAGGTTTCCTCGGCAAGTATTCCATTAAGGAATGCAGATTTAACATCCATTTGATATAATGTAAAATGCATGTGACAAGCTATAGCAAGAAGCAGACGAACTGATTCTAAACGAGTGACAGGAGCAAAGGTCTCGTTAAAATCAATTCCTTCTATTTGGGAATAACCTTGAGCAACTAGTCTAGCTTTATTTCTAATTACTATCCCATTTTCATCAGTTTTATTTTTGAAAATCCAGCGAGTCCCAATAACCTTTTTGTGATCAGGACGTGGAACAAGATACCAAACATCATGAATGACAAATTGTAATAGTTCATCCTGCATAGCAGAAATCCAGTGAGTGTCATTCAATGCCTCATTTACATTCTTTGGTTCCAAGAGAGAAACAAAGCATGCATAGAGTGCATAATTTCTAAGTTGGGATCTTGTACGTACTGGTTCACTAGGGTTACCAACTACATTGTTAATGGGATGGTCTTTAGAAACCCAATTAGGTACTTCAGGTGACTCAATAGGTAATGAATTATTTATTTCAGAAGAGTCATTTTCTAAAATATTTGACGATTCTTCTTCTATAGTTAATTCACTAGTCTTGCTTTCTATAGTAGTGTCACTCACAATTACATTTATGGATTCCATTAAGGTTTTGGTGCGAAGATTAAATACCCGATAAGCTCTACTGTTAGGTGAATAACCTAAGAATATGGCTTTATCTCCCCTACTCTCAAATTTAGATAAGTGTTCCCTATCTTTGCAAACATAGCAGGTACTACCAAAGGTCCTAAGGTACTTAAGATTAGGCTTTTTATTGTACCAAAGTTCATAAGGAGTTTGTTTGGAATTCTTTCTAAGATAGACCCTATTGATAATATGGCATGCTGTACGAATAGATTCAACCCAAAAATACTTAGGTAGGTTCTTAGCATGGAGCATGACACGTGCCATCTCTTGAAGGGTTCGATTATTTCTCTCAACTATACCATTTTGTTGAGGGGTTTTAGGGGCACTGAACTCATGTTTGTAACCATTATAGTCACAGTATTCTATAACACCAGTATCTTTGAATTCACCACCTCTATCACTTCGAATTCTATTCACTTGGGCGTCTTTCTCATTTTCAATCCGTAAAAGAATCTTTAAAAAGGTTTGGAAAGTGTCGGATTTCTGTTTTAAGAAAGCTACCCAGGTGAACCTAGTGAAGTCATCAACAATAACTAGAATATAACTGTGTCCACAAAGACTAACAGTTTGAGAAGGACCCATTAGGTCCATATGGATGAGTTCTAAGGGATTAGAGGTAAGGATATCTTTAACTCTTTTATGGGGTGCTTTAACAATCTTTCCTTCTTGACAGGTTCCACAGACAATGTTATGAATAGGTTTAATTTTTGGTATTCCTCTAACTATCTGTTGAGAAGACAATTTACTCAAATTTTCATAATTAATGTGACCCATTCTGTTATGCCATATTTCGTTGTCATCCATTCTGGCAACATTACAGATTTCAGAACTACTCATGACAGTGTAACAATTGTCAGGAGTCCTGATTCCTGTAATTATGCATTCTCCCTTTTCATTTAAAATCTTGCAATTGTTCTTTGAAAAGGTAACAGTATGGTTTAAGTCACAAAATTGCGAAATGCTGAGCAAGTTAGCCTTAAGACCTTTAACCAAGAGAACATTATCAAGAATAGGTAGTCCTTTTTCTTTAAGAGTTCCTTTGCCTATGATCTGGGATGATACTCCATCACCAAAAACAACTTTTCCACCATCAAAATGGGTTTTATTTAAAAGTTTTGTATCATCACCTGTCATATGCTTGGAACATCCAGAATCCAAGTACCAACCAGAAGATGTAAGTTCAGCTTTTAATGCAGAAACAACAACATTACACTTCATCTGGGGTACTAGATCATCTTTTCTAACCCAAATTGCTCTGGTTTTCTGTTTGCGCTTGTTTGCTCTCATTTGATAAAATTTGCGAGCAGCAGATTTTTGTTGAAAAATATTTTGCGCATGATTTTGGGTAAATTTACACACCTGAGCATTTGATTTAGAAAAGTTTCTGGGAATCCTTCTAGTAAATGTCCTTTTAGGTTTAGTCTTTCTATTCCTATAGTTAGAGTTTTTGTCTGGTGGCCTGGGAAGAACATAATTGTTACGACTCCTCCTAGAATAGTTAAAGTTATGGTACATAGGAGTGTTGTAGGTAGGCTTAATCAGTCTCCTAGCATAGCAATTATCGAAAGAGTGGCCATATATATCACAATAGGAGCAATAAAGATTGCTCAGAATGGGGTTTTCCTTAGGAAAGTCTCTAAACAAAGGTTTTGAGAAATTTTGAGGCTGAATTTTATTCCTAGGTAGCACAGGTTTGAAAGCATGTTCACTTTTCCTAATAGGGGGGCAGACATATTTTCCCTTTGGTAAATTTTCATGCTTAGAGCAACTTGCATCTCCAGTGTTAGTGTTTTGATGATCAAACTTAGTTTTTAAAGAGTGAAAGTCTGGACACGTTTCAATAGGTCTTTTGCCTCCTGACACAAACTTGATAGGTTCAACATGTTTAGTTTGTGTCTTCAAATTGGGGCAAAACCCTATTCCAGTTCTATCATCAGAATTGGTTTTAGATTCAGCAACAAATCCATCAAAACAGTTTGAATTATTTTCAAATTTGGTAAATTTTTTGAAAACAGTTGCTGTCTTTTCTTTTGTCTGTTCCAATTCTAATAATGTCCCTTTGTATTTTTTCTCCAGAATTTCATTAGCTTCAGTCAAAGATTTCAGTTTTTCATCAAACACTTTGATATCACTTTCATGAGACATACATTGAGTAGTATACTCTTCAGCATTAACTTTTACCATTAGGCTTAGATCCTCTAGCTTTTTGGTAAGATCTTTCACAATCATTTCTAGTCTAGTGCTTTTCTTAAGAGTTTTAGTATATAGAGTGTGGATGTTTGGGAGATCATCATTGTCTGAGTCACTAAGTGAAGTGTGTGAAGTGACCCCTAAGGTTTCATTTCTTAAACTCACGCACCCATGGACATCAGCAGTATCGATTTCCCTTTGACTCACACACCCCGAGGAAGAAGTATTGGTGTTCTCAGTAAGTAAAGCATCTAAACCAGTTAAAGTATGATTCACAGCAACAGAACTAGAATTACTAGATTCATCCTCACTATCAAGCATAGGCATATTATCATTATATATGATTTTCGCAAAGAAGGATAAACAGGGATCAAAATCATCAGATGCCTCAGGTTCCTCATTTTCAGAGTCACTTGAGTCATCCCATGTTTTGCAGAGGTTGGCTCTAGAGTGTTTGTTTTGGGTATTTAAATTAACTCTACAGTCTTGAGCAATATGTCCCAGTTTACCACATCTATAGCATTCAATTTTCTTGAGGTCTCTGTGAGGTCTTGTGTTGTCCTTGTTCTGTTTGTCATGAGGTTTCTCATGGGGCTTGTGATTTGAAGGAGTAGAATAATTAGACTTGCCCTGTTTATTTGCAATACTGTTTCTAAATTTAACAATTTTCTTAAATTGTTTCGTCATTAGGGCAATCTGATTATCTAGACTTTCTAAGTCACAGTCCTCATCAGAATCATTACTAGAGGTGTTTAACTCAGGCTTAGTCATTTTAGAGGAAAAGCTAAGGGTGGAATTGGTATTTTTCTTGTGAGTGTGGGTCAATTGTTTCTTAAACTCTAATTCCATTTCCACAGTTCTTAATTTGCTACTGAGTAATTCAGGAGTGAGATTAATATCACACATCTCCTCAATAGCATATCTTTTATTGTCAAATTTCTGTGGTAATGATCTCAGAATTTTAGAGACAATTTCTTGTCTATCATAAGTTATACCATTGGCATGGAGTTTAGTGACTATATCAGTAAGGTTCATATAAAAATCATCGAAAGACTCAGATTCAGACATGATTAAGGTATTATACTGTTGAATTAACATCTGAGTCTTAGCAGCTTTTACCCTAGAGTCTCCTTCATGTGCAGTAATCAGTGTATCCCATGCTTCCTTGGAAGTGGTACAAGATGAGATTCTCTTGAACTCATGTTCGTTAATGGACATAAATATAGCGTTCTTGCCTTTGTTATTATTTCGAGAAACCTGTTTCTCTTCTTGAGTAAACTCACTCAATATTTTCTTAATCCTTTCATTGCTTCCATCAGTGGCTGGTTTAGTTGGATAAGAGTATCCGTTTTCAATAATATCCCAGACATCATCTCCCAGGGTTCCTTGAATGAAAGCAATCATTCTTATTTTCCAGTAAGAGAAATTGGTTCCATCAAAGACTGGGGGTCTGGTCAAGTTACCATATCTTTCGTTTTTCTCGTCCATAATGATTTTGAGAAAACAGTTTCAGAAACTCAGGATCTTTTTTTTTGAAAAAGTTCACCAAATGCTCTGATACCAATTGAAATAACGTTGCCAAAGCCGTTTATGAAAATAAACTATTTAAGCAACTCCGAAAGTTTGTTGAAGAAACTCTTTACTAAAATCAAACTGATTTTGAACACAAGATGTGTTAACAAAATTATGTACGAGATATGGACAAGATTTGATAACAAGTTTTAGTAAAAGTTTAAAATGTTTTAAACTCAGCACACTATTAGAAAGGGATGAGAAGATGTAGAAACATTGATACTCAGGATTTTTAACGTGGTAAATCCTCAACCTTGAGGAAACATCCACGACTCCCTCTACGGAGTAAAACAAAAACAATCACTAAAACAAATATGTAAGTTACAACCTATTTAACTAACATGCACACAAAACAAATCTATACAAGTTCAGGATTATACCCTCTGGCGTCCTTAACTTTTCTGCAGATCTTGTTTGTTGATGTAGTTGTCTCAGATTGTCAACTCTTCCTTTGTTTCAGCACTTTACGTCGACTTATGTTCACCAAATCTTATAGCCAACACTTTCAGTGTTTTTAGTGTGAAGATGTTTGTGAATCGTGTTCTAAAACACATGCATGCACTCACACACACTTATTAGTTACAGACAATCCTAACAAATCACATATAAAGTCTATATGCAGTGATATTGTTAATTTTCTTTCTTACAAAACCAAGAACCTATTTGACCTTTCAGAATAACCCAGATTCCACGGAGATCTTGCTTAAGAAGTCGGTCAAGACCTTTCTCAATCAGTTTTGAAAATATTATGGAGATTGAGAACCCTCCAAGTGCGAATCTAACTAGGTCAGGTTAGTTTTTGTAAAAACAGAAATAGAAAAACATCTATTGTTGATTTTGAAGAAGAAAATGTTTTAACAGAAAACAATCAACAACGAAATTCTCAAGATGAGAAATAAATGTGACTATGTGTGTTGTGACATGCAAAACTACAGATCTATGATTTCTATTGAGTTAGAAACAAGATCTGAGTCTATGTCTAAGTTGGAAATAAGATTTAAGAACACAAGGATTTCAGCAACCCAAGAACTCTCAACTCAAACTCTCATAAACTCAAGAAAACACTAAGGATGGTGTTTTTCTGGTTATGGTGTTTTTCTGGAGAGGTAAGTGGTTTGGGCTTTAGAAATATTTGGACGAAGTTAGGGTTTCTAACTAGGGTTTGATTTCTCTCTCTAACTTCTCTCTTCTCTCTTCTCTCTCTCTCTCTTCTCTCTCTATTCTCTGAGACTTTGCAAAATGGCAAAAGCTTTGGAAGGCTGAGATGAGAGGCCTTTAAATAGGAAGAGGAGAAGATTCCAGAGCCTCGTTCAAAAACAACGGCTGTGATTAAGTCAAGCTCTTTTGACTGCAATCCAAGGGCTCACAACAGGCGGTGGATTAAAAGGGCTGTGATTGGCTAAGGGGTTTACACTGGGATTCACTCAGGCGATATGCAGGCCATCGATAAGGGTTGATCCAAAGGCTGTAAACACGCGAAGGTTTGTCTCTGTAAAGAAACACAGTTTGGGCCAATCAGAAGACAGCAGGTGTTGGCCTGTGGACGAAGATAAACGCGCGTCCCAAAATAATTACAAAGCCAACCCTAGAGTCTCTAGCGCTTTCGGTTTCTACCCAGAGTAACTTTAGGCCAATAAACACAACAATCCATATTTATATATTGACCCCAAGATTTTTTAAATCAAGTTTTAATTAAATAAAATCTTGTTTAAAATAGGTTTAAAATTCCCAAAAAATTATTAAAAATCAAATTGAGGGATTTAAACACACTCACAACATTAATACACATAGAGGTGCAATATGAAATGCAAGAATCAAATTCTGAGTGTGTGAGTGATGGCTATAGTCTTAGGATCATTACAAGATAGATAGAAGAAGAAGCAACCCAATCTCTGAAGCTCTTTGGTTTCTAGGATGGACACTATTTTGTCACAATTTCCAAACTAGATGAGCTCTTATACAGTCTAGACTCAAATGAGTCAAAAGTATAAGGGCTTCAGGGTAGCACAACTAGGTGGGGTTAAGGTAACCGGTAGGTGTGCACAATAGTGGAGGGGTGAGATTGTCAACAAGGGAGTGCGACACTAACTTAAATATTAAGCGCATTCATGCATTTTAAATTACTGCAGTTAACTCACTTGCTAAATATTTTCAAAATGTTTTGGGTTCTAACCCTTGCTATAAAACTATTTTCAAAACCTTTTAGGTGTCCCGCCACAGGGACGCATAGATTGATATTCTATTCCAGGGACACGGAGCTGCGGCATATGTGGATGCTAGGAGGAGTTTGGATTAGACGCATCATTCATTCATTCCTATAGTAGGAATCTTGTATCAGTTTCAGTTTTATTTAGGTCTTGTCGCCCAGACTTCTCGGTACAGTTTTCAGGTGTATTTTATTCATGTGTTGAATATTTGTATTGGATTATTTCTTTGGTGGCCGGTGATTTATTCGACAAGTTGTGTAATCATGATTCAGTTTATTTTCATTCAGTTGTGTGAATGGTTTATATTTTAATTCCGCATGTACTGTTTTGGTTTAATTAAAAAGTTAAAATTTGCACCATCTTTTGGAATACTAGGTGGTTAGTAAGTCTTAAAAAAATTTCGACAGTGATTCTAAGGATGATCCAACTGGGATTCCTGTTTTAATTTGGTATAGGACTGATCACCCGGTATTTTATTAGGCGGGGTGTCACAATTTCGAGAAAAAATAATTGAGTCATAGGATAGTACTTTGTCATATCCGTTCAAGACTATGATGTTTGACTTGAACACGTAGTGGCCAATAGTTTGAAGATTACATCATTGACGACTCATGTGCCAAGCTTTTTCGTCATCAACATTTCAAGTCCAAGGTCTCTAAAGGTATGAATGCATTAAATATATATTGAGCCTTGGATGCATTTTTTTTATGCGTCTCTTTTCATAAATATTTTGTAATAATGAAAGTTTATTTTTTCAAAAAATCATTTTCAATATTTCCATAAAAGTTTTCGGCTTTAAAAGCAATTTTGGACTTTCAGAAATGTCGTTCAAACGACATTTTCCTCTTTTAAATGAGATCATTCGAACGAGGTATCGAATGAAAATTGGCTATCTTTTTATGTTTTCTCGTTAGAGAGTTCGTTAGAATGACATCATTCGAATGAGACATCTAACGAGATTTGTCATGTTAACTCTATTATTCCGTTTGAAGTTCGTTTGAATGAAATCAAAAGGTTGTTCGAATGACCTGGGCGGGAACACTTTTTTGGCAGTTTTTTCCCTTTAACTTCCCATTTTCCCCACTAACTTTCTACCAACTTTCATATATGCGGGAAAACTATTTTTCACAAGACTTTTGAGAGACTTTCTAACACTCGGAGAGAAAAACCTTTTCATCCAAAAAGTCCCATTTTGTGTTGGTATTATTCATGGTTTAAATTATACTAAAAACACAATGTTTACACCCATATGTTTGTGTTGAGCCAAGTTCTAAATATATATTTTCTTCGAGATCACCATTGTTGGAACTGTGTATTTTTCTCATCCCAAAAAGAGAAGTTTCCTATGGAGGATTTTGTTTTGTTGAAGAGTCGTGGAGTGCATACGTTGGAAAGGCCTTCGATTGTTTTGATTGTATCTGAGCCCCATCGGTGGATTTTGAGAGTTTGGTGGACTCCAACATTATCTATTAGGTGGAGGTTGAAGAAAGAAGGAGCGTCAAGGCTTAAATGGAGTCGGGTTATTGTTGTAAGTTCTTCAGTCGTGTCTTTGTAAAAATATCGTACTTAGTGGATTTGTAGGCAAGATCGTCTGAGGTTTTTCCCGTTATGGGTTTTCCTTGTACAACACGCCTTGTATGTGTTGTGATTTCTTTTTATCGTGAAAACTAACTTAGATGCATGTGTAGGACTAATAGTATTAAAATTAATTTAATCACGATTTTAGTATAATTTTGGTGCTAACAAAGTTTGGGTAATTTTAACTTAATTCTAGTCAAGAAATTTAATGGAAAATATTCATGCTCGTTTTCTTGAAAGAAAATTATTTTTTTGTTTAAGTGTGAATCTAAGTATTTTATTTTGTTTAATTTAACCTTAATTTTGAAAGAAATTAAAAATATGTTTGGATTTAAAATTTGGATATTTTGGGGTGCATCACCCCTTTCAAGTGGTATCAGAGCGGGAACGTTAAATTATCGTGTTAATATCCTTTGCCGAATTTTTTTCTTTAATAATGGAAAATTTACCTTTTGCAAAATTTTCTATTTTTGATGGTTCCAACCACGCGTATTATAAAGCACGTATGAGGTAGTCACTAAAATCCTTATATGAGCGGGTTTGACTATAGGTAGTTAAAGGGTGGACCCCACCAACATGTTTAGAAGGAGATGTCCGTTTTCCTAAACCCATAGAAAGATGGATTGAGAGTGAGCTTAAATTAGCTAATTTTAATTCCCATGGTTTAAATTCCCTTTTAGTGCCGTCACAACAGAAGAATTTCACAGAATTATGATGCGTGAAACGTCTGAGGAGGCATGGAAAATACTCCAACTCACCCATGAGAGAACAAGTGTCGTGAAAGCTTCAAAACTCCAAAAACTCACCACTCAATTTAAAACCATTAAGATGTTAGAAAATGAGACATTTGATGAGTTCTATGCGAGATTATCAGATATTGTGAATTCAAGTTTTAATTTGGGAGAAAAGATTCCCGACAACCATGTTGTAAAGAAAATTTTGATGTAATTACCCAATAGATTTATTCCCAAGGTGGTTATTTCAAATTCTTTAGGAACTTTAGACTCAACGAAACTAGAAGAGCTTGTAGGTGATCTTCAAACCTATGAACTTAACATGTTTCTCTCCAAGAATAAGAAGAAGAAAGACAAGGGCATAGATTTGAAAGCCCGAAAATAGGAGACATTCGGTTTCGGATGATGAGTTTGAGATTGATTCGAAAGATATGGCTTTATTTTCAAGGAAGTTTAGAAAATTTCTTAAGACTAATAAAGAGAAACTTAAGAATGATTATACTAAATTTGAGAAGTCTAAGCATAGTAAAGCCGAGAAATTCCTTAAAAATCACAATGAGGATGTTAATAGGGACCAGTCAAATATGTGTTATGGTTGTGAAGGTTATGTCCATAGGGAATACGAGTGTCCTACTAAATTAAGGATGGAGGGAAAGAAACCGATTTTATATAATGCCACCCTTAGTGATAGTGAATCGGAAAAGAGACCTAATTCCCTCATTGAGCGCAACTTCACCGCATTCTTGGCAAGTTATGTGAGCATTGAAAAGGAATATTACCATGAAGATATTCCTAAACATAACACTTTTGAGGCCATTTTCTGTGAGTCCCAAGTGTTTGATGGTAGAGAGAGTGGGGATGAGAGTGATAATGAAGAAGATGTTGAAAATAGTGAACTTCAAGTAGCCTTTCGTGAGTTGTTTACGGAATCATTGAAATTAAAAAGGGATAATTTGAAGTTTGAAGCTAAAATAAGAGAGCATGCCATGGATAATGATGAGAGTGCTTTAGTTGAGGACCTTAAGGCAGGTGCGATAACTCTTAGTGAGAAGCTAGAGTGTGTAAAAGGTGAAAGATATAGCCTTAGAGGTTTAATGGGGGCTATGAAAAAAGATCTTATCGAGTTTGAAGAGAGAAGGTGTTTACTTGAGTCTCGAATAGTAGAATTTGAAGAGAAATTGAAAGTCTCAAGTTGGGTCAAAATTGATTTGGAGTGTATATGGGATAAATTAGATAAAATCTTATGAACCATCCAAATAAAAAATAATAGGTGTGGTATTGTCTTTAATACTCAAAATGATTCCAATGATAAAGCCAAAATCATGTGTTTAAGAGAATCTTCTAGGAACCCTAGAAAAGATCAATCCTTAGGTAACACTTAACGTAGTGTATTTACTTGCACCACATTGTGGTCGGAAGGGGCACCTTAGAAATTTTATTTTGATCTTAGAAGTGGTCTTAGAAAGTCAAAGGGTAGACTCACCAAGGTCACCAAATCCCGAGAGTGTCACATTTCACTTATGTGGGTTAGGAGATCCGATTTGGAGACTTTACGTTATAGGCTTTATGATTCTCATTTACTTTCACATGATTCCTCACTTGATATATATAAAGGTTGATTGTGTTCGTTTTGTTTGCATACATTAGCTTTTGTGCCTCATGATACATTCTTTCTAGTCGTATATTTGTTTGTCCTTTTCTAGTCTTTGTTTCATCATATATGTGTTACTAAAATTATGACTTGTGTATCTTTTGTTTTTAATTTTTATTTATTGTGTCTTAGTTGAAAAATACAAAAAATAATGTTTTGTCTTTTGGGTTATCTTTTTGTTTGTTTAACAAATTTGAAAAACTCAGAAAGATTTTATATTTTGTGTATTTTAGTTTTACATATTTTATATGGCATATGCTTGTGTTTGAATCCAATATCATCCCCCCTTCCGTGTGGCTAGAATTTTTGGTTAAGATTTTTAATCCTTAAAGTGTTGTTTATAATGCTTCCATGGAGTAGTTTGACTTTCTTAATGTGTTCTCTTTTTATATGCCTCGACTCACACATGCACAAGCTCATTTGATCTTTAACTTCACATGTATTTGAGATAAGTGAGATATTCTCCTATCAATTTAGTCATCTACATGTTGCTATGGCTATGGAGGATTTTCGCATGTAATAACTGTTGCCCGAATTTTTTAAAAAAATAGAAAAAATTTTATCTTGGGTAGTTGTTTATCAATGGAATTGGGCTGCGAAAGAGAAAATTACTTTGCGTGAAAAGCCACCATTTAAATATGGCCTAAAAATGTGGCTTAGTTCAAATTAGCCAAGGCTAATATAGTTGTGTTTGATATGAACACTCTAAAGAAAATAAAAAACATATTATGGTTGAGGATGTTTAGATGGATATATTAGAGTTATGCGCCTTTTGTAATGACTCTATTGGTTTGTAGAATCATCAAAAATCCAGGATTGTGTGCATTGTGTATTTTTGTTCCGTGAGTTAACTTTATCTTATCACATGAGGATATATTTAAGTTTGATAAAGTTTAACAATCAAATAAGAACTTCGTGAACATGTTTAAGTGATTGGGTCTTAATTCTTTTGTTGCTAGTTCACACCCCTTCACATACATTTACCACATATTATTTAGACACATTTTTTCCATATGAGTGTAGAAAGATTAATGTATTTTGTGTCATGTGTGGTGTTTATATATATGTATATGTGCATGTGCATGTGCGTTATTGGTATCTTTGGTGTATATATATAAATATATGGTATATATTTTGTTTTTGAGTCTTTGCCTTGCAATCTAGTCCATGTATTATTCATGTCAAACTAGATATTCACCTTGTTGCGACTGATATCTCATGCTTATTTTAATTTATTATATTTGGTAATATTTGTTTATCGCATCATAGTTGGTATTTATTAAGCTTTGTATTTGATTAGTTGTTTCTCGTGACATGTGCTTTATTATTCTTATCACTTTATTCACCATTGCATGCTATAGTTGTTTTTCCAATATTCATATCCCTTGTTTTATTTAGGGGGAGTTTTTGATTTAATTGGGGAGAAATAGGTTATTATATGAATTTTAATCTTTTTCTATTCCTGAACAAAAAGAGGGAGAAATGGTACCTAAACCTTTTAATTTGGGAGATCTAACTCAGGGGGAGATGTCGTTTTCTTAGGTTGGTCATGTTAGACAAAGTGGGGCTATTTATTTAATTATGTCATTTATCCTGTTATTTTCCCTATGAATTTAATGGTGTGTTTAAGAGTGTAGGTTTTTATCTTTAGTGGCAATCTTGTAAAGCAACAAAGCAATTCATTCCATGCGTCTTTTTAAGCATCAATATTTTTTATTTTGGGAGGGTTTGTGTCCTTTTAGAAGATCTTGACGAACAATAGTATTTTTGTTTTGGGTTTTGTCCCGGAATAGCCAAAGGGAGAGATTAGTAAGGGAAAATTTTCGATCCAGTCAATATGTAGTATTGGCTTAATTCTGGACAAAACTAATTAAGTCATTTGATAGTACTTTCTCAGATCCATTCAAGCCTATGACGTTTGAGTTAAACACGTAGCAGCCAAGAGTTTGAAGATTACATCATTGTCGATTTATGTGCCAAGATTTTTCATCATCAACATTTCAAGTCCAAGGTCTCTAAAGGTATGAATGCATTAAATATATATTGAGCCTTGGATATATTTTTTATGGGTGTCTGTTTATAAATCTTGTCATAATGAATTTTTATTTTTTTCAGAAAATAATTTTCAATCATTCCATAAACGTTTTGGACTTTAAAAGCAATTTTGGATTTTCTAAAATGTTGTTCAAACGACATTTGTCTCGTTCAAACAAGGTCGTTCGAACGAACATCGAATGAGGTATCGAACGAAAATTGGCTATCTATTTCTATTTTCTCGTCAGATAGTTCATTAGAAAGACATCATTCGAACGAGATATGTAACGAGACATCTAATGAGATTTTCCATTTTTACTCTGTTTTTTCGTTATAAGTTTATTCGAACGAAATCAAAAGGTCATTCGAACGATAGGGGCAGGAACACATTTTTGGAAATTTTTGTCCTTTAACTTCCCATTTTCCCCACTAACTTTCTACCATCTTTAAGATGCGCAGGAAAACTATTTTTCACAAGGCTTTTGAGAGACTTTCTAACACTTTGAGATAAAAAAAAATCATCTAAAAAGTACCATTTTGTGTTGGTATTTTTCATGGTTAAAATTCTACCAAAAACACAATGTTTACACCCATATGTTTGTGCTGATCCAAGTTCTAAATATATATTTTCTTTGAGATCACCATTGTTGGCATCGGGTATTTTTCTCATTCCAAAAAGAGAAGTTTCCTACAGAGGAGTCCATTTTGTTTAAGAGTCAGGGAGTGTACACGTTGGACAAATCGTCGTATGTTTTGAGGTAGCTAAGACCCATCGGTGGATTTCTAGACGTTAATGGACTCCAACGTTATATACTAGGCAGAGGGTTAATAATGAAGGAGCTTCAAGGCTTGAAGGGAGTTGGGTCGTTGTTGTAAGTTCTTCTGTCATGTCTTTGTAAAAATACCGTACTTAGTGGATTTCTAGGCTGGATTGTCCGAGATCTTTCCCATTGTGAGTTTTTCTCGTACATCGCACCTTATGTGTGTTACGATTTATTTTTATCTTGCAAACTCACTTAGATGCATGTGTTGGAAAAACAAGATAAAAATTGACATAATCCCAACTTCAGTGTAATTTTGGTGCTAACTAAGTTTGGGTAATTGTAACTTAATTCTTGTTAACAAATCTAATTGGAAAATATTCATGCTTGTTTGGTTGATAGAAAATTAATTTTTTATTGTATTTTGTTTTGTTTAATTTAATTTTAATTTTGGGGAAATGAAAATTTGGTTCATTGTTATAAGTAGTTTAAAATTTAGATATTTCGGGGAACATAATACCTTTCATTTAATTTGAATTTTCTCTCAATTGCGATTGGTTTCTACTAAGGTAAAAGAGAGTATTGAAAAGATTTGTGGAGAGGAGTTGATTGTACTTTTGGAGGTGGAGATGAGGTTGAAGTGCATAAGTTCTCACCAAGGCTTTATTGGATATAAAATGGGTACCATGGGTAACCCATATGGTACAAGTCATGCTGGTTGTCTAGCTAGTGCCATGTCACTGGGGGAAAGGGTAAATAAGTTTGGGTTTAGGTTTTGATCCTTGGATAGTTTTTGAATTAGTTTCAAGGATTTTAATTTATTTTATAAATGTTTAGGGGATTATGCAATTATCCAAACTAAATGGATTGTTTCATGAGAGTTCTATAAATTATTGTTCATTTATTTAAACTTTGAGTGAAAGTTAGGTTATAATTGCCACAGAAGAGTGTATTTTAGTTCGATACTTCTTTCAGGGGAATTTTAGTAATTTCATAAAATGTTAGGGTTTATTTGACATTTTCCTTTATTTTAGGGAGTAAAGATCTATTCAGGGTGTGTTGTTATAGTACCCCCACTCGCATATTGATGCAGAGCATATATGGATCGCCCTCCATTATCGCCACATTCGCCTCATCCAAAAACTCCCCCACTTTCCTCATGTAGGTAGGAGGTGCAGACGGTTAGACCTCCACCCAACCCTCCATCACCTGTATCACCATGCTCCCTTTCCTACGTGCCAAGCATACCTGAACTCGTGCGCCAGTAACCTCCACATATTCCCATGCACACGTCATCCCTACTCAACCCAAGAGAAAACGCCAATGATAGAACATTATATGCCCTAAAATAAAGTCAATGATTGAAAATCTACAAAAACATAAGGAAAATATACAAAAATCCAAAAAATAAATAAATTAATATCTAACCTGATCACTCATAAGGCCATTCAAAACCACCCTCATATCCTTCAGGACAAAGAATTCCTTCGACACCCTGTTTGATGTCCTTTATCGATTCATCCTCAGGAACTCCCCCACCTTATTCACTTTTAGAGACATCAACCCCATGTTGTGACCATTCACCTCATAAAACCACGTTTTTAGAACCAACGCATTTATCTCAATAAAAAATCTCAAAAATAATAAAATCAAGAAAAAAAAAATAAAAATAAAATAAAGGCTACCTCCAAAAGGTACACATGCCCCATGAAAGATTATCGACAACACCGGATGAAAGCATTCAGATAAGCATAAAGGGATGCCAGTGTAAAGCTCCCTCGGTCATACATGTGAACCTCAGAGATGACCCAAAAGGAACGAAAAGAAACACATATGAACGACATCACCACTCAGCGCCATCGTGAAGCCTACCAACCAAAAAATAGGATGAACGTTCGGGCTGCCTTTCGCACCTGCCGACCATCTGTGATGTCTATCTGATGTGTTAGCAAGGTATCCTTCACTAATGATACCCTCGCATATTCCCCATAAATAATCCTCCTAAAGTCCCCAAGGGCAACCCAAATCGCATTCTCAAAAATGTGCAATGTCTGATCCACCCCGATCTGCTATCCCTCGCCCTCTAGTCCCGTCAAGTGATTCATGTCTAATCGAGTGACTATCATCTCACCATACCCATATGGAACGTGTGGTTTGTGTCCCACCAATTTTCTTCCAAACCACATAGAACAGCTGACAATCCCAGCGTGTCATACAAAGCCCCCTCAATAGAACTAAACCCCATATCCTCGACCATAAACTTCACATTCATGAGGAGTTTCTTTTATACCTTCTTAATCGACGTCGGTCCCTGAGAGTGTATACTATATGAAGTGATGTCCACATGAATAAGATCAATAATTATTAATCCCCAATGAAAAAACAAATCTGAAAGAAAAATTCAAAAAAATAATAAAGAACACTCGCATAGCCGTTTGGGTTCTTCACCCTCGTAGAGTGTGAGATTCCATCAATAGAAACCTCTCTCCATCCATGCCTTCAATACCATGGCATACATTCTAATTAACAATTGACATTGCACCTACTCGTCACCAATAGATGCCAGCCCAATCGTCAGTATTGATAAAAGCATTGTTCACCATATTTCCAATGAATCTTTTAAAGGAAAAAACACCTCGAGATGTTTTCTAGAAAGAGAAGAGATTCATTTTCAAGGTGTAAAGAAAATGAGGAGATCACCCATTTCAATAAGGAACCAAGGGGTAAGGCGATTAGTAGTCCCCTAGTTATGCTTATCGGCAGAGCCCTTGGTATGCTTAAAAGCCCTTCGTATTCCATGCCACTGTCGGTAGGTATACCATTGCCTATGCCTATTGGTAGCCCCCACTAAAATTTGTCACAATATGTCAAAAAATTCAAAACTTACCGAGGAAAAAAAACTCAAAATCTCCAAAAAGTCAAAAACCTCAAAATTCATCAAAGACACGATTTTTCATAAAAATCATCAATTTTCAAAAAAATACAAAATTCTTCAAAGATTTTTAAAAAATTCAAAAATTCTAGAAATTTTTAAAAATCAATAATCAAAATGAACTACCATTAACAAAACATTGGAATCCTTAATTACATCATGCACCCATGTCAGTGTACTCCAAGGCATAAAAAGAATGAAGATATACACAGCCTATTGCAATCATTGAGCATCAGTTTCATTTATCCACCTCTCCTTCCCTTTAGGTTTGGAAAATTGGCCTTTGCCCTCTGAATCGGTTGCTTTCACTCCTTAGGTAGACATAATTGTCCTTGACCCTTTCAATCAGTCACTTCCACTCCTTAGGTTCACATAATTGTCCTCAACCCTCGAAATCAGTCGTTTCTACTCCTTAGGTTTGCAAAATTAGCCTCGACCCTCTTAATCAGTTTATTCCACCCTTTAGGTCCGCAGAATTAACTTAGGCCTACAAAATTGGCCTTAACCTTCTGAATCGGTCACCCACATTCCATAAAATCGTAGGATTGGCCATGACCCTTTGAATTGACTACTCACACTCTTTATGTCTACAAGTTTAGTTTTGACCCCTTGAATCGATAGCTTACCCTCTCTAAATCCTCATAATTAGACCTTTACCCCCAGCACTCACCTTCTTTAGGATGTCTATCTTTCGATGACCTATTCTTATCCTAAGTTCCCCCATCTAGGGGCTTTAAAGACACCCAATTCTAGTATCCCCATCTTAGTACCCCTCATGCACCTTCATAGGTGATGAAACGATAATAAATCTGCTCTAAATGATAAGGAATAAACTCTAGTATATATGACAATGATAGGTAATAAATAAAAACTATTTATACAATTAATTAACCTATAATGGATGTTAATTAGAGGGAGAGAGAAGCAAGCCCTCTAGATACACCAAAGGTAGTCATGTAAACACCAAAATATGGATAAAATAGTGTATGGATCTCAATAAATGCTTGAGTTTTTTTATAAGAACTAGACAAGCGTATTAATGGTGGAGAGTATATTATCTAGTTTCAAGGTTTTATCAACTTGATATATCAAAGTGGTCCTATGGTTCAAACATCTTATGGTTATTAAAGTATAAGTGATATATATATATATAGGTTGAGGTATCTCTCGATGGACTTTAGAGGCATTAAATGTTGGGTTAGATAACCATACCTAACATGTTATTAGCATAATATGTTGACTGATATTATCGAGTGTTCAATCGTTGTGTCAGGTGGAACAATAGGTGTGTTAGTACTTTTACAACCAACTACTAACTAAACCATCATTGTACTGAGGTAAGTTTTATTTGGCATGTGTTAGGTATAAGATGACTTCACACAGATCTTTTATGGAAATATACTATTTTGGCACCAAAACTCAATGGCTGAGAAATAAGTTTAGCCATGGTTAGCCGAGTATCATCTGGGCTAAGTTGGGTGTTTTAACTAGTGTATCTAAAATGATTGAGTTCAATGCCTTAACAATGCCTTGCTCTCTTTCTCTAAAATAATTCCCCTAATGGTTCCTCGAAGTGAGTTTTCGTGATAAAGCATGAAAGCTTGCCTATGTCCTGCCAGATCTATTCCATCATTGGTATTGAATAACCTCATAAATATTACAATAAAAACATAATTAAAATTACACAAAATACGTTGTGGGTCAACTAGATTCCTCTGGAATGCTTAATTAGTTTTTGATTAAACTCCACTTTGTCTCGATCTGTCATTAATCTGTTAATGGGGAGGTTTATCTCTTAGTGAGGAGGATTATCCTTGTAAGATGTGGGTTATTCAAAAACTGATAGTATTAAGTTAGGCATAACCCCTTATCAAGATCGAGATTAACACCGTTAGATATATAGTATAGGTTAGAGCCACAGGCGAATTAGAGACATTGAGATTCAATATTCAAAGTGGCTACAAAGAACATATTGATATGATCTGCATATAGGTAACACAATAAATGAATGGGATCAACAGGTAGCGTGGTCGGAGGGAGAAAAAATAAGCACTGTAGGCACAATAAGGACAAGGCAAGAACTTCAAGCTCAGTTAATTGCCAATGATGGGTGTATTGAATGTGTGTGGGAGTTAATGCTCTCGTGAGAGTTCTCTGGTATAAAGAAATTTGGGCAGTAATTCTAGGCTCTGGATCATCTCCCTTTGATTTGTTTATTTTATCTTATTTATATGCGGGAGAGGTTGCTCGAGTCAGTATGCCCTCGATCCCCCTAGTCTGGTGCATTAAATGCATGAGATACTGCATTTAATGCATGGGATCTGGTAGTTTCGGTGGGAAAACATTCTATTATTTGGAAGTATTGAGGGCATTAATGAGGGATATGACTTGTCAGCTTGAGGCTTACTCTTGGATGGCTATATGGTTAGATTTGGTGAACTAGACCTGTCATCCTAAGGGTGAGTGCTACACTATTGAGTCTCTGACCGTCAGACGTCGTGACGTCAGGAAGTGGTTCAAATAGTGGCTATTATTAGGTATCTAGTTACATCAGTCAGACAGGCTGGCACCCAAGGTACCTCAAGGAGGTAACCTCGAGGGGGTAAGTATTGAGGGAGATCGAATGACTCTAGGAGGTTCATTCGAATGGGTAAGATTTAAATGAGATCAATTGACATTTTCTATGGGTGAAGTTTTGCCTAAGTATGCCTAGAGGGTTGGTAATAGTTCCCAACATTGCCTTGTTCCCAATCCTCCAAACAATGTCCCCGAGAAGTTTCCAAGAGAAGGTTGCTTGATAGAGCATGAAATCTCTCCCATGCCCTAACAGTCATGGTCCCTCATGGGTACTAAACAACCTCACCTGATATGTACATTCATAAGATAAAATTGATGACATTATATTTGTTATTACAAACTATTGTCATCCAGGTGACCTTTGTTCTCATCGCTAGAGCCTTCGAGCCAGGTGCGTGGAGACTTTTCGACGTAGAGCGCTACAAGCTACTTGCTTGTGAAGAATCTTCAAAGTGAGTTTGTTTGACATGCTTCTTTGTGAACAATAAATTAACTTGGCTAAGTTTATCATCCATGTCCCCCCCCCCCCCACACACACACACAATCCTTAAGCCTCTCCTTTATGTTTTCTCTCGTAGAGAATTTTTTTGTGTAAATAAGAAATTTCTATATGAAGCACCTTCAATCGAAACATTTCAATTCGAAACACCTTGGGTCAACACATCTTAAATCAAAACACCTTATTTATGTTCATGTCTCCCAAATCTGTGTATATCTTGAGCATTAAATGCTAGAGTCCTATCACCTGCCAACTATGTTCCCCATTTGATATGTGGTGCCCTAGGGTAAACTCTGAACTATATTTTTCATGAAATAATCATTTTCCCCTAATTTTCAAATTACGCTTTGGGTAATGAACCATAAAAAAACCTCAACGGTTGTTTTTCTCAACACTTTAAATACCCCTTCGCCCCTTAATTTCAATCCTTCTTGTCATTTATTTTAAAGAGTTTAAAGCTTGTCTCCCTCGGAGAGAGAAATTATTCTCTGTTGCTTTAATACTACATAAAAAGTCCATTTTGATCTCATATTCTCCAGTCATTTTCTATCGGTGGCCTCTTTGAGAAGATCTTCGACAAAGATGTAGTGGCAAAAATGGCAGGGTGTGAGGCATTGTATGGCTTTTTTAACATATCGCTCTAATGTTTAGGAACAATGATGAATTTTGGACTGAGGCCAAAGTATTTTTTTTACTGTGTAAGGGTTGACACTTTAATAATGGATGAGGAACCCCTTGATAACACTCGAGGAGGTTATCTCTCTTCTTTCAACGTGTTAGGGTTCAGGTTGGATTGTGGGGAATTTCCATACTCCATTTATTGGTGGTGATTTGTGTTTTTGGTTCGTTTTCGGGTCGACCCCACACGAAAAGGTTTTCTTGGAAACGAAAAATGACACGACATGACACGAATTCTTATTTTTAAAGATAACATAAAAACGATGCAAATAAAACATGGCACAACACGACATGACACGAATAACACAATTACTTAAGATTTACACTAAATTAACTATAAATAGACACGATAAGAGGAATCAAAACTCTATTAACACGATAAGACAAGATAACATGATTCGTGATTTTGAAATGAACATAACAAGACTCATAATTTTGATACGGACAAACAACACGATTTTGTGTAAAAATGGACACGAACATGACATATCAGCCAATTTCGAGTCAATTTTGTGTCGTTTCATGTCGTTGCCATCCCTAAATCCAATGTTGACTTTGAGGAAAAAAGTGGTCCCCAGATGGTTTTATTGCTAGGTTACGATATACGTACCATAAATATGATGATGCTCGTATAAATATTGGTCTAGAACATGATATCCTCTAGGTTGAGGATTTTTCTTTATCAAAGAATAACCCCATGCTCCAACTGCTAATCTCCCGGTGAGGTGTGGTTTCTCACACTTTCATGGCATCTTCGGGTAAATTTATTTCCGCCTTAAAGGACGTATGTGAGATGATAGGTTTAGAGCCTTAAGGTGATCTTCTATATGACGACAAATTTTTGGATAAAGATGAGGTTAAGGAATGAAATGAGTTAGAGAAGTTAGTTCGTGAGTGTGCTGGTAATTTTACTAGGACCACTTTTGGCTAATTCATTATGTATTTTTCTAAGACTTATGTGAAGCCCACCAAGGAACATAAAGAATGGGGCATAATGCCATATGCACCTCTTGGACCTGGACATGGCAAACCCTCAGAGTTAGCAGCCTGCATCTTAAGCCCGTTTTCTCATTTTTTTTCTTCCCAGTAAATGCCCAACGATCAACCTTATCGGGTCTTGGTTAATATTTATGTTAGGATGGATTGGGGACTTAAGATTCCACTTGTTTCCCTTACTCTTGGATATTTGTATACATGATTATATAGAACTCATTTTGACATGAAATGCTTCATCGATCACTATGATTTGTCTAGTTTTACGAACACTATCCTTTTTACAGGATTCCTTTACGCTAGGTTCCCCACCCTTGCTCCTAAATCTCAATAGATTAATATCTTCCCTTTTAGATGTCCACGTGTAATGCATTATGATAAGAAACATAGAAAGAATGACTTTTCCCTTTATTGATGATTATAACTATTTACGTGATCATCCTAATGCTGAAAAGGCTGACGTTCAAACTTGGTGTTTCTTCAAACTAGAAGCTTCAATGGCACAGATGCTTCGGAGGGAGCAAAATGTTGAATATGGTCCATCTTTGGTTGTGGTCCTTCTAATAACATTAACTCATATTCCAAAATTTACAAAGTTGTTTGTTGATAGTGAGACCTATAACCCTCATCGGCACGCTAGGAATTTTTTCAATGACCAAGGAATTACCATGCTAATTTGTAGCAGTAATAGAGTTGATGAATCATTTCACTCAACTTTCTTGAACTTTAGCCACTATAATGTGGTGGTTTTATGCAAAGATAATGATGATCGATTGGTCATTATTGAAATTAGTAGAATGGGTGATGTGTTCGTGGTTTTTTCTGCCATTATTAGCCAATGCAACTCAAAATCATTACGAAGTTAATTCAAATGGAGCCCAGGTATCCTTGATAGAACGATATGGAAACTTGGAGCTTGGTTTGAAAAAATAGCTCCATGATTGGCATGAAGTTTAATATGAGTACAAAGGTGAAGCCTCTTACAAAAAAGTTCCCTCATTTAGCTCTAACTGTTGAGGTGACTCAAGAGCCCAATAATGATAAAAGGAAAGGTGCTCTTACAACTGGTGGAATGAAGAGGAAATCTTCCTCTACCACAGTTTCTTCCTAAGGGAAGGTTTCCCCTAAAGTCCCAAAAAATTATAAGTCCAGAAAAGGTTCCTCTAACATTAATGGTGTTCCTCCTGAGTCTATTCCTCCACTAAATCTAGTTCTAGAAAGAAGGTAGCTAATATAGTATCTGATGTTCACTCTAAAATGGAATATATGATTGTCACTACAAATGATGTCTTATCTTGTTATGCAAGACTTCATCCCACTAGTTAATTTTTTTTCTTCCGGTTTCTTAGAGGAAGGTTTCTCACGTGGAGCAAGTGGAGCATGTGCCTCCAGCCGATGTTTCTCATCAATGTAAGAAGAAACTAGTGAAAAAGCATACCAAAAAGTGCATGATTACCACTCCTAAGCCATCAACTTCCTCAAAGAAAGCTTCGAACGACATGAAAAAGGATGATGTGGTGGATGTTTCCACCCTAGTTAATTCATCCATGTGTCATCCCCCATCCTAATTGGTAACCATTTTCCCTTATATATTAAAATATATATAAGCATTGTGTTTTCCTTTAACACTGTTGTTATTTCACTAAGGTGACTCTCCTAAATCTATGGAAGATATATACATTACATATGACACTCCTCTTAACGAAGGTCCTTGTGACACCCCGACTAATTAAATACCGGGTAGCTACTCCTTTATTAAATTTAATCAAAATGCCAAGTTGGCTCAGTTAATAGCATCACCGTCGAAAGCATTTTATTATTACTAACCACCTAGTATTTAAAAAGTAAGTTGTCAAATTTTAATTAAAGTCTGATTAACATGCAGTAATAGATTTAAAGCAAGAATAATATCACCATTCACCATAACGAAATAATAGAATAACCATCACATGATATAAATAAATCCGGAGGAAAAACTCCTCACAACAAATCTCACAACTGAAATAAGTAACGAAATACTGAATACTGAATTAATACATGCCAAAGTCTGAATAACTGAAATAAATGCAAAGTCTCTAAAAGAAATGGGCGACATGCCCTACAACTGATAACTGATAAATATCGAGTCAAAATTGATGAAGCGTCTACAAGCAAAGTCCTGTAACTTCCACAAACAGCTACAGCTCGTCACCTGAATGAGAATCCTATGCAAGGTGTCCTTGTGGCTGGGCACCTAAAATGGTTTTACAAAAATAGATTTGAAAGCAAATGGGTCAGAGCCCGAAAGTGGAAAACATTTTGAAAATAGCAAGTGTTTTAATAACATTAAAACATTAAATGCAAAATACATGTTAGGACGTGCACTCACATGAAATTCTCACCTCTCGACTACATGTGCACTCCTAACGTACATTACCCATCTAAATGACACATATATCTAACTAAAACGTAATAAGTTCTACCTCTTACTACTCGATTCCCACATTACATTCTAACGTTATCAAATACATAGAGGGATTTACTTAAACTCAGATTCTCAATATGTAATACATTTCACTATCGGTTAACCCGTTATGTTTTCTCAAAACAAATCCATAATTTTATTCATAATATAAACATGAAAGTTCCCATTAATTAAGTATATATTATTCACGTCATAAATATACAGTACAAGCACCCGAGACTAAGCTGCGGTGCACACATACTCTGCTACCCATCCCGGTAAATCACGTACATAAGGATTACAAATTCCGAATCTCTCAGGAATTGATAGAATAAACACCACACACAAAAATGGAGGCGAACATAGTTCAACATATCCATGTTCACGTACATACCTACGCTCCATAGTCAGCTGGCTTAATAACTCATAATTAAGTCATTCTCTTGAACTATGTCCTCTAGGTACCACTCTAAATCCGGGCACACAAGGAGTAGATGGCCCTAAGCGAACGTAAACCTCCCGTGATAGCAAGTATGGTAGGTATGTCATACACATAGAATCATATACATATACTAAGTATGCACACATCTTAGTAATCACCATAATATATTGGTACATATCTCTTCTCGTACTGACATATAATACTACACCATTTATATGTTCCCAATTAATATAATTAATTAGGTCGTCAATAGCTCACATCGTAATAGACACTCACGTCCTACTTCACATTTTCCCATAGGTTCAAACTACACTTCTAGGTTTGACTCCTCATAATATCCCAAACATCCCAAATATATCAATTACTCGACAAGGAAAGGCTTTCTCTACCTATACACAAGGTTACGGGGCACTCGGAATCAAAACAGGCTAAAAAGCCTAAACTGTCAACTCGTTCGAAGTCTCGTTCGAACGAGGCTATTCGAACGAGACTTCGTTCGAACGAACTGAGTCTTCTAACGAGATCTCGTTCGAACGAAGTGGGCTTTCTAACGAGATCTCGTTCGAACGATCTTATCAAACGAACTTCACCCTCGTTAGAAGTCAATGGTCAACTCGTTAGAAGCTCGTTCGAACGAGCTCATTCGAACAACCTGGGCAGGTCTTCTAACGAGTGGCCAGTTTCAAGCGCAGAATTCCTTATTTCATTTTTTTCCTCTTTTCTACTCCTTAATTCTCCTCTAAAATTCGTCCCAACAACGTTTTAAGGTCTCTAATCAATCCTAAACATATCAAGGTCACATAGTAACGTGTTTTAAGGAAATAATTCATCCTAAACATCACCAAATCACAAGTCCCATCACTTTTCCCCAATTTTTCAAGAACATAAACCCTAAGATTATAAATCATCAATTTCCAGAAATAAATCCGTTTTTATAACACATAAACTTATAATTCTCTTAATTCGATCTTCCAATAACATTTCTACATGCAAACCTATCTCCAAAATTTATTAACAACTCCACTTTCATGGGTTTTCAATTACCTCCCAATTAATTATGATTATTGGATAGTCTAAGCATGGAAGAAGCATTTACTGCATAAAAACGTAAATTAAACCACTTGCCTTGATTCAATCTCAGATTTTGATGACGATTTGGTGAAGCTCTCTCTCTCTCTCCAAGCTTCCTTCTCCAATAGCTATGGTGGCTAGGGTTTGTTTTGGGAAAAATTAGAAACCTAAATTCTAATAACCTACGTAGCCTATTAGGTTAAAATGAGTTGGTTAGTGGTTTAGTGGGTCAAATCCACATCAGATATAATTTACTAATATTCGTCACTTTTAATTCTCAAAAATGCAAAATTACCAAACTGCCCCTATATGTTGCCGGTATGGCCTAAAAATACCCCGGGACCCAAACTAAACCCCCGGCTAGTGTTTTCTGACTATCTCGACCCTTCCGGACGCGTTGGCGCACTCAAAACGACCATACGGTTAATAAAATTTAATTTCACTTTTATAATTAAGATAATTATATCCTGACGCGACTGTCTCACGCGTCCCAATAAAATGTCCAAATTGCCGTATATCAATCTCACGACAAATTTCATAATTCAATATTCATATATCATCATATATACTCAATATAGTCAAATACCAACTCACATCTCGCTAGTATTTTATCCGGATTAATTCCCAATTAATTCTCATTTAATTAATTAATCCAAAAAATAAATATCGCCAAAAATACGGGGTATTACATACTTCCCCCCTAATAACAGAATTTCATCCCGAAATTCGGAACTAGAAAGTACCTGATAAAAATAAATCTGGATAACTTTCGCGAATCTCATCCTCGCATTCCCATGTGGACTCCTCGACATTGTGATGTCGCCACTGAACACGCACTAACGGAACTATCTTTGATCGCAGCTTCCTCTCACTTCGGTCCAAAATAGCAATCGGCCCCTCCCCGTAGGAGCTATCAGGCTGTAGATCAATCTCTTCCAAAGCGATGTGAGAATGAGCCAAATCATCCCTGAGATATTTCCCTAGCGAGGAAATATGAAACACATCGTGAATCCGGTGTAAATGCTCCGGTAACCCGAGTCTATACGCAACTGGTCCAATCCGCTCAATAATAGGAAACGGCCCCACATACCTCGGTGCCAACTTCCCCTTCTTCCCGAAACTCATAATCCCCATCATAGGAGATACTCTGAGCAAAATTTGGTCCCCCACTTGGAACTCCCTGAAAGATCTCTTCGCATCAGCATAACTCTTCTGCCGGTCTTGAGCTACCCGAATGCGACTCCGAATCAACTCAATCCTAGCCGAAGTATCCTGAATCACTTCCGGCCCAAGTAGTTTGTTGTCCCCCACCTCTAACCAACATGCTGGTGAACGACAAGGCCTACCGTACAACGCCTCAAACGGAGCCATGCCAATAGTGAACTGGTAGGAGTTATTATAAGCAAACTCTACCAGTGGAAGGTATTGCTCCCATCCACCTCCAAAGTCAATAATGCACATGCATAGCATGTCCTCCAACATTTGATTTGTGCGCTCGGTCTGCCCATCGGTCTGCGGATGATAACCCGTACTCAACCGCAATTCCGTGCCCATGGCCTCCTGGAAACTCTCCCAAAACCGCGAAACAAATATCTTACCTCTGTCAGACACGATATTTAGGGGCACACCGTGAAGTCTCACAATCTCTGAAATGAAGAGCTGGGCATACTGTCCCGTAGTGTAGTCAGTCCTTACGGGTAAAAAGTGAGCGACTTTGGACAACCTGTCCACAATTACCCAAACGGAGTCGTGACCCCTCTGCGACGTAGGCAACCCCGTGATAAATTCCATGGATATGCTCTCCCACATCCACCTCGGAACCTCCAACGGCTATAGAAGTCCTGTCGGTCTCTTATGATCCACTTTTACTAGCTGACAAGTCGTGCATTTCGAAACAAACACAGCGATATCTCTCTTTATACCGCTCCACCAATACTGGCGTCTCAAGTCTTGGTACATTTTGTCCCCTCCGGGATGTACCGCGAACCGTGAGCCATGCGACTCTGCCATCACCTCGTGTCGCAATTCCTCCCCTTCCGGAACCACCAATCTCCCATTGAAGCATAATCCCCCGTCTGAGCTAACGGTATAGGACTCGGCTCCCTCTGCTAGTAATCGAACTATCTGTTCCTGACAGAACGAGTCATTAGCCTGTGTCCGTACTACCTTTGTGACAATCTGTGGTGTAACGGTCATCACAGACATGAAAGATCGAGCCACAGCATCCTGGTGTCCCAACTCCTTCCACTTTGCCTTCCACACCCCTGCCACCTCATCTGTTGGCCTACGGCTCAACGCGTCTGCTACCACGTTAGCCTTACCTGGGTGATACTGGATATCGAACTGGTAGTCCTTCACAAACTCAAGCCACCTCCTTTGCCGCATGTTCAACTCCTTCTGCGTGAACAGGTACTGTAGGGACTTGTGGTCCGTGAACAATTAGAACTTCTCCCCCAAAAGATAGTGCCTCCAAATCCGTAGGGCAAATACCACTGCCGCCAACTCCAAATCATGCGTGGGGTAATTCTTCTCATGAGGCTTAAGCTTACGGGAAGCATAAGCTATGGCCTGTCTCTCCTACTGCAATACACCTCCAAGTCCTTGCAAAGACGCATCGGTGTCAACCAAATACTCAACTCCCGGTCTCGGCAATGCTAACACAGGTACTGAGGTCAATTTATCCTTCAATTCATCGAATGCCAACTGACAGGCATCACTCCAGATGAATGGCACACCCTTACGAGTCAGATGTGTCAAAGGACCTGCTATCTTCGAGAAACCCCGAATAAACCTTTTGTAGTATCCTGCTAGACCCAAGAAACTACGAATCTCCATCGGTGTCGTGGGCTATCCCCACTCCCTCACCGCGAATACCTTCCCCGGATCAACAGATATCCCCCGGTCGGAAATAATGTGTCCCAAAAACTAGACCTCCTTCAGCCAAAACCCGCATTTCTCATATTTTGCATACAACTCGTTCTGACGTAGTGTCTGCAAAACTTGTCTCAAATGTTCGACGTGCTCCTCCTCTGTCTGGGAGTAAACCAGAATATCATCGATGAAGACAATGACAAACTAATCTAGGAAATCCCTGAACACTCTGTTCATCAGGTCCATAAACACTGCTGGAGCGTTGGTCAAACCGAAAGGCATAACCCGAAACTCGTAAGAACCGTATCTCGACAAGAACGCAGTCTTCGAGACATCCTCCTCCCTGATACGCAACTGATGGTATCCCGATCTCAAATCAATCTTCGAGAAGAAAGAAGATCCTCTCAACTGGTCGAATAAGTCATCGATTCGAGGCAACGGATACTTATTCCGTATCGTGACCTTATTCAACTCTCGATAGTCCACACACAATCTCAGTGAACCATCTCTCTTCTTCACGAACAACACAGGGGCACCCCACGACGAAGTACTCCTCCGAATAAACCCCTGACCCAATAACTGTACAATCTGATCCCGTAACGCCCTCATCTCAGCTGGAGCCATACGGTACGGTGCGCGTGCTATAGGTCTCGTATCTGGCAATAAATCTATAACAAAGTCTATCTCTCGACTAGGGGGTAGGCCTGGTATCTCCTGAAACACATCAGAATACTCCCTGACAACTGGGATCGAATCTAAAGGAATCACAACCTCCTTAGAGGTATCCTCCTCTAGGTAATACAAATGAGCGGTCGAGCCTCCCTCTGGGCGAGGCATCGCCACTACAAACATCTCTTGCCCGGAATGGAAAAAACAATGCTCCCACCGAAGCAGTCGATCATGGCTCTATAATCAGCGAGCCAATCCATACCGATAATCACATCGTGAACATGCATATCTAATACCAACATATCTGCAGGTAATACCAGACTACCAATCTCTACCCCCACTCCCCGGCACCTAAAATGGTTTTACAAAAATAGATTTGAAAGAAAATGGGTCAGAGCCCGAAAGTGGAAAATATTTTGAAAATAGAAAGTGTTTTAATAACATTAAAACATTAAATGCAAAATACATGTTAGGACGTGCACTCACATGAAATTCTCACCTCTCGACTACATGTGCACTCCTAACGTACATTACCCATCTAAATGACACATATATCTAACTAAAACGTAATAAGTTCTACCTCTTACTACTCGATTCCCACATTACATTCTAACGTTATCAAATACATAGAGGGCTTTACTTAAACTCAGATTCTCAATATGTAATACATTTCACTATCGGTTAACCCGTTATGTTTTCTCAAAACAAATCCATAATTTTATTCACAATATAAACATGAAAGTTCCCATTAATTAAGTATATATTATTCATGTCATAAATATACAGTACAAGCACCTGAGACTAAGTTGCGGTGCACACATACTCTGCTATCCATCCCGGTACATCACGTACATAAGGATTACAAATTCCGAATCTCTCAGGAATTGATAGAATAAACATCACACACAAAAATGGAGGCGAACATAGTTCAACATATCCATGGTCACGTACATACCTACGCTCCATAGTCAGCTGGCTTAATAACTCACAATTAAGTCATTCTCTTGAACTATGTCCTCTAGGTACCACTCTAAATCCGGGCACACAAGGAGTAGATGGCCCTAAGCGAACGTAAACCTCCCGTGATAGCAAGTATGGTAGGTATGTCATACACATAGAATCATATACATATACTAAGTATGCACACATCTTAGTAATCACCATAATATATTGGTACATATCTCTTCTCGTACTGACATATAATACTACACCATTTATATGTTCCCGGTTAATATAATTAATTAGGCCGTCAATAGCTCACATCGTAATAGACACTCATGTCCTACTTCACATTTTCCCTTAGGTTCAAACTACACTTCTAGGTTTGACTCCTCATAATATCCCAAACATTCCAAATATATCAATTACTCGACAAGAAAAGGCTTTCTCTACCTATACACAAGGTTACGGGGCACTCGGGATCAAAGCAGGCTAAAAGCCTAAACTGTCAACTCGTTCGAAGTCTCGTTCGAACGAGGCTATTCGAACGAGACTTCGTTCGAACGAACTGAGTCTTCTAACGAGATCTCGTTCGAACGAAGTGGGCTTTCTAACGAGATATCGTTCGAACGATCTTATCGAACGAACTTCACCCTCGTTAGAAGTCAATGGTCAACTTGTTAGAAGCTCGTTCGAACGACCTGGGCAGGTCTTCTAACGAGTGGCCAGTTTCAAGCCCAGAATTCCTTATTTCGTTTTTTTCCTCTTTTCTACTCCTCAATTCTCCTCTAAAATTCGTCCCAACAACGTTTTAAGGTCTCTAATCAATCCTAAACATATCAAGGTCACATACTAACGTGTTTTAAGGAAATATTTCATCCTAAACATCACCAAATCACAAGTCCCATCACGTTTCCCCAATTTTTCAAGAACATAAACCCTAAGATTATAAATCATCAATTTCCAGAAATAAATCCATTTTTATAACACATAAACTTATAATTCTCTTAATTCGATCTTCCAATAACATTTCTATATGCAAACCTATCTCCAAAATTTATTAACAACTCCAGTTTCATGGGTTTTCAATTACCTCCCAATTAATTATGATTATTGGATAGTCTAAGCATGGAAGAAGCATTTACTGCATAAAAACGTAAATTAAACCACTTGCCTTGATTCAATCTCAGATTTTGATGACGATTTGGTGAATCTCTCTCTCTCTCTCCAAGCTTTTCTCCTCTATCTCTCTCTTTCCAAGCTTCCTTCTCCAATAGCTTTGGTGGCTAGGGTTTGTTTTGGGAAAAATTAGAAACCTAAATTCTAATAACCTACGTTGCCTATTAGGTTAAAATGAGTTGGTTAGTGGTTTAGAGGGTCAAATCCACATCAGATATAATTTACTAATTTTCGTCACTTTTAATTCTCAAAAATGCAAAATTATCAAACTGCCCCTATATGTTGCCGGTATGGCCTAAAAATACCCCGGGACCCAAACTAAACCCCCGACTAGTGTTTTCTGACTATCTCGACCCTTCCGGACGCGTTGGCGCACTCAAAATGACCATGCGGTTAATAAAATTTAATTTCACTTTTATAATTAAGATAATTATATCCTGACACGACTGTCTCACGCGTCCCAATAAAATGTCCAAATTGTCGTATATCAATCTCACGACAAATTTCATAATTCAATATTCATATATCATCATATATACTCAATATAGTCAAATACCAACTCACATCTCGCTAGTATTTTATCCGGATTAATTCCCAATTAATTCTCATTTAATTAATTAATCCCAAAAATAAATATCGCCAAAAATACGGGGTATTACAGTCCTTCGAGTCTAGTTTTTGAAGTATATATTGTTCCATCTTCTACCTTGCCCCCATTTTCAACAAATGGGTGATATTATTAAAGATGTGCTCCTTCTAGTAGTGTTTCGTCAATGATAAAATATTATTGATTAACGAGGAGACTAGGTGGAACTCCAGAAATGAAAAATCCAATTATTCCCCCAGTTACTTTCGAGTTACCATCAGTAATTATACAATTTTCCCCAATTAATGAGGTACCTTTATTTGAAACTTGACTTAATTATTTATTTATCTTTGATCTTTGTGATTCTCATGTATTTTATTTGATTTTCATTGTAGGGAAATGAAGAGCTCTATTGATGTGTTTCTCTCATACGTTCTATAAATGAGAAAATCCTCCCTTGCTGCCTTGTGACGCCAGTAGTATCCTTAGACTTTGCATTAGTTATACCAGCATCTGTGGTGTCGTTGGATGTTTATACTCACATTTTTCCAAACAATGTTGAGGTAAATGATTTGTAAAATTTCTATCTCTGAGATTACTTTTTCATATTCACTTTTGTTCTAAGGTTTTTGTATTATGGCATTTCAGCCTACAATTAGTGAAGAAATAGGGAAAATAACTCCTTCAATTGAGGTTGATCGAAATTAAGTGGAGTGTTCTCCTTCTTTGATGCAGGTTGGCCCTCCTCCATTGGAGCCTATCGTTTTGGCATTGGAGGACACTCCAGCGGATGAAGCTAAAGCTGAATATGAGGATTCATACCTACTAATATTTTATAGTTTCACCTACTCGATAATGTTTTTTAAAACTTTAGACTAACTCTTTTGC
The DNA here is from genome assembly GCA_949130495.1 of Sambucus nigra. NCBI lineage: Eukaryota > Viridiplantae > Streptophyta > Magnoliopsida > Dipsacales > Adoxaceae > Sambucus > Sambucus nigra. The sequence continues at coordinate 147,479,554 of OX422213.1, forward strand.
TTTCTCTATTTACATCCTTTGAGAGAGATAATCCTCCTAAAGCACCAGAGGTGGCACATCCTGTTGTTGATGTTCCTATGCAAGTAACGAAAGTTAATCAAGATGTAGTTGAACCCAATGAAGCTGAGTTACCCAACCAATGTGATCATGTCTAAATGACCAGTGTAAATAAGATGGAAGGTTATTTTCATGTGGTGCCCCTATTCAAAAAATTAGGCCAACAAAGTTTTATTGATAAATACTTCAAAATAATTATGTCACTCAAGGCTCTTTTCAAACTGTGTTAGATCGACTGCTTGTGTCTCATCCTCTGACATTTACCACTGCTCTAAGAGACCATGGTTTGTTGATGGCTTATTGACTACACGTTATAACGACCGAGGTAGTTGAATTTATTAACATATATTATTCTTCATTTGAGAGGTCAACTATGATTCGTTAATAGGGTACCCTCAACGATATTCAAAAGGATGGACTTGATTTTTCATGGCTCATCAATAGTTTTAAATATCTCAAGGATCCTCACTTGATGACTTATTATGCTTAATATATAAAGAATGTGGAGGACTTGAAGGCCAAAGAAGGAAAGTTGAGGGATATTTCCCCAAGATTGAACAGATTTCCTAAGCTATAAAAGTGGTCGAAGAATCTTTGGCGCACGAAAAAAGAAAACATGAAGCCAGCCTTAATGATAAGGAAAATTTAAATCTAATATCTCAATTATATCTGATTTTCAAAAGGAACATTATTCTAATGTATATTCTTCGATTGAGGGGGATTCTTCACTTGCCTAGATCTATGGTTCCCTTTAGGGTTGGGTTTGCTTCTTTATTGATATGTGTTTCTGGGCAAAAGCCCCATTTTGTTTGTACATGCCATAAATTGGAACAAAGAATGTTTTTCATGAAATTATCTATTTGGATTTGAATCTCATTGCTTTACTTCGACATTTGTCTATATATATTAAAATTGTAAGACCAAAATTTACATGTTCTTTTTCATAAGTTTTAAGTACAAAATAGGAACAAAAAATTTACACTTGCTTTTTATACATGATAAATCTCCAACCCGTTCTTATTAACTTTGTTTGTTTTACTTAATCATCTAGATCGAATAGTAACTTGAATTATGTGCATCCTTAACAACATATAGTTCTTCCTAAATTGCTATAAATTTTGGTAAATGAAGTCCTCTAATGTTGTTGACAACAACTTTCAACACCAGGTTACCTTTTACCAATTTTCTTGGGTTCAACAAGTTTTTATAGCCTCTAGAGAGTTATTTTGTGTAGATTTGGAAGTACCTTCTTGCATTATCTCTATGTTCATCTAGTGCTTCAATTTGAGTGCGACTACTATGTGGAAACGTCTTTCTTTGTAATGTATATCTGGTAGAAGGTGCCTCTAGTTCTACCAGAAGAATTGCCTCAGCTCCATAGATTAAGGAAAGTGGTGGATAGCCTATTGGTTTCCTCTTGGTTGTTCGGTAAGACCGAAGCACCATTGGTATATTATCATCCCATGCTCTATGAAAATCCCCCATTATTTTATCTAAAATGTTGTCCAAGGTCTTGTTTGTGGCTTCAGCTTGACCATTACCTTTAGGATATGCCACTATTGAAGTGTGGTGAATGATTGAATATTTGTTAGTTAGCATTGTCACTTCCTTGTTGATAAATGGAGTTCCATTATTAGCTATAATGACTTTGGGAATGCCAAACTAAAAAATTGCATACTATAAAATGAATTATGTCACCATAACTATCCTTTACCTTTTTTATGGTATTGCCTCTACCCATTTCGTAAAACACTCAGTTGTCACTAGAATCCATATTTTTACTCAAAATGAAGGAATGATTTTACCCATATGGTCAAATGCCCAAGTACGAAAAAGGATAGGATATTGCTAATGAATGGAGTTCTACCAACAGAGCATAAATGAGATTAGCATGAAGTTGGAAAGTCTTGGATTTACGAGCAAACTCAGATGAATATTTTTCCATTATTGGCCAAAAATATCCAAGTGTAATGAGTTGATCATACAACTTAGCTCCTCTAATATAAGTTGGATCGTGAGCTTATTTGAGTACTTTCTTTTCTTCCTTTCTATCGATGCATATTGATGGCATATTGAAATATCCCCTTCGAAATAGCTTCTCATCTAACAAGTGGAATATTAGGGACCTTCTCCTTATTTCTATGGAATCTTCTTTTCCACTTGGGACAACTCCATCTCTGATGAAATCGATGTATGGTTGCCACAAATCCCTTTGATCTCTCATGTATTACATTCAGCTGGTTGGAATAAAGCTTGATATTTATTACATTATCTTTGTATTGTTATTGTGTCTTGATTCATTATTGGACAAAATTACCCCTCCATTTGAGTTCATCAATAGAAGGGAATATCATTGATTTCATAATTATCCTCATGAGTATTCTTCAATTTTTTTTGTGCTTCCATTGGACCCGTACATCTAGACAACGTGACCCCAAGATTTTAGTAGTACAAACTTCTTTAAAGAATGAAGTATTGTGATAACTCTTTTATATTTATCATACCATCTCTCGTCTTCAACTACTTTCTTATATCACCCCTCCAATCTAAAATATCATCACTAGGGAAGAGTTGGAGCACAAATGATGGTGTTATTCGATGGATCACCATTGTTATAGATTCACCATCCATGGTCACGTTTTATGAAATTATGAAGTAGGCATCTGCAAGGCGATTCATCGTTCTTATGTGTTTATTCACCTTGACCTAATGAAATTACCCTATCAATATATAGATAATCGTTATGTAAAGTGCTAGATTGAGATGCTTCAATGCATATTCACCATTCACATTCTTAACCACAAGGTTAGAGTCTCATTTAATGCAGGGGGAATAGATGCCTCTTCGCAGGTCTTCGAGCAACCCCAAAATTAGTGCCTCATACTCTACGTTATTATTTTAACAATGAAAGTCCAATTCAAAAGACAAAATAATCTTTTCAGTCCCTCTCGATGAGATACCTCATTCTCCTCAATTTTCTTTAGTGGATGAACCATAAAAATCCATAGACCACTCTTCCAGATTTGTCTCACGAAAATTGTCTTTTAAATTGTAACTTGGTATATATTAACGGGGTGGCTCAAATAATCCTGAGGGAAACATGTCCAAAATATCTTCATAGGCTTGGATCTTCATTGGTCTAGGGACCACACACTTTAGATCATACTCAAAGAGAATAAGGAACCCCCTCGCTTCTCTCCCAATCAAAAATGTTTATGCTAGTAAAACATTTATTAGATGACATCTTATCTCTATATGGATAGTTAAAGATAACATGTAATTTCTCATCTTTTGAGATAAAAAAACTAATGCCAAACAATGCCTCTCTAAGATGTTATATCATTCCTCATGACTATGGATAATTCCACTAAGATAGTAAACATGTTGCTTTTATCCATCAATGTTTCATGCCAGCGGTGCATTGATGGACCTTGTAGTGGAGTTAAGGTAGAGAGATAAAGATATTCCAACTTCTGGTGAGATCATCCGTTGGGGATAAGTGACCAATCTCCTGATATGACATATCAAATATGGTTTTAGGCTTATCTTATTCCATCTGAAGCCCTTGACAATCCACCACAAATACTAAGAATTCCCCACTTGTTACACCAAAGGCACACGGGTGGGTTCATCTTTAGCTTGTATTTTTTACACCCGTTGAAAACTCTCCTCAAATCAGCAAAGTCTGACTCTTCCTTAATAGATTTGATAACCATGTCATCCGCATAAAATTACAAGATGTAATGAAAAAATTCATGGAAAATGGCCATTATTTATCTTTGGTCCCCTGTAATTTTTCATACCGAAAGGTATGACAATGTAGTTGAAATTGCCTAAAGTAGTCTAGAAATCTATTTGCTCTGAATTAGATGGATCCATCTTGATTTGGCTATGTCTTATAGAACAAGCCATGAAGCTATAAATATCATGTCCTGCGATTGAATTGATAAATATGTCAATTGATGGAAAGGGGAACTCATATTTTAGGTAAACCACATTAAGACCACTAAAGTCAATACAAAATCGTATTTGTATTTTATATTTCTTTCCCATTAAAATAATGCTAAAAAGATAGATTGAATTTTGAATTAACTTGTGTAATCTAGTTGCTAGTAATATTTCCACCTACACTTTTATATTTACTTCTAGTTGCCCAATTAATCCAGTTGCTACTTCAGGTTAGCTTCCTTTAGCAAAATCAGTTTCTTGCTCACACCTTAATATATGATATATCACCCATACATCACTAAAAAAACATTTCTTGCATTCTCGCTCAGGATGTGTGGGATCCTTTCTCTTTTTGGATCTCTCAGCCTGATCAACTTGGGTCTGGTAATCCTTCGCAATGCACTCTAGAGCCTAACTTCCTTCTTAATCGGTCAATCATTGGTCTCATTCTATTTCTTAGTTGTTTAGAGATAGCATGGGTTTGGGTAATAACCTCATTATCCTGCTCAAATTCATTTAGATATTTTTCTTAATCCACCACAAGTCCTAACCTATCTATCATGGTAGGCACCCGAAAACCTTCAATATACTTTGTCAAAGGCATATATCTTCATTCAACTCTCTGTAAAAGGTTGTATCCACCATATGTGATTTATCTTTAGAGAAAGGATTCTTAGTTGTGTGGTCTACGATCTCCGTTCCCTTTACATTGGCTTTGTTACAATGGTGGTAGGTCGAAGGGACCATACCATGATTGTGCATTTGAAATATTCCAATCAAAAGGTGGTAGGAGGCACCTAGCTCAATCACATTGAATTTTATGTGTGATGTGAGATTGCCCGTCATTATCCTAATGCAAATGTATCCAATAGATTAAGAAATTTTGTTATCATAGCATGAAATTGAAGGATGCATTGCAATCAACCTATTCTCAGAGATCTTAGTGTCATGGAAAGAGCTAATTAGCATGATTTTAAACGATGCACCTTCGTCCATCAATGCCCTATAAAGCCAGTTCCGTTTAAGCTCGCTATCAAATATAGTGGCTTATTATGGGGGAATTGGTTTTCCTATATGTGTTTGAGAATGTTATCTCAGACATAAATTGACGAATCAATCTAGCCATGCCCCCCTTCTAGTTAACTAAAGGAACAACACTTTTCCTTTCTATTTCTAAGATTGCATGTGTGATCTCTAAATGGCTATCTTGAGGCATACCAATGTGGTTAAAGAACCATGAACACTTTGGTTATTTCAACATGACTTGGTATTATAGACTGTGATCTACCTCATAATCCTCCATTTGATCATGTTTCTCACTGTCTTTAACACTTGCTTCATCGTAAGCAATGGCTACGTTGTCCATTCTTACCAAACATTTCTAGTTACCATCTAAAACTCTTCTTCCTCTCTCATTTCCTTCTTGTTTTGGGCCTCTTCTTCCTCAACATAATCCACCATCATATGTGACCCGTGAGCTAGCAAAGGGTTATTATTGACATTAACTTGAGGAATTTGCAAGTTTCCAACCATAACCTACTTACTGATGATCCTCTTTAATGTAAAGAATGAGGTCATTATATGATAAACACATTGTTGTACATAATAAAATTTGGGGTTGTCTTACACATCTATCGCGGGAGAATAAGGATGAGAATTATTTGGTGCAAAAAATCGGACATCTACCACCATGTTATTGTAACAATTTATTTCCTCTTAGACATAGCAAGGCAACGATGGTGGATGCTCACAGTCAAACTTTCTCTTATTCTTCCTCTTTCCTTCTCCACCACTTTGTGCTTTTTCACCCCCTTTGTGTAATTAACTCTTGGTGCCTGACCTCCTCTACTTATCTGGTATACATGTTGTTTCTACTCAACATTAGGCTCAATGAGGTTGGGGAAAACAACCATAGATATATTACGAGCATCCCTAGTGAAGGACGTCCCTTTTCTAATCTCATATATCTGATGATAAATGTACTCTGGTTGAATCCCTTTAGCAATTATATGAATGAGCTCGCTTTCTAGATATATTTTTAAACCTTTTAATAAAGGTGATAACTTTTTCACCTTGCTTTGCCTTTCTCAATCAAGAAGGGACAAGGTGAACTCATCGTCTACCAAAATAATTTCTTCAAAAATTCTATGTGTATGTATTCCTATATAGCCACACTCTTTGGAGCTAGGTGAGGATACCAACTGTAAGATTTGTTAGTCAAGGATTTAGAAAACTACCTTAAATCGAGCGTCTTGTTATTGAAATGGGATATAAAGTGTTTGATGAATATTTTAATGTGCTCCTTCAAATTACCTCCTTTCCCATTAAACTTATCAAAAATTAAGGGAAAATACCCTCAAGGTATGGTTCATTATTGTACTCCTCGGGATAAGGAGTACAAAACTCATCGTAGACAGACACTACCTCGCTAAGATATTGTGAGGTGAGTTCCATCATCTTCATCACTTCTTTCTTAAGCTCCTCAATGGTCAAAGTAGGTAAGGAAGTTATCTCAGTTGCCTCAACTTTTGAGGGAGTAACCTCAACTGAGGTGTTGATAACAATAATTGCTTTAACGGTTGGTTATGCAGTAGCGAAATAATTGTCTACCAAAAGACCAGTATGTCTTGAAGGTTGAACAGTAGTCTCTGTTAAAGGAATTATAGGTGGTGCTACCTGAGTAACTAAATACCTTAGGTCCATAGTTGAACTAAACGTCGTCATTCTAGGATGAGTTTACAAAAACTCCATGAACGTAGCCATGATGTTGGCCATCTAGCTTAGATCCATCACAATACTCATGGAAGCTTGTCCCACATGAACATTTAGTGTGAGAATGATGTTTTGAGAAAGCTCAATTAAGGGATTATCATAATCTCCCTCATGTTAGTTATCATAAAAAAGAGCACGATTAATGTTTTTGTTCAGCATTTAAGAGATAATACCTCCCCAATGGAGTCACCAAATGTAAGAGAGTAGTCTTTGCTAGGGTGTTTATTAATAAACTAAGGCTTAACCCATCTTAATGGTGATGAAACAGTATTAAGTGTACTCTGACTGAAAACAAATAAATCCTAACATACATAACAATGATATGTAATAATACAATCTGTTTAGACAATAAATGAACCTCTGATGGATGTTAGTTAGATGAAGAGAGAAGCAAGCACTTTAAATGCACTAAAGGTAGGCAGGTAAACACCAAAATATGGGTAAAATAGTATTTGGATCTCAATAAATTCTTAATTTGCTGGTGAAAACTAAACCAGATTATTAATGATGGGGAGTATATTCTCTAGTTTCAAGGTTTTAACAACTTGATATGTCAAAGTGATCTTATGGATCAAATATGGCTTAGCAAAGGATAAGTGAGGCATATATAGGCTGAGACTCGATGGACCTCAGAGGCATTAAGTGATGGGTCATACTACCATACCTAACATATCATTAACATTAAATGTTGATTGAAATTATCTAGTGACCAGCCATTATATCAGGTGGAGAAGTAGGTGTGTCAGGACCTTTATGACCAGCTACTCACAAACATCACTGTACTAAGATAAGTTTAATCTGACATGAGTTAGGTATGGTATGACTTCATACAGATCTTTGATGGAAATATATTATTTTTTATTCCAAAATTATGTGGCCTATAAATGAGTTTACCCATGGTTTCTCGAGTAATACTGATTCGGGCTAAGCTAGGTGTTTTACCTAGTGTATCTAAAAGGGTTAAGTTCAATGTATTAATAATGCCTTTCTCTCTATCCTCCAAACTAGTTTCTTCAAAGGTTACCCAAATTGAGCTTCCTCGATAGGTCTTGAAAGCTCTCCCAGGTCCTAACAGGCCTGGTCCATCACTGGTACCATGTAACCTCATAAATATTAAAATATAAAATATAATTATAACAAAATAGACAAAATACATAGTGGATAACCAAGCTTCTTCTGGAAGTCTTCATTTGTCTTTGATTAATCTCCACCTTGTTTTGATTTATCATTAATCTCTTAATGGAGAGGTTTATCTCTAAGTGAGGACGATTATCTTCAAGCCCCTTGTATAAACTGGATCTTTTTTATCTTCCTTAGGCTTTTTCTTTTTTCCTACAAATTGGAGATGTTTTCATACAAACATTTCCCCCCAAATATACATCCTTTGTCTTCTCCTAAATTTGGTTACCAGAAGCCCGAACACGTTATGTCAGACGCTCATTACCAGTAGTTAAAAAGTTATACTTATAATTCCTAAAACAGTGATGGCTTAGCAAAAATCTACGATGACCGTCTTACCATATCTTATCACTATCATTTAGCTAAGTGGATTCAGTTTCCTCCTTACATATGAGATCCATAATAATTATGAACATTATAACTACATAAGGTCCCATAGTTAGAGTAGTCATAGATCTCCCATAACAACATTACTTTATGTGTGAATCCTTCACCTTTATAGGAGTCAAATTCCCTTACGCCTTCATCCCACAACTCTTTCAATTAACTAATTAACAGGGATAACAAAATATAAATATCATTACTAGGAGCCTTTATCCCAGGTATCATCAACAATAACAATGTGAACTTTTTTCTCATTCACAATGTTGGGGGAGACTTAAAGACGCTAAGAGAACTAATCAATAACTTTGATTATTTCTTAAATTACCGATCAGGTTAAATCCGTTGATTGATATTCCAAGATGGACATTTTGCGATTCCTTTTCAAATTTAGGGTGTCTTGTGTTTGAAAGTTTCCATATGATTGAATTAATAGAATGATGCGTAATATTCCCACCCAGTTCAGCTTGAGCGTGCCATGTTAGGGCCTCTTCTATCCACGATATAGTGAAAATTCCTTTTAAACATGATCCAAGGGGAAAATACTTCCATATCTTCTGTGGAACTTTTGAGCACTTACAAAATTTTGTGGGTTTGTCATTTCCCATCTCACAAACCTTAAATATTTTCTCATTGCATAGAGGACACTTGTCCTTTAGTTCGTGTTCATTTCACTATAATATGCAATCATACTTATATGGATGAATATATTTATACATCAAACCCAAACACTTTAATCGTTTATTTATGATAGGATAATTATTTGGTAACATGTTCTCATTTGCAAGAATGTCTTTAAACCACTTAAAAATTCTGATTATGTTATTTCCCAACAAACTGTAATGACTCTTCAAATTATGCAAACTAATCATGTCATACCGAGTGATATTATTCATAATTTATCTACAAATGTCTAGCCGCATTGACTTGTAACCATATGTATTCTGATCTTCGTGTTATTCACCTTCAGCTTGTTCATTAACTTGGTCAGAATGAACATTATCTGAATCCATAGGTTGGTGGTTTTGATGGTGGTGAACACCATAAGCATCATCAATTAGGTCATTCGAATTATGAGATGGTGGCGAATCATTAACCACTTCCACCCGGTTGGGTTTTGATAATTCTTTTGGAACGCAATGTACTTCCTTTTCCCAATGGAATGTCCATATCTTATAGTTTGAAGACATACCCCACCTTAGGAAATTCGACTCAACGTCTTCCAAATAATTAAATTTTTGTTAATACGATGGGTGCACGAACACGAGATATTTTCACTATTAAGATATATGTCTCATACTTAACAAATTCAAGAATCTCCTTTACATGATTATTGGATCCCCTATCACTCTCTCGAATCCACTTTTTGTATTGACGGAAATCCATTAAAGATTTATTCAAAATTCAATTCACCTATATAAATATATTAAAATTAAGGTGGTATTGCATACAAGAACTCTCAATTGAAAATTCGAGCACATCCATGAAATTCATTCAATCTAAGGATTCAATAAATATAAAATAAAACCAAATAAGTTAAGATTTCATTGTAAAAAAAATAAATTAAAATAAAACCAATAAATATAAAATAAATTAAGATTTCATTGTTAACAAAAGTGGTAAACATGTCTACAAAAATTAAAAATAATTACAAACTTGTCCTAATAAATTAAAATAAAACGTTATTCATTACACCAAAATTCATGAGGAAATAAATTGTCCAGAAAATAAATGCGTTCGTATACTCGAACATTGGAGCCTCATCACCCATGTGGTCAACATATATAGCCTCCTATTAGCACCCCGGGTAAATTTCATCCATCAATATCTTAGCCTCACCTTACTGCAAAGAACGATCCTGCACAATTATTTTCTGAATTGTAGAAATAATCGTGCACCGCCCAATGAAATTGGCATTATTAAAGTTACTTATACAATACTTCTTAACATAGCCACCCTAATGGAAAGATGATGTTTCTCAAAAAGAGGGTGTATTAGGTGTCGGGGCATGAGAGCGGAATGTTGGAGGAGGCATTTAGGAGGGAAAACCTTGGGGCATAAGAGAGGGGAAACCTTGAGGCATATGAGGGGGAAATGGATAACGAATGAATTGAGAGATGCTTCATGTATGACTAAAAATTTGGCACAAAGCCTTGATTTAAGTTATGATTTCTCCTAAGTTATTGTTAACTCAGTTCATGTCCATCTTAAAACCTAAAAATTTCCCTTTCATATTCCTTATTTTTTTTTTTGCCTGGTTGGACATGTGACTCTTCAAAGAACCGAGTTGTTTCATAACAGGCCAGTGGACAGGAATTTGATCATTGGCATCTGGACTCTCACTTTTCTTATCCTCCACATTTTATCCTTATCAAGTTCCTTCAATAGGGCATCTAATTTAATTGTATGCGAGATGCACTCTGAGATAATGATCCTCATTACATCTATTTGTCCTTGCATTATAATAATATATATGAGGATAATTTAAATTTTATTTTTATTATAGAGTGTATGTATCTTTAAATTCAAGTTCATTAGAGTCAGAGTCAAATTGTGTAAGAATTTATTGGTTTTTATCCCATTGAGCATCCAAGTATATGTTTACCCAATTAGGTTGTGTCCCTTTTCTAAAGTTCCCTTGGTTCTTTCCACTCATTCATCTTTCAAATAGTCATAAGACTTTGAACCAAGTGTGTGGACATCAACTTTCTTTGCCTTGTTCTCTCTATTTTTTCCCTCTGGTTAAGTGTTTCCTCCTTGGCCTCTCTCTCTAAGAAGTCGTTCCATTGTCTAATGGGTAATTTAACATTTTACAAAACTTTATCTTTCAACACCAAAATCTTGAAACTTGATGTCCCTTCGAGAAGTAATTCTTCTGGAGTTTAATCCTATAGGTTTTCAATTGCTCACCTATTCAGGAAAGAACAATTGTCTTTGATACCATTAGGAATGTAAATTGTTTACAGAGTTAATCTTATAGGACATCCTTTAGGGAATGATTAACATTCTTCTAGTTTTCTTCTACCCTGATGACCATTGTAATCTTTTTGAGATTCAAAAAATGGGCTTTAAAATTTTGGACGTTATTTTTGTCACCGATAGGATTCTAGATAACGATGAACCCAATTTGTTTCTTATCTTATGTTTGGGATTAATTAGTAACGAGAGTTGGATTGACAGACATTTTATGAGTTTGATGACTCGTAAAATATGTAGATAAAGTCAAATTAAAATGCAGAAGTATTAAGAACCTATAGGTGTAGAGAATTAAGGTGGTGGATTATGAGAGAATTTATATGGAATAGGCGTATCTTTATTTGGTCGAGTATCTATATTTCTCTTCGACATTTCCTATAAAGAAATAAAATAAATAAATTTATCAAATAGTGGACAATGATCACGTTTTATATGCATATACATCTGCAAGATCTCTTAATACATCCTTGATGTGTTTGATTTCCATCCATATGCGATCATTCTTTTTAAATCGGTGGAAAGTATTAATTGGACAATTGATCAAAGGAGTATCTATGATTGATTTATAAATATCCACAAGAGGAACTAACAATCTTTTTCTTTAATTTTTTGGCAAACTCAAATTTATTGTGCATGTGTTGTAACATAATGAAATCTGGGGGATTTCTCTATTTAAGGAAGCTCTATCCATAGTAGATAAATATTTTTTCTTCCTTTTCTGATAGTGTCACTAATAAACATGCACTATCGGGATTGTGAATGCAAAATATGTTCTTTATTGCCTCGTCCCAGCATTCTGGCAAGGAAAATAGTATACAATCGAACATACAATGTTGCAGAACATAAACTCAATGATTTATAAGATAATTAGACAAATAAATTTTCCTAATCCCATATTAGTAAATAAGAGTTCCCTCTTTATGGTACGCACTAGTAAAATGGTTTTGAACAGGCCAACTATAACTCTTGCTTGTCTGTTGAATATAATTATTTTCCCGAGAAGATATATAAAAGGAGGGGTGTGAACATGAGGAGTGTTTTATAATGTGAATGAAGACAAAAAAGGTGTAAAAAGTTTTTTGCATGCGGGACAACATGTGACACCCCGCCTAATTAAATACCGGGCGATCACTCCTTTATTAAATTAAATCAAGGTGAACAGTTGGTTCATTCTTAGCATCACTGTCGAAACATAACTTTTCCAATTTAAACACCCTAATTAATTAAGCTAAGTGTCAAAACCATTTTTTAAACATTACTTTCCATTTTTATTTTATTTTTATAAACCAAGATTTAAATCTTTACAATAATTAAAATTTAAAAAATCACACCACAATTATCCTGGAACATATAATCCAAATAATTTAAACATTCAACAATTAAATCCCAACATTTAATACTCAAATGAAAACATCCTGACAATAATAAATCCCAAGGAATAAAATACTGAAAATAAATGAATCACAATGTCCAATAAAACAACTGGATAATGGAAATGGGCGACACATGCCCAACTGAATAAGTATGATAAGAGTGGAATCAAATAAACGAAGTCGTCTAAGAAAGAGGCCTGCAACTCCCACCTAAGCTGCAGCACGTTCCTTCCAAAGGATCCTATGCAAGACGCCCCTGTGGCTGGGCAGCTGTCATATATACATATATATATGCAAGAGAGAAAGGAAAATAGAAACGGGTCAGAGCCCGATAGTGTAAATGATTTAAAATTTGTTTAGCAAGTATTTAAAATGTTTACAGGCCAATGCAACAACATATTAGTGCGACACTCTCTTGAGAAATGCTCACCTCTCTTCTAATGTGCACACCTATTGCACTAACCTTCCCAACGGTTTATCCTATCTTATATCGCACTAATCTTCCCCGTGGTTTAACTTATCTTAGGTTACTCGTAAGATCTAAAACTGAACAATATAATTGTTTAAGAGGAAAATTTCATTCAGTAACAAAGCTCTCATTTTTAACTTTATTTATTAATAAAGTTTCCCAGTGTCATATTATACTTTTCAAAACAAGTATTCCCAATTTGAAATCAATATTCATTTCTTACTTACCATAAACACAATAGGAAGTTCCACATTTCAGAATTTCATATATATATTAAATACTCATATAATATATATATTCTAACAGCACCCCACATAAAAATTATGGTGCGGGCATACTCTGCTATCCAATCCCCGTATCAATCGTACTAAGGGAAATACAAGTTCAGAATCACTCTCGAACTGTATTAATACATACACAAACAATATTGAGGCGAAGCATAGTTTCCAAGTCCAAGAGGTCAGCACATACCCTCGCGTCTCTTAGGACCGTGACTATCGATTCGATAGCCTGTACCTAGGATTCCTATCTTCTAGGGTACGAGTCAATATCCCCCATGAAGGCCCATTCGAGATAAGACCATCCCAGCGCGGTAACCTCAGGGATAGAAAGTAGCGCGGGCATGATTTCCACATGTATGTAATATATGCATACACAAAGTCATATAAATATACTACTTTGATCATATCAATTTAGGTTCATCTCATAACCCATAATTACGACATTTATCCTTATTTTCCCATTATTAGTTATCACGTAGAACGATTCGTCTCTAACTTTAATTTGAGGGATTATTCCATCTCACTACGTAACATTCATGGACTCTATCCTCCCAAGTGTAAAATTCAATAGGTATTCATCTATTTTACATCGCAACTATTTTATGTATCTCTCCCTTTAATACAAAATTCCATCGTCTCTTATATATAAACACCCAAAAATCTAAATCTCGCCTTACATTAAAGGTCTCTTAATCATTAATAAATCCTACTGGTCATCTTTATCTCCCAAAATATTTTAATAAGGATGTCTAAGGAGTATTATTCATTTAGAATTAATTCAATAGTTTTAAAAGGGGAATTTAAGTCTGCCAGAAGGGGTCGATCGATCGAGGGCAGGGAATCGATCGATCGAACCTTCGATCGATCGAAGCTCTTGGCTCGATCGATCGATCAAGCAGGTATGACGAATTCTGCAGAAAACCAGTTACGGGTTCTATCACACAACCACATCCAAATCCAGATTTTTCTTTCCCAATCGCCCAAAAATTTGTACTACTAACAGTATAAACCCATATCATACATCTTCTACGTAAGGCATGCAAATTTACATCAATAACCATGGATTAATAGGCCAAAAACTCATATTAATCTCAAGAACCCTAGAATTTATTTAACCTTGTTCTAATCAGTATTTTTCCAGAATTTCTTCTTCTAAAACATCATAAATTCGTGGTTCAACCTCTACATATGAAGGGGGTTTCCAGATTTCCATTTATATCATTACTATATGCAATTTCCTATCTCCAACTTGGGTTTTCTTCCCTGAAACTGATCCTAATCAACCCTAGACTAACATGAGTGATGCATTAATAAAAATAAGCAAGATAAACACCTGCCTGGAATTTCAGAATTCTAATTTCTGGACAATTTTGGTGTGGTTGTGTTCCCCGTCGCGCGATCTACGCGTTGGTGGTGGTGGCGGTGCAATCGGATAACGTTTTGGCCTTGGATTGCTTGGAAAGCTTCCTCCTTCCCTCTCCTATGGCCATTCTAAAGTTTTTGAGTCTGATAACCCTAAGGGACAACTCTCAAAGGTTGATATAGCCTAACAATTTTCGTGGGTTTAATTACCCAAAAATGCAAAATGTCCAAAATGTCCTCCCGGGGTGCTAAATAGGCCTAAAAATGCCCCGAGACCCAAACTAAACCCCCGAGTACACTTTTCTGACTATCTGGACCCTTCTGGACACGTTGGTGCACTCAAAACGATGATACGGATAACTTAAAAATATTTCACTTTTATTAGTCAACATTTATTCCCGACGCGACACAAGCGCGTCCCGACTTAAATTTCCATAATTGCCCTTTTTTTTCACACGTGACAATTTTATAAAAATTGAATCTCATATATTACTATACTCATCCAGTAATATTCAACAAATAACAAATTTCCAATAATTACTAACTCCCATCACGCTAGTAAATATTTAAAACAACATTCCGGATTAAAATTAAATTAATTTATCTCAATTAAATTTAATAAATCCCTAAATTTAAAATCCATAAAAATACGGGGTATTACACAACATAAGAATACTAGGAGTGGTAGTTCTATTAATCCTGAAATTACTATGAGCCCACCTCGTAATTAATGTTTTTCAATTAATCAATTACAAATGACAAGTTCATTTTAATTAAACCATTCCGGGAATTACTATTTGTCCACTAAATGACAGAGCCCATCAACCAATTTGTGTTCACCCAAACATAAACAACTTAAGGAAGGATTGAACATGACCACACTATATATACTAATAAGAAACAAAACAATACATGAACTCTCAATGAATTGAAGGATTATCCTTTAAGTGAAGATATCCTACATCCCTAGAATATCAACATTAAGTAACTAATGTTTTCTAATTAATCAATCAAACACAACAATTCCAATTTTAGTTTATTTTAATTCATAAATCCTATCATTATTATGTGTCCATCAATGACAAATCCCTTCCACCAATTTATGTTCACCAAAACATCAAACACTTAAGGAGGGGGCTAATACGACCATAAGAGCTAACTATAAATAACTATATAACTATATATATATATATATATAGACACACACACACACACACACACACACACACACACACACACACACACACACACACACAAGTAAACTGTCAATTCCTTTTAGGCGAAGATATTATTCATTCGCACAATATCATCATCAAGTAATTAATGTTTTAAGATTAATCAATCAAATATGAAAATTCCAATTTTAGTTCATTTTAATTTAATTAATCCTAGAATTACTATGTGTCCACCAATGGCAAAGTCCTTCCGCCAATTTTTGTTCACCCAGACATCAACCAGTTAAGAATGGGTAAACACGGACACAACAGTCAAACAAGAAATTACAAATACATATAAGACTATTTTACATAAAAGAAAATTAATTAATATTATTTAAATAAAGAAAGAAACTAGAATTGGAAGAGCTTCAATGACTGTTCTCTAATTACATGCGTAGATGGAATGAGAAGAAAAAATGTTAAAAAAGTAAGATTGCAATAAGACAAAAATGTTAACAAATCCTACTTTAGCATGTTCATGGTAAAAGAGTAAATAAATATTTAATATTTACCTAGATCCTTCCTACTCACATGATGTAAATTTAGGGACAATTAACTTTATCCAATTTACAATTCAACATATTATTCAATAACCAATCCAACAAATATTATATTCGCCCAATCCATAATCAGTTCAACTACCAATTAAATCCCAACAATTCGTAAGGAAATTCTAATGCCTCATAGTTCTGAATTTCTAATTAAGGTAATAATCATATTTATAAGAACATATAAGTCACTAACCCAATTCAAAATACATTCAACATGTATAATCTCAATTTATACTTTAAGTATCCAAATCATAAGGGTTTTCATTAATTAAATAGTAATATAACAATTCATAGTTATTTAATTATCATATACCATTAACCAACAAGAATTATGTATCTGTACATGAATGTTCAACATGTGAATCAAAGGGTATAAGTATAGCATGTGATTTATATCAATTTACACATATATGTTTCTAAATAGATATCAATTTATATCTAGTGGTGGAGATAGTCGTGGTGGTGGAGGTAGCCGGTGGAGATATCCCAAACATTAGTGGAGAGATTATTTTGTAGATAGAGATAATATGGGAATAAAAACTAACGGGTTTATCTACCTGAAAGGGGTTACGATCATGGACTATGACCATGGTCCATGACCATTTTAAAATAAAATATCTTGTCACGGTCAATGATTATGATCATAGTCCATGATTGTGACCCCTAGTTTAATTCTCGAATATGGCCACGATCAATAATCGTGACCCATAGGTGTGACAATTTTGGATTTCAATTTTGTCACGATTCAAGATCGTGACCATACTACACCCATAATGGTCATGGTTTTGAACTGTGACCAGTCACGTGATCACATTGTTGCCATTTTTCACGTAAATAGTCATGGTTGACTCACGGTTCATAATCGTGACTAGTGTTTGGTATAAATCACAACTTGAGTCATGATTTATATCAGTTGTTCATGGTTTTAGACTATGACCACCTTGTGGGTACCATTTTTAGATTGATTTAATGATGCATGAGGACACTCACCGCCAAAGCGTAAGGTATATCCCCCTTCTCTAAAACTGATTAAGTGTTTAGATGATTAATCCTTAGATAGAGTTATTTCATTCTTGAAAATAACTAAACCTTTATTAGAACCCTAAGTGATAAACCTGAGGTCACAATATAGATATAAGTTACTCGGGATCCCCCAATATCCTTTTTATCTGATCCAGCTCAAGCATTATCATAAGGATGTTACTGGATTGTCCTAATTTCTTTATACCGAGAAACCAGGACAACCAAAATTTTATATAAGATGATATACCCACCTCATTACCAATTAGGAGAATATCAACCACATGATGTACTAGAAATACCACCATATTTTTGTCATGCTTCTTACATGAACAATTATTATTCGGTTTTTGATCAAAATTAAAAAATTGATTACCTGATCAAATAGAATGTTTCGAGATCTTGATGTTAGTTGAACTCCATAAATGGAATTTCCAATATTACACACATTTCTTTCCTAACTTTTTACTATGAATCTCCTAGGTTGCACCATAAGGATGCACTATTTAAGACTATCGTTCAATAATACAGTTCTAAAAATAAAAGAATAGCGATAGACTTCATAATGACTCCTAATGATAAGGTTTGCTCATAGTAAATACCTTTCTTTCTGAGTGAACCCATTTTGCAGCAAGCCTAGCCTTGAAGGTTTCTATCATTCCATTTATCCATTATTTAACTTCTTAGATATCCACTTGCACCCAGTGGGTTTTATCCCATTAATAAGTCTACAAGATACCAGACTTGATTCGAATAAACTGAATCCATCTTTGTATCCATCATCTTATGTAACACCCGACCCGGATTTAAGGGTTAATAAAGGATTAACCGGGTCCGAACCGCACGTTAATCGTTAAGTGCAATGAAACACCCCGAAAAATATTTCTAATCCAATTTTATTAAAATTTAACGTTACACTTATTAGCATACGAGTACGATTTATTTTCACTGCATGATATGACCCAAGGCCAAGTAAATAGAGCTACTAACTTAAATGAAAGTAAATACTTACCTGTATAATGCGCTCAAAATACGAAACTGCATGCAACCTCCCATAACAAAATGAGGGAGTGAGTTGAATACTCAGTGGGAATTATATAATGCAATATAGAAACGAACGCTAGAAAGAATACTCACACGCTGCACTACATGCATGCGAAAGTACGTATGTATCTACATATATACCATTGACAATATATATATCCCAATGTACTAAACCGTTTTATTCAAAAACGTTATGTACTCCAATATGCTTCCTTATTTTTACAAAATAGTCACTTTGTATCATTATGCATAAAAAGAGCATATTCCTTCCCGTTAACTCACACCGTGAAACAAATGACATTTTTAAGGGGAAAAACCTTACATTTACATTCAAAAGTTCATTAACTCAACGTTTATTAACTCATGCCAGAGTTATTGAACCATTTAATAGGACTTCAATTCAACGGGCGCACACACCATGTTTAGAAAAATACTCATTTTCCTTTGAAAGCCTTATATAACACATTCTTGTGTTTATTAAGATTCAAACCTCACTAGGTATCTTGAACATCATTAAGTCATCTTATTTAACCATCCCATGTTACCACATGGACATTAAACATTGAATGTGTTATTCTTGCATTCATAAATCAATGAATCAATACCATTAATTTATGCGTCTTACACGAATATTCATTCATCACTTAACATTTTCTTTAGGGATTTCGCCGACACACACACACACACGTCACAACACATGCACACCCACGATTTCACGAAATTTCATCGCACGACACCGAGCACCAAGTAAACTGCAGTTGCTTTTGGGTTTTTCACCCCAAGGATAGAATATCCCTGCTTAATTATTTAACCCAACATCATCTAATATCATTATCTTGCCAATGTGTTCAACATTTTCATAATGTTCACATTAATTTGTCTTTTTTGGGCCGAAGCCAAAGGCTTGGACTTAACCTTTTTTTTTCATTATTCATTTTGGAAGAATCATTATATTCCATTAAAGTCCCTTTTTCACACATGTTGACTTTATACAAAAAATTATTTATGTTTAAGGACTTATTTCATTCTTTCTACATGCGTGTCAAAACACTCTTTAATATTTTTGTTTCATGAAAATGTTACATTCTAACTAAATTGCTAATTTACCCAATTTACATCAGAATACATAACTTCACTCCTTATTCAAGTGTTATTTATAAAAAAAAATACCATTTTTAAGATTCAAACTTAACACGTAGCCATTTTAGTCACTATGACACTTTTTCAACTTCTCACTTTATCGAATATCACATTTTTGCACATAAACCCTTTAATATATGACATCGTACGTTTCACATATTAAAGTCTACACACTTTATTTATGAGTTTTCACACTAAAAATCCATTTTAGTCAACATTTACACATTTGACACTTTGCATTTCAAACTTAGTGTTACACACATTAATTATGAATGACCCATATTCACACTTAGTCTTCTACACTTTCATTATTTACATTTTCACCCAAAGTTTGGAAGAAGACTATACTTTCACATATTTACACTTTTAACCCCGAAACTTAGTTTAACAAAGTAAATAGTACTCTTGTAAATGAAACTCCATTTGCTCATTTCATAATGATTTATCGACATTAAAATTACTATATTAATCTCATAAAAGGCATATGTATACCAAGTGATCTTCACATCAAAGAAATCATTTATTCACCTTAAAACATGAGTTTAAAACATGTTATTTCATAAAATGTTTGTGAATAGTGGGCTGAAAATTATCCATTTTTTAAACCCATTCAATTCTTCATTTTTAAGTGCCCATTTTCATAGAAAATAGTAAGAATGAACCTTAATCAACTTATTTTAAGATCTAAATATGTAAGAAAAATCAAGCTAAACATAGGTTCACTATAAGACCCATTTTGGAGATAGAAAATCCAATTTTCTTTTAAACTATATCTTAAAATCATCTAGTATTAAATCATTAATCGTGGATGGCGATTTCTATACACGTGATATCAACAAGATGCAAAGTACTCATACTAATATCATCATCAAGTTAACTTAGTAAGAGATAAGTATTTTCCACCTAAAAACGTCCTCATATAATGGTAGAGAAGGTGGATGACTCTCCCACCTCCAAACGTGGCCCTAAAGGGAGTCATCATAGCCCACTCTTCAAGCTCAAAAATCCATTCTATAACTCCCAAACCTCATCAAAAGCTTCCCCAAAACTCTCCCTACAAGTTGTCCTAAAACTCCAAGGGTTTTAATTATATTTGTGACCTCCACAATGGAGCTTTCATGGTGTAAAGGTGGCGGGGAAGAAGAGCTATGAATTTGGGGTGAAGGAAGAGCTCTTACCTGTCCATGGTGATTAAGAATATATTATAAAAGGAGTGAGATAAAAATGGTGAACTCACTTTCCCTCCCATTTCTTTTATTAAACAAAAGGGGTAATATAACACCCTGTGAGCCCATGGTTAAGACTTAAAGCCTTTTAATTAAGAGAAAAACTCTTCCCAAAGCTCTTGCATCTGATTTTTATGAGGTAGATTGAGACAATACAAGAATAAACTCACATTTGACCCCAACACCACCCAACATCACCCGAAAAATGGTGATTTGCGTCACATTTGGTACCAGCACAAAAACAAATTCTTTTTTTTAAACTTTTAACTTAAGAATCATATTCCTTGCATTTTTAGCTAAAAAATCATATTTACGATAGTTGTTTAGCCTTCCGGATTGTCCTATATAAGGCACACAAGAATTGGGACCTCCGCACAAAATATATTTTTTTTCGATTTTTCTTCGCATGGTAATAGTCCTTGTATTTTTATGAGTCTAAATATAAGCTCGGAATATTGTTTTTGACTTACCAATTGACCTAAATAATTTGCGCAAAATTGTACTTTCGCAGTGTCGCTCACGGTTAGACAATTTGTACCCAAGCTCGTGTAGCGCTCGTTGCTAGTCTGAATCGTGTTAAACTTAACCCAAGTACTTAAAATAATTATATAAACTCAAAATAAAACTCACGAGATCCATGCGGTGCAAAAAATTCTTGTTTAATCCATATTGTGATACTTTGTTTTTCGTACCATTTAAATATTGCGTTGTATTAACATTGTCTGTGCCACATCCATTCATTCTCTCAAACTTAACATACATCCTAGCTAATACTATTATAGATTAAATAAGCATTCATGCGACACATGCATCATGGAAATTTTCTCGTTTAAACCATTTACGTTATATGCCACCTTTTGTATTACTTTACATGTTACACTTGGATTATTTATTCTTCGAATTTTCCTTTTGAAAAAACACCTCAAATAACGTTTAATACTTAATTTCTAGGGCGAGGTACTACATTCTTCCCTCCTTAGGAAATTTAGTCCTCGAAATTTATGATTATCAAGCTCCCAAATCATTTTTCCAACAATTTAATTCTAATCCTAGATGTCTTTAACACTATAGTCTAACCCAAATATTTTATACCATTAATTTGATACAACCACGGTGGATCCTGACGTATTATTGCAAACTCCCAAGCATGCGTATCATGTCCATCTAAATAATACCTCAAAATAATTCATAATCACTAAATATCATGCTAACACCCAAAGAACTCATTATCATGAATTATTTCGAACATTGGGATTTACAAACCTACTGTTCGTTAAATGATTTGGATCTTGCCTAAACGAGGAAGATAAATCCTCAACATCAATAACTATTCACATCAATGATTTTGGGACAGCCATTTAATCCCAATGGTCCATCCAATCGATACTTCCTAAGAGACTACACATTAAACTAGATTGATCCTAGGTACGACAACCAAAATACAGATGAGAGACTACGTTCTCGATCTACAAATTCCATATGAAGTGCAACACTAGCATTTAATATGACATCAAGTTCTGACATTCATATCTTAGTGTCGTGACCTTAAATCCACGATATACATTGTAACCAGCTATACCGTTTAACTAGTGAGTGTGTTAAGATAAAGCTATCAAGTAAACATGCAAGCAACTTGCAACAAACTGTGAGACCATGTGTACACACCAACCGATGTAAAATAATGGTGCATCTGAAGAGGAGCTAACTCATGTGCTGTATTGCATTAACCTCAACCCGGCCTAACTCGCATCATTACTGAGCTTATACAATGCTATAACTGAATATAGACCCCTAACTAACACAACAACTTCCCTTCACCAGGATCAAAAAAGACACAATAAGATGCAATGGATCAGGAGACTGCCACGCCATAATGAAACAATTGAATTCATGCAACGAATTATGCCACGCGAAGTAAGAACCATACTGTACACATGAAGTCTAAAATTTCACCGACCTTCATATGAGCTAGATTCTTAGCCATAGCACACACCTTGGATTGAATCACTAATCACGACTACCCATTTTTAAAGGCAACGACTTGGGAACCGATTCATTTGGGAAGCTAAAACACTAGGCTTCCAACCTTAAGACTAAGGTTACTTTTTATCCTTCACCTCAATGCGAAGTTACCTTTCTCATTTCTTAATGTTAGTAACTGACCTACCTACTCAACTCTCCACAATTCCCACATATGATTTCTAGCTTTCAAACGTCGAGATCTTTCTCATCTAGTGAAACACAACACTCACATAATTTTACCCTACGAACAATCGCTACAATCCTTAGCAATGTCCTATATGATCCCAAATCATAACTATCAGACTAGTTATAATGACACCTAGGTTTTTCAAGAATTATCCATTCCTAATACCTAATGATTCTCCTCACTATAGTCATACTAAGCCATACGGGTAGCACATGTAGGTGCTATATTCAAGCTTAACACTCAATTTCGAGTGTTATTTCTAAAACCATAATGAACATCATCATGTCCTAAGTCTCCCAAGTGTAAAACCTAGCACGTATCAACCTATTTTAGATATTATCCACAAGGGTCATATCTTAACACATGCTTATCAATAAGCCATGGTGCTAACTCCTATGTATTGCCACAAAACAATACAACTAAATCGTACTACAACATCAACAAGCTATGCATCCACATAATATATTTTCCAATGCTCCGTAGAAAGGACAGCGATTCAATCATCTCCAATGATTATGCATGTCTAGAGTATAAGTGATCATGAGAAAAGCTTACCAAGTATAAGAACCAATCATGGCCATTAATTTTTTTTCGAGGGCCAAACACTAAACCAATTACTACACGTTACACCAATCGTAACTCTATGTCCTTGACATCATAACAAATCCCCAAAGTTCAAAGAGAGACATCATTATCATAATACACAAAGCACAATCTAAAGTTCACCATTACTAGGGAGTGTCTATCACTTGTACTAATAACTCATTAGCTAATCCTTAGCACGTATCTCCAAGGCATTATTAGTACGGATTCACATGCATGTCCACAACTATAACCTGAGATCCAACCCATCATGGTGTATAACTTAACGTTATTGAACACTCAGCTGTGACAACTAACTTGTGTCATTTTCTAGATCACAAGCTATCACCACTATAAAACTTTTGGTAGGATACGGGGCATCGGTTACTACCTATAAAACTTTAGGCCAATACCTTTGACGCCATAAAAGATCCTATTCCTCAATACCACCATTTCTAACACTAAGTCCCAAGGACTATATAAATTCATTCTTAAATTAACCTAAATCAATATGATTATCTAAACATAAATCATAATCAAGTCACTTAGGCATTCTAATTTTCATAGAATTATTTATTCACAAGTCACGCTACTTAGTCACCTAATCCCTTAGATGAAACCACAAGTATACCAGCTAAGACGCAACTAAAATCATTAGGATTTTCTAATCATCAAACTTCCACATGATACATCTCATAAAAGCCTCACGTGCCACCACCTAACGGCCTACACCAAAACTCGATACTTGCTAGCTAACACTACTAGAACAAATGCGGAGGAATAAGAACGACTACTAACTTAACAATTCACTATCTCAAATAGAATGGCACGACGTTCACAAGACCACAACTTTACCATCAAGGTACAAATTGAAATTGTAACTAGGCAAGCGTGATCGGATCCAACCAACAATGATGCTAAAAGATCCACTACCGACCTCACCACGTCACACTCAAAAGTAACATGAACCTAAAGCTATAATACCAAGTTATAATGCCCTAACCCTAATTTACAGGTTGATAAAGGATCAACCCGATCCAAACCATGCATTAATCGTGAAGTGCAATGAACACCCTAAATAATGTTTCAAATCCAATTTTATTAATATTTAACCTTACACTTATTAGCATGTGAGTCCGATTTACAGTCACTACAAGATATAAAGCAAGAGAAATGCCCCAAGACCAAGTAAATAGATCTACTAACGTAAGTGCAAGTAAATACTTACCCGTATAACGCGCTCAAAATACAAAACTGCATGCAAACTACCGTAACAAAATGAGGAAGTGGGCTGAATGCTTAGTGGGAACTATACAGTACAGTATAGAAATGACCGAGAGAAAGAATACTCACACGCTACACTACATGCATGCAAAAGTAGGTATGTATCTACATATATACCTTTGAAAATACATATCCCAATGTATTAAACCGTTTTATTCAAAAATGTTTATTTACTCCAACATACTTCCTTATTTTTACAAAATAGTCGCTTTGTATCATTATGCATAAAATGAGCATATTCCTTCCCGTTAACTCACACCATGAAACAAATGACATTTATTGGGGGAAAAATTACATTTACTTTCAAACGTTCATTAACTCAATGTTTATTAACTCATGTAAGAGTTACTTAACCATTTTATAGGACTTTCATTCAACATACGCACACATCGTGTTTAAAAACAAATTTCCTTTGAAAACCTCATATAACACACGCTTGTGCTGATTATGATTCAAACCTTATTAGGTAGCTTAAACATCATTAAGTCATCTTATTTAACCATCCCATATTACCACATGAACATTAAACATTTAATGTGTTATTACCATATTAATATATCAATGAATCAATACCATTCATTTATGCCTCTTTCATGAATATTCAATTCATCACTTAAAATTTTCTTTAGGGATTCTGTCGACACACACACCCATCACAACATACGTACACCCACGATTTCATGAAATTTCACCGCCTGGCACCGAGAGCCAAGTAAACTTTAGTTACTTTTGGGGGTTTTACCCTAAGGACAGCATAACTCTGCTTAATTATTTAACCCGGCATCATTCAATATCATTATCTTACCGATGTGTTCAACATTTTCATAATGTTCACATTAATTTACCTTTTTCATGCGGAAGCCCAAGCCTTAGACTTAACCGTCCATTTTGCCATTATTCATTTAGGTAGAATCATTATATTCCATTAAAGTCCCTTTTCCACATATGTTGACTTTACATCGAAAATCATTTTCGTTTGAGGACTTATTTCATTCTTTCTACATACATGTCAAAACACTCTTTAACATTTTTGTTTCAAGAAAATGTTATATTCTAAATAAATTGCCAATTTTCCCAATTTACATCAGAATACATAACTTCACTCCTTATTCAAGTGTTATTTATAAAAAAACACCATTTTTAATATTAAAACTTAACACGTAGGAATTTTAGTCACTATGACACTTTTGCAACTTATCACTTTTTCAAAAATCAAATTTTTGCACATTACTCCCTTTAATATATGACACCGTATTTTTCACATATTAAAGTCTACACACTTTATTTATGAGTTTTAACACTAAAAACTCATTTTAGTCAACATTTAAACATTTGACACTTTGCATTTCAAACTTAGTGGTACACACTTTAATTATGACTTTTTGCATAAAGACCCATATTCACACTTAGTCTTCTAGTCTTCTAGAATTTTACTATTTATATTTTCGCCCAAAGTTTGCAAGAAGACTATACTTTAACATATTTATACTTTTAACCCCAAAACTTAGTTTAACGAACTAAATAGTACACTGGTAAATGAAAATCCAACTACTCATTTCATAGTGATTCATCAACATTAAAATCACTATATTAATCTCATAAAAAGGAATATATATACCAAGTGTTCTTCACATCGAAGAAATAATTTATTCACCTTAAAACATGTCATTTCATAAAATATTTATGAATAGTGGTCGGAAAATTGACCATTTTTTAAACCCATTCAATCCTTTATTTTTAAGTTCCCATTTTCATAAAAATAGTAAGAATGATACTAATAAGTTTATTAGTACATTTAAAACCTTAATAAACATATTTCAAGCTCTAAATATATAAGAAAAACCAAGCTAAACATAGTTTACTACAAGACCTATTTCCAAGATAGAAAATTCTATTTTCTTATAAAATATATCTTCAAATCATCTAGTATTAAATTTTTAATCATGTATGGCTATTTCTGCGCACCTAATATCAATAAGATGCAAAGTACTCATTATAATATCATCATCAATGTTGATACCAAATTTATTCTGCTGACGTGGACCAATTATATGGAGACACGCGTCAATCTATGTGGCACTCGCAAACATTTTTTGAACAACACATTGACTCCGAGGATCTCAACCTCATCGACCAACTCAGAACGCTCCGAGCAACAAGTGTTCTTCGAGGAACTCTACTGTACCGAGCAACTAATGAATACCGAGCTACTTAGGCGGTCCGAGCAGCTTAGGCGTTCCGAGCTGCATCTCGTACAGAACATTCATATCCTGATAATATAGAGGATAACTGCGCATTAAATGATCATTATTATCACGTAGACGCATACGCCCATTGGACAGCTGTGTATTATTCTTTTTATTTGCACCACCTCAAGGCTATAAATACATTGTAACCTCATCATTAGCAGGGGACTCGGAATTTCTTGGTAAACCCATTTTCGAGAATTCTGCAAGCAGTAACAGTGGACGTAGCCCATCCTTTCAAGGCTGAACCACTTTAAAAATCTTTTATCTTATTTATTTTTATCTGTGATTAAAGAATTAGGTTAAATCTAGTTTTTTACATCAACAGATTGGCGTCGTCTGTGGGAAACAACTGTAATTATCATTTTTCATTATAACAATTCATCACTAATGGCTGATAATCCTGAATCCAGTAATCGAAACGCTGGAAACCCCCCAAATCCATCCACTCCTCCAAGTGTCCAAGATCTTGCTAGAATAATGGATAATTTGGCTCAGGGCCAGACCACCATGGAAGAAACCATGCGACAACTCATGCAAACTATCCAGGGTGGAGCACCCGCCCAGTCAGGGAAACGAAGCATTCAGAGAAATACCCAATTGCCTTCTTCCCGAACTAGACGAACGTCACTCCCAGAAGAATTTCATTCTACACGCATCGATTCATATCGCATTGAGAGATCTCATGATCCTTCTTATCAGCCTGGGCGCACTTCCTCAGTACGAGCTACCAATACTCAATAAAACCTCACTCTATCTCCAGAAAGGACTAGTGTACTTGAAAGATTAAGTAGAGTTTCTCCCTTTGATCGTTTGGGTCCTAGGAGGAATAAAAGTATCCCTAGGATGGTGTCTAGGAACTCTCAACGATCCTCTGATTTAAAGGAAGGTTCTGCCCAATCCGACCAACTGCTCGTCGTGAAAGATCCCAAGAGGCAAATTCAACACGATCAGTTGCTCGGACAAACAGGCCCGAGGAGGGAAATGACGCATGGAAAGGCTCTATTCAGAGGTTGGAGGATAGGCTAAGGGAAATGGCTAAGGCCAAAAATCCTCTACAAAGAACTTTTGTTTTATCCAAGCAATTGTGGATTTTCCCACACCATCAAAGTTCAAAGCCCCAGTGGTAACACAAAAATATGATGGAAAAACTGATCATGTTCTCCATATAGAACAATATCAGGCAGCTGCTGATATCTATGATGTTCCAGACGAGATGCGATGCGGGGCATTTTCAGGAACTCTCACTGGATCTGCTCAAATATGGTATAACAATCTTCCTCGGGGGAAGATTGCAACTTTCTTTCAACTGGCTGAGCTCTTTATTGGAAACTTCTATTTTGGAGCAAAACCAGTTAAGCGAGTAGCACACTTGTTAAGTGTTAGACAAAAAGCAAGTGAGAGCACCAGGGATTATATTACTCGTTTTAATAACAAGAAGCTCGAAGTTATTAATTACGAGGAAAAGATAGCAATCACTGCTCTGATGAGTGGATTGTTGCCAAATAAATTGTACTATACTCTGGCCAAAGATCCACCAAGGACCATGTCAGAATTAATGGCAAAAGCAGCCAAAATCATGAATGCCGAGGAAACTATGGCTGCAAAGAAGAGCATGGACACTAAGGAGACCAAAGTTGAAGCCGAGAAGATTGAGAAGAAGGATCAGAAGAATAATGGTGGTAACAAGTAGTCAAAAGCCAAGCAAGCATTGGAACAG
The DNA here is from genome assembly GCA_949130495.1 of Sambucus nigra. Lineage (NCBI taxonomy): Eukaryota > Viridiplantae > Streptophyta > Magnoliopsida > Dipsacales > Adoxaceae > Sambucus > Sambucus nigra. The sequence goes on from OX422213.1 coordinate 147,508,591, forward strand.
TTGAAGAAATTTGGAAACTATACTCCTTTGAAGGTAGTTATAAACCACGTTCTGGAAGAGATCAAGAACAGCGATGAGTTAAACTGGCCTGAGAAAATGAAGACAGATCCTGACAAAAGGAATAAGGCCAAATATTGCGAGTTCCATAAAGACCATGGTCACACGATAAAAAATTGCATAGCTCTTCAGAATGAAATTGAAGCGCTCATCAAACGAGGAAAGTTGGCCAAGTATGTTGATCATAAAAATGAAGGAAAAAACAACGACCAAGAAAGACAGAGATCTAGATCTCCTCGTCGAGAAGAAGTAAAAAAGAAAAGAGATCATGAAGATGATCTAGAAGATGACCTCGATCTCCCTAAAAGACCAAGACAGCCAGAACATGAGGTATTTTCAATTCGTTTTGGATCATTTGATTGTAATGTTATTACAGGTGGAGATGCAGGAGGTGGAGACCTTACTGCAGAGAGGAAAGCTTACCTCAATGAGGCTCAAGCTTGTTCATACATTCAAAGGATAAATCTAGCTGAGGATGATCGCCCGAGGAAGGAAAACAAAGATAAACTGGTCATTGGTTTCTCTAAGAATGACCTCGCAGGTGTGTTATATCCTCATGATGACCCATTGGTGATCAAAATGAGGATGAAGGAAGTAGTGATTTTGCGAGTCTTGGTGGATAATGGCAGCTCGGTAGATATTATGTTCTACCCATGTTTTGATAGTTTGAACCTAAAGCTATCCCAGTTGGAGCCATATCACCGGCCCCTCCTCGGTTTTACTAGCGAGAAAGTTTTTCCACTTGGGACGATCAAGTTGGATATATCCATCGGTACATGGCCTGCCTGTCGAACAAAAAGAGTGCACTTTTTTGTGATAGATAAAAACGTCCAATCAACTTACAATATCATCATGGGAAGGGTAGGTTTGAAGAAGTTCAAAGCAGTCCCATCTACTGTACATTAATGCCTAAAGTTTCCAACCAACTTTGGAGTAGGAATTGTGAAGGGTGACCAAAAAGTAGCTCGGGAATGCTACTATTCATCTGCCGAGCAAGAAGAGCGTGAAGAATCCAGAAAGAAGACTACTACTTATCAGGTTGATGAGATAGAAGACGCAAAGATTGAGACTTTAGACCGAAGAGATGAGTCTTAGCTCGTTAAGGGTCAGGTCATGGAGGATACTAAAAATATTGTTCTGGACGACGAGCATCCAGAACGAACAACTCAAATTGGTGCCTCACTAGATGTATTAATAAAATAAGAGCTGATATCATTTCTAAAAAGCAGAAGATAAACTTTTTCATGGAGCCACGAAGATATGCCAGGAATATACCTAAATTTCTTGTGTCACGAACTTAATGTGAACAAGGAAATCAAACCTGTGAAGCAACGAAGAAGAGTGTTTAGCCCCGAGAAGAACCAAGCTATACAAGAGGAGGACGAGAGCTCCAAAAAGCTTGCTTTATTAAGATGTCAAATATCCATACTGGTTAGCTAATGTGGTGATGGTGAAGAAGAAGAAGAACAACAAGTGGAGGATGTGTGTAGACTTCACCGACCTCAACAAGGCATGCCCAAAGGATCATTTTCCTTTGCCCCAAATTGATCAATTAGTGGATGCTACCTCGGGACACGGGCTGTTGAGCTTCATGGATGCTTATTCTGTTTACAACCAGATTAAAATGAAACCTGAAGACAGGGAGAATACCTCTTTTATTACCCCTAGGGGAACTTACTGTTATAATGTTATGCCTTTTGGTTTAAAAAATGCAGGTGCAACATATCAACGGCTGATGAACAAGGTGTTTGCAGAGAAAATCAGTCACAATATGGAGGTTTATGTTGATGATATGCTGACGAAGACCAAGAAAGCTGCTGACCATCTAATTGATCTAGGTCAAACCTTTGATCAATTAGATAAATATAAAATGAAGTTGAACCCTACCAAGTGAATATTCGAAGTATGAGAAGGCATGTTCCTCGGGTATATTGTCAACCAACGAGGTATTGAAGCAAATCCAGAAAAGATCAAGGCTCTATTGGGGCTACGATCTCCAACGACGAAGAAGGAAGTGCAAAGTCTCACAGGGCGAGTTGCAGCACTTAATAGATTTGTATCACGAGCAACTGATTGATGCCCCCCATTCTTCAAAACACTCCAAAAAACATTTGAATGGAATGATGAATGCGAAAAGGCCTTCCAAGAATTGAAGAAATACCTGGGAGCACCTCCACTGTTGTCCAGTCTAGTGATGGGAGAAAGATTCTACTTGTATCTGGTAGTTTCGGAGAATGCAGTTAGCTCGGCACTGATAAGAATGGAAGATGGAGTGCAAAAACCAATTTATTACACTAGCAAGGCCTTTCGAGGAGTAGAGATCAGATATTCGAGACTGGAAAAGTTGGCACTAGCGTTGATCGAAGCGAGTAGAAGAATGAGGCCATACTTCCAGGCTCATACCATAGTTATGTATACCGATATGCCATTGAGGAAAACTCTTCATAAATCGGAGAAATTAGGGAGATTGATGTACTAGGAAGTAGAATATGGTGAATATGACATAGTTTACGAGCCTAGATCGTCGCTTAAAGGGCAAGCGGTAGCAGATTTTATCACAGAATTCACTTAACCTGACACCTCCGAGGAATAAAAGCTGAATACCGACCAACATGTGGATGTTACAGGATCATCAAAGTCAAACTCCGATCAACTTAAGTAAGTTGACGATCAGGAGGCGATGGTCGACGAGCAGCAAGAAGTACTAGAGGAGGATAAAAGGAAGCAAAGAATATTCCACCGAGGAACTCAGTCCGATCAAAAATTTGAGGATGAGGTACCTATATGGAATCTATATGTGGATGGCTCATCTTGAATTACAGGTTGTGGGGCAGGGATTGTGTTGAACAGCCCGAATGAGGTCAATGTGGAGTATGCTTTGCGCTTCCAATTCAAGGCTTATAATAATGAGGCTGAATATGAAGCTATGATTGCAGGACTTGGCCTGGCAAAAACCATGGGGGCAGAGCAGGTTATCGTATTTAGTGACTCGTAATTGATCGTAAATCAAATGCTGGGAGTATATGAAGCCAAAGAAGAATTAATGATCAGGTATCATGCAAAAGCAATGGAGGTCTTATCAAGCCTAATCGCAGTACAAATAATTAGAATACCAAGATTGGAGAATGTAAGAGCAGATGCCTTAGCTCGATTAGCTTCAGCCACACGCACCGAGCTAAGAAGAACAATCCCAATACAAGTCTTGGCTAGTCGAAGCATAGACGAAGATCTGATGATGAACTTTATTACCCTTGATTTAGGACCATCTTGGATGGATCCCATCAGGGCATATATTGAAGAAGGAGTTTTGCCAACTGATAAACTCACAGCCAAGAAAAAAAAGTTTAAAGCTTATCGTTATGTACTGACTAATGGTATTCTATATAGATGAGGAATTATAGCAGGTTTGCAAAGATGTGTGCACCCCTCCGAGGTGAAAGATATGCCAAAAAATGTGACAAATGTCAATGCTTCTCCTCTATCCGAAGAGCTCCCCAAGCATTACTAACACCTATTACCTCCCCTTGGCCATTTGCTATGTGGGGAATAGACTTGGTTGGGCCACTCCCAACGACCAATGGAAGGTTCAAGTACCTCGTAGTCGCTGTGGATTATTTTACTAAGTGGGTGGAAGCTGAGCCCCTTATTGATATGACATATGACAAGGTGTATCAATTTATATGGAAGAACATCATTTGTAGATATGGTCTTCCTCATGCATTCATCATAGACCATGGAACTCAATTTGATAACGAGGAGTTCGCTGCATATTGTCATCAGTCAAACATTTAGAAAATCCACTCGGCACTAGGCCATCCCCAGAGTAATGGACAAACTGAGGTGACGAACAGAACGCTGCTAAATGGTTTGAAGAAAAGACTGAATAATACAAAGGAAAACTGGATCAACGAGCTACATTCTGTACTGTGGGCTTATCGTACTAGACCACGAGCAGCAATAGGAGAATCTTCATACATGCTGACATTTGGAAGTGAAGTTGTTATACCTGTCGAGCTGGGTCTCCCCACACACAGAGTGCTGAATTTCAATTCTCCTATCAGTGATTTAATGAGAAGATTAGACTTGGATATGCTCGAGGAAGTTAGAGAAGAAGCAGCAAGAAGGAATGATGCATACCAACAACGAACAACTTTGTTCTACAATAAGAGGGTAAAAAAGTGTGATTTGAAGGCAGGAGACTACGTGCTAAAGAAAGTAATTCAAAAGCACAATAAATTGGAAGCTAACTGGCATGGACCCTATAGAGTAACAGAAGTTGTTCGCCCAAGAACTTACAGGATTGAAACCTTGGAGGGGGAAGAATTTAAGAATGCATGGAATGCAGAACATCTACGCAAGTATTATCAGTAGTAGGGATTCCTATGTAAATGAAGTTTTCTTCAGTATGAATAAAGTGTTGAACTTTTTATCCAATTCTCTCCTTTTGATGAAATTTTTTCGGAGTATTAGTGCTACACACTATGCATCAAGTTCAGAACAAAAATCCTACCAATTACGGTTGGTCGGTCCACCAACTACGGTTGGTCGGTAAAATAAACCCTCCCAACTACGGTTGGTCGGTCCACCAACTACAGTTGGTCGGTAAAACAAACCCTCCTAACTACGGTTGGTCGGTCCACCAACTACGGTTGGTCGGTAAAATAAATCCCTCCAACTAAGGTTGGTCGGTCCACCAACTACGGTTGGTCGGTAAAATAAACCCTCCCAACTACGGTTGGTCGGGCGTAAAATAAACCCTCCCAACTACGGTTGGTTGGTCTACCAACTACGATTGGTCAATAAAATAAACCCTCCCAACTACGGTTGGTCGGTCCACCAACTAAGGTTGGTCAGTAAAATAAACCCTCCCAACTACGATTGGTCGGTCTACCAACTGCGGTTGGTCGATAAAATAAACCCTCCCAACTACGGTTGGTCGGTAAAATAAACCCTCCCAACTACGGTTGGTCGGTCTACCAACTATGATTGGTCGATAAAATAAAATCCACCAACTACGGTTGGTCGGGAATAGAAGTTCACCAATTCCGGTTGGTCGGAAACAAAAAAAAAATCTCAATCCTCTAGTTGGTCGGTAAGCCAATTTCAATCAACTCCGGCTGTTTAAATTAGGCAATACCATGAAGTGTAAGTTGTTCTATTACTTAGAATTAAAGATTGATAAATCACTGCAATAAGATCAGTATGTCACAAGCATATATATATTTACCGACCAACAAGCAAAAACATTCTAAAAGAAAATCAAATGACAAAAGACAAATCTTCATTCATATTAAGTAAAATTATAAATGACGTGAGAAATGTATTACCAAAATTTTTCATTCAAAACAAGAAGGATTACATATGCTGTAGAAAGTAGAAATTATTACATAAAATCCTATTCTATTGGCTTCTTCCCTTCTGCCTTTGAAACAGGTTCTACTCCAGCAGGAGGATCGTCTAAGGAATAAGGGGAATTTATGAAATTCAGATCTTAAAGCATTCAAACATTCATCACTGATGGCCGATCAAGCAGATGCTTAGGGCGAGAAATATCAACGTTGGAATGAAGACTGTAGTCGCCGAGATATTTGGAGATTAAACACTGAGGGATCGCCCGAGCAGGAATCCAACTCATATCAAGCTTGAAAGGAGGCACTGGTAAATCAAGCAACCCAGGATTGTAATAATCCCATAAGTAGTGACCCTGCTCCAATTGCAACACACACAGTGCATTCAGCCATCCTTGCTTGTACCCCTCGTTATTTGACTGCTGGATCCTGTCGTCGAGATGGTAGAGGGCTTCATTATATCCAGCCATCCAAAACTTTCTAGGCTATTTGTGGAATTGGTAGGTCAACCTTTCCAGCTGCTCGTGGAGATTCTTCATAAAAATTTCTTTATTCTCCAAGGCGGATCCTTGTGTGGAAAGTTGCTCGTTAAGGTTCATAATCTTCTTGGACATCTCTGCCAGAGCTTTATTCTTCGCAACCAACTGAACTACTTGATTTTTCAAAGATGCTTGAGTTCTCGCCTCTTCAATAGTAACTCGAGCAGCTCTTGCTCATCCCCGAGAAACTCTTGCTCCTCCGCGAGCAGATGTAGAGGGTCCAATTCTCTTTAAAGTTTCCAATTCGTCTCTCAAATTGGCATTTTTAACCTCCAAAAATAAGAAACCTTCGTCATTGACAGGGACCAAAGCTCCTGAGGTAGATGCAACAGATTTCAGTTGGAATATCTCTCCTCGTAAGTTATTATTTTCCTGCTCCAGCAGTTTCGTGATCTGCCTATGCTCTTCAACCTCGGTCTTCAAAGTCCTCTCCCTAATATCATAAGCAGCGACTAACTTATCGTATCCTTTGTCAGCATTTAGTTGCTGATACTTTTTCTCATACCCCTGATGCAAAAGGGCAGAAGATTCCTTGTATTATTGCTGAAGTTCCTCAATGATACCCTGGAGATCTTCAATCATCTCATAATATGCCACATTGTTGGAAACTGCACGGTCGAGTAAGCATTTCAAATATTGATAGGCTTCGACTGCTCGTTTTGAAGTGTCTGGACCAAGGATGTCAATAATTTGAGCTTCAGTCAAGTCAGCATGGCCATCCTTGAAGTACTCATTACATTTTTTCATTAGTTATGTATCATGGGCTGACAAGAGCTCCATTTTGTCCATAAACGAGCAAAAAGAAGAGATAGAAAGAATCAATAAGAAAGCAGACAAAGCAAGAAGAATAAAATGGATCAATAATAAGAACAGAGCAAGAAAAAGTCAATATAAACAGCCGAAAGTTCAAATTTTATTACATCACAAAAAGAGGTACATGGTTCAGAATTACATTCAACAACAAAATAAAAGGCAAAGAGAGAAGTACGAACAACTCTAAACCTTCTCCTTACTTCATAAGACTTCCTCGGGAGGCTTGGACGAAGAGGTAGGTTGCTCAGAGGGTAGAGAAAGCAGATCGGTAGACACATTGGCTGGCTGGGGCTTCTCGTAGCAAAGTTCAACAGTAGGGACCTGATCCCCAATCAATATTGAAGACTCTTCAGAGGCAGCTTCGTCCTCTTCTTCTTCTCTAGGAGAGGGAGGAGGACCATGAACATGGCGTTGAAAAAGTTCAGAACTCTCTGAGACCTTTAGCTCCTGCAGAGCTGCAACCCATCCATCTCTGAAGTATTTAACACTAGCAAACTCCATCTGGGAAGACATAGCAGCTAGACCTTTGTTCCAACCTTTGTCCCAGCCAGCGCTGAAGTGATTCTTAACAGCCAGTTTTCTCTTTGCCTTCTCTGAGGAAATCCTCTCAGTTTGAAGTTCCTCGGCAGCTTTCATTTTTCTCTCTAGCTCCTACCTCTGACGATCAGCTTCACGAAGTCTAGCAAGTTCCTCTTCAGCAGTTTTGAGCTTGGTCTTAAGCTCTCCAGCATTTTTGAGCATTTCCTCAAGCTCAGTATTCTTCTTCTCAAATTCTTTCATTTTCCTCTCCAACTCCTGAGAGGCCTCCAAAACTTTCTCTCTCTCTTGCTCGATGGATTTTAATTGCTTCTCCCAGGCAACCTTAGCTTCGTCATATTTCTGATGAGAGTCCTTTAAGGATTGACTCAGACCTACAAAAGATTCTTCCACACCTCCCAAGGAGATCGAAGCTTTGATAGCCTCATCCTTTTTCATAATAGTGTTGAAACAATTTACCAACTGGAAAAAGAAAATAATTGTAAATCAGTGCAAGGACATAACATTGAAAAATGAAAGTTTAGATTAGTAATACTTACTGAGGCAATATGTTGAGCTGCCAAGGTGGTAACTCTATCTCGAGAAAGACTGCCTTCAATACCTTGGATCTCGGGGATAATCCAAGACTTCACCGAGCTCATAGCAGAGCTCGGAGCAACAAAAGTGGGAACACCACTTCCCGCAGTTAGAGGCTGAGAGATAGATTTAGCCAATTTGTCCGAGGAACGTTTCTTCAACCTCCTCGTAGGAGCAGGAACATCCTCAACCAATGATGTTGTCTTGGTCGGTGATATACTAATAACCTCGCTTGGAGGAGAAACATCTACAACCTTGCTCGGAGCCACAGGGGGCTTCTCGGCAATCTGCTTAGCAGCAACAGGAGGGGATGCATCAATATTTCTTGTCCCTTCTTCTGGGACATTTGGCTTATTTTTCTTCGCCTCTCCAGCAGTAGAGGCAGACTTATCAAAGAAGGCAGGAGCTCTTCTTCTCTTCATTCTGTCACTCAGAGGAATATTTTATTCAGGGGATGAACCTTCAGAAGCTGGTATTGGTTCGATGTCACCTACCACTTGACGAGCAGTAAAAGACGAAGTGTAGCTCTTGTACTGCAACAAGTACGAGGTTGATCTGATATGTTCGTCAGCAACAGTTTGGTGCAAACTCCAGATAAGTTTCAAGTGTCTCAAATTAACATCAGTCTCTTTGGGGGACTTTCTTTTACTGTTAACTGCAAATAATGAACAAAATTAAATATCAATGATACATTTTATCAAACACAAAGAAAATAAGATTTCAAGAAACAATAATAACCTATTCCATTGCCATAGGGGGGACACCTGGGACCCTGATATACAGCATCTCCATTTAATGGAGCATGTTGCCAATTTTTCATGATAACCCCATGCTCGAAGTAATCCCTGTTGGCATCTGGGAGATTGACAACTAAAGCCCTATTTAAAAACCTAGTTTTCAAATAAAAAGTACTTTCATTGACGACCCATCTATAGCAAAACATAATTTCTGGAATTCCTAAATGTGTTCCATGAATTTGATTTAACCTATGAACTCCATTAACTATTCTCCAAGCGTTTGGTGCTATTTTCGCAGGAACAACATCAAAAAACTGACGGAACTCCAAACATAAGGGATTTGGAGGAAAAAAAAACCACATTCAGCTACAAAGAGACTGGGGAACCAATGTCCCTCAGCCAAACAAAAATAGTCGGAAGGTTCAGAAAGCTCTTCCAAAATTACCCAAGAAGGAATTGAAAACTCATAACGAAATTTTTCAAGAGATTCAACGACGTAAACCATGATGAACAAAAGAAATAAAAGAGAAGGAAGAAGATCTTATAGGAAAAAGATGAATCAACTGACAACGAACAATGGAAGAAACAAACGCACAAGACAGAGAAGAAGTGAAGAAGTTCTAAAGATGCAGATTTGAAAAAGTAAAAGATGATCGAATTTTCTAAAGTGTTTAAATACTTTACCTCGAGAATGGAGAAAAGCAATGATTACCAGGATGGACGATTGCGTATTCGGCAGCTAAAAAGAAGAAAAAGGCACGAAACACGAAGTGGTTATTGAAATTCGAAATACTTTAAAAAGCTTGATACTATGCACTCAAAAAGGGATTATAAACAACGAACGTTTGTCTAAAATCCATAAAGTTTAGGCAGCGTAATTTTCCATACTTTTCTTCAACATCAAACTACGAAACATTGGGGGCTTATGTTGATACAAAATTTATTCTACTGACGTGGACCAATTATGTGGAGACACGTGTCAATCTACGTGGCACTCACAAACATTTTTTGAACAACACATTGACTCTGAGGAACTCAACCTCCCTGACCAACTCAGAACGCTCCGAGCAATCAGTGTTCTTCAAGGAACTCTACTGTACCGAGCAACTCATGTATACCGAGCTACTTAGGCGGTCCGAGTAGCTTAGGTGGTCCGAGTTGCATCTCATACAAAACATTAATATCCGAATAATCAAGAGGATAACTGCGCATTAAATGCTCATTATTATCACATAGACGCATACGCCCATTGGACAACTATGTATTATTCTTTTCATTTGCACCGCCTCAAGGCTATAAATACATTGTAACCTCATCATTAGCAGGGGACTCGAAATTTCTTGGTAAACCCATTATCGAGAATTCTGCAAACAGTCGGCAATAACACAAACAGTGGACGTAGGCCATTCTTTCAAGGCTGAACCACTTTAAAAATCTTTTGTCTTATTTATTTTTATCTGTGATTAAAGAATTAGGTTAAATCTAGTTTTTTACATCAACAATCAACTTAACTTAATAAGAGATATGTTTTTCCCACCTCAAAATGTCCCCCATAATTGTAGAGAAGGTGGGTGACTCCCCCGCCTCCAAAGTTGTCCCTAAAGGGAGTCATAATAGCCCACTCTTCAAGCTCAAAACTCCCTTCTACAACTCCCGACGCTCATCAAAAGCTTCTCCAAAACTCTACCTATAATCTCTCCCAAAACTCCACCGTGGTTTAATGGTGTTTGTGACCTCCACAATGGTTCTTTCATGGTGTAAAGATGGTGGGGAAGAAGGGCTACAAATTTGGGGTGAAGAAATAGATATTTCTTGGCCATGGTGATGAAGAAAATATGATGAAAGGAGTCAGATAGAAATGGTGAATTCACTTTCCCTCCCATTTCTCTTATTAAACAAAATCGGTAAGCTAGCCCACTATGAGCCCATGGTTAAGACCTAGAGCCTTCTAATTAAGTGACAAAATTTTCTTAAGGCTCATACATTTGATTTTTTTGAGTTGGATTGATACAACACAAGAATAAACTCACATGTGGCCCCCAATACCACCCAAAATCATCCAAAAAATGGTGATTTGCTTCACATTTGGTACTCCCCCCCCCCCCCCCCCCCCCCCCACACACACACACACCCCCACACAATTTTTTTGAAACTTTTAACTTAAGAATAATATTCCTTGCATTTTTTTTAGATAAAAAAATCATATTTACGACAGTCATTTGGCCGCCTGAGATGTCCTATAAAAGGCGCACAAGAATCGGGACCGTCATACAAAATATATATATTTTTTTATTTTTCTTTGCATGGTAATATTCCTTATATTTTATGAGTCTAAATATATGCTCGGAATGTTTATTTTATTTATTAATTATCCTAAATAATTCGCAAAAAATGGGACTTTCGGAGTGTCGCGCACCGTCAGACAATTTGTACCCAGGCTCGCGTAGCGCTCGTTGTTTGTCCGAATCACTTGAAACTTAGCCTAAGTACTTGAATTGATTATATATACTCAAAATAAAAATCAGGAGAGCCTTGCAATGCAAAACATTCTTGTTCAATCCACATACTGCGATACTTTATTTTTCGTACCATTTAAATGTCGCGTTGTATTAACCGTGTCCGTGTCACATCCGTTCCTTGATATTTTCCCCTCAAACGTAACGAACATCCTAGATAATACTATTATAGATTAAATAAGCATTCATGCGGCACATGCATCATGGAATTTTTCTCATTTAAACCATTTATGTTATACGCCATCTTATGTATTACTTTACATGTTACACTTAGATTATTTATTCTTTAAATTTTTCTTTTGACAAAACACCTCAAATAACGTTTAATACTTAACTTCGAGGGCGAGGTACTACATTATTCCCTCCTTAGGAAATTTAGTCCTCGAAATTTATGATTATCAAGCTCACAAATCATTCGTCCAACAATTTAATTCTAATCCTAGATGTCTTTAACACTATAGTCTAACCCAAAGATTTTATACCATTAATTTGATACAACCACGGTGGATCCTGACGTATTATTGCTAACACGTAAGCATGCCTATCATGTACATCTAAACAATACCTCAAAATAATTGATAATCACAAAATATCATGCTAACACCCAAAGAACTCATTATCATGAATTATTCCGAACATCGGGATTTACAAACCTATGGGTCGTCAAACGATTTGGATCTTGCCTAGACTAGGAAGATACATCATCAACATCAATAACTATTCACATCAATGACTTTGATATAGCCATTTAATCCTAATGGTCCATCTGATCGATACTTCCTATAAGACTACACATTAAACTAGAGTCATCCTAGGTACGATAACCCAAATACACATGAGAGACTACATTCTCAATCTACAAATTCCATATGAAGTGCAACACTAGAATTTAATGTTACCTCAAGATCTAGTATTCATATCTTAGTGTCGTGACCTCAAATCCATGATATACATTATAACCATCTATACCGTTTAACTAGCGAGTGTGTTAAGCTAAAGCTATCAAGTAGACATGCAAACTATATGCAACGAACTGTGAGACCATGTGTACACACCAACCGATGTAAAACAAAGGTGCATCCGAAGAGGAGCTTACTCATGTGATATGATGCATAAACCTCAACCCGGCCTATCCCGCATCACAATTGAGCTTATGTAATGCTATACCTGAATACGAACACCTAACCGACACAACAACTTCCTATCACCGGGATCAAAAAAGACATAATAAGATGCAATGAATTAGGCAACTGACACAGCAGAATGAAACAATTGAATTCTGGAAACAAACCATGCCACGCGAAGTAAGAACCACAACATACACTTGAAGTAAAAAATTTCGCCGACCTACACGTGCACTAAAGTCTTATCCAAGGCACACGCCCCCCGATTGAATCACTAATCACATCCAATAATTACATGTGTAATCCATTTATGTTCAGTCATATTATCCCTCTTAATTTCCCCCAAAGATTTAGAGCAGATTTTGGGTGCAAAGGTTTGCTCGCTCATCTAATTGGATCCAGGTTGCGATTGCTAAAAGAGATACTAGTCCATGGACGCAAAGGTCAGAGGACATAGTGTGTACATGTTTTTTTTATGTGATGAGTTCATTATACCGGTTAACTTTAGAGGTACTATTAGTAATATGCCCCAGATTTTTTAAGGGTGCGTTAGTAATTGGGTGCCTTAAGCCCAAAGAGCAGTTGCATGTGAAGATAGTAATATGGGTGCATGTCACTTAATGATGAGATTTGGGTTAGAAGTTATTACAGAAAATTAATACTCCCATTCACGTCATTTTGGTTCATTACTTGATATTTTTAATCTTGGTCTAGAGTAGTAGAGTTCATTTGGTCCTTTATAACTTGTAAGTCTTCTCATCCTTTTTGTTCTCTGGATTTTTCATAATTCTTTTGAAAAATCACTCCTTCTCTTCCCATTTTCTTCTATCTTATTATAAACGTCATTATTGAAAATACCATATAATCCATTATATTCTGTTACATTCCGTCATGGCTCTTCTCCCAAATTACAGTTAAAGGTGGAATCACTCCCCCCCTGATTAATTTTTTTCTTTAATTTTGTCAGTTTTTGGTGGAGTTTGTCAAATTTCCTGACAAGAGGTCCAACTAGATGAAGAGAAGTCAAAATTGGGGAAGGCCTTAGATAAGGACCAAAAGGCCTTTGATGCCACCGAAAAGAAGGCCTTTGACGCCACCCAAAAGAAGGCCTTGGATCATGAATCTAACATAAAGGCTGAAGATATTGAGGTTGCCAATCTAAATGCCAGGGTATAGGGGATGAAAAAGCCCAACAAGGAGTCTTCCCAGTCTTTTTCTACAGTATTGGAAGCCAAAACATAATTTTGTACAAAGGATGGGACAAGGACTTTGTCAACATTGAGAAACAACCGGGCTTTGTCAAGAACGACTTCTTCAAAAAAGGTTAGGATGAAGCCTTGGCAACGTATAGAGTTCACACCGACTGCGATCTATTTTCCTAACATGTTCTTGGAACCCATCGTAACTTGGAGGAAGAACAAAAAGAAGAGGCCGCCGACCAGACCAAGATTGTGCAAGAAAAAAGACTCATATATAGTAGTTTAACTTAGGATTTCTTTGCATTTTTTTCATCTCTAGAATTTTATCTTATTTTGTACATCTTATAAGGGCTTGCTACAAGTCTTTTAGAATGTAATGATAAATAAATTTGATTTAACTGTGTTTTATTACGATATAACTGTATACATGATTGTGTGTGACTTGCATTAGTGCCTTGGATTTGGATTCATTTCTTTCACATTTGTAGTATGAATATTTCTTGGGCCTAGTGTATGTTGTCCAAGAGAATGAATACATGGACTTCATTCTTGGGAATGACGCCTTTGATCAAGTTCAGACATCTTTTATAATTTTTTGCTAAATATTATAAAAAATGACAAGTCGTTATGACGCCCAAACAAAGATGATTGCAAGTCTTCAGGCCGAGCTTGGGTATATCAGAAATATAACAGGTCTTTTGCAAATTGAGAAGGTGTCCTTGAGAGATGAGCTCATTAATTTTGAATAAGTTTTTAAATAAAAGGAGACGATCAAACATAGGGTGCACTAGAAGATCATGAGGCTTCGATACCAATTCCGAAAAGGGACTTGTGCGATCCGATCGATGGATTTGATGAGCATTGGATGAATGCCCCATTGTATCTAGAGGATTCCAGCTAAGTGACCTACAAGTATTATAGATAAATTCCCTAGGAGTTGCCAAAGTCCCCAAGGATTATCTTTTATGGTACTTGTATCAGGTAGACTCCCCCTTTGCTCGATTTCCTCCCATTATAACGAGGAATCATGGATACCGGATAATACGATCCCCTTGAAACTAGTAACAGAATACCTCGTCACTATTACTCTGATAATGAGTTCCATTTGAATTTAGACACTAATTAATGAGCTATCATAGATGAGGCATTGAATCATCAAAGATGATGTAGCCATATCTTGTAATATTTTATACACTTTGTAATCCTCCAACCATGATCGACCTTATAATTGACAAAAAATTTGATTGAATTTGTACTTGTTTTCAATTTTATGTTTTCATTCTCCCATTTTAATCTATGTCGAGCATATGTTCTTTTGGCCTTAACTTTTAGTATTCTATCATCACACTACCTTTGTCCTAGAACCAAATTATGGTGAGAATGCACCTGGTCGCAACCCAATGCTAGTCGGACTATTTAATGCTTAGTGATCCCCTGTAGGACTTTATCTTTCCTAGGAAATTCATGATTTTTTTTATTGTTAATGAAAAAAATATGTGACCTTAATACATGACTAGGTGTAATCATATTAATGAGGTATCAGAACAACATCGCAATTTGATCAGACATAAATAATATGACTTTGTAACATTGGCGTGCCAATTGAAATAATCAAAGATAACTGCATTAAATAAATTTAACAAAAGATAAAATTTTGAATGAGAAAAGGTAATAATAAAATAATAATTGACTACTCTCCTAATTGGCTTGAAAATAAAATTTCTTTAGGTTTTTGCCATTCTAAGCCCTTGGTATCTTCTTACCCTCCACTATTTCAAGATGGTAGGATCCTTGGAGGTCGTCTCTGATGACCCTAAATGGTCCTTCCTAGTTGGACCTCAGTTTATCGTCTGAAGGTTTCCTCGTACTCTCAATAACCTTCCTTACGACATACTATCCGACCTAAAATTTCATTAAATTAACGCAATTTTACTCCTTTTCCAACACTTGTTTGTAGGACGCTAGTCTAATAAAGGCTTGTTACCTTGTATCGTCAACTAGGTTGAGCTCAACTATGATTATTTTATTGTTTATGTTTAAATTAGCAACAATTATTCTCATGGTCAACCAAACAAACTCTAGTAGTGTTATTGCCTCTATTCCATTAGCTAGCAAAGGGTGTTTCCCTTTTCAACCTCATAGGAGTTGTTTAGTATGTGTAGAAAATGTAGGGGAGCTCATCCACACATGAACCTTTTTTATTTCTAAACTTTTCTCCATTACGTCGAGGATAGTATTGTTAGAATTTTTACCCTTCCAATTTCTATGAAGGTAAGCCCTAAAAATATAATAATGTCTGATGCCATAGCTATTGTAAAAGTCTTGTTATTAGTCGCTCTAAAATTTATTTCATTGTTTGTGATAATAGTTATCGACACACCAAAATGGGTTACAATATTTCTTTATATAAACCTAATCATGTTGACATATTTTATATTCACCAAAGGTTCTAACTCGATCCAATGGATGAAATAATTGGTTCCACCAAGAGCTACTTTCAATTTCGATGTGTCATGGTTAAAGGGCATACAATATCAAATGCTCATGTTGTTCATAAATGACATGGTCCACATCATTGGGATTTACATATTGGAAAGGGGTCTCAATAAAAGATCTTATACAATATTTCCCCTTAGGGGATAAGTAAAAGAGAAACCTTCATTATTATCTGATGAGATTCTTTATTATCCATAGGTGGTGTGTATTCTCATAAGTATATGACTATTGGATCTATCCAATAAGAAGACTTTTGTATAAAGAGTCTTTGGTTGATTTTTTTTTCTTGAATACTCGATTGAGGCAGCTACTCCACTTCAATCACTCTTTTACGGTTGAAGTTGATAACAGAAGCCAAAGTGGCTAAGGCAGCTACGTGGATGTTATCTCCTTTGGGGAATTGCTAAATTTGGACAAGCTTGAACTTAGTGACCAACTCATGGGTGATCTGGAGGTAGACTGACATGCGTTCATCCTTGGCATTGTAGGCCCTGATATTTAATTAGATACTAGACTTGAGTCATAGTGAACGTCAAGGTGACTACCTGTAAGAGACAAATCCTTCTTCAAACTGCTAATCAAAGACTTATATTTCAATTTGTTATTAAATACTTCTAATCTAAGTCTGATTACTAGCATGAGGACAATCTGATCTGGGGTTACAATATACGTTATCCACATAGAAGGTCCATTTTTCATGTTAGTCGGGTTCTTTGGCCATCACATGACCGGGGAATTCCACTTTATCAGATTGATCCCCTCCATATAATCCGGGATAAATTATGCCAAAATCTATCCCTCCACTATAATTATGGGTTGATGGTGAATATTAAACCTCCACGGTTCCCCTGACCACTTGGCTATATGTCCAGACGAGTCATACTTTTGAAGGAATTACTTTAATGGAAATCAAGTTACAAATATAACAGAGTGTGCCATAAAGTATTGATTTAACTTGTTCTAGGCAATCACTAATGAGTAGACTAGCTTTTCAAGCGGGGTAGCACATTTAATCATCCAATAATGTCCTACTGGTGTAATAAATTAGGTAAAAATGCCCCACCTTCTCACATACCAAGGTTTAGTTAACTATGTGGTCAAACACTTACAAATACAAATATATTAGATCACCCAACTTTGGACCATAAGTAGGGGAGGTCAGCTTAGGTAGAGTTTGATTTCCTCAAGCATCTTTGAACATTCATCATTCCATACTTCATTCTTCGCCATTATCAATAGTTTAAAGAAAGTTTGTCACTTCTCATATGACTTGGAGATGAAGCAGTGAAGTACCACAAGTATCCAGGTCAACTTCAGAACGTCCTTGATAGTTTTAGGTGGTTAAATTATCTTTATTTCTTATATTTAGTAAGGGTTTTCTTTGATTCCATTTTAGTTGGCAAGATAACCTAAGAACATTATGGACTGGACTCTAAAAGAGCATTTAGTTGCACTGAGATTCATTATGTAGTATGTGAAGGCCTCAAATGCCTTTTCAGATATGCAGTTGATCGTTATTTTGCTTACTTTTCATAAGCAAGTCGTCTATATATACTTTTATGGTATCACTCAACTTCCACTTATACATCTTGGTGATGAGCTTATAGTAGTTTACCCCTGTATTTTTTACTCCAAAAGGCATGACTGTGTAGAAGTAAAAGCCATGGGTAGCGATGGAAGTTTTCTTCTCCTAGTCGAGCCTGAAAAGAGGGCTTTTGTGATAGCGAGAATAAGTGTCTAAAAAGATCATCCTTTCGTTTCTAGCTATGGTGTCAATCAACTAGTCAATCTTCAATAGGAGAAGTTTTCTTTAAGACACTTTTTTTAAGGTTGGTGAAGTCTATATAGAATCTCCACTTTTCGTTTCTCTTTTCTGACCACGAGAGGGTTTGAGAGACATTTAGGGAATTAAACTTCTTTGATGGACCTTGCCTCCAAAAGTTTCCCTACTTCTTATTCGATTGCCTTTGCCTTTTCTAGAGCTATTCATCTTGACTTTTGTGTAATCAGAGAGATTTCTAGATCCACATGAATTTGGTGGCATATTACTTCGGGTTCGATGCCAGGCATATCATACGACTTCCAAGAGAAAACATCCTAGTTCTTCTTCAGTAAATAAACTAGCTCTTCTGTTTTGTGGTCTTCGAATGAACTACTGATAAAATATTTCTTTGTTGGGTGATAGTCATCGAACATAACCTTTAACAGTGGTTCCATAACTCTATTTATGGGCTCCACCCTTAGGTATTCTACCCTGGGTCTTTCATACTTTAGTTACTATTTGGAGGAGTACCTCTCTTTGTATTCTCAATCTTATCCTACTTTTTCTCTTGTCTAAGTCGGGTGGCAGTGTTAAAGCATTTTTGAGTAGAAGCT
Source organism: Sambucus nigra (assembly GCA_949130495.1). Lineage (NCBI taxonomy): Eukaryota > Viridiplantae > Streptophyta > Magnoliopsida > Dipsacales > Adoxaceae > Sambucus > Sambucus nigra. The sequence continues at coordinate 147,526,909 of OX422213.1, forward strand.
TGATTCCTATGTATCTTCAGTACCTATGGCCGGTATTGAATTTGAGTTCTGGTAATAGGTGGATGGGGATGCCTTTATTGCGTGAAGCCATACTCTTCGTAAAATTTGATTCTATGGATACTCTATATCCACTACTAGGAATTCGATTAATTTTGATATGCTTCTTGTTCGCATAGGCAATACAATCTTTCCTAGCAGTGTTTTTATTATTCATGCGATGCCGACCAAAAGGTTGGTTGACTCATTCAAATATTCCACTTTTAAGTTAAGCTGGTTAACTACCTAGAGGTACATTACCTCTGAATAACTCCCTTGAACCACTAGTAGATTATCTAAATCCTAGTTGGAAATCCTGAGTGTGATTACTAGCGCGTCAGGATGTGGGGTTCTGACTCTAACTAGGTCTTCCTTGATGAAAATGATGTTCTTATCATAATCGATTTCTTTTGGTTGGCGACATGTGTCAATTTGGAAAGCCTATACTACTCCAGTCATTTTCTTTAGGTCAATTTTAAAGGCATTGCCTTGGATTTGATTACGTCTTGAGGCTGCATGAAAAAATGTGAACTCATGCCCTATTTCTACATCATCTAAGGCATTGTCTGGATTTTTAGTGTGCTTAGTGGGACCTGTGTCGATCTTCTTCTCTAAGTATTTGTCCAAATATCTAACCTAGGCCAGTTCTTCTATATGCGATTTGAGTGTCTTGAAATTATTTATTCTGTTCCCATTCTCCTTGTGGTAGGAGAACCTCAAGATCATGTTTCTCTTCGAAGTATCGCACTCTATCTTCCTTGACCACTTGAAATATTAATGATCCTTAATCCTATTCAGGATCTTATAGATTACATCTTTAAAAATAGTGCAGATGACCTTATTAAGATATGACTTGTCGCTGCCCTTGGATTCGTCATTCTTCTTTTTGCTCCCGTTATTAGGGGAATTCTTCTAATCTCCATTTTTTCTTGGCTTGGGCCGACTATTATCCTATTGTGTTCCTGTTATTACATCTTTCACCTTAGCATATTTCTCGATCCAAGACATTAGATCATTATTATTAATAGCTTCTTTCTTATTAAGGTCCTAGTGCATCATGGATATTTTGATAGGTAAATCTTAAATGAGGCCAATGTGGCTTGTTCAGAGAAGTATTCCACCTCGTTTTTGGTTTTTCAATAACATAGAACATATTCAAACAAGGTTTTTTAGGGATTCTTCTTTAGGAGAAGGGAGTCCATCCTCATTAGATAGGTGTTGTTGTCGATAAACCTTATAGTGAAGGCCTCCGTGAGCTATTTAAAATTGGTAATCGATCAATAAGGTAAATTTTCAAACCAATTTTGTGAAACATCCCCCAAAATGAAAGGAAATATTTGACACACAAGAGACTCATTATTTCTCCAGAGGGTCATGGACTATCGATAATTGTGAACATAGTTAGTGGGATCAGTTTTCCCATTGTAAATATTAAATCTGGGAGCGAAGAACTTGTTGAGAGGCTCAAAATACTCGATAGACCTTGTGATGAGATATTTCATTTATCAATGGGCTAGATGATCATCCATCTACCTTATATGAGGTTCTAAATATTCTTCTTATCATAATGGCTTCTATGGTAGTCTTTCTTGTCCAGTGACCCCTCTGGTAGGAATGATCATGGTCCCATATGAAATCCTTCCTCAATTGTGAGTTTTACTTGCTTAAGGGCTAAGGGCACGAGCGTGATGTTTACGTCTATCTCCATGAATCTCCTGCTCCATTCTTTAATGGTGACATTGGAGGTGAGAATTATTCTCCTATTGGTGGCATGTGGTTTCCTCCTATTGCCGAAGGCATTTTTCATAGGCTTCCATCAACCGAGATAGCTAGATGGACGATAATGAGAACTATGAGTATTACAGCCCCTGTTGGGTTGGATCAAAAACCTTATCCTAGGGGAATTATGGTTATTCTTGTCATTTTGGCCACTTCCATGAGACGTAGTGTTTCACTATGAGGATAACATATAACTACTTTTTGGCTTATTTAGTTGAGAAAGGAAAATCATTTCCCATACATGACGCCAGTTGCAGGTGGAAAAATCCTAATGGTTGTATTTAATAAGACTAAAGTCGAGCAGAGTATAAAACATGCCTAGTCACACACAATAACAGTATATACGTTGTTCATCAATATGCCTACATTCACGGGGTATTTCTCTCTCTTTATTGATCTTGTTCTCATAATAATTATTACATGACCCTTTTTTATTGGGGTGGGTTTACATTTATAAAAAAATAGAAGGTCGAGCTATGCAGGACTCCATTACTCTAGATGGCTTTCCAACATAATAAGTTGTATCTAATTCTGAGAGTTCAGTAGATTGACATCAACAATCTTTATCCTTGTGTATGAGATATTTGAAAATATCAACAGACCCATGTCCTCTCCTCATGTGTAGTCAAATTATCCCTCACAGATACAATTAATGACTTTATTATTCTAAGGAATATGACATAAGCTACATATAGTACCTTTGGGATAACCAATAAATATACAGACTTGTGTCATTAATTCCAACTTCTTTGGATTTTTCCACAACACTAGTCATGAGTACCCCCAGATCCAAACATGTCCTTGAATGAAATTGTGCCCACTCCATAGTCCATGGGAGTTAAATAGTTAAATTTATATGGAATTAAATTTAGAAGGTATATATTCATCTATTAACAAAAAAAATGTCATAATCTTGAATAACTTGTCATGACCTTACCATACCTTACCATATCTAAAAGTGTCTTATTCTATCTTTTCTCTACACCATTTCTTATTGGAATAATCGATGTAGATGACTGGGATACAAACCGTACCTCTGATAAATGTTTCCCAAAGTTTCTAAAGGAAAATACACCACTGGGATCAAATAATAAGATTTATATTAATTTTTGCTCACCTATTATCCAGCTTAGCCTTATACACTTTTAACTAATCGACGACTTCACACTTGTGGTGCTTTAGGTGAACATATATATGCCTTATGTAATCATGACAAAATCGATGAAGTTCGCATAACCACCTCCTTGATCGGATAGTCATAAGACCACATAAATTGAAATGAACCCTTTCCTAAAATCTTCGGCTCTATAGCTTTAGGTCGTGAAGATCCATATGATGATTATACTTTCTAAATGGGAAATGTGGGTACCCAAAATAAAGAACTATGGGCCTGGACGAGTAGCCCAGTCCTGGCGGCCCAAAGTCCAGGCCCCTCATCTTTTATAATTGATTCAGTCTCCCCCCACGATCCCATGAAGGGAAGTTATGGGGGAAATGGAAAACGTGGAGGAACCTATCACCCCCACTCATCTACATGAACATGTATATATTAAACCCTAGGTCCGGGGAAAAAGGACAAGTTATATTCTCTGTAATCACTCTCCGGAGTATATAGAAATAATATCAACTGCACCACCGTGGACGTAGGCACATCTTGGCTGAACCACGTACATCCTTTGTTGTGTGATTGGCATCTTGTATTCCTTGTTCTCTTCTTGATAGACTTTCTCTCTTATTTATTTGTGTTGCATAATAATTGCCTCTACAATTGTCTCCGTCTGTGAGAAGCGTTCATCTTTCCCTGAGAAGAGCCCACATCAAGAAAGGAGTTTAAGATGTCTGGTCACAGCAGCAATGCCCCCCTAAGCAGGAGATATTCAAGAGCCACCTGCTCCTCGCAGGATTAGGTCTGAAGTCCGGCGTTCAGATCAGAGAGCTCGCCTGGAAAGACCAGCCTCAGAAGAAAGTCAGGGACCAGCGAGGTCCACGCAGATATCCAGGTTGATTGATGCGTACGAGGCAAGGCTCCACGTGCAGAGAGAGTCTTCTCGCAGGTACGAGGCTAAGAATGCTCGCTTGAAAAGAAGACTAGAAAGACTAGAAAGGGAGCTTCGTCCTGATAACCGGAGATGCCCATATCGCACTCCTAGCCCTCAGGCGAATAAGTCTCGCAGCCGAGGAAGGAGCCCTAGGCGATAATCTCAAAGGGACGAAGGAGGCGAGTCAGACGACGACCTCCACGAACAGCTGCGAAGAGCTCGCTGCCACCCGAGCCCTACTCTCAACGACGAGCTCATACGAAACATGGTTCGCAGGGAGATGGACCAGCATCCCGATCACCACGGGATAAGATCAATTAGAGAACTCGCGAGGCGAGCTCTCAAAACCCAGATGAAGTTACCTTTCACGAAAGAAATCGAAGAGGAGGAAGCTCCCAAGAAATTTTCCATTCCAAGGTTCAAGGTTTACGACGGAAAGACTGATCCCATCGATCACGTCAGATAATACCGATAGGCAATGACCCTCTGGAGTCACCGTGATGCCCTGATGTGCCGTATTTTCCCCTCGAGCCTTCATGATGTAGAACATAAATGGTTCGAAAGGCTCCCCCACCGGTCGATCAAGAATTTCAAATCCCTAGCCGAACTCTTTACGACCCGATTCATTACCAGTAGCTCCCATCCCAAAAGGATGGATGCTCTATTGACAATGAAGAAAACGCCTCAAGAAACCCTCCGAGAATACGCGAAGAGTTACTGGGAGTTATTCAATAAGATCGAAGACTGCACGGAGGAAGTGGCAGTGGCCTCCTTCAAAATTGGGCTCCTTAATTCTTCCCTCCTCTACCAATCCCTGACGAAGAAGGAAGCTATGACCATTGACGACCTTATGGACCGAATCGAGAAATACGCAAAGGTGGAAGATGTCACCCGCTCTAATACAGGAGAAAACGGTCGAGCTAAGCTCACCACCAAGGTAGGTGAGAAAACTGAGAACCATAAGAAAGGAGGGAAGAACGGGGGAAAAAATGGCTCCAAAAATGGAGGGAACCAGGACGCATCGAAAGCATTCCAGGCGGTCAACACCGTCTTCAAAGAACCAATTTATAAGGTTCTCGCGAAGATCAAGGATGAGCCATTCATCAAGTGGCCGAGGAAGATGGGGGGAGATCCCTCGAAGAGGAACAATGCGTTGAGATGCGCTTTTCACAAAGAGGGAGGGCACAAGACTGAGCACTGCAAAGCTCTTAAGTCTCACCTCGAAGAATTGGCCCAGTCCGGGCATTTGAACGACTTTGTGGAGAAAAGGGCAGAGAAAGTGACTGCCAACAGAGAGATGATACCCGACAATGTGCTGGAGGATGATGCTGGACACGAGTTCGTCGTAATTCACGGAGTATCTGACGTCAAACAGATACAAGGGAACTCAGCTCGAATGGAGCTGAAAAAACTTACAGCGGTAATGCAGGCCTTTCAAATCGATCCAGCAAAATCACAGCCAAGAAAGCGTCGACGAGCAGAGGACGTCAACTATAACAAGCATATTGTTTTCATGGATGAAGATTTGATGGGAGTAAGGACCCCACATCATGATGCCCTGGTCATTACACTTAGGATAGCCAACTTTGACATCGACAAGATGCTCGTCGATCAAGGAAGCTCATCCGAAGTAATGTACCTCGACCTATTCAGGAAATTGAAGTTGAGCGTCGCCGACCTAAAGGAAGCTACTGTACCATTGGTCGGCTTCACTGGGAAAATGACCATGCCCCTAGGCAAGATAGTGCTGCCAGTTCGGGCTGGGAACGTCTCCAAGATGATTGAGTTTTTAGTAGTTGACATCGAATCACCGTACCAGGCCATCCTCGGCAGAGGATGGCTTCATGCAATGAAGGCGGTCTCCTCGACCTACCATCAGAAGCTCAAGTATGTAACCGAGCGAGGAGTAATGGAGATCCACGGCGACCAAGCGATGGCGAGGAAGTGCTTCATAGCAGCCATCCGACCAAAGCCAGAGAAGAAGGTCGGTCAACCCAGCGAGGAAGTTGAAAGGGTGTGATACCTTATAAATAGCAACTAAAGTATGGAAGACCAGGAGTAGAGGAGACCAAGCTCCTCCCCTCCGAGCGTGTCATCGAGGACTTGGTAGAAGTTATAGCCGAAGTTGGTGACAGTAGCAGAGTCTTCTTGATTGGAGCATCTCTCACCGAGCGAGAACAGAAGGAGTTGACGACCTTGCTGAGACACAACGTAGATGTCTTCGCATGGGAACCATACGAGCTACCTGGCATTGATCCTGGTATGGTCTGTCATCAGCTGCACGTCGACCCCACGTTCAAGCCATTCATGCAGAAAGCACGAAGAGCTGCACCTGAGAAGGCTAAAGCGGTCGAAAAGGAGGTCGAAAAACTGCTGGATGCAGGATCCATACGGGAAGTACAATTCCCCAAGTGGTTGTCCAACCCAGTAGTAGTCCTGAAGAACAATAGGAAGTGGAGAGTTTGCATCGACTTCACTGACCTCAACAAAGCATGCCCAAAGGATAGTTTCCCCCTCCCAAAGATAGAACAACTAGTAGATGCCACTGCAGCTCACGAGCGAATGAGTTTCTTGGATGCATACTCAAGATATCACCAGATCCCCTTGTATGCCCCAGACCAGGACAAAATGGCGTTCATCACGACGGTTAGATTGTACTGCTACAAAGTCATGCCATTTGGGCTCAAGAATGCAGGGGAAACCTACCAGCGGCTGGTCACAAAAATGTTCAAGGATCAAATAGGAGACACAATGGAGGTCTACATCGACGACATGCTCGTTAAGAGCAAGAAGAAGGAAAATCACCTCTCAGACCTGTCAAAGACCTTCGAAATCCTCAGGAAGTACCTAATGAAGCTTAATGCGAGCAAATGTTCCTTTGGTGTCCAGTCAGGAAAATTTCTTGGATACTTAGTCAGCAAGAGAGGCATAGAAGCTAATCCGGACCAGATCGATGCAATCAATAGGGTACAACCACCTTGAACAGTTCGGGATGTGCAAAAGCTCACTGGAATGCTCGATGCCTTAAATCGCTTCATTTCCAAATCCTCCGAGAAGTGCAAGCCTTTTTTCTAGCTTCTAAAAGGGAATAAACCAATAGAATGGAGCCCGGACTGCTCCCGAGCATTGGACGAGCTCAAGTCTTACTTAAGCTCTCCACCGCTGCTTGTCATACCCCAACCAATGGATTCTTTATACCTATACCTCTCGGTTTCCAGGCACACTGTTAGCTTGGCGTTAATATACGAGATCGAAGGAATCCAACACCCCGTTTACTACGCGAGCAAGACCTTATTAGACGCCGAGCAAAGGTACCTACCATTAGAGAAGCTCGCCTTTGTACTAGTGATAGCCTCGAGGAAACTGAAGCATTACTTTGAATCTCATACTATCATCGTCCTTACATCACACCCCCTTAAGGTGGTCCTAAGGAAAGCGGATTTGTCGGGCAGATTGTCTAAGTGGTCAGTCGAGCTCGGCCGGTTCGACATCCAATTTCAACCAAGGACCGCTATCAAGGGTCAGATCCTTGCTGATTTCATAGCCGAATTCACTGGCGAAGAACTCCCTAACCAACCTCAACCAACAAAGAAAAAAGAGAACCCAGCAACCGTGGAAACCTGGAAACTATTCGTTGATGGAGCCTCCAATTCAAAGGGGGCAGGCGTAAGCATCGTCCTCATCGCCCCAGAAAACACCATCCTTGAGCAAGGAATCAGGCTTGGATATGCAGCCTCCAACAACGAAGCAGAGTACGAAGCCCTAATAGCCGGTCTCCAAAAGGCGCAAATTCTAGGAGCAAAACATTTACAGGTGTTCGACGATTCTCAACTAGTCTCCAATCAGATAAGTGGAGATTACAACGCGAAGGATGAAAGGATGGCAGCCTATCTCTCCCTGGTGAGGAAACTAATGATGAGCTTTGAGGAGATCAACATCCAGTAATTTCCCAGAGGATAAAACAGTCATGCCGATGCCTTAGCAGCCCTAAGCTCGGCAGTCGATTCTAGTCTTAAAAGGGTCATTCCCATCGATTTCCTCACTTGTCCAAGCATTAACCACAACAGCAAGCTGCCAAACATGGAACAAATACTCCAGGTGGGATCAGCCCCTAGCTAGATCGACCCCTTAAGAGACTATTTAAAGGAGGGCACGCTCCCCGAGGATAAGAAAATTGCCCACCAGATAAGAGTCAAAGCTGCCCGCTTTCACTTATCCACAGGAGGCGACTTGTATAAGAAGTCCTTCTCCGGTCCCTACCTTAGATGTGTCCACCCAGGCGATGTCGAGCAAGTGCTGCGCGAGCTTCACGAAGGAATCTGTGGAAGTCATGTTGGAGGAAGGTCTCTAGCCTTTCGAGCAATGAAGGAAGGCTATTGGTGGCCATATATGCAAAACGACTTCGCAGTATACGTCCACAAATGCTCGAAATACCAGCTTCACGCTCCAATGGTCCACCAACCAGCCAGCGACCTAAAATCCCTAACCAGCCCGTGACCCTTCGCCCAATGGGGGATGGACATCGTGGGACCACTACCCACTGCTGCCGGCAATCGCAAATATCTGTTGGTTGCAACTGACTACTTCACCAAATGGATCGAGGTAGAACCATTGGCAAACATCCGAGATGCTGACATGATAAGATTTATATGGAGGAATATAATCACTCGATTCGGAATCCCCAGAACCATCATCACTGATAATGGGACACAATTCGAGAGTGGCCCCTTTCAGGACTTCTGTAATGAGCACGGGATCAGGCACAACTTTAGTTCGGTGGCCTACCCTCAGAGCAATGGGCAAGCAGAAGCTTCCAACAAAATTATGACCGATGGATTGAAGAAGCGTCTAGAGCAAGCCAAGGGCTCATGGGCAACCGAGCTACCCCATGTCCTATGGGCATACCGAACAACTCCTCGACGAGCAACAGGAAAAATCCCATTTTTGCTAACATATGGCATGGAAGCAATCATTCCACTAGAAGCGGGCTTGCCAACAATGAGATCCGACCTCGTCGACCAAGGCCAGAATGATGGGGCGTTGCTCGCTGAACTCGACCTCACCGACGAGCGTAGAGAACTGGCCCTGGTGAAGCTTACGAGCTATCAGCAACAGCTCGTAAGGCATTACCACAAAAGGGTTAACCCAAGAAGATTTTAAGTTGGGTACTATGTTCTAAGGAAGGTCCTGGGCAACACAGTAAGGTCATCAGACGGCAAGCTAGGCCCAAACTGGGAAGGACCCTTTAAAGTAACTAGGGACGACCTGCAAGGTGCATATCATTTGGAAACAATGGAGGGCAGAAAGATACCTCGAGCATGGAATGCATCTAATCTCAAGAAATTCTATTTTTAAATTCTCAAGGAATTCTATTGTTGAATCTTTTTCTTGTATTTGTTATGTGAAAGGAATAGTTCATTCCCCTTATTACTAATGAAATCAGTAAACTGCATTTTATCACACATCTTTTTCCAAATCACAGTCACAATAGTCGATATAGCAGGGGAATACCCCTCCAAAGGTCATTGTCATGAAACACGAAAGACCTCTTAGACTTGCCCTTGGCAATATATAAATCCCTACAGAGGATTCTTAGGCAATACGACCAGATTTTATACTGGCCATCAAACCTACTTTGGTTGAGCAAAATCCTGATCGGATGAAGACATCCAATACTAGGTGTGTCCTCTCCAATTGCCCTACTTAGGCCTAAGGGAGTGTGACGACACAACCTAAAGGGTAAAGTGGGGCATAATGGTATTTTGGTATTATACTGGACTGGGGGGACACTTGCATGGCAAAATAAAAAGGATTATGAAGCAGCAAGAATATAAAAAGATTGGATGAACACGTTTAGTCGGCAAAATCGCCCAAAACACGAATTTTTCATTGATCTCTTATATTTACAACAGTGATAATACATGTTTAGTCGGCAGAGCTCGCCCAAAGCATTTACATTATCGAAAAGGACAAAAGAATAACAGCTTGTTATATTTACAAAAAAGATAATACACGTTTAGTCGGCGAAGCTCGCCCAAAGCGTTTACATTATCAAAAGAAAAAATTTGCAAAAAATTCAAGAAGGAGGAAGCCTCCGTACAAGATAGTCTGCCACCCTAGCTCTTCGTCCATCATCAGGAGAAGGGACCAGCTCTTCCACAGCCTCATCTGCGTCCGACTCTAACAGTTGCCCAGGAATAGCATCAATAGGGATCCATCTATCATCCCTCCTGAATGGATTGGGCATCAGAGTGGAGGAAGACATCTCGTGACTATACCATAACACTGAGTTCCTCGGGACCTGGAGTTCTTTCAAGGCACTCAACCACCCTCTGATGAAAGAAAGTTCTTCGAACTCGGATAATCTTGTGGGAGCATCTAGCCAGCCTTGGTCATAACCGTCAACCCATGCTTGTCGAGGACCTTTCTTGAATAAATGCCGCAATCGAGTAACGTCCCTTTGAAGACTAGCAGCAGTTACATATGCTCGGCGGACATCATCACGGAGCTCTTCCATCTCCTTATCCCGCTGCTCTTCTGCTTCCCTGTTCCTGCCCCTGGTTCTCCTACCAGCTCGCGGGAGGGAAGGACAAGTGGAACCTCGCGGAATAGGAGTATGTCCAGATCGTGAAGACGAGGAGCCTTGCAGAATCGCTGAAACAGTGCTCGGCACATGCTCTCTAAGTTGCAGGACTTCCCTCCTCAGGTTTTCATTCTCCTGCTGTAGGAATTCCCCAACTTGATTTATCTCGGTGGCCTCTAGCAACCTTGCTCTCACTACATTGACTTCCTCTTATACAGAGGCACCAATGCCTTCCATCTCTTGAAGCCTGTCCTTCAGCTTAGCCACTAGCTCGGACTGATCCTTATATTTTTGGTTCCTTGTCCTAAGAGACTTGCAAAGCCTAATAAAGGCCCGACAAACCTGAGGACTGGCATTGGGACCAAGGGTCCTGCCCAATTGAGATGTGGCAGGAATATAGTCTTCTATATCAGTCAACTACAAGACATAAAAGGGAAAGGGAAAAAGAAATCAATCAATGCATTGGAAAAAGAAGCCTTTTTATTTCATTAATAAAGGTCAAGTACATTGAGCTGGAAATATAAAAAATTACAAGAAAAAGTACAAAAACAGTCCCAAGGGAGGATTAGCTAGCAACCGCAGGCTGCCCAGAGGTGGCTGGCTGCTTCCCCTTGTCAGCAGCAGCAGAGGCATCCCCCTCTATAGAGATGACCTCATTCGCCTGGGCAAACCAGATGCGGCAGGAGTTATCTGAGAAGTAAGATCAACACCCTCGATGGCTGGGGCAGGGGCTTCTTCTTCCACAGTTGGCCTTGGACCCGGGTCATGCTCATCGAACAGAGGAGACTTAGCGTCAACACCAGTAGCTAGGAGGGCCTTGTTCCAGCCCTTCTTGAAGTTCAAACGGCTGATATAGCCTATTTGAACTTCGGCATCTTCATAAGCAGCAGTCCATCCGGAGTTGTATGAGTCCTCCTTGATGGTGGCTACCTGGGAATCCTTCTCCTTCAGCTGCTCGGTCAGAGCCTTGTTCTCCTCCATAACACCCAGCTTGCTCGAGCAGACTAGGTCATAGGCCTGCCTCAACTCGCCCAGCTCCTTGACCGCAGCGTCCCTCTCTCGGCTAGAATTGTTAAGGGCCAGATCAGAAGAGGCACGAGAGGCGTCAGCAGCCTTCAGATCAGCCTCTAGCCGAGAACCCCTGACTTCCAGAGCGGACTTCTGCTGCTCCAGCTCGCCATTCATTCTCACCAACTCGTCGCGAGAACGGTAAAGCACAGCGAAGTCCGTCACAAACTGCCAAAAACAAAAGAAGAAGTCAAGAAGGAGAAATAATTAAAACTTATTAAGAAATTGAAAAAGGGAGAGAACCTTACCAAGGCTAGTGTCTGGCTAGCTTGAAGGGCTAATTGATCAGACCCCAGCACCCTCTGGCGATCTGCAGGAAGAACTGCACTCTCAAGCAATGCAGGAGCCAGCTGAGGGGAAGTGGCAACCTAGGCCCCCTCGGGAAAAGCTGACACCGGGACCAAGGCTTACCCAGCCTTCTTCCTTGACTCCATATTCCTTCTCTCTTCCTCTCTCTCCCTCTCCATCCTCTTCCTCTCCTCCACCTTCTTCTTCTCCTCCACCTTTTTTCTCTCCTCCTCCTTCTTTCTCTCCCTCTCTCTTACCTGCTCTTCCTCTCTCTTCTTCCTCCCTTGCTCCTGAGTGGACCGAGAGCCAGTAGCCACGGCCTCAGAAGAAGACTTTTGTTTCTTTGACCTATGTGCAAGAAGCACATGGTCCTCGTCATCATCGTCTCTAATCAGGTTCTTCCTTGGAGGCATCTCTTCGCCTAAACTACGGGAAGAGCTCGACGATCCTCGAGCTTCAGAATCTTTTTCAGAAGAACTACTACTATCAGAGCTCCCTCCACCCAAATTGCTCGCAGCTCCCACAGGCTCACCCTCAGAAATACTCTCCTCTTCGCCCAACTGGATAGGCTCAGCAGTAGTCTCTCCGAAAGAGAATCAAACTCTGGAACACTATCCAAAGGCCGCGCTATGAAGCTGGAGTCTGCCTTTTTGTACTTTAGCAAAAAGGCAACCGACCTGGGGTGCTCGCCGTCACCCACAGGCTCCCTGATATTCCAAGCTTTGACCAACTCCGAAATACAGACCTCGCTGAGAGCAGGCTCCAAATTCCTTGTCCTAGCTGTGGAAGAAAAAGCAAAGAAAGATTAGAAAAGTCACAAGTCAGCAAAGATTGAAATAATAGTACAATGTCTACCTATATATTCTTCCCCGTAAAAAGGGACAGTGAACCTCTCAGACCTCGACCCATCAAACTGGGGAGGGAACTGCCAATTCCTAACAAGGAAACCCTCTTGCCAATAGTCCTTATGGGAATCAGGTAGGTTTACTACCAATACCATATCAGGACTACTAGCTTTGAGGTATAAGACACCTGAGCTAGTTCGAGAGAAGGAATAACAGAAATAGATCTCGGCAAGTCCTAACCTAGTACCATACAACTGGTTTATTCTATGGACGCCATTTACTATCTTCCACACATTGGGCGAGCACTGTGCGGGAACAATACTGAAATAACCAAAAAAATGCAGAAACAGATCATTAGGGGGGAAAGTGAGTCCCCCCTGGGAGAGCAACAAGACATGGATCCAGTGGGCATCCTCTATATCCCTAACGTTCCTAGGAGGGGAGGCACAACATTCATTATCTACCCACTCAGGAATATTGTAGAACTTCCTGAACTCAGAGATTGACCTATTTCTAATCTTCGCCATTGAAAAACTCAAAGAAACTCTACAAACCAAAGAGAAAGGGCACGAGAAACTTACAAAATAGAAGATCGGTTCGAGTGATGAAGAAGCACGAGCTCAAGACGACTAAGAAGCAATGGGAATGGGGATACAGAGAAGAAGGTACGAGGCACTAGAGTTCTCAGAAGAGGGAAAAGTACTGGAAAGGCTGAAACGATGGATGAATAGTGGCTATCCCAACAATCCTTCAATTCTAATCATAGCGCACGGATAGCGAAGCGGGTGCTGCCAAAGCAACTGCACAGTTTTCGAAGAATCATAAATCAGCCATGATGGATACTCATTTAAATCCATTGGAGCCACAAACATGGCCCAACAAATTTAGGGGCAAATTTTGGGTACCTGAAATAAAGAACTATGGGCCTGGACGAGTAGCCCAGTCCTGGAGGCCCAAAGTCCAGGCCCCTCATCTTTTATAATTGATCCAGTCTCCCCTCACGATCCCATGAAGGGAAGTTGTGGGGGAAATGGAAAACGTGGAGGAAACCATCACCCCCACTCATCTACATGCACATGTATATATTAAACCCTAGGTCCGGGGAAAAAGGACAAGTTGTATTCTCTGTAATCACTCTCCGAAGTATATATAAATAATATCAACTGCACCACTGTGGACGTAGGCACATCTTGGCTGAACCACGTACATCCTTTGTTGTGTGATTGGCATCTTGCATTCCTTGTTCTCTTCTTGATAGACTTTCTCTCTTATTTATTTGTGTTGCATAATAATTACCTCTACAGGAAACACAAAATGGAAGTGCCTCCATTTACAATGAAGTCAATTGTTCATTTTAAACCAGTCTTTCAATTCCTTTTAAATGAAAATAATTTAAGCATAAGTGCCAAAATTTCGTTTGGTTCAACTAAGACGGAAGCTTCCTCTTTAATGATTTGTCGATTAATTTTATTTATATCGCTGTTTAAAATTATTGGTGAGACAAACCTTATAATGTATAAATTATTTTCTAATGTACCAAACAGATAAAAGGTATCACAATTTTGAAAAAAAATTAATTTTTTAAAATAATCGAATATCTGTTCAAATCCAGTTTAGAAAATGAAAGTAACATTTCTTTTAAAACTAGGTACATAAAAAATAATTTTCCAACATTATATTTATGTCTCCATCAAAATATAAATTGATACCCTACTGATAATACTACTTCCTTATTCATATTGCCCAAGATTAGGAACATCTATCTTTTAGGTAGTCTCTTAGTTACTTGGAACATCTGCAAATAGATACAAACTTTATTTGTGGCTCCTGAACCTACACATCAGGTCCTTGTAGATAGGAACATAAATTATGCTTCTAAGTTGAAGATAAAACCCATTACCTTGTCCTTTTCCTTTTATTACTAGGTTAAACTGTACACATTACTATCAATGTTCTAACTAATTATAGTACAAATACCCTCCTTACAAACTTTCCATTGTTTACCGAGGAATATGAACTTAATAAACCCCATACTATTGCACTAAAGTCTTACTCTTCTCCATGAAAAATAAGTAAAGATCTTATCAATAACACCACTCCTTGGAATCTAATAATGCTCATTACTGGATTACGAAATGGTTCCGAATTTACTCATCTATTTCTAATCTAAAGAATCCTTTATTCAACCAATGATGAAAATCATTTTACGAACATGATTATTACTTGAGCATTATCAACCAACATTGGTGTTCACAAATTCTCATTAGTTCATTCTTTAAAATTAAACATGAAAATATAAAACATTTTGATTATGGGGACTGAACATACATAACACTTAATTAAAAGAATTAACATAAATTTTAAAATACCAATAATCAATAGATAACAAGATAATTGGTACACTGATTGTCTTCCCTTAATATACTAATTATCAATAGATAACAATATAAGAGATCTAATTACTAAAATAAAAACATTAGACAAACATTATAGATATAAGATAAAGAGAAGAAGAACTGGATTTACGTGGTTCGACCCAAATTGGTGCCCGTGTCCATAGGTGCAGCGTTGATTGTATTGATTAAAGGGAAATTGCCATTGACAAGTACAATATGGAAGCTCTCAAATTCTCTCTAGAGTTGAATATCATAACAGTAAGGATAATATCATAAGTTACCTACATGTGGGTGGTGTGTGCTATTTATAGGTTGTTAGATAAGAGAGAAAAGATATGGACATATGTATCACCTTTATAGGTTAGGTGAGTACACATTTTACATACATAGTGAGAGAATAATCATAAGTTAGTTATTGACACATGGGAGAATATTTACATATCTTCTCCATGTGCATGTTCATAAAGGATGATAACGTCATCCAGTCATGTAGTACATGCCTATTATATTGGTGTTAATTTAACAGTGTTAACTAACAGGATTAAATATCCCATTAATGACATCTGATATGACCTCTTGGTGAGCCAACCAGGTAGATGGCCTTATCTGTCCATATCTCATGGGTATGTGTAAGGACATGTGTTTCCTTTTGATTGGCTTATGAATCACCCCACATTTATGATGTCATAATAGTCCCAATCCGTTGGTCACGATTGTAACTTTGTAGCAGATTCCCTGAAGTGTTGTATCTTCTAGATAGGTGTTAGGTGATCTGAGTGAGTGATGTTTTAATGAAAAGATGTTATTGGCTCATTATCTCATCAGCCCAGTATCTCTTTATTTCGTCACTTATCAATCATATTTACTTGCGAATTTATTAAATATTATCTAAATGTATGTTATGCACCATGTCAAATGCTAGCTGGAGCAATACGTAATAAATATTGCACGTTTATTGGGTAGTGAACACGTAATTTTGAAACGTGAATTTACTTTTTTGAGGCATTATGTAATTCTTTTTTAAAAAAATAAACGATTATTTCCACAAAACTATAAAAGCTAATAGTACCCCTCTTTTCACCCTTTCACAACTAAAATCCTTCAACAAAAGTCCAATTATTAGTGAGAGTCCTCTTATTTTTCAAACCTTTCCCTCACTTTCTATCCTTTGTTGTCCTATTTGTGTTGCTTTCTAGGCGTTCTTTCTGCCATTTGGAATGACAGGTATTCCTTTACCCTATTCCTCTAGTTTTTAGGGTTTTCTTTAGTTTATTTGCCATTTGGTTTATTATTTTTCTGAATATTATTATTGTTGTTGTTGGAATGTTGTTAAATGGTGGATTTGGACGTTTTATATGGCCATCGACTGGTTGTCCTAAGAATTCATAATGTTTAGGGTTTAATGGGTTTTACTGCCCAGTTCCTACAATTTTGAGAGTACACTACCCTAAATCCCTCTTTTCTTAATACCCACCCTTTATGAGTTAGCCTTCTTGGGTTGTGAGGGTGTTGAGATGTATTTGAGAGTATGACGAGACTTATCCCAAATTTTTTTTAGCCAAGAGACTAGTGACTCTAGTAGTTATTCGTCCTGTCGAAAAGGGTAATAATAATCCCAACTTTGTCCATTTTTTTCCTATGTTGATTCGGCTAATCATCCCCAAGTGTTCAGTATAGTAGGTTTGGATTTCTAGCATCCACAAGCTCTGATTGTGCTAATCGTCAACCAAGAAGCAGGACTGATGCAATCTGTGAGGTGTTTGTTGATAAGCACCCAAAAGTGTTGAAATAAAAACCTAAATAGATGGTTTTTAATTGCTAATTCTCGATAAAATTGGTTTTATATTGGTATTTGTTTGGTTTGTAGGTCAATAAATATTTGTGGTGTCAAACAAGCTTAATTAGAGGCAATTGCTATAAATAAGTGGTCAAGTACATCAATATGGTAGTGATTCCATTAAAAGAGCTTAAACCCCAATCCCCGTACCCAATTAACCTGTCCCCTAACCGAGCCCAGACACCCCTAATCCTGTCCCGAGCCACATGTGTGTTTAGTTTGCACCATTTAGATTTTTTTAGATTTTATTTGAGTCGTATATAATTTTTTGAATTTATTTTATATTTTAAATTTTTAGGATTTATTTGTTCATATAGTTGTATGTATTAGAGTTCGTATTGTGCGTCGGCTATTTTTATAGTTTTTATCTAAATATAATAGGTGTAAGCTTTATTTTTATTTGATTTTTAGGTTTTATTATTAGTTTATTTCTATTAATATTTTATTATATTTTTATTTGGTTAGGTTTATTAGTATTATTTTATTTTAAGTCTTTTATTTTTAAATTAGGAATTTAATTTTTTAGTTTTAATTCATTTTATATTTTCTTTAGTTTTATTTTTTAAATAGAATTGTGAATATTTTTTTATAGTTTAGAATTTTAATTTTTAGTTTTTCTAATATTTTAATAAATTTTATTTTTATCTTATTAGTTTATTAATATTTACATAATTTTTATTTTTATTATGTTTTGTGCACATTAGAACACACACACATTAACTATCATACACCTCACCTACACCTAATCATACCCCATATTCTTCTTCACACATCTCACCCATCCTCTATCTCTCCTCCTTGGCTAAAATAACCAACACCAAACAACAAAACCTCCTTATACCCCCTCAAACAACTTGAAAATCGGACACTTCAATACCCAAAATCGGAAATCCGCACCTGAAACCCAAAACTTCAAAAACTTGGCCTGAAACCCATCTCGGTTAAACCTCAACCTGTTTTACCCATGCCAACCCTTACCCAGACCTGCCCTACTTGCCATTCGACCCATTTTCGCCAACATTCGAGCCATACGAACCAGTTCAAAGTCGGATCAACCTCCGGCCAACCATACCTCGAACCCACGTGCCCATCCATACAACCCCAGGTCCACACCCAGATGACCCAACTCTGAAAGTCTGCTCCAACTCGCAAAATTAACCCACTATCTAACCCGATCCAAGTTACGAACCCAATTGACCCATTTACTAGGATGTGACCCAAGAACCACTTGCTTCTACCTCTGACACCTCTCTCTAAAACTCCATTTCCAATCTCAGCTACAAATGCCAATTATCCCCTGCCAAAACCCATTTTCCTTTGACCCAAGCGAAAACTAAATTCTATGGTCTGAACCTTAGCCTTTTCATGCCAAACCCATAATGCACAACACCCAAACATCTTCCATTTTAACAAAATAAAAGTCACATGTTCTTAATTACTTTTACCCCCTTTGTCCTAAACTACACTCATCCATTATACCGTCCATTTTTAGCCCTTGCTCCATGCCTTTTATTTAAGAAAATTCATGCTCATTTGGAAAAAAAAAAGACCCTAGAAAAAACAATAGAGTGGGAAAAAAGAATTTGGAGTAGGATAGTTTTAGTTTAGATGCTCCATTTGGAGCATTCTTAGTTCCTTTTCTATTTTTAGTTCTTCTTTTATCTATTTTTTTAGATTGACTTGAGTGTGAGAGAGACTATTTTGAGATACAAATTGTGAGTTAAGTGACATATTTGAGTGTTGTAAAATTCCAATTTGTGGATGCACTTATTATTCAAGTTTGAGAAGTTAATATAAGACTCAAGGAGATTAGATTTGTTTATTTATTCTCATTCTATTTTATTAAGTATTCCTCTTATTGTGTCATTATTACATTTTATATGTAATAATACCAAAGTAAGAGGGTAAACACTCCATTCAAGGGGTGAGATGAAACCCTAAACTAGATTCTTTTTATTTTCAGTTTTTGTATTTATTATTCCCCTTTGAATATTAATATTTAATTTTTACAATTTATATTTATGCCTCAACAGATGGTGAATTATTTTCGAGAGAAAATCGTAAATTCGTATTTTAATATTTAGTCATTACTTAAACTAAAGATAGGCAATTTTTCAATAATATTGTAGTTTGAATTTCTCAACTCTAAAACTTAACTTTTTTTTTATTTAAAGTACTTTTAGTAAATTTTCCCTAGCGGGTGATTTGTTAGGAAAATTATAAATCATTTTTTTATAGAGTTTGTTAAATTTAAATATTAATCTTCCAAAAAGACTAACTTCGCATTTGCAATGAGACTTGATTTGTGAATTTATATATATATCGGGCTATTTCAGATAGATAAACTGATTAAGGAAGATAACTAGGTTAAGTGGTGAATTTCTATCCCTTGAATTATCTCATAATTGTCCACTCCTCAAATTTAGTCACTTTATCATTTTATCTATTTATTAGTGTAGTTTAATATTCACACATTATTAGTCATATACATATCCCTTCACAATTGTTTTAAAAATCATACTTAGTCTTCATTTTGCTCTTGTCCACATTACGGAGCGCATATTGACCCCTTACTTACCATTATACATGTTTTAGTGTATTTGTAGGTACGAAAGGGATTTTTGATTAACGGTCTTTTATTCTACATCAACATACATACAAAAGACAAGTTATAATTTGTAATTGAGATTGGGACTTTTTTTAGGAGGACATGGAATCTAGAAAACCATTTGAACCCTCTAGATCGCTTATGGTGGTTTATGTTGAGACATCTGCATCATCTAATAGCTCTGATAACTCTTATGATCCTTCAGCCACTGAGGCCCAGAACCATCATTGTGAAATCTCTGAAGAAGAGCTTCTGGACTGAAAGGATTTGTATAATATCTATTTCGAAATAAGATGTAGGTTGAGAGACCTTGTAGAGAGAGTCTACGATCCACGCTTCGTCGACGAGATTTTCTTTCCCATTTGGTCTATGTATGTGGATCTTTATCTTCCTCTCCATCCTATCATACGAGTAATTTTAAAGGGTTGTGGAGTAGATCCGACCCAACTTCCCCTTAACGCAAATAGGATGATCCTCAGTTCCATGGTTTACCGAAAGGAGCACTCTTGGTTAGTTATAACTGATGATGTTTTTAGATATATTCATGGTATTAATAATAAAACCAAAGCCCCAGGGTAATATCACCTTTCACCTCAGAGGTCCCACTAATAGTAAGTGAAAGTGATCCAAATAAGTAACCATTTCTGGAAGCACAAATTTCTATATTTGAAGGGAAATTAGGAGTTCAACCCAAATGAAAGGAAGATAACTACCAATGTTCCTCATGACTAGAGTGGGAAAAACATTATTGGTATGTATTTTATTCTTTTTATTTCTCTTTTCTTAACAGACTTGTATTTTAACTTTCGTTTGATCTTTTTTGCAGTGAAGGTTTCTCCCAAGATCTCTTCCCCTTTGAAAATACTGATGGATAGAGTCTGTGTAGCTAATAATATAGTTTTTGAAGATATTTTCACCTTGGTAAAGTTCACAATGTTTGGTTACTATAAGATTTGTGGCTCAGCAAAAGGTCAAGCGAAATATCATGTACCAGCTCCAGCTGAGGCAAAGTTAAAGGTTGAATAAGGTGAGGAAATTTTCGTAAGTGTGAGTTTGTCTTTCCCTTGTAATTTTATTAGCTATTGTATTTTATTATGTAGATTATACCCCATCCATCGTAGGACTTTACATTGAACCGTCTTGAGAGATAGCACCAAGACCAGCTACTCCCTAAGACCTTGAACTTATTCACCAACAACAATATGAGGCAACCAAAAAGAAAGTTGAAAACATGGCTCTGAAGAAGGCAGGGGGTCAATATTTACCCCAAGCGAGCTCAGACTAACCCCTAAAACCTGGTCGAGTCTTCCACTTCTTCTCTTAAAAGGATAATTAATCCCTCCATTCCCAGCCTCACCCTAAACAACAAAGGTTAGAGGAAGTGAGGAATATGATACCAAAGAAAATTCTTATGCTGATTGGTGGGCAATTAACTCATCGGTTGGCAAGAGAGGCTGAAGAATCTTACCGTTATACATTTGTTGAGGAATTCAAGGGGGGAAGCCAATAACCCAATAACTTCTGAAATGATAAAGAGGGAAAAGAGTTCCATTATCCATAATGTTCCCAAATCATTGGATGTGCTCGATTACCATGGGCACAATCCTGATTATGAATATCTCGGGACTCTGAGTCATAATGCCTTGTGGACTTTTCCCACCGTAAGATGTTCTTGATGATCTTCTAATATTTTATTTATTTTATAATATTTCTATTTCTCGTCGATATCACTTTCTGCATTCTTTTTTAAGGCGGCATGTCGGCCAAAATTCTTTGGGAGAAAGCTTTCATAGTTTCAGCTAATGTTTAAACCATTGAAAATGAGAAGATAATAAACTAATATCTTCATACTCAGGTCGACAATCTAGGTGGTTAGGTGATTTCTTTACAAGAGAAATACACTAAGACCTAGGACGAGCTGAGGAATAAGGAAAATAAGCTAGAGCATGAGGGAAAGCATCTAGTTGAGAAGTCCTAAGCTCTTAGTACGACTAAGGAGGAGGTCAAAAAAATCAAGGAGCAGGATGACATTGACGTAGCCAAAATTCATAGTCTAAACGAAGAACTATCTAAGGCTGAGGACAAGTCCATTGCAAAATATAAGGCCTCCTCTTAATTTATGGTGGAGACTATTATTTTTTTACTGAAGGGTATGAAGAGATAAAAAATAGGATAAGGAAGCATTACCCTAATATTTTGGAGGTCCTCGACACTTGGGAGGGAGATGACGAGGAGGTCTTGGCCCTGTTTTGGAGGTGGACAACCCTATACAAGAAGTGCAGCCTGCTATGGTTGATAAGGTCACAATAACAAATCCTACCCTTCACAATGCTCGCGAGGTCATCCAAGAGAACCCTTAGGACACGCCAATGACTGATACAACTTTTGGAAACCCCACACAAGATCATTTGGTTGTTTGTGCTCTTTCTCTTAGTGATGATTTACTCAGAATTGTTTAACAATCATACTTGTAATATTTAATTCTTCATCTGTAGTTGGTTTTTATGTGAATGGATTTTTATTTTATTGAATGATCTCCATCTTTTTCTATTTCTTTGATGCATATGTAAATCTCTTGATCTATGTTGAGATTTTTTGTCACATCATTTTACTCGACTAAGTTATTAGCCCCTACATGTAACATTTGTTTGTGAGGTATACCTTAGCATGCTAAACATTTTAAATAGAGATGATTTTAGTAATTGTTTTTTAAACAATGCTTTAGGTTAGACTCGTCTTGTAAGTATTTTTGTTTTGGGGTCTTGTGGTCGGCTTGAAGCCAACTTGAAATGACTTACTAGCTACCAATGGATGAATTTGAGTGTCCTGATAGGGTTGGTATAAGTCTTAACTTAAAGTTCCCCTATCAATCATTATAGGTGCAGTCTTTGGCCATGGGCAATGAAGTGCTTGTTTGTCATGGTTTTTACCAATGATTTAGTCAACTTACTAGTCAATTAGGTATGCACGTGACTGACCTTACTTTGTGATAACACTGTTTTCCCACAGGTGGACCAACTTTTCAAAGTGTCGTCTGGTCGTAATCGGCTTATTTTCTTCATCTCTAAGATTTCTTCTGTGACAACCCGCTCAAAATAATAACGGGTGGCCAGCCCTATACTACATTAAATCAGGTATCTCAGATGGCATAGTCTCAACATCAACGGACAATACACAATAATATAAGGCTAACTACTCGAAATCATTAAAAGCGGATTGCCAAAAATTTAAAACTTTCATTTTACACGAATTAAAACCAAACATGCAAGCAATAACACCAAATACTACATCTAACTATGATGAGTGATATGTGCAAACTCCAAAAATGTAAAAGAGTACAATAAAATCTCTACAATGGAATACGCGAATATGCTGTCGGGTCACAGACAATACAATAATTTGAGGGAGAGAATATAAAAGTGTTAATCTACAACACTTGACTATAAACCCAAATATACAATTGAATCATAATCTAGATATACAAAAGATAGGAATCGATTAAGGCAAAGTATCGTAACAGTCCGCTACTGCCACAGCTCCACGAACACACTGGATGGGAGAACATCAATGGAGTCCTTGCGGAGGAGCACCTAAAGTAATACAATATATATACATAGCAGGAGAAAATATAAACGGGTCAGAGCCCGAGTTGAAAACATTTTATCGAAAGTGCATTAAAAGGCATAATAATTATAAATGCATTATTACATGATTAAGGTGGAGTCGCACTCTCCATCAAAATCCAACACACATCTCAACTAGAGCGCGCATCTAAACGTATGCATGTGATCTCCAAATAAATCCCCAATTTTAATTAGGCAAATAAATCTAACTAAATCCCAACATGAATATACAATTAAAATCATCTAACTTATCTCCAATTCTACACTTGTCTGAATTTCATCTAATTCATATATTTTAACTTTTAATGTTGGGGTTCTCATTCATTTGTTCACTTACTCAACATATAGGGTTTACATACCCATTTTTCAATCCAATCACACAATAAACATAAACATCTTCTTTACTAGAATTTCATATATTTTAGTTATGCCAACAATATACAATTGTGTAGATGAGTTATTAGCATCTAAGTGCTAAGGACTAAACTTCTCCCAGTCCTCAATACTGCACTACGTTTCGTGCATGGGACGTCTCGCCGAGGCTAAATCAAAACAAGGACCCCCCCCCCCCCCCCATTAAACTACTCATGACAGTATTGATTTTCGAGATTCATTATGCCCTCAATGCATGATGCATGTAACCCAAATTCTTATTATTCCAATTTAATTAATTTATTATTCCCAATTCTAAATAGTGCACTGCGGTTCGTGCGTGGGACGTCTCGCCGAGGAGAAATCCAAACAAGGAACCCCCCCCCCCCCCCCCCGATACACTACTTATGGCATTGTCGATCGTCGATATGTATATACTGTATATATATATATATATATATATATATATATATATATATATATATGAACATTAAGGACTAACTTCTCCTCGCTCCCAACATTACACTGAGCTTCGTGCGTGGGACGTCTCGCAAAAGCAAAATACAAACAAGGAACCCCCTAGATACACTACTTATTGGTAATGTTGGTCGTTAAGGTCCATTAAGCCCTCTATACCCAAGTACCAATCACATCCATAATATAATAACCATTCAAACGAGCTATAACTCGTGGACGCAGGCTCACATGCTATCATTTTCCAGTTGCCCACCCACTTAGCATACTGGGGCCACCCGGTGGGGTTCAACGGCACCCACCTCGTTATCAACTCACGCACACAACGTCCCGGGAAGCGGTCATAGCTCCTAACCAGCAAGTGAGAACGACACATACCCACGACTTCTCACCCCTAAAAATAATAAATGTATATCACATAATAATTACATGGACGACTATGACCTGGGGAATATCCACACCCTGCTCATCGAGCCAGGATGCTCACCCTCATCGCACACAACTTCCCAATGATAGCAAGGAGGGGGTATGCTTCACTATATATATATATACCATCACATAAGGCATACATACATCATCACATCATATAAAGATATACCATCATATAAGGTATACCTACCACATTGCTTATATATTCGTAGTACGCACTTAGGCGTAGTTGAAATGTTATTATTGTTTAGTATATCTCTCTCTCTTGATATAACAATCGTCATTTCTCACACATCTTCCCCACTTAGTATACGCTATACTATTTCTCGCTTGAAGCTCACATGTCTCTTCTATATGAATTGTCTCTCAATTCTATTTAAGTTAAGGATATTATTTATCCTGATACACCTCAATTTGCATTTCTCATTGTGTGAGACATCTCCCAAACCAATCACCATTAAGGATATTTCTATATCCGTATGTACATTTATTAGCATTCATTATTCTCAATCCATAATCTGGTTCAATTAATTCGATGAACCTTTAGAGTTATCCCATTTGGGATTTGATCCTAAGATCCAATATCTCTTAACTCGTTCTCATTCTTTCATATAAATTTAATAATTATCTCCAAGCGAAATTTTCGATGATAGTGGGCTTCCCCACTTAGAACATACCAAAATCTCTAATCGGTATTCCTCAATTTAAGTCAATATGACTCCAATAATTTCTTAGAAGGGAAACTCTCAAAAAATCCCCAAAACATACTCCACATATCTCCTATACAGGTTCCCAGTCGATAACCTTGAACAAAATGGAATGAAATTCTTCCTAGAAAAACATCCCTAAAAAAGCCCTGTTTTTGAATCGATTCGGGCCAATTCCGAATCGATTCGTTCGCTCGTGTGAATTGATTCGGCCTCCAAGGCGAATCGATTCGGGTCATCAGAACTGGGATTCTATCTTAGGCCGAATCGATTCGGCTGGGGTCCGAATCAATTCGGTCACTCAGACCTGGGCAACTGCATAATTTCAAATCGATTCGGTAGGGGGACGAATCGATTCGGCCCTTCAGAACTCTCGAAAATGGCTACTTTTTAGTAAGCCAAAAATCCCAAAATTCATTTTAATCATTTTCTCTTCATTTCTTTTCAACCCAATCACATATATATCATCAATATTCATCCAAGAACACATATAAACTAATTTATAACCTCAAAACCATTTCCACAAAACAAATCTAAGATTATACCCAAAAGTTAGGGTTTTATCAAACTAAACCTAAAACCCATAAATTTCATCCTCAAATCATGCAATAAATGGTACACAACAATTATTTAGCAAGTTTAATCACTTGCCTCGAGTTCGTAGGGCCTGATCTGTCCTCGAGATTGCGTTATGGCCGAAAAATCCTCTTTCCCTCTCTTTTCTTCTTCTTTCTCTTCTTCTTTCTTCTTCTCTCTTTCTTTCTTTCTATTTCTCTTTCTCTCTTTGGAGAATAAATCTCCCGTAGGCTTAATAAGCCTTATCTCCCAACATACACACTTTAAATGATAATACACACTTTAAATGACTCGGTAACTTTAATTCGAGCCAAACGAACTTAACATATTTCGAAACCTAAATAGACCCCCAGTACAATCATTTCGACTTTCTCGACCCTTCTGGAAACAACTACACCCTCAGAATTGCCATTCGAAGCACTTTCTAACAACTTCAAATTTTGACCTCAATTGCCTATTTAATAATTCACCAAATAAAATAATATTTATTTCTCCCAAAATAAATAAATTATCGTCTCTAAAGTCTCGGGTTGTTACAAACTTCCCCACTTACAAAAATTTCATCCTCTAAATTTAGCTAAGCCTAATACTCCAAAGCTCAACTAGTTCCTACTACACTCATCCTCACTAACCCTATATTCAAACCTCTAACTTCCCACGAAGAATGTATTTTAACCTATTTTAAGTTATATAAAACCAATTTTAACAACTAGGGTGCCCATACACCCTTTATTCGAGCTTTACTCGTACCAATCATAATGAGGCTTCATTTGCCTCCAAAGTTCCACAATTCCATAGATATATAAATTATACTAGCATACTAATAGAGTAAAAATTTGAATGGTCAAGAAATAACTCCTCTCAAATCCTGACATTCGCCACTTTCATGCGGGGGACGTCTCGCAAAAACGAAATCCAAACAAGGAACCCTCCCAATACACTAGTATGTGGCGACGTCGGGGATTGAGAGTTTGTTAAATCTGAACTAGAGTTTGAAAATACTTTGGTGTAAATCATTTTGAAATGGCCCAAAGGACTATAAAAGTTTTATTTTGAAAACAGTTTATCTAAAAAAAACAGTTTATGTCATACGATATTTATATAAAGTGCCTTATGTCCATAGCACAAGGTCTTATCAATTATCATACATACAACAACATATAGCTCACAAAAATTAACATAATTATGAGCTAAACTTTCCTGTGTCCCAACAATCCACAAATTCTGAACTCTTTTTAGTAATGATATCTTATATGATATTAACATATTGCCATTTATTAGGCTCATCCATATCTGGAATACAACAATTATATAAGTCTATCATGACTATATAAAAAGAAGTAGCTTTATCATTACTACTTATCACACAAAACATTTCTTACATTCATAATAAGATTTATAGCTCTCTTTGAGCACATCACAAAATTATCTATTCTCTCAAAAGATAATAACATAAGATCCTAACATGCTCAAAATTCCCTTCTTGGGTTATTCCATACATAATAGGGTCTTAGCACTACCCTCTCGTAACTATCTCCCATACGATATTCCAAAAATTTCATATAATAATAATCCTATCCACAAAGGAAAATTAACTTACATCGTCCATCTCTAGTCCGATTGTCCATTCTCATCATTGGGCTCCCAAACAAAGTCCCCTGGTCTAAAATGACCTCGAATCTGTTGTAGGGGTTGCACTTTCAAAACTTCATCAAAACGTGGTCCTTTTCCTCTTTCAGGACAATCTCTCTTTTTATGACCTATTTCTTTACAAAATAAACATCTACCCACAAATCCTTTCTGCCCATTCTGGGGAACAAAATGACGTTGTGACTCTCTATAGTCCAACTTATACCCACTCGCATTAATGGCATTCTCTTTGCCAAACTTACTTGACGAACTCGAATCTCTAAAGTTCTTACCCTCTTGTGAACGAAGACGATATTCATGACACTTTAACAGTGTCGCATTTACTACCTCGACGAAAGTTGCTAACGTAGGATTCTCTATCAAATGTTTCCGAATTCTCCAATCTAAGCCTCGAATAAATTTCGATATATGCTTCTCTTCCGTATTTACCTCATCGGGTACTAATTTCGCCCATCTAGAAAAATCTTCTTCATATTCTGCCACCGTCCTATTTCCTTGAAACACATCCATCAAGTTACTCCTTATTCCCTTCTGAATTGGGGAAGGAAAATACCTTCGATCAAAGAGTTACCAAAAATCTGATATAGGTAAAGTATCTCTTTGCTCTGACGTGGTGACAGACTCCCACCATTGGAGAGTTGCATCCGATAACTTAAAGGTGGTTAAAAACTGTTTCTGCACCTCACTACACTCGACCATATAGAGGTGCCTATGCATACTATTCTTCCATTGACTTGCAGCCGTTACATCAACTCCCCCTGCAAACTCTGGAGGATTCCCCTTACTAACTCTTCCTTCACTCTTTCCCACAAGGACAGCCCTAAATGGGTCTGGGCTGCTTGAACGACAGGTTGTTGCACCAGCGTAGAAATGGCAGTAGTTACTACTTGTGCCACAATGTTGGCAACTTCATCTGTAGTCATGTTCCTTTGAGGCGTTTGGGGTTCCACATCCCCTTTCTTTGACTTGACTGAACGACCTCTCTTCGGTGGCATCTAAAACAAGAACAATTATATCAGGGCGCCTTTCAAATGTTTTCAAGTCACAGAAGAAATATGGACGTATGAATGCAACCGTCCTAATAATAAAGCTCTACATCAAGAACGCTTACGGAAGATCGCAGTAACGCACACAGATCCTAATGACACTAGAACCTGATGCTATGATACCATCTGTGGCAACCCGCTCAAAATAATAACGGGTGGTCAGCCCTATACTACATTAAATCAGGTATCTCAGATGGAACAGTCTCAACATCAACGGACAACACACAATAATATAAGGCTAACTACCCGAAATCATTAAAAGCGGATTGCCAAAAATTTAAAACTTTCATTTAACACGAATTAAAACCAAACATGCAAGCAATAACACCAAATACTACATCTAACTATGATGAGTGATATGTCCAAACTCCAAAAATGTAAAAGAGTACAATTAAATCTCTATAATGAAATACCCGAATATGCTGTCGGGTCATAGACAATACAATAATTTGATGGAGAGAATATAAAAGTGTTAATCTGCAACACTTGACTATAAACCCAAATATACAATTGAATCCTAATCTAGATATACAAAAGATAGGAATCTACTAAGGCAAAGTTCCGCAACAGTCCGCTACTACCACAGCTCCACGAACACACTGGATGGGAGAACATCAATGGCGTCCTTGCGGAGGAGCACCTAAAGTAATACAATATATATATACATAGCAGGAGAAAATATAAACGGGTCAGAGCCCGAGTTGAAAACATTTTATGGCAAGTGCATTAAAAGGCATAATAATTATAAATGCATTATTACATGATTAAGGTGGATTCGCACTCTCCATCAAAATCCAACCCACCTCTCAACTAGAGCGCGCATCTAAACGTATGCACGTGATCTCCAAATAAATCCCCAATTCTAATTAGGCAAATAAATCTAACTAAATCCCAACATGAATATACAATTAAAATCATTTAACTTATCTCCAATTCTACACTTGTCTGAATTTCATCTAATTCATATATTTTAACTTTTAATGTTAGGGTTCTAATTCATTTGTTCACTTACTCAACATATAGGGTTTACATACCCATTTCCCAATCCAATCACACAATAAACATAAACATCTTCTTTACTCGAACTTCATATATTCTAGTTATGCCAACAATATACAATATTGTTAATGAGTTATTAGCATCTAAGTGCTAAGGACTAAACTTCTCCCAGTCCTCAATATTGCACTACATTTCATGCGTGGGACATCTCGTCGAGGCGAAATCCAAACAAGAAACCCTCCCGTTACACTACTCCTGACAGTATTGATTTTTGAGATTCATTATGCCCTCAATGCATGGTGCATGTAACCCAAATTCTTATTATTACAATTTAATTAATTTATTATTCCCAATTCTCCACAGTGCACTGCGGTTCATGCGTGGGACGTCTTGCCGAGGCGAAATCCAAACAAGGAACCCCCCCGATACACTACTTCTGGCACTGTCGATCGTCGATATATATATATATATATATATATATATATATATATATATATATATATATATATATATATATAAATAAAGGAGGAGGGACTTTTTGTCTTCCCCAACTAATGGCTAGGATTAAATCTAAGGAATTTGGTCTTTATCAACTGATGGTTGTGATTAAATCTGATGGATTTAGATCCAAAGGCTTAGAATCAGCCACTGATGATTGATCCATGTGACCTTAAAATCTTTGGGACTTATAATCTCTAGCCCGGCTGCAGTACAACCTAACATATGTACTTTATACATATTTGCACACAATCTCAAAGCTAACTCACGGCTGAGATCAAATGTCAGGACTAACTACGGTGAGGTGTCCAACATGGTAACCTGCTCTCGATTTAATATGACCGTGTCAGATTTAATGCAGGTATGCGTCCTCTCTCTCTTTAACTCACTCCATCTTCTTGACCGTGTCACTACACAGGAGAGGCAGATACACACAACTCTCTCTCCATTTTCTGCGCTCTCTCTCTCTCTGATCATCTGCGACTATCATGATCATATCCGTCTTTTGAGGTAATCAAACCTCTTCATTTCATGGTGTAAAGTTTTACATTTAGATGTGTATTTTTCTTCAGATCTTGGGTTGTTAATAAGACCCCTTAAAAAGGAAGTTAGAGCAGATGAACAGGTACCATTACAAAGAAAGTTTGAATTTGGTTTTGTTTTACAGATCTCAGGTTCTCTATCTTATAAATTTTTTTGCTTTTAGTTTTTAAGTTCTAACCGATTTTTTTAACTTTATTGTGTTTCTAATTAGTTTATATAGTTTTTCTTTGTTGATCATCCATTCCCCCCTTACCGTAATAGATCACGGTGGTTGGATACCTTAAGGTACTTTTCATCTCTATCTCGGTGTATTTGGATCTGTACGGACCTACTGTATTCGGTGTATTTGGTTCACTCTATCGCAGTGTTTATTATTTATGAAGATGATTTAATATTAATCTATTATAAGATGGCGCTAACTCACTTAAACAAATGATCTGATCATTGTTTATTCATTTATTTTGGTTTGCTCAATCTCAAGCTGGAGCCCTTGGATCATCGATAGCTACTGCGTAAATGTTTACCCAGTTTAATCTCTCTCTCAGTTTTGTAATTTTTGGAGTTATTTGATTTACTTTCATTATATGCTTTGATCTCTCTGCAGATAAACTAAAATGAAGTATTGTGACTGCAAGCAGCGTCGAGGAACTTTCAAGGGACTAAAAAGTATCTAACTAGTTGAAATGTGAGGGATTCACGTTAGTGGGGGATACCATATCTTATTCTCCAAATTATTATTTATTTATTTATTTTTGAGGTTTGGCTGGTTCAAATTAGTGTTGATAATTAATCTTATTCTCTAATTGGTATTCTTCTTTTGAAGTCTCTACATACATATTGTATGAAATTTTAGTTTTTTATTTGAGCGAGATTGTGTGTATATACGTTCCTTTATGTGAACGAGTGGTGGGGAAGGCTGTTATAGTTAGAGTTGTATCGGAGTTCCTTTGTGTCCCAACATGTTCTGGATATTTTGCAGAACTTCATATGTATTTTTACATATAGTTATGATACTCTTACCGGTTCCAAGTACCGGTTTAGTACCAAATGCATTTTATTTGATTGTACATTGGTGGTACCTACAGTATTCTTGGCGAAATCCACACCATAGTACAAACAAATAAAGCAGTACCGGTATTAAATCGGTACTAACACTCTGTGTATCTAACATTTTCCTTTTACATAATATTCTAAGTTCTTATGATAGTTCTAATTTAGAATTAGTAGCTATTTGTGTTGTGAGCTGCTATGTTATATAAAGTTAGGCAGTGTTTCCTTTTAAGGCTAATGATCTTTCAAAGTAAATATTTATTAACTATTTTTATTGGGATTAAATTACATCTCTTCATGTAATGGAAGTATTATTTTTCGCATTCTCGCATATTGAATTTTGAGCATCGTGGCTTGAGTTTTAGAGGTTTGTTTCTAATGAGATTTTTAATTTGAATTGCATTTTTGTTATTATTAATAGCATTTCTAGAAATTGTGTTTTAATTAATATTTGAAATATCAAATAAAAATTATTTTTACTGGTAGGTCAATTTATAGGGTTTTAAAACATGGTAACAGTTTTTGAAAAAACAGTTTTCTAGATTTGGCCACTCTCATTCATTTGTTGACTTCAAACCATTTTGTGAGGAACCCTTTAAATAAAACATTTTATCAAAATTATCTATATATATTCCTTTTAGCTCCCTAATTTTTTAGCATTTTACCCAATATTCACAGTTTTTTTATCAAATTAATATTTGAGATTAATTTAATGGGATGGACCAATTAACGAGAAGAAAGTGTTCACCTCATGGTCATTGTTTTGCCACGTGGCAGTACCAGGAATCTTGATATGTGACAGATTTATATTGCGCTGAGCCCAAGGAGATTTACAACACAGAAAATCTGCCGCATGTTGCTACAAAAAATCAACTAAAATGTGCTAAAAAGTCTTTAATAGCTTTCAACTGACAACACCCTATAAAATTGTATGGCTTACTCTTCATCTTTATAATAGCTGGCAAACAAAACTTTATAGCTAAGGCTTTACGCATGATAACAGCTAAGACGCAGGTATAACAATAAACAAATAGAACTATTCGGCGATGGGATGTAGAACTGCATAATTGATGTTAAGTTTTTAAATTTTATATTGTAGATTTTTGGGGGTTATGAATTGACGTTCTTTAACTTTTAGGTGTAAGGATTTCTAAAGGATAAAATGTATCATCAAACTTTAAAAGTTTTACACAGGGACTTTAAAAGTTTGATGTACAACAATGAAATATATTTAGACACGTGGATTCTAATTAATGTGTGTGCATGTGTGATTTGTATATATGAATGATGGATCTAAAAGTAACACCTAGATAAGTAAATTAAAATATTATTATTTATTTAAAATTATATTATATTAGTAAAAATTGTTTTCTGCATTTTCAGTCTAATTCAAATTTGTCATTAATATTCAAGACTTTTATTAATACATAAAAATGTTTTAAATTTTTTTTGTTAAAAGATAAAAGTGTTTTTAAGAGTTTTTTTGCAAACTGATTTTTATTTTAAATGGTCTATAATAATTTTTTTAGAAAATTTTTTCATTTTTAATTTTATGCAATAACTTTTCTTAATTTTATAATTAAGTTTTTTATATTTATAATTTTTCTTAATCCCATTATTTTCGATATACTATGGGCGAGGGAGGCTAGAATTAGAAAATAGGCAGATAAGGATAAAAAATAATCACCTCACCTTTTATTCTCTCTACTTTCTTGAACCACATCAATTCCAAAGTGTACTCATAACAAAAAGCAAATTAGATACAAAATAGCAATAATGATTCTACTTGCCTACTCATACCAATATTGTCTAGAGGAATGGTGCAATGTAACATCACAATATTGTCTTATAAACCACACAACACAATTTTTTTTAATTAAAAATGAATAACAAGACAATAAATATTACAACACGATATAGAATAATATTTTTTTATCAATTACAATCATTATCTAAGAGAAAGTGGCAAACAATAATATAATTTCTTTAACAAAAAATATCCAAATGTTTTTCTAATTGAATTTTTTTTTTACCAAAATAAACATCACACAATACGACACAACATGAACTTAGATAATTTATTTTATCAATCATGAACACTTCACGAATAAATTTTGTTAATTAAAAAATAACCCGACTAAAATAAACATAACAATATGAAATATTATTTTTTTTCTTATCTCGAACACGACTCAAGTATAAGTGGCACAACAAAAAATATTTTTTTTAACCGTAAATGATCCCAACTAAAGTAAGCATGACACGTCCCAATACAACAACAAAAAATATTATTTGTTTACTTATCTCGAACATGATTCAAGCAGAAGCGGCACACATGAAATATTTTTATGAAATTTTTTGGTTTGGATGGACGGTAAACATGTTGGTTTGGATTTTGTAATTCAGTATTAAACACGTTGGTTTGGATTTTGAATTGTGGCCTATTTTTTGGGAGATGGAATTATGGCCTATGTTTAACATGTCACGCTTCATTACTTTGTAATCAATTTTAAATATATCGTGTTGACAGAAAATTAACTTATGGGAGTGAGTGTTCTATAACTACAAATATTCGGGAGCAAATTTATCACCGTGCCATCGGCACGGGTACATCCTAGTATATATATATATGAGCATTAAGGACTAACTTCTCCTCACTCCCAACATTACACTGAGCTTTGTGCGTGGGACGTCTCTCAAAAGCAAAATCCAAACAAGGAACCCCCCCGATACACTACTTATTGGCAATGTTGGTCGTTAAGGTCCATTAAGCCCTCAATACCCAAGTACCAATCACATCCATAATATAATAACCATCCAAACGAGCTATAACTCGTGGACGCAGGCTCACATGCTATCATCTTCCAGTTGCCCATCCACGTAGCATACTGGGGCCACCTGGTGGGGTTCAACGGCACCCACCTCGTGATCAACTCACGCACACAACGTCCCGGGAAGCGGTCATAGCTCCTAACCGGCAAGTGAGAATGACACATACCCACGACTTCTCACCCCCAAAAATAATAAATGTATATCACATAATAATCACATGGACGACTATGACCTAGGGAATATCCACACCCTGCTCATTGAGCCAGGATGCTCACCCTCATCGCACGCAACTTCCCAATGATAGCAAGGAGGGGGTATGCTTCACTATATATATATATATATATATATATATATATATATACCATCATATAAAGATATACCCTCATATAAGGTATACCTACCACATTGCTTATATATTCGTAGTACGCACTTAGGCGTAGTTGAAATGTTATTATTGTTTAGTATATCTCTCTCTCTTGATATACCAATCGTAAATTCTCACACATCTTCCCCACTTAGTATACGCTATACTATTTCTCGCTTGAAGCTCACATGTCGCTTCTATATGAATTATCTCTCAATTCTATTTAAGTTAAGGATATTCTTTATCCTAATATACCTCAATTTTCATTTCTCATTATGTGAGACATCTCCCAAACCAATCACCATTAAGGATATTTCTATATCCGTATGTACATTTATTAGCATTCATTATTCTCAATCCATAATCTGGTTCAATTAATTAGATGAACCTTTAGAGTTATCCCATTAGGGATTTGATCCTAAGATCCAATATCTCTTAACTCGTTCTCATTCTTTGATATAAATTTAATAATTATCTCCAAGCGAAATTTTTGATGATCGTGGGCTTCCCCACTTAGAACATACCAAAATCTCTAATCGGTATTCCTCAATTTAAGTCAATATGACTCCAATAATTTCTTATAAGGGAAACTCTCTAAAAATCCCCAAAACATACTCCACATATCTCCTATACAGGTTCCTAGTCGATAACCTTGAACAAAACAGAATGAAATTCTTCCTAGAAAAACATCCCTTAAAAAGCCCTGTTTTCGAATCGATTCGGGCCAATTTCGAATCGATTCGGCCGTGCGAATCGATTCGGCCTCCAAGGCTAATCGATTCGGGTCATCAGACCTGGGATTCTATCTCAGGGAGAATCGATTCGGCTGGGGTCCGAATCGATTTGGTCACTCAGACCTGGGCAACTGCATAATTCCAAATCGATTCGGTAGGGGGCCGAATTGATTCGGCCCTTCAGAACTCTCGAAAATGGCTACTTTTTAGTAAGCCAAAAATCCCAAAATTCATTTTAATCATTTTCTCTTCATTTCTTTTCAATCCAATCACATATATATCATCAATATTCATCCAAGAACACATATAAACTAATTTATAACCTCAAATCCATTTCTACAAAACAAATCTAAGATTATACCCAAAAGTTAGGTTTTTATCAAACTAAACCTAAAACCCATAAATTTCATCCACAAATCATGCAATAAATGGTACACAACAATTATTTAGCAAGTTTAATCACTTGCCTCGGGTTCGTAGGGTCTGATCCGTCCTCGAGATCGCGTTATGGCCGGAAAATCCTCTTTCCCTCTCTTTTCTTCTTCTTTCTCTTCTTCTTTCTTCTTTTTCTTTCTTTCTTTCTTTCTATTTCTCTTTCTCTCTTTGGAGAATAAATCTCCCGTAGGCTTAATAAGCCTTATCTCCCAAGATACACACTTTAAATGATAATACACACTTTAAATGACTCGGTAACTTTAATTCAAGCCAAACGAATTTAAAATATTTCGGAACCTAAATAGACCCCCGGTACAGCCATTTCGACTTTCTCGACCCTTTTGAAAACAACTACACCCTCAAAATTGCCATTCGAAGCACTTTCTAACAACTTCAAATTTTGACCTCAATTGCCAATTTAATAATTCACCAAATAAAATAATATTTATTTCTCCCAAAATAAATAAATCATCGCCTCTAAAGTCTCGGGTCGTTACATCTTTAACATGGGCTTCTTACACATCTCTTGAATTAAAAATCTTTGCAATAAATAATGGAAAATTTTGAATAACAATAACATGTAGATAATATTCATTTTCACTAATAATGCAATTTTTTTTATATAACTTCATTCATTGCATTGATTTCTTTCGCAAGTAATCTTAGTCGCCCTAGTGATAATATTTCCTTAAATTCTCTACATTCCATGGGTTCTTGAATGAATCTCCCTCTAATGTTTCAATCATCTACGTGCCTTGTCGGACCATCGCACTAACCCTATAATGACCGTGCCAGTTCGACTCAAGCTTATTTCTTTTTTGGATCACTTTCTTTAGGACCACATTATCATCCTTCAGTGTGCTCGTCTTGATTCTATTATTATTGAATCTCAGTGTTCTCTGTTAATACACATCTACTCTGAGGGTTTACTATTCTCTAACCTCTTCCACTAAGTTGAGATCAAGCCGACGCATGAAATCCCTCCTCAGTGAATTGAAATTTAGCACCCTATATCTCAGTAGGCCAATCTCTATTGGGACCACTACTTTCATGCCAAATTCTTGCATAAAAGGTATTTCCATTGTGGTGGTTCTAGGGTTCATCCGATATTCCTAGAGAATTCTCAGTAATTTGTTCATCTAGTTAGCCTTGGCATCATCCAATCTTTTTTTCATCCCATCGAGTAAAGTCTTATTGATGACTTCGGAGTGCAACTTTATGACTTTGGATATGATACAGTGGTCCTCGAACCAGTCGTTATTGAAATACGTGTGATGGTCTATAATGAAGGGGAAGGGAATCTTGCAATGATATATGATGTTCTTCCATATGAAATGGAAGAATTCACATGAGTCATCATCATCAGAGTCTGTGTGCTTCTTTTGGGTCATCCAAAACTATGTTGGTCACAAAGTAAAACCTAATGGGATCCATCTAAGATAGCCGCATATAAAACTCTTTCACTTGTGCATCCTCTTCCTCAATGCTAAGTTACATCAATATTTCCATAGGCACTATTCCATTGAGCTCAACCATGGTTGTCGACACCAAAATAACCAATGCATCGACTTAAAAGTTGTCAGTCCTTGTAATTTATTACCGTATGAATAATAACAAACTTTGGGACTAACAAATTTACCATTTCCAAGTACTTGGACATGGTTTCCTCCGTTGATTCATAGACTCCCAACATCTAATTCATGACTAACTAAGAGTCGTTATGCACTGACAACTGTTGAGCCCCCAATTATGAGGCAAGTGCCAATCTTATAACCAATGCTTCGTATTTAGACTCGTTATTAGAGGAGTAAAAATTACATTTAAGGCCATAGTCAATGTATGTCTCCTCTGGCGCGGTGATAATCAATCCACCTCCGATGCCATTCAGGAATGAGGATCCATCAACAAACAACTATCAGGAAAGGGGTTTCTTTTAAAAAAAAACTTAAGTTTGGGAGCCATTATTGAATATTTTCTTCATTTGATTCGTATCATGAGACCTTTATTCTTGCCTTGTTAAAGATTTTGTCTGGTCATCGATCATAACTGGAGGAGCTTCAGCTTTAATCGATTTCACCATTGGATCCTTATCATATGTGAAATCTACACTAAGATTCATAACTCTTTGACCTTTGATGGTTGTTCTCGACACATATAAGATGTCATATTCCCCTAACTCCAAATCCCAAGCCATCAACCTGCCATATTTCTTAGGTTTTTGAATGGCTTGTTAGAAGGGAAAATCACTATACTCGATAATTATTTGAGCTTGGACATATGACTTTATTTTCTTAGATGCATCAATCAACTCTAGTGGAATTGTAGGTTAGGGATATCTGATCTCTACTCCAATATAGGCTTTGCTTGTGTAATAAACTGGTTTCAGAACATCATATTTTAATCTCACAAGTTCTGAGCTCACAGCAGACTCGTACACATCCAAATACAAGTATAGCTTTTATCCTATGATTGGTGTTAGTAGGAAATAAGGGGATCTTATGTATTTCTTCAATTATTGGAAGGATTTCTTCTACTCTTTATTCCATTCAAAGATCTTTCTGAGAACCTTAAATGACGGATAACATTGATTGGTGGATCTCAATACAAACAAGTTAACTGAAATGACTCGAACAGTCAATCTTTGGACCTCCTTCTTACTTGTTGAAGACCGTATATTGATCAACTCTTTAATCTTGTCATATTTGTCCTCTATCTCACTTTGGTTGACAATAATGTCAAGAAATGTTCCTATTACTGCTTTGATTGCACATTTTTCAAGATTTAGTTTATATTGTACTTTTCCAACTCATCAAAAGTTTGACCGATATCACGAATGTGATTGTCTGACTTATTATTCTTGGTCAGCCTATCATCTACACGAACCTCCTTATTCTTCCTAACTTGTTCTTTGAAAACCTTGTTGACCATTGCTTAGTATATTGCTCTAATGTTTTTTTAATCCCAAAGGGCATAACATTGTAGTAGTATATACCTTGGTTGGTGATTAAGGAGGTATTATCCCTATCTTTAGACTTTATCTTAATCTAATTTTACCCCTAATAATCATCCATGAAGCTAAGCAGCTCGTTCCCGATCGTGGCGTCGACCATCATTTCGATTCGAGGTAGTGAGTAGTATTTTTTGGACAGTCTTTATGGATGTTAGTAAAATCGACACAAATACTCCATTTATAATTATTCTTCATGATCATTATGATATTTAAGAGCCAGGTTGAGTACTTCACATCCTGGATAAACTCAATTTTATTAATTTTATCCATTTATTCTTGATTGGCCATATTCTTCTTTTTATAAAAACTCAATTCTTCTATTTGACATGCTTCGCATTTGTTTTAAAATATTGAGATCATAGTAGAGTACATCTGAATAAATTCCAGGCATGTCCTTGTGTATCAATGCGAAGACACTTCTCCTTTGTCTTGGAAAGTCTTTTAGTTATTTATTCAACACTGTATCCAAAGAGGAATCGATATGTGTTGCCCTTTCTATATGCTCGTCGTCCATGATTATAGGCTCAACCTACTTGAAAACGTCATCCGTGATTAACTTATTATCATCTCAAGGATCTAAGGTCTCAATCTGATATGTGGTAGTTAGATTCTCACATTCCTCTACTGACGTGAAATAGCCTTCTCTTACTACCACTTGACTTCCTTTGACTTGACCCACTCCATAATGAGTTGGCAACTTCACGAACTGGTGCACTGTGGAAGCCACTACTTCAAACTTCTTCATACTAGTAAAAAATGATGTTGTAGGTCGAGGACGCATTCTTGTCCATGATGAAGAGAAGCATCATTTGTGTTCGGTAGGTTGTCCAAGTTCTATTTATGTCTTCAAGCTAAATGGTTCCCAGGGGGTATACCTCCTCCTATGAAAATCCAATTAATGGATTTTAGTATGTTTACAGCTTTCTTTCTAATAATCTGAGCCCTTTGAAACAATCATAAAACAACACACCTACATAACTCCCATTTTCTAACAAAATCCTTTAAACTTACCTCTCATAGACCATCATACTCACAATGAGGGGATCATCATGGGGGTACACTAATATAAATAAATCATCTTTGGAAAAACATCAATCTAATGGTCTTTATTTACCTTATGAGGGTAGGTCTCCATTTCTTTGGTGAGGTTCACCTCGTTCACATTTGTGTAAGTTGTCTCCCCATTTTGATATACTTTCCTCTCGGTGGGTCCATTTCCACCTCTAATATATCAACAATTCATGAAGTGTATTTTAAGATCATGATGACATTCTACACCGACTCCTTTGGCTTCTTGGACAAGTGAGGGTCATTGTCATCATTTGAGTTCTCTTTTTGGTCTCTCTTCTTGTTATCCTTTGTTTTCCAAGGAAACTTTGATCATCTCCTCAGCTTAGGATCCCTCCTGGACTCGGCTATTTGGCCCAACTTGTCTACATACTTAGCGATCTTAACTCTCCTACTTAGGGACTTAATTTCGTATTTTAGATCCAGGAACTTATCACTCGTGTGGCCCTGATCATTGTGGAAATTATAGAATTTACTTTATCTCTTTGACCAGCAAGAGTTTTAGATTTTGGGCCACCTGAGAATTATACTTCCTTATATCTCATTGAGAATGCAGTGTACCCCCATAGTGAGGGGTGGGTTTGGTTTTAGTTTCTTAAACTTGTCTTTCATATCCGATCTCCCTCAACATTAGATTTAGTACAGCCAGACTAATTTGCATTCATTACCTTGTCAGTATTCATTATCTTTCCTTCTTTGTCTTGGAGCTCGGCAATAGTGTTTGGAGGTTTTTTTGCTAGTGCCCAGTAAAGCCTATCAGGTATTAAACCACGTATGACTACAGTGATTGTTTTTTTCTCATCGTATTCCATTACCTCCAATTTCTCAGTTTTGAACCTGGTGGTGTACTTTCTATTTTTTTCATCTTGCTTCTATCGGATGCTTAACAAGTGAGCCTCCCTTTTCCGTAGTTTGGTGTCAAAGAAAAAGCTATTAATAAACAAATGATGCAACTTCTTAAATCTTCTTATCTTCCCCCTCATGATCCCATTGTTCCATACATAGGGAGCTCCCATTAGAGTACTTGAAAAATCCATACACCTCATCTCATTAGGGATTGAATATATATTTTTGAAGAATCTTGGTACTACTCTACGCGGTGCATCCGATCAATCTTTCCATCATACCTCGGTGTTATCACTAAAGGCTTGAACTTCATTGGGTTTAGATAGATCATAATAGACACGATAAA
This sequence comes from Sambucus nigra, assembly GCA_949130495.1. Lineage (NCBI taxonomy): Eukaryota > Viridiplantae > Streptophyta > Magnoliopsida > Dipsacales > Adoxaceae > Sambucus > Sambucus nigra. The sequence continues at coordinate 147,567,990 of OX422213.1, forward strand.
TGGAGATACCTTGATGTAGACCATATGTAAAAGGTTTCTATTCTTTGTTAAATCCCCTAATCAATCCTCCAAGCATCAAATTGACCCTTTCCAGGGTTGATCATTCTCCTTATGTTCATCCCTCACAAACTTCTCTACTCATCCATGTCTTTCGGTTGAAATTTCTTCCCTTATTAAAGTGTTCTTGGAGCTGACCAAACCTCTTATACTCCTTCTGGACCTATTAGAGCACGTAACCTTCCTGGTTTCAAATCTCTAAGACTACTCCCTGGGTTTTCTAGTCTCTCTACATGAATGTCCCCATGCTGCCCTTGGGCCTAATCGATCAAAGGGAGAGCTTTTGATCAACCTCTCCAATACATTAGGATGTTGTATAGTGTAGGATTGTTCATTATGATAGCCTGTCATTCGAACAATTGAAGTTTTTCCTGTCTTGTAGGATTGATCACTTCCATCAGATTCAAATCATCTCCCAGACCTGCCTCATTCATCACGTGAACCCACATATAGTCGTCTGGGATTTTTCATAGTATGTTCATAGTTCATCTACATCATGACCTTCAATGGGGATGGAGGTGATATTTATCGCCTCCGATCAGAGTTTTCCTAAATTACTAGGGTAATAGGGTTTAGCCCTAGTTGGTTCCATCCTTCCAGGATGCTCAACGTCAGTTGTGTTCATATTTTCCTGCTTAGCTATCTAGCTTTTAACTAGGCTCTGCAGGATCGCTGGTAAGTAACCCAAACCAAAAGGTGCAAAGGTAGGTATCTCCTCTCCAGCTTTATTGCTTTCAGGGTTTTTAGACTTTCTTAAAAAATTTAATAGAAAATAGAGTATCGCAATAACATATAGATTGAATTACGGGAAATGTAAATCCAAAACTGAAATACAAATATCTAAATGGGGATCTAAAACAAATTCACAGAATAAAACTAAAATTGCCATAGAGAATCTCTAACCCTTCGAAACTAAGGTGAATTAGATTATGATTCACATATTTATAGGAACTAGGTATCCTCGAGCCCCAGAAATCGAAAATGGTGGAAATAGATAATGACCAACCATTCCTATAGACGACGCCAATCTGTTATCTCTTATTGGTATACTGGTTATCTTAGCTTAATATACTAAATATTAGCAAATAAGCAAATAAGAATCTAATTACTAAAATACAAAATCTAGAGAAAACAATATAAAAATGAGAGAAAGAGAATAATAAATCATATTTATGTGGTTCGATCCAAATTGGTGCCTACGCCCATAAGTGGAGTGTTGATTACATTATTTAATGGGAAATTGCCATTAATAAGTATAAGATGGAAGCTCTCAAGTTCTCTCAAGAGTTTAATATCAAAACAATTAGGATACTCTCATAAGTTACCCATATGTAGATGGTGTTTACTATTTATAGGTTGTTAGAGGAGAGAGTAAAGAGAGGGACACATGGCTGACCTTTATATATTAGGTGAGTATACTATTTACATAAATGGTGAGAGAATAATTGCAAGTTAGTTATTATCACATGGAGAGAATATTAGCGTATCTTCTCCATGTGTATGTCCATAAAGGTTACTGACGTCATCCAGCCATGTAGTATATACATTTTATAACGGTGTCAGATTTATAGTGTCAACTAACAGGGTTAACTTTCATGTCAGTAATGGCCGAGTCGACCTCCCAGTAAGCTGACCAGATGGTTCACCTTAGCTAACCACATCGTCTAGGTATGTGTGATAAAAGGCATCTCCTTATTATTAGCTTGTGAGTCACCTCATATTTATGATATAATAACCATGATCAATTCCCTTAGTTATGGAGGAAAGATAAAGCTCACGCGAGGAATCAATCACACCAATATTTTAAAATATTGATGGGAATCATTGGTTGTATAATTTTATTGTCCTCTATAGTTATAACAATATCCAATTGCATTTGCAGTCCTATAATTTTATTCCAATAAAATCCTCTTAATTTTAAGACTAAAACAATGAGTGAAAATTAAGTCCATTCTTGAAACCTTATAAGCATCATTGAAAAAACTAATTTTCAATTAAGTATGTGAGCGTTATCTTTTGGTTAAATTTATTAAGCTTCCCTCCACCGCCAATTTTAATTAATAATGCCAATCATCGTAGTTCCCCTGTGAAGTGAGATATCTCATTGGAATATTAATCACCTCATCCTAGATAAGATAGACTTCTAGTCTTTAAATTATGTTATTCTGATAGTTCAAGAAATTTATGTCCAACGTAATCAAATAGCCCACGTCTTTTAGTCCCACAATAAATTATATTGATTATGTTCATGAGAATATCATTAATTATGTTTAAGTATATACAATCAGTTCATTCCTTGAAATTGAATCCACTCGTGTATAACTTTTCCATTAGCGGGATCGAAATCACCCACATTCAAATTCAAAGAATTATCATTTAAAACTTTTAAGAATATTGGATGTTGCAATTAATTCCTTCTGTTAGGGACTAAAGACAAAAGTAATGCAGGGAACTAATCACGTCATGTTCTAAAAATACCAATGGAGACCTTGGGGTTTATGTTGAAACCCCTCTCCCACTTAATATTTTGAATTTAAGGGTATTTTTGAAAACAAATTATTCAGTCCTAAACACCAGAATTAATTCTCTAGTAATTTTTCAATTTCTTGTATAAATTAAATTATTCAATCTCTCAATTTTAATTTTCCAAAAACAAAACCATTTTTAATCAAAATAAAATCTTCAATCCATAATTTATTTTACACATTTAATTAATTACCTAATTAAATTCAATTTTACAAAAGAATAAAAAGTTTTGATTTTTTTTTACAGAAAACGTGATCTAGGACGATCTCAAAATTATATTCATATTGTCCACAGAAATAGGCATCCCTAATTAAATAATTAATCAGTACATAAATTTATGCAACAATTAATTAAAAGAGAACAAAAATGTAATCAAATACAAACACAAGAAATTATATATCAATTAGGGAAGAAAGTCCCTATCCATCATGACCAAGAATTCTTCCTTGAGGAGATAGTTTTTGGGTCAAAACTCCCTTTAAGAAGAGTCTATCACGAAATTGTCACTAAAAGAAGAAGTTTCCAGCTCTACCAAAACACCATTACTACTAAAATAAAATCCAAGGTCACACAATATCAGGTTGTGGTCATTGACCATTAACCCTGGTCGTGCAAGGTCATGACATGGTCATGAACCATGACCCGCAATCGCTTATGGTTAGGTCATGAATGAGGACCTCTCTATATTCCCTTCTAGTCTGGTATCTTTTAGGATTCATGCAACTTTGTCAAAACTACATCGTTTTGACCAACCATCGACCTTGAAAACTCCATTAAAGGAACTTCAATCTTGATCAGAATGCCACCAGAATCCACTAATCTTCTAACTGAAAAAACCTAAAACAAATGTAGGGTGTAGAAAGTAAAATTTATTTTAACCCCTCACAAACTCCTCCATTACATCAATTTTTATGTAACAAAAATTAACCTAATTATTAGAACCAAATCGAATCTAGGACAATTAACTACAGATAAGCCACGGTAGGAGCCATTTATGTAATATAAAAATCATCTTACCATGATGTAGTAATAAAATCCTATAAAACCATGTTAGTGATTTTAGTTAATGTGGTCATTAACTAATAATGAAAGAGACATTATATGTAATACATCCATGCACATATTTTCAAACATACAACCTCGGGTTTTAATGGTGGACAATAGGAAGCTTTCTGTATCATGATCAATATATAACCAGGGCTCTAATATAAGTGTCTTATCCCAATCCACTTATATTGATGATGTTCTCACACACTATAGCATGTGGGATTTAAATAAAGGATTTGTTCCTTTCAGGTATAGAATCAATTTGTTCCTAGGATCAATGTCTTGTAACACTTGATTTATACCTTCTGCATCGGCTCTGGGAAATCATCACGTATGTTATTCCGTATACTAGATTACATATCTTCTTTGTCATTGTCATGGTTAGAAGGTTTCATTATAATCCAATTGAAAAGAACTAGACTGCATCAAAGCACATTCTCAAATACTAAAAAAGGACTAAATATTACGTGTAATATACTGAACAGATAGTCTTGTCCCATTATAAAGTGCACAAACTTAGACTTTTAGCCACATAAGCATTCCAGGATATCTATCTCAAGAATTTTTTTTACTAAAGGATGTGGAGTTATTGATTGTAGGAGTGCGAAGAAACCAAATATAATTAGATCCACCATGGAGGACAAAGTTGTTGCCATTTCGAAAGAAAATCAAGAGGCTATATGGATCAGGTACTTCCTAAGTGACTTAGGTGAGATTTCTTTATCATAATTGGCCATTATATTGTATTTTGTTGTCATAAAAAATAGAACGACTTCAATTTTGAGAGAACCCATAACCTGGGAAAAGCAAAGCACATTTAGTGTAGGTATCACCTATTCTAAAAATTGAATAAGAAAGTTGATAAGTTTATGACCACTATTGCATCAGATAACAATCGGTTACCTTCAATTGAGATTCAAGTAGACATATTGGGAGTTGGATGCATAAGTACATGGATTTATGAGTAAGTAGGAGATTGTTGGAGCTTTATTCTTAAAACCATGTATGTCGTTTATTTTATAATAAAGGAGTATTAAGTTCATTTTGAAATATGAATCATGTTTGAGATAATTCTTTATATTTGTTTTAATATATATTGTATGTATGTTCATCAATTACACTTAGTAAGAATTTTAGTGAGTTGGGTCCAGCCTGATCACGAAAGATCAAAGTTTTGGTTTTACTATAATTGAACAGTTCACAACCTATAAAGGGAGTTGACATCCTATGAGTAAAGGTGTGTGTATAATCTTAGTATTTTATTATGGCTATAGGAATTTACCTAATGGTTAAGGAACTTGTTGGATAGTTTAAAGAGGAATGTACCTATACATAAAGAACGTATTGTACATGATCAAAGTTGAGATTCAAGTCTAGGTGCGGACTATATTAAACTTGCACAATCTCGCAGGTTTGAAAAGAGTGCATAAACTCCTAATCCCAAGTATTACAAGGATTAAAATATTCACGTAATTATTGAGTTGATTGTTACAGGTGATTTTCAATTTAATGTGTCATTATATATTCGCAAGATGGAAAATAATTAGGTGGGTATATCTAAGATCATATTAGAGAGGACTCTACATCCAAGAGATGTACTAGATTGTGATACTTCTTTGATAAAATTATAATTTTTTATTCTACAAGTAAACCTGACCAATCGATGTATATCCAGTAGAGTATGATATCAGTTAAGCTTGAGATTGAGGAATAAATCAGACATCGGTGAAAATCAATTAACAACAAATTGAATTTCACCACACGGGTATTGTTTACTTTACACGGCGAATCAAATTATATGCTAATCAACTTTGCAGATAATTCCTCTTTATTCAAGTAATTATGCTATAGTTAAATTAGAGTGAAATTGTAATTATTTTTTCGAATTAATTACAATAAAATAAAGAAGAAAATACATTGGAGGGTGAAACATGGGATTTTTATATTTATTTTTAAAAGTCATTTTATTTATTAGCATTAAGTCTTTAGGATATTCAATTTACAAAATAGAAAGCCTAAACTTTCTGAAAACCCTAATTATCCCAAGCCCATTTTAAGTACCTATATATAAGGGTCTAGGTATGGATTATAAATAGTATTATTCTAAGGGTTATATAGAAAGGAAAACATAATTCACATTTGTATGTAGGGGTTAGAGAGAGAAATGTATTTCCCTCATAGTTTATCAAGTTTTCATCTCTGAAAGTGACCACATGCACAACTTTCTTTGGGTGGATCATATACTAAATTATCCAAGACCTAAAACACAATCTAAATAGGATTTGTAGGTGTAAAAAATCAAACACTCCTTCTTCATCAGATCTTTGTCCTACTTTGGATCACCTACAAGATCCGCAAAGGTATTGTGATCCGAACCATATATCTATTCTTTAGATCTAATTATTTTATTATTATTTCTAAAACATAATCAATTAAAGTTTTTGTGCAATATGAATCCCCTTCAAATTTTTGCTTATAAATCTCCCCCTTTGGCTTTTTAAGGAAAAAACTATAAACTTGGCAAGACAAAAAGAAATGCACAGGATCAAAATACTTATAAATCATATCTATCCATCCCAAATCAGACGATACAAACACGATATGATTTACGACTCCAATTATCCAAACTTTGTCAGTACATAAACTACGTAGACTACACACTTAAAAACACCTGTGACATATGGATGATATAAGAGAATATAAATAATTGAGTAAATGATAGATATTTAAATATTCCTATCCTATATACTCACCTCTCTAATACTCCCCTTATATCCAAAAAAAATTACATCCTATTTATCTCGAATGGACAAAGTAAGAATCCAACAATCAAAATAAGATAAATAAATTAATACTAGAAAAGACATAAATAGTGTAATACGCATGTGCTAAACTAAGATAAATGACATGAGAAAACATGGAAATAGGTATATGCATAAATAATAAACACAATAAGAATAATCCACATCTCAAATCATAATGGATAAACATACAAATCCACAGAAAATTAATATCCACACTGAGTTAGTGGGGCGTGCTAGGTATGCTCGGATCTGTGCGGAATTTAACATTGAAAAATTGCTTCCACAGAAAATCAAGATTGGTCACATCCTCCATTATTTGGTGTATGAATTGAAAACTGAGATTTGCTTCTCATGTGGGATTGTCGTCCATAATCTTCACTGGTGTCCTTGCAAGAACTCTACCTCCACCTATAGTTTTGACCAAACTCATTTGGAACAACAATGGTGTATTATTACGCGCCACCCTCCCCACCGTCAGTCTAGTGCCTCGATGAATGACATCATGTATAAATCCAGTCAATTTCCTCATTGTTCTAACCCAAATATACTTGCACCTAAAAATATTCTGCCTGAGGCCCAACCCGGTAAGCGAAAAATTTGGAAACCTAAATATGATGTGCTACTATCACTTCTCAGCAACAACAGGATGTGCACTCTACGTAAAAGGAAATGAGGGACCCACCAACCCATTTGGTTCATTCCCACTCATACAATGCATGCATGTCTGACCGTACAATATAACCTTTGGTTTCCTCCCTAAACACAACCTTGCAGGAGAATGAAGCCTTCACCCCAAGTAGCCACGTCCTCCTCTCAAGAACACCTCCCCATCTTTTGGTGAATGAGTAAATATCCATGATTCATCAGCTACTCCATATCCTCCTATATTACCCCCTACTGTGATACATACTCCTCCTTAGCTTCCACTACTACCATTCTCTTCTTTTTCTTCAAATAATGTCATTTTATAAGCAGCCTGTGAACCGCAACCCCTACCCCTTATAGGACATCTTCCTGGAGTAATTAACCACTAAGAGTAACCATTACCACACATCCCACACCAGGAACCTACCACCTCAGCTATAGAACCATACCTACCACCGGTATTTGAGTTATCAGTAACACGGTTTCTCACCATCCCTTCTTTATATCTACCAAAATGGCCTAATCTCCAGGGGGCAACTTCCATATCAAAATCAGCAATTAAACCCCAAAAGAGACAGGCCTATTCAATGAGGACTTAGAGACCTGTTCCTCCATCCCCACGTCATGACACCAATGGTATTCCACTATCGACTCCTAATCCACCGTGTACTTTTAGAAGTCAGTCAACACCATGACAAGATGTTCATAGCCACAACATTGATTTACACATTCCACAAACACCCCTTCCCAAACGAAGTGTATCATTCGTTCAACCCCATCCACCTAAACAAATTTGTAAACATCCTTCTGGGGTGCAACTTGAGGAGATCTCACCCAATAAACTACCTCATGAAGATCCTACTTTGGAATGCTAGGGGGCTGGCAGGCCAAATTTTTATATAGAGCTCATAACCTTTGTGTTTTCACATCGACCTCACATATTGGTTATCCTGCACACTCGCATGGATGCTCGAAGATCACTTCGTGATATTCGCCAGTGACCATATTAAAATCATGTTGTCTCTCCGACTTTAGGTCAATCGGGTGGGATTTGGGTTCTCTAGAATGTTGGTCTTCTTGTTGCCCATGACGTACTTATTTCCCCTCTGTTCATCCATATTCTCCTTCAATATGATCCCGCGGTGGATCCTACAGAGATTAGTGCTGTGTACATGCCACCTCGGCCTATGGAGAAAACTCAGGTATGGAACTCCCTTCAATATATACACACTTCTGTTCGATACCCTTAGCTTCTTGTAGGAGATTTTAATGCTATCTTAGTCCAAGATAAAAAGGGGGAATTCCTTCCATCCCACGCATTTACGTCATCTTAAGAATTTTATGCATGCATGTAATATCCAAGATCTAGGGTTTACTGGTCAAACTTTCACCTGGAAAGCCAATAGTGTGATAGGTCACCATGTTAGAAAGAGACTTGACCGGGGTCTTGGTAATGAGCGTTGGATGTCTAGGTATCCAACTACCCAATTTTCTCATCTTCCAAATGTTGGGTCTGACCACTGTCCATTATTGCTAGATACCTATCCTTCCCTCTCCAAACCCCCAGCATGATTTATTTACTTCTCTGAGTGGGCATTCTATTTGTCTTTTACTAACCTCTTACACTACCACTGGAATGCCCCAGTCCATGGTTTGCACTCTTTCTCTTTGTAATGCAAGTCTCCGTACTTTAGTAGAGAAGATTGACGTTGGAAACAAACTGCTTCTGGGAATATGTCTAATTCAATTTATTCCTTAAAAGAGGAATTCATCATTTCAGAATGTGTATTAACGCTAATATGGATCCCCTGTTAGTTTTTCGGGAGAACCACTTACAATCACAACTTCTGCACTGTATGAACTTAGAACGCTAGTACTAGTGCAATAAGAATAAAAATAAGTGGCTTTTGGAGGGTGACCAAAATACTATTTTTTTCATGCTTGTGTCATGCAATAACATAATAATTCGATTCCTGATATTTTCAATCCTGACACTGGATGGCATACTAGTGTCCAGGATGTCCATGCTCAATTTAAACACTTGTATAAGAACCTTTTTATTACCACCAACCCCCCTATTCCGTCGTATGAATATAATTTTATTCAAGTTAAAACTACCAATGTTACTCGTTTACTGAAACATGTCACTGACGCTAAAATTTGGCACAACTTGGGTACTATGGGGAAAAATAAGAGTCCGGGAGCTGATGGGTTGGCATGTGAAATTTTTCAAAACCATTCGAAAATTGTCTTAGTTAAAGGTTTTTCCACCTCTAGTCGACTCCTTTGTGCTCTTAATAAGATCATTCTCGTTTTTATCCTAAAAATTCCCCACCTCACTTAAGTTAAGCACTTTCAACCCATCAGTTTATGTAATATTATTTATAAACTTATATCTATGATCTTGGTTATTCACATGTGGCCCAGCCTTCAGTACCTTATGTCCCCTTATTAAAATCCCTTTATTGCCACTCGTTATATTCAGGATAATATTCTAATCGCCCATGAGATTTTACATATTGTGCATAAATCTGAATCGAGAAAAGGTAGTTGTGCCATAAAATTCATTTAACTAAAGTCTACGATCAAATGGAAAGGTCGTTTATCCAATTGGTTCTCCCACAACATGGGTTTACACATATTTGGATTCGATATCTTATGGAATATGTTTCCTCTAGGTCATTCACCACACTCATTAATGGCCATATGGGGACCATTTTTTACCCAACTCGAGGGCTTCGCCAAGGCGATCCACTCTCACCTTACTTATTCATCTTGGCACTGGATGTCCTTTTACGAATCATCGAATCAGACTGCCGTTTAAAATATATAACATCTCCCCTCTCCCAAAGGACGCCCTATTCCTGGGATTGCTTTTTCTAATGAATGTATTTTTACCTTCAACCTACGCCATCTTTTTTGGCTCACTTTCATCATCTTTTAACTACAGTTGGTCATTATTCGGGTCAAACCTTTAACAATGATAAATATATAGTCAATTTCGGCCCTTCTACTCCGCGTGCCATTAAACAAACTACTTTTCACCAACTGGGACTTCATGCGTATCATGGGAAGGGTAAATATCTTGGTTTACCTCTTATTAAGGGTAGGGTAATGCGCTAAATGTTTTCTAAACCTACTGAGGATGTCGACTGCCGCTTACATGTGTGGTATAATAATTTCTTATCCTGTGTTGGTCACACCACTTTAATTAATGAGGTGCGTAAGGTGTGTAATTCACTTCCATCTTATTACATGTCCGCATATCCGACTCCTCCCCATATTCTTACTATATTATCAAAAAATATTAAATCTTTCTTCTGGAATGCTTCAAAACTTTCTCATAAAACAACTACAATCCCTTGGGCTATGATTACCCTTCCCAAACAATATGGTGGTTTGGGCATAAAAAAGTTACACTCCTTAAATACAACTTACATGAGTAACTTCTTTGGAAAAAATTTACCGTGCCCCACAGCCTCTGGACTAAAATAATGAAACATAAATATTTTTTACACCAATTTGTTGGAGTCTCATAGTAAGTCAACTGACTCGTGGTTCTGAAAAAAATTTATGCTTTAATCCCTTCCTTTGTCGCTAGGATAAAATGGAGACTTTGTTTCGGCTCTATTTCCTTTGGGAATCATATTTGGATCCTGTAGGATTTTTTCAATCACCTTTACCCGTATATTCCTCCCCATATTTTAGTTGCCCCCTACACACTTTCATATCTAATGGGCAGTGGGACATACCGACTTTAGATCAGTGGCTTCCATTGGATGCTATTCACCGTATTTTTGCCCTGTATGTACCATCCCAAGACTCGTCGGATGTTCCATATTGGTGGACTAAATCTACCAGAACTTTTATTCTTAAATTGACTTATCTATAACACCCTGCGTAATCTGAAAAGAGAGGTGGCCAGCCGCCACTGCCAAACTACGTCGGGCGTCACTAAATAAGTAATCATTCTTAGCATGTGATAGATATGAGACACATAAATTTATTCAACAAGATAATAATTAAATTGATCCAAAAAATAATAACCATTCATGTAATATTAAAATCCATCACCATGTTAATCTCCAAAATAATCCAATCTCAAAATAAATAAATTAACTGTATATATTTGAATAAAAAAAGTAAACAATTGTGGAACCAAATGGCCCACCAAATCATTAACAAAAGTCTCATAATAGGAATGGGACGAAAATTAAATAAAATATAACTAATAAGCATCTAAAGTAAACTCTAGTTGTACCTCCAAAATATCTCTAATTACCCCTATGCAGCTACTCTAGCACTAACCTGAAATGTTAGTCAACGCAATTGGTCAGAGTTCACCGCATGAATACTAGCTACTCTCCCCAATTAGGGCCCGTGAACCTAGACAGTAGCCTTATACATAATAAATACCACAATAGAATATTTTAAATTAAATGAAATAATTATTAACGAGCGAATAAATGTAAACTACGAATATCTACCATAAAACTAATGCACCCTCAAGTGTAAGCTCAAATATTCCATTAATATTATTATTACAATTTTATTATCATACATACTTAAGTTATTTAACCAATTATTTTAATTCATACAACACCAATGTGGCCAGTCGACCCCTTATCGGCCATGTACAAACTCTTGGAACGCTTAAAGTTCTACATATTACACTCATTCCCCTCACTATAGCTAGTCAACCCGTATTCTGTTAGCTCTACAAATACTTGTGAGGTTCCACACACGACATGTCACTATAGCCCATCAGCCCATTTAACTGTCACCCCGTATATACTCGTGACGCCACACATACCCACATTGCTATAACCAGTCGGCTCGTTTAACTGTCATCCCTGCAAATACTCACGTCGCAAATCCGTTTTTAATACCCGTTTATTATCTTAGGTATTAATTCTCAATTTCTTATTTTCTCATCATATCATTTTCTCATTATTTTATTTTAGCCCTGTCCTATTATAAAGTGTAATACCTCAAGTCTACCCCTAGTCCCATACCTAGAGGTCTCCAAAACATAACCACGTCCTAACCTATTTTGTAGGATGAATTTCTATCAATTATTTCTTCCTAGTCTCGCATCTAGGCTATCCAAATTAACAGAACGATACCAAAATCAAACCCACACCAAAATATCCCATCCGTAAAAATCTACATTAACTAGTTCCATACCTAGAAAGTATTAACCACAACTAAGGCATACCCACTAGTCACTTACCTAGCAAGTATTCCTAAAATTAAGGTCAGAACACACTACCTAAAATCTTACCATCCCCGCACTGTCGAATATTATTGAAACAATAAGTCATACAATCCAATTTATCAACAAATGCACAATTTCTCATATAATCACAATTAACCTCAATTTAATTTATTGGGTTCATCGCCGTTATTAACACAATAATTTTATTCAGCAAATATGTCTTACATCATGCGAATTTATGAAGCACATAATAATAATTCATTTTAATCATACCTACATAATTTTATGTGGTTGTACAAATCTAATTCTCATTAAAATCGAGTTATTACGGTTTCCACATGCAAACCTATACCCATATTACCAAAAACCCAACCTCTACTCTAAGCACAAAAAGGTTATAGGTATTAATTCATATTAGTATTTCTAAGAAAAATTGTGTCAAATTAGTTTTTACTTTTCCAATTAAGGTTGCTAATTTATTTTAAGAAAACATGTAAATTAATGTTTAGGCGATATTTAAAATGCATAATACTAAAGAGAGAGAATAGAAGTACTCAAGCCTCCTGAAAAGTAATTTAAAAATTCTGATTAGACCGTTGTAATCCTCTCTAAAAATTAAGGAAGATTGATTTTTAAACAATCTTTAGAAAACACCAATTAAGACTTCAAATCTTGAGTTGGATATTGAATAAATTTAGGGCTAGGTTTAGTAGCTGAATGATGGTAAAGATGGAGAAGTCTTCTGGAGGAGAAATTGGTGAAAAAGTGTTTAGAAAAGTCTAACCCCAAGCTAATTAAATGTCAAAAAAAGATTAGAGTTTAAGTGAGATTAGAATTCTTAAGAAAGTAAAGCAGTGTCGGATCTGATCCATTCCAAATCAATTCTCCCTCAAGGTCGAATCGATTCAGTTTGGATTAGGTTGGAAGTTCGCCTAGTTTTTATATATAAGTTTAAAAAAATTCGATTCTTTCCCCGATTTCAATCCCGATTAAAATTCTACTTTTCATAAATAATGTAAGGACAATTTGTCCATCTTTATGTATATGTTATGTCATACGCCGTTACAAGATTGATGGTTGAAAAGATCACATCGTCATCAACGAAATCCGAAATCCGAAGATCAAAAGAAGAAGGAATCTGGAAACAGTCAGCCGGACCGGTCCGCCACAAAATAAAAAGAACCGATCCGCCCAGGACCGGACCGGACCGCCTTGCAAAATGAGTCCAGAGAGCACCGAACCGATTGCGAACCGAATCGGCTTCAAATTAAAAGAACCGATCAGCCATCGGACCGATCCGCCTGAGGCCCGGACCGATCCGCCCTGGATAAACTCTGCCAGATCGTGTAGCAGATTTTTTAGGGTTTTGACTCCTTAATTAAACCACGATCAGTAGTTGGTTTCTATAAGACTTTCCCACATTTTTCAGAGCATATCAACCCTAAAGTCTTCACCTATTGAGTCCTATGATTCTAGGTTTTTAGATTCACACATCTTCCATATCTATGTGAATCAAGTTTGGTAACCCAAGAACACCATTGTTGTTGTTCAACCCTTTGTGAAGTGGACCGCTCCTTCCTCTTCATTGCAGCCCTACTGGACAGGGATAGTTCCAGCCGCCAACCCTACTGGAAAGGGAGTCTTCCAGCCGCGACTACAGAATCCGATGCCTGCGGGTAATTCTTAGTCAAAAACTTGTATTTCAGTGTAATCCGATTGTAAGCCGTTTCTCTTACAAATTATAGTGATATACAAATGGTTTTGCCCCTGTGGGGGATTTTTCCTTAATTATGTGTGTTTGAATAACTCTTGCATGATTTCATATTGTTTCAATCACACCTAGTTGCATGTTTAGGGCTTGTTTGGGCTAAAAAGGTGTTTATTATATTATTTCTTAATTGAACGCAAGCGCCAACTCTTTCAAATTGGTATCAGAGCGGGTTGCGCTAATTTATCGCGTATTCCTATTTTCCGCAAAAATTGTGTGATATTGATTTTTTTTTAAATCAGTTTTATGAAAAATCGCAATTTTTCAATGGAACGCCCATTTAATGAGGAGCCTATTTTTGAAAAATTTCACGACCGTGCTGAAAAATTAAAATTTTTGAATTTGAAACTTTGCAAAAGAATTAAAGTTTTGGAAAAAGAAAATTCTCTCTTTATAAGTAACATTGAATATTTGCAAGAGTTTCAAACTCAAAGTGATATTTGTCGTGAGCACTTTGGTAATTTGTGTACTGATTTTGATTCTTTAAAAATTGCCAAAAAGAAGAGTGATGAGAGAGTCCTAGTTTTAGAGAAGGAATTGGAGGACTTAAAAAATTCTAGGGTTCCCGTTTGTGCCGTCGAGGATAAAAAATTAATCGATGATTTTACGGCACGCGAAAAGACTCTTAGGAATAAGTTTGTTTTAATTGAGGGGGAGCGTGATGAACTGTTAAGTTTAATTGATAATTTGAAGAAGGCGTTCCTTAATTTGGAAGAGTCTAATTCTTTGCTTGAGTCAAAAATTTTGAAGTTAAAAAATGATTTGACAGACTCAAGTAGGTTTGATAGTGATGGTAATGGCTCATCGTGTTCTCATGCTTCTAATGCTAAAGCCAAAATCATTATTTGTTTTAGAGGGTCAACTAATTCCAAGGACGCTAGAAAAGATCACACTTTCGGTGTCATCCCACCCGTTTACACATGCTCATATTGTGGGAATGGTCACCTTAGGCAATTTTGTTTTGATCTTGGAAGAGGTCCTAGGAATTCGAAGTCTAGTATTTTGTTGGTTCCCAAAACCCCTTGTCGGCGTGTTTCATCCATTTGGGTTAGGAAATCACTTTTGGAGGAACTAGATTTTAGACAAGTTGATTCCCGTTTGCTTGCACATGATTCTGCTCTTGCCATATCATATAGATGATTGTGTTTGCATGTTTGTCATACGCTAGTTATGCTTTTTGATATATTTTTGCTAGCTTTGTGACATGTACTTTTTGTATATATTTTTTTTGAAAAATTTTGAAAAATACAAAAAGATTTTTTGTTTAGAAAAATTTTAAGAAAAGCCCAAAAAGATTTTATTTTGATAAAATTTTTGAAAAATACAAAAAGATTTTTTCTTTTGTTTTGCACCTTTTATGGATGAGCATTTAAGATAGCCAAGTCACAACTTCATTTCATATATCCATGTGACTGTTTGGTAGAGATTTGAGATGCTACATCATTTCATCCATGTGCTTAACATTGATTGGAGTCCTTGAGATGTAATTAGTGATATCTTCCTACATGTTTGACTCCTATATCCTTTAATGCACACATGCACGGCTATATTTGATTATTACACTTGTCTATCACATATTGGCTTGAGTGTTTCTATCTTAATTCTGTCCATACAATGTACAATATGCGATAAAACTTGACAAGATTGGATTGCATGTAAAAACCGTTTTGGTGAGACTGTGTGTTTTTGTATAACGAGGAGGGGCTGCGAAAGGTAATCATATATCCTTTGCGCAAAAGCCACCGTTAAAAAGGACCTAAAAAATGGAGGAATTTTAATATCCGAGGTCCTAAGAGGTTAAAAGAGCCCGAAAAAATTTACAGGCAATAAAAAGCAATTCATGCCAAATATGGGCCACTTAGGTTTCACCATCAATTCTCCAAAGTTTGAGAATTTAGTATTCCTCTCTTCAAAATATAAATCTGATGGAGTTTGGTTGGAGATTGAAAAACGGGTTTGCACTTCCTTGAAAGTTCTGAAAAAGCATGAAAATCATTTTGGACGTTATTGGTGTAGAAATCACTTTGAGCTTTGATTTATAGATTTGATATAGTCAATGTCTTATATTTCCAATCTTTTACACCAAAAGAAGCATTTGAGTTCATTCGTTAGGAATATCCAATATTCATCGTGCACATATGTCATGTTTGTCTGCTTTGATTTTCCTATCGAATTTTGATCACACCTCTTCATTTACGCTATTCTTCGACTTGGTTGCTTTGTGTTCATTCATGGTGTGGTTTTATCCCAGTGACACCCCGGTTTTGCTTGTTTATTTCATTTCTCTTATTTGTCTATTTGGGGACATCATAAAAAGGGGGAGAATGAATTATGTAATTATGGGGGAGAATTGAAATTTGAGTTTGCTCATAAATTGATATATATATATATATATATATATATATGTTTATCTCATCATTTCAAACTCGATATGTCACTTGGGGTATTTTGCTTTATCTCATGTGTGTAGGTACATCCTTGATAATCCCATGATACACACCCTGATGAGAAAAGCGTGAAGATTCCTGAAGAATTGAAGAACAAACGATGCTGCCTTAGTCATATGTACCTCTTTCAGTTTTGGGTTCATGGAAGGGTAGATCTGTATAGGCATTGTTCATACTTGATAATTCGTATTTTTTATGGTTGTTCCGGCATAGACATAGGGGGAGATTTGTAAGGACAATTTGTCCATCTTTATGTATATGTTATGTCATACGCCGTTACAAGATTGATGGTTGAAAAGATCACATCGTCATCAACGAAATTCGAAATCCGAAGATGAAAAGAAGAAGGAATCTGGAAACAGTCAGCCGGACCGGTCCGCCACAAAATAAAAAGAACCGATCCGACTGCGGACTGATCCGCCCAGGACCGGACCGGGCCGCCTTGCAAAATGAGTCCAGAGAGCACCGAACCGATTGTGAACCGAATCGGCTTCAAATTAAAAGAACCGATCCGCCATCGGACGGATCCGATCCGCCCTGGATAAACTCTGCCAGATCGTGTAGCAGATTTTTTAGGGTTTTGACTCCTTATTTAAACCACGATCAGTAGTTGGTTTCTATAAGACTTTCCCACGTTTTTCAGAGCATATCAACCCTAAAGTCTTCACCTATTGAGTCCTATTATTCTAGGTTTTTAGATTCACACATCTTCCATATCAATGTGAATCAAGTTTGGTAACCCAAGAACACCATTGTTGTTGTTCAACCCTTTGTGAAGTGGACCGTTCCTTCCTCTTCATTGCAGCCCTACTGGACAGGGATAGTTCTAGCCGCCAACCCTACTGGAAAGGGAGTCTTCCAGCCGCGACTACAGAATCCGATGCCTGCGGGTAATTCTTAGTCAAAAACTTGTATTTCAGTGTAATCCGATTGTAAGCCGTTTCTCTTACAAATTATAGTGATATACAAATGGTTTTGCCCCTGTGGGGGATTTTTCCTTAATTATGTGTGTTTGAATAACTCTTGCATGATTTCATATTGTTTCAATCACACCTAGTTGCATGTTTAGGGCTTGTTTGGGTTAAAAAGGTGTTTATTATATTATTTCTTAATTGAACGCAAGTGCCAACTCTTTCAAATAAAATCTAACATTTAAAATGGCTAGAAAATAATAATATCTGATGGAACACAAGGCCCCCAATTTTAAAATTCTTTCAATTAAGCGATATGGTTAAATTAAATTCCCAACTAAAATTCCATTCAAATTTAAAACAAAACAAACTTCAAATTTTAATTTCTTTCAAATTAAAATTAAACTAAACTAGAAGTGAAATAATAACTACTCAAACATTAATTTTCACTTAAATACAATTAATTCAATCCAAGTCCTAAAATTTGCCTAACAATAATTAACTCATTTATCAATATAGGCCAACACCAATTTTAACAAATTAAATATGTTGACTTGAATCAAATTAAACTAACACAACCCACATAATTTATTAGCACCAAATTAAGCAAGATTGCAAATTAAACCAAATTTTATCTTTTGAACCTAAGCATGTGTTCTAGGTGAGTTAAACAAGATAAAAGAAATAATATCACTACACGGCAATGTACAAGGAAAACCCACAATGGAAAAAACTTCGGAAGCCTCTGGCCTAACAAATCCACTAGATACGGTTTTATAATTACAAGACGAAAAGACTTACAACACTCGACTTGACTCCCTTCAAGCCAGGATACTTCTTCTTGCAAATAACTTTGTTTAGTTGATAACCACGCCGTACATCACAGTCTTGGAGTCCACCAACGGAGGCAAAACCCACCGTCAACCACACATGATGCCTTTCACCATATGAGAAATCCGCAGCACAAACTTCTTCTCCTTTGTGGGTAGAGAATGAACCCAAACTTCTCTTCTTGTTAGTGTAGAGAAAAATCGGTGCCCAACAAACTCTCCAAAAAGAATATATATATATATATATATATATATATATATATATGTGTGTGTGTGTGTGTGTGTGTGTGTGTGTGTGTGTGGAAGCATGGAATTAAATTAACATATGGGTGTACATGTGTTTTTGAAAGATTTTAATCCATTTAAATCATGAACACAAAAAGGAAATTTTTCTCTCAAGTATGTTGCTCTCTCTTTTTCTTGGAGGGAATAAAAAATTTCCTGAAAAAAATGTTTTCCGCACTTAGTTATTCAGGAAAAAAGTAGTGGGAAACAAGTGGGAAGTTTTATAAAAAAAACTGTCAGAAAAACTGCCCAGGTCATTCGAAGGAGTTAAACACTGAATTTTCATTAGAAGGAAATACAATCTCGTTCAAACGAATTTTTTACTAACATGAATTTAGAGAGTTTTAACACAAAGTCGTTGGAATCCTCATTCGAAATGTCATTCGAACGAACTACTTTGAACGAGAAAAAGTCGTTCGAACGACTTTTCAGAAAATTAAAAAAATCTTAAAAATTCATTTGAAGCCCAAAACTTTTTATACAAATCTAAAAATAAAAAGTCGTTTAGACAAAAAACACCCATAAAACTATTCCAAGTCTCCCTATATATATTAAATTCATTCATACCTTTTGGATAGATTGGAATCCTCATGCTGATGACGTGAAATGTGGCACTAGAAACTCGACAATGATGAAGCTTTAAAATCTGGCGGCTATGACTTAAACTTCTTCAAATATCATAGGCTTTATAGGAACAAACTTCTATCCTATGACTCAAATGGTTTTGTCCGAAATTGAGCCAACACTACATAAGACTCAATTGAAAATTTGTGTACTTACAAATCTCCCCCTTTGGCTATTCTGGGACAAAGCCCAACCAAAAATCCTAAAGGGCCGTCAAGCCCGTATAGCCACAACATCCCACCCAAAACAATAAAAAAATATAGACGCGATGACTCGACCCAAGGATGAACCGCTTTGCCGCTTTAAATATGCCGCTAAAAGAATTTTCCTGCACACTTAAGAAAATCATTAAACGCATAGGGAATAAAAAAAATATAAAGTGCATAAAATTAAATTTTCCCCTTTTATCTAACAATAATCTGCCTAAAAAGGTAATGCTCTCCCCCTAAGTTAGATCTCCTAAACTAAAGGTTTAGATACAATTTCTTTACCTTTTTGTTCAGGAATAGACAAAGGTTAGAAAATAAATAAATAAGTAACTTATTTCTCCCACAATTTAATGCAAATACCATTTCTCCCCCTTAAATCTACACAAGGGATATGAATGAAGAAAAAACAAGTTAAACATGCAATGGTGACTAAGGTTATAAGAACAATTAAGTATATGGGCAACAAATAACAAGCAACTAATCCACAATCAAGGAAAAATAAATACGAAAAATGATACCAACTAAAATGTATTACACACAAGCATGGGATATCAACCAAAATTCGCAACAATATAGGTACCAATTATGACTTCAAAACATATATATACTAGCAAGCAAGACAAAGACTCAGAAACAAAAAATATATACCATATATATGAATACATAACATATACATAGGTATAAACACCACACATGACACAAAATACAGTGAGCTTTTCACACTCGTATGGAAAAAATGTGTCCAAATACATGTGGTAAATGGAAGTGTAGGGTGGTGAACTAGTAACAATTATATTTCAACCCAATCACTTAAAACATGTTCAAGGAGTTCTCATTTGATTGCAAAACTTTGTCACATTTAGATATAGCCTCATGTGACAATATAAATTGAACTCAATGAACAAAGATACACAATACACACAAGCCTAGAATTTTGATAATTTTACAAACCAATAGAGTCATGATAATAAAAGCTTAATTATGATACAAAGACATTGTGCAAACCCATTAATACATCCAACCAAACTCCTAAAAAAAATTCTTTTTCTTTTGAACATATTAACTAAACTATTTTTTGCCTTGGCAAATATTCTTTTTAATGCCACATTTTTTAAGCATTAACAGTCAATGGTGGCTTTACATGCAAATTAATTTTGTCTTTCGCAATCCGATTCCATTGATAAACAGCTACACCGGATAAACATATTTATCTATTTTTTAAAATTCGGGAAGCAGTTATTACATTAAAAAATATTCCATAGTCATAGCAAACTGTATATGACTAAATTGATAGGTAGCTCAAATAAGCATGTGACGTTTAAATTTCAAATGTGCTCGTACATCTGTGAATAGAGGCATATAAGAATAGAATCCATTAATCAACACAAAATCCAACTACTCTATGCATGCATGAAAAATAACATTTTAAGCATTTACACTCTTAACCAAAATTTTTAGCCACATGGAAGCGGAAAAGAAAAGGATTCAAGAACAAGTATATTCCACATAAAGTGTGTCAAACTAAAATATAAAAAAAAATCTTTTTGAGTTTTTCAAAAAAAATTCAACAAACAAAAATTCAACACAAAAGAAAAACAAGAAAGAATTTTTTTTTGATTTTTTCTCAATGAGACACAAACAAATAAACTAAATACAAAAGATATACACACATCATAATTCTAGCATGTGATTAATTCTAGCATGTGATTAAGCATGGAGTATATACTAGAAAATGATTAAAAAAAATATACAGCTAGCAAAAGAATATATCATGATGCACATAAGCTAGAGTATGAAAATATAACTAACACATTTAGCCTTTCGATTTAGCGTGGGAGGTTTCACGTGATAGCAAATGATAATCATAAATCCTATCTTGTAAATCCACCAAATCGAATTTCCTAACCCAAACTATTGAAACTTGATGCTCTCGGGATTTGGGAACCATGGTGACTCTACCCTCGGATTTCCTAGGATCCCTTTTTATATCAAAACATAATTTTCTAAGATGACCTTTTCAACCACAATGTGAGAAAGTAAAGACTTGGCAAAAGGTATAAACTAAGGATTGATCTTTGGAAGTGTACCTAGGAATTCTCTTAAAATAGTGGTTTTGGCTTTATTAGCGAAAGCACTATAAGAATCGAAGCCTATACCACAAGTGTAATTTTTTATTTGGACCGTGCCTAAGATTTTATCTAGTTTTTTTGGACCTACATTCCAAATAAAATTTGACCTTACTAGAGTCTCTCAATTTTTCTTCTAATTCTAAGACCCTAGACTCTAGCACAACCTTCCTCTCTTCAAACATGAGAGTTCTTCATTGTTTTCATCAAACCTCTAAGGTTATCTCTCTTGCCTTCAATATACTCAATCTTGTCTTGAAGAGCTCTCTCACGTGTCCTAAGGTCTTCCACTAAAGTAATATCTTCAATGACCTTAGCACGCTCTCTCAAACTTGCTTCTAACTTCAAATTAGAAATTTTTAATTTAATTGATTCTTCATATAACTCTCTAAAGGCAATTGGAAGTTCACTCTCATCAACCACTTCTTCACTTTCACTCTGTCTCTCTTCTCCGCTCTCACAACCATCAAAAATAAGGAAATCATAAACGTTGGCCTCAGAAGTGTCATGTATTTTAGTGTCATCATTGGACGAGCTCTCACTATCACTCACATGACTTGCCACGAACGCGGTAAAATTACGCTCAATGGGGGAATCGGGTCCCTCTTCCTTATCACTATCACAAAGGGTATCATTGTATGAAATTGGTTGCTTGCCCTCTCTCCTTAGTTTAGTGGGACATTAAAAAGCCCTATGGCCATACCCTTCACAACCAAAACACCGATTTGACTCGTCCCTATTTAGATCTTCATTTTGTCTTTTAGGGAATTTTTTGGCTATGTCATACTTAGATTTATCAAATTTCTTGAAATCATTTTTAGATTATCTTTGTTAAACTTAAGAAATTTTCTAGCAAACATAGCCATATCTTCCGAGTCAAAATCACTCTCATCATCTAAAATATATTTTTCCTCTTTTCGAGATTTCAAAGCGATGCCCTTATCTTTCTTCTTTTCGATCTTAGAGAAAAACATGTCAAGTTCATAGGTTTGTAAATGACCTACGAGCTCTTCTAGTTTTGTAGAGGCTAAAGTGGGTAAAGATTTCAGCACGGTCACTTTAGGAATAAATCTATCGAGTAGGAACCTTAAAATTTTCTTTACTACACGGTCGTCGGATATCGTTTCTCCCAAATTAAAAGATGAATTTACAATATCGAAAAGTCTAGCATAAAATTCATTAAAAGTTTCATTTTTAAGCATTTTTATGGTCTCGAATTGAGTGGTGAGGTTTTGGAGTTTCGAGGCTTTTACAACACTAGTTCCCTGATGGGTGAGTTGAAAAAGATCCCACATTTCTTTAGTGGTTTCACACATCATGATACGTTAGAATTCATCCGGTGTGATCGCACTAAACAAAGAATTCAAGCCTCGGGAATTAAAATTTGGTGATTTTAGTTCATTCTTAGTCCATCTCTCTATGGTTTGAAGACACGTTCATTTTTTACTAAGCATGTAGGTGGGGACCACCTGGTAACGATAGACATCCACACCCTCTCATCTATGGACTTTAGTGCGAATTTCATACGTGATTTCCAGTACGCATAATTAGAACCATCAAACACTAGAAATTTTGAAAATGGGGAAAATTCCATGTCTAAACAAAATTAAATTAAGGATCTTAACGCAATAAATTAGTGCTCCGTCTGATACCACTTGATGGAACACAAGGCCCCCAATTTTAAAATTCTTTCAATTAAAGAAGATGGTTCAATTAAATTCCCAACTAAAATTGCAATTTAAATTTAAAACAAAAAAACTTCAAATTTTAATTTCTTTCAAATTAAAATTAAACTAAACTAGAAGTGAAATAAAAACTTCTCAAACATTAATTTTCACTTAAACACAATTAATTCAATCCAAGTCCCAAAATTTGCTTAACAAGAATTAATTCATTTATTAATATAGGCCCACACCAATTTTAACGAATTAAATATATTGACTTGAATCAAATTAAACTAACACAACCCAAACAATTTATTAGCACCAATTTAAGCAACATTGCAAATTAAACCAAATTTTATCCTTTTAACCTAAGCATGCGTTCTAGGTGAGTTAAACAAGATAAAAGAAACAATCTCACTACACGGCGATGTACGAGGAAAACCCACAACGGGAAAAACCTCAGACGGCCCTAGCCTAACAAATCCACTAGATACAATTTTATAATTACAAGACAAAAAGACTTACAACACTCGACTTGACTCCCTTCAAGACCAACGCTTCTCCTTGTAAATACCTCTGTCTAGTTGATAACCACGATGTCCATTGTAGTCTTGGAGTCCATCAATAGAGGCACAATCCACCGTCAACCATGCATGGTGCCTTTTACCAGGTGAGAAAGTCAAAGCACAAATTCTTCTCCTTTGTGGATAGAGAATGAACCCAAACTTCTCTTCTTGTTAGTGTAGAGAAAACCCGGTGCCCTACAAACTCTCCAAGCAGAATATATATATATATATATATATATATATATATATATATATATATATATATAGAGAGAGAGAGAGAGAGAGAGAGAGAGAGAGAGAGAAGCTTGGAATTAAACTAACTTATGGGTGTATATGTGCTTTTGAAAGATTTTAATCCATTAAAATCATGAACACAAAAAAAACTTTTTCTCTGAAGTATGTTTCTCTCTCTTTTTCTTGGAGGGAATAAAAAAAATCCTGAAAAATATGTTTCTTGCACTTAGTTATTCAAGAAAAAAGTAGTGGGAAAATAAGTGGGCAACTAGGAAGTTTTATAAAAAAACTGTCCGAAAAACTGCCCAGGTCGTTTGAATGAGGTCGTTCGAATGATAATCTAACAAGTTAAACAATGAATTTTCGTTAGAAGGAAACAAAATCTCATTCGAACGAATTTTTTACTAATGAGAATTAAGAGAGTTTTAACACAAAGTCTTTGGAATCCTCGTTTGAAATGTCGTTTGAACGAGAAAAAGTAGTTCGAACGACTTTTCAGAAAATTCAAAAATTCTTAAAAATTCATTTTAAGCCCAAAACTTTTTATACAAAGTTCTAAATTTTTTTTTAAAAAAAACGTCGTTTAGACAAAAATAACACCCATAAAACTATTCCAAGTCTCCATATATATATATATTAAATGCATTCATACCTTTTGGAGACATTGAAATCCTCATGTTGATGACGTGAAATGTGGCACTAGAAACTCGACAATGATAAAGCTTTAAAATCTGGCCTCTATGACTTCAACTTCTTCAAACGTCATAGGCTTTGATAGGAACAAACTTATATCCTATGACTCAAATGGTTTTGTCCGGAATTGAGCCAACACTACATAAGTCTCAATTGGAAATTGCGTCCTTACAATATCCAAAATTTTATCTTTTTGAATTTCGAATTAATTTAAATAAATACCGATTTAAAATATACGGGGTGTTACATACTTCCCCACTAGCACAGGAATTTCGTCCTTGAAATTTGATGAAGCGTAAAACGTGCAAAATAATTTAAGGCTCATATATGCCTACATGTTAATTCCACGATTTAGGCGCCCCTACACCCAATCTTACACGCACCTACCCCACGATCAAAAATACAATATATATGTATATATATATATATATATATATATATATATATATATATATATATATATATATATATATATATATATATATATGTATCTAAGAAAATAACACGTACCATGCTACTAGCAACGTCGTGGCTTCTAAGACGCCTGCCCTGCCTGAGGCTCCCGAGTCAGAAGCATATAGCACCTATCCACTACGGTCACTGTTGGTGCTGTTGGCACTCCCTATACACCTGGTTCTACCGGTGCTGGAGTCCCTTGGTCGTGTGTGCCCTGCCCCTACTGGTCTTATGCCTTTGGACACCTAGAAGGTCGGTGCCCTATTTCTCCACAAATGAAACACGTGCCTATAAAAGGTCCGTACTGTTTGTTTGGTGCTCACTCATCCGACTATCCTTGCCCCTACCCTTGAGGGTCGTGCAGGACGCCATTGCCCTGATGCTCTTGACCTGTCCTCTATCTCTTCCATGTCTGATTATTGCGAACCACTACACCAAAAAGGCTAAATTGGCACCTTTTAGCCGTTTAGCCTTGTCACGGTCATTGACCATGACAAAAAAACACGCATTTTTTTATCACGGTCAAGGACCGTGACACGTCCGTGACAATTTGTTCAGCAAAAAAATTCCTACGCTTTCTTTTTTTCCACCGTTTTTGGCTTTCCCTCTCTTTCTCTCTCTAAGCGATTTCGAGCACTCTCTCTCTCTCTCTCTCTCTCTCTCTCTCTCTCTCTCTGAGGTATGTTTTTTTCCTCTCTTTCCCTTTCATTTCTATATGTGTGTGTATGTGTGTGGTGGTGTGGGGTGGGGGGGATGGGTGGTGTGTGTGTGTACATGTGTGTGTGTGTGTGCATGTACGTGTGCATGTGTGATGGGGGGAGGGGGATGGACAGGGGGGATAGGGAGAGGAGGGAAAGGGGCTGGGTGGGGGGCAGGGGGTGGTGGTGTTTGTGAAGGTGTGTGAATGTGTGTGTGGTGGGGTGAGGGGGGAAGGGGTGGTGGGGTGTATGTGTGTGTGCATGTGTGTGCGTGTGTGTGTGTAGTGGGGGGAGGGGGTGGGGTGGTGTGTGTGCGTGTGCGTGTGTGTGGTGGGGGTGGGGGGTGTGTGTGGTGGGGCAATCTCAACAATTGAAACGGGCAAATTGGTTAATAAAATATGTATTGCCCCTTTCATATGCAAGTAGGATTGCCCCTCATTAACTGATAATTGTTGAGATTCGAAATAACTTTAATTGTATAGCTTTAATAAAAATAAATTGTATAGCTTTAATTGTAACTTTAATTGTATAGTTTTATATGAAAGTAAATTAATAATTAGTGCCCATTTCATATGAAAGTAGGATTGCTCCTCATTGTAAATTAGTAAATTAATAATTGTATACTTTAATCGTTAATTTAATTGATGAAATGAATTAATTGATTAGATGAATTAGAAGGAGTACGGGATACACATTTATTGTTGCGGTTGGATTATAGTGGATCGATGTTGGGTTGGTTAATTTTAGAAGTGGTATGACCATTGGATTAATGTCCATATGGGGGTGGAATTTTTCAACTTTTTTTTAAAATTAATTTGTATCACGAACAAATATATATATATATATATATATAGTATGATAATCAAATGAAACATACTTGAAATTACATATAGTGCGCATAGATACTAGCCTTCTAGTTCTTATGTGTACGCATTCAATAGCCCTTAGACCCGTTCGAGAGTCATTACCCCTGTAATGAGATCTCTCGAATTGTCCCGTTTGGACAGTTTGGGACTGCATAATTTCTGTACATCAATAACGAGCCGTGGTCAATTGTCCAACATGCGCCAAAGCGTCTAAATAGTAGTGTGGATGGCTTGGCTGCTCCTACCGAATATCAATCCATTTTTTATGATAACTCGAATTTTAAACAATTTTTCAATTTGTAATAAATATTCCAATTTGTACCGAAACATCCATTTTAATGATTTTAATTGATTTGCACTTTATCATTTTCACTCTTGTGTAGTGTGCGTGTGTGTGGGAAGTAGGGGTGGGGGTGGGGATGTTTCACTCTTGTACATATTATGAGCTAGATGTTGTTGTTTTGGAATTCAGAATTGAGGTGTTTAACAGTAACAATTCATTTTTATTTGAAGTAATTGTACATAATTATGCACAGTTATCACGGACTTATCATGGTCATTGACCTTCATTATAAATTTTTGTGTGTGTGTGTGTGTGTGCAAGTGTGTGTGTGTGGGGGGGGGGCAGGGGGTGGTGGTGTGTGTGTGTGTGCAGGTGTGTGTGGTGGGGTGAGGGGGTGGTGGGGTGTATGTGTGTTTGTGTGCAGGTGTGTGCGTGTGTGTGTGGTGGATTATAGTGGATCGATGGTGGATTATAGAAGGAGTATGGGATACACATTTGTTGTTGACATTGCTATTGGATTATAGTGGATCGATGTTGATTTGGTTAGTATTAAA
Source organism: Sambucus nigra (assembly GCA_949130495.1). Classification (NCBI taxonomy): domain Eukaryota; kingdom Viridiplantae; phylum Streptophyta; class Magnoliopsida; order Dipsacales; family Adoxaceae; genus Sambucus; species Sambucus nigra. The sequence goes on from OX422213.1 coordinate 147,595,501, forward strand.
AGTGGCATGACCACTGGACTATTGTATATATGGGGGTGGGATTTTTCAACTTTTTTTGAAAATTACTTTGTATATCGAACAATATATATATAGTATGATGATTAAATGAAACATACTTGAAATTAAATGAAACATACTTGAACTCACCCTTTAGAGGAGATGGAGGAGATGTGGGGGGGGGGGGGGGGGGCAGGGATGGGGGGGGATAGGGGGTTGAGTGTGTGTGTGAATGTGCACAGGTGTGTGTGTGTGTGTGTGTATGTGAGCGGGTGTGTATATGTGTGTGTAGTGTGCGTGTTTGTGCGTAATGTCCCTTGTAAATGAATTGATTGGTTATTAATTTATTTAGTAAATTAATATATGATTGCCCCTCATTGTAAATTAGTAAATTAATATATGATTAATTATGAAAGTAGGATTGCCCCTCATTGTAAATTAGTAAATTAATAATTGTATACTTTAGTTGTTAGTTTATTTGCATGTCTTCTTTTAATTCATTTTGATATGTACTAATAACATTTTTTTACAGCAAATGTCTCCTTCAGGTATTAAGGTGAGGATGATGATGCTTGTTATGATGATGTAGTCTGGGCTCGGTGGTAGCGGAGGCGACGAGGGCTCCTCGGCTCCTATGCTCCCCAAATATGGAAAATTGGGGATGACCATCGAGAACAAGTCGGGGCTATTAGCGAGATCCCTCGAGCTAGTAAAGACGATCATCGGCTCCGGGTACATTAGTTGGAAGGAGGTGCCATATGAGCTCAAGTTAGCTATTTAGGTGGTACTATAGGTAATGTATTTATATTTATATTTATATTTATATTTATATTTATATTTCAATTTCGATTTCGATTTCGATTTCAATTTCATTTTATATTTATATTTATTTGCAACTAACATTGTAATTGTTGGACAAGAACAATTCAGCCTGGATCCAAAGCTACGCGATTCCATCTTGGAGCAGTTGAGGGAGCAACACAAGACGTGGAAGAAAAATATGCGGACCTGGTACTTTGAGAAGACACGAGAGTCCATTATCTAAAGGAGTGAATCCGTCCCGACGAAGGAGCCGATCTCATTGGCACAATGGCAAAAGTTCATTGACAATGAGATCAGGGAGCGACAATTGGCATCTCGCCAATCAGGGAGGGAAAACTGGGCAAAAAAGACGGACGTGCACTACTCCAGTCGGACGTCTTATGCCAAGGTGGAGCATAGGATGATGGTAAGATTTAATTTTTCTATAACTACAGAAATATATTATTCTGCATTATTTTACTTTGCGGGGCCGATACTAATTTTATTTTATTTTATTTCATGGGACAGGGAGTGGCCCTGGGGGTAGGCCACATAGGCTCAATACTTATGTGGCTCTTCGGACGAAGAAGGGGAAGGACAAGGAGGTGTCCCCAAGCATCGCGGCCATGATTGTAAGTAATCCGACAATTTACTTTTTGTTAATTACGTTATAATTTTTTAATTTACTTATTTTACTAATCATGTGCTTTTTGTCATTTCAGGCAAAGCTTAAAGAAGTGCATGAGTCGCAGTCTGATGCCAACAAGGCATCTTTGTCCACAAACGCACTTAGCCAAGTGCTTGGCTCTGATCACAAGGGGAGGACAAAGGGGTGAACTCGTAGGTGGCCAAATCTAGGATCATCAGATTGGATAAGAGCGACACCGGGTTAGCTCGAACGGTGAACTCGCATGACGCGAAGCTGTCCCATTTAGAGGCAACGGTCCAAGATATGTTCTCATTAATAAAGCGTTCGTTGGGCGGCGGAAAACGCAAGGGGAAAGGGAAGGATAATGTGGTCGGGGAGGGGGTGCGGGAGGACGAAGTGCAGGATGACGAGGATGTGGACCTCGCTGCTTCATCGCCAACACGTGCGGACTTTGATGATCCACTTCCCTATTTGCCTCCCTTCAACCGAACGATATCGATGCTTGGTTGGACGAGCGTATTTATACTGGACATATTTGATGGTCAGCGGATAGGGCGGGGGTTGAGGGACCCGAATATTGTCCAGGGTGGACTAGTTCATGGACGTGAGCTTCAAGACATCGAGTCCAAGGTGCTCGTCACGCATGTGATACCCGGGAAAGAGAACTTCCCATTGTGGTTGCACGAACAATGCGGCACGATGTATATCAGTGGGTGTGTCAATTCGTATATCGTGTGGCCTACTCACCTCCTCGGATTTAACCTTACCCAAGACATGTAGTGACATTATTTGAATTGAATTGTATTATTTTTTAGTTGGTACATTTGAATTGTTTTTAAGTTGGTACATTTGAATTATATTTGGATTATATCGTGATTCATATTGTTTTTATTTTGAATATATATTTTCATTATCTCTAGTTTATTTGGATATATGATGTTTGAACAGGTACAACGTTGCTATAACATGTACAAATATACTGCTGGGCAGTGGCAGTGGTCATACTGCCCAGCAAAGTTTTTTCAATTCTGCCCAGAATTATCACGATCATTGACCGTGACAAGTCCGTGACAAAGGAACTTATCACGGACTTGTCACGGTTAATGACCGTGATAATTTTTTAAAAAGTGTCACGGGTTTGTCACGGTTTATAACTGTGATAACACTTGTCACAGTTAGTGACCGTGACACGACCGTGACAATTATAACGAGCTTGTCATGATCAATGACCGTGACAAAAAAAGTTATCTCGCCCAGAATTGTCACGATCATTGACCTTGACAAGTTGAACTTGTCAAGGTCAATGACCGTGACAATTCGGCAGATTTGGTGTAGTGACCCTTGTTCTCTCCTCCTTGACCATTCAACTCTTGTCACCTCCCCAACTTCTTTTGATAATTTACTTTCTCCTGCCACGAAAATATTATGACGTCCACCACTTGAGTGTATGTAGTGTACGCCAAATTCCCCAACACCATCTGTCGAATAGACCAAGATAATCCTTTAATAAAACACTCCATCTTCTTCGCCTCAGTATTTACCTCCTTCGTTACAACCATTGATAAACTCGTGAATTCCTGCACATATTCAATAATTGATTTTGATCCCTGCTCTAAGTCCAAAAACTCCCTTTTCTTCATGCTCCTAATCGCATATGGGAAATATTTATCATTAAAATTTATCAGAAAATCTCCATAATTCAAGAAATCCTTGTCCTCTGATGTGGTGACACTCTCCCACCACTGTAATGCATCTATTGTCAGCTTGAAGTTAGCCAACATCTGTTTATGCACATCATTGCAGTCCACCATCCTCAAGTGTCTCTCCATGTCTCTCCTCCATTGGTGAGAAACCGTTGGGTCAGATCTCCCTATAAAGGTGGGAGGATTTACCCTATGGAAACTTGCCCTCACCCTATCCCAAGTCGAAGTAAGTGTACCATGATGTTGCACCTCTAAATTCACCCACCTCTAACTCCCTACTTCGATACCAGTCTCCGTGGCCTCATGCACTATAGCCACCAATTCCTCAACATTCAACACAAAATGCCTCTGCATCTCCTGACTCGCGGTTCCAGAAACTGAACCATCTCTCATATCTCCAACTCTCCTTGTGTTCTCCATCTGAAAAGATTGTGACACCCCACCTAATAAAATATTGGGCGATCAGTCCTATATCAAATTAAAATAGGAGCCTCATATGGTTCATTCTTATCATCACTGTCAAAAACTTTTTAAAACTTACTAACCACCTAGTATTCAAAAAGCTGGTGATAAATTTTATCTTTATTAATCCAAGACAAAAATAAGTACGAAAATAAAATAAAACATCCAATACTGATAGAACCAATCATCACATAATAAATGTCTTGCCGAATAAACCATCGGTTAAATCCAAACCAACGTGAATAACAGATAACAAATCCCATACAATTAGAAAGGAAAATAACTAGATAAAACTGGGAGAAACATGCTCGAAGTAACTGATGTGAATCCCTACACTAGGAATAGAAAAGACAGATGCGCCTATTCAAATCCTGCAACATCCACATGTGCTTCAGCTGCGAATCCCTTGAATGAATTTAGGCCTGGCGTCCCTATGGCTGGAGACCTAAAAGGTTTTGAAATATATTTTATAGCAAGCGTTAGAACCCAAAACATTTTGAAAATATTTAGCAAGTGCTTAAATTACAGAAATTTAAAAATGCATGAATGCGCTTCATATTTAGGCCAGTGTCGCACTCCTTTGAGGACAGACTCAACCCTCAACTAATGTTCATACCTAACGCTTCCTTTATATCCCACCTAATCCTCTGCCCCGTAACTAAATACTTGACATAATACTCTCCTGACGTACTACTCTAGCCCGAGTATGTCTAAAATAAGATATATAAATATATATATATATATATATATATATATATATATATATATATCAACCCAGGATACTCAGTCCCACCTGGAGTTCCGAGACAACTATGGTCCATCGAATCAGAACGTAAATAATAAATGTAATGGAGGCAGTCATATTTCCATCCTGAAAGTGAGATAAGCCCCTCACCCATATAACGGACGCTATGACCTGGGGATATACTCACCCAACTTCTCAAGCTAAGGGATTCACCCACATCGTGCAACCTTCCTCAATAGCACTAGAGTATATGAATTAAATAAATATCTAATCACCAATATTTAAGCACACACAATTTATATACTATCACACTACCGTATATATACTTTAAGTTTAATCCCGACTTTACCGTGTACAATGTCCGTAACACTTAGCCTAAAGTATTTCCGAGTCTGTGGTCCGACTCTAAATTAAGCTATTCCTCACAATAGTTAATTAAATACTTTGGCGTCACTCAACCAATATACCCAAGTCGATTATTATTCAGAATTCAAATGCCCAAATTCCATTAATAAGTTTGACACACACTTATTAATTAATTCCAACCTTAATGTCTCTCTCACATTAAATATAAAACAACCTTATATTGTTTGTTCTTAAAATCCTAAACCATCCCAGATTTAAGATGCTTCCTTATTGTACCTAATTATCCCTTAAATTCCCACCTAGGTCAATCAGAACAGTAAAAACCAAAAATGGGTTGAATTTTGCCATCTCGTTCGAACGAGAAACGACGTGGTTTGAACGACAAGTAATGTCATTTGAACGACAATCACTTTCATTCGAACGACCCTCAACTTTATCCCTCTTTTCGTCCAGAATCAGTCCTCTGCCATTAATAAAACCTTAAAACCTTTCTTACCCAGAAACTAACACAGAATTTACACAGTAAGTTCTACGAATCAACACAAATCCCAAAATCTTTACTTCCCAATTTATATCTCCAATTGTGAATAAAGACATGAATCTAAATGATTTTTTCGCAACTTTTGCAATAAAAATATCTCTAATCTTAAAATTTCTTCACTGTATAATATGGATTCAAAAGCCCTATCATATAAATCCCCAAAACTAGATTCGTAACGTCCACAAATTTGAAAACCCAATTTGTATCAACCCAACCCAAAATCATGTTTTTAACACCTACCATGATATGAATTGAAATCAGCAATTTATATAAAAGCAAGTTTAACCACTTGCCTTATGATTCGTAGTGTTTGATAAATCCTTTGATGTAGAGATTTGCTTTGTTGAAGAACACCTCCCTTGTTCTTCCTTTTGGCTCCAAAGAGTTATCACTTTTGTTCCTCTACATTCTTAGATTTCTCTTAATTGTGTTATGGCTGCCCACAACTCCTAAACTTAGGGTTTTATCTCCAAATCCCTTTTTAGTCATATGGGCGTAATTAAAATGGCCCAAATACCCCGTGGGGGTTCGATTATGCCCAAAAGTACCCCGTGACCCATTTACCACCCCCGGGTACACTTTCTCAGTCCATCTGGACTGAACTGTGCACTCAGAATTAATATCCGAGTTAATTTATTATAAGTTCCTATCTCACGCCTAACTTAGTCAATATCTGACTCTCGTCTGAGATAAATAGATACCACGTCACTAATACACGTTATGACATAAATAAATTATTACTATTCACTTAGTAATTAAATTTCATAAATATTAACCACTTACTCTCCGATTAATATTACCATAATTAATTCAATTAAATTACGACACGCGTGTAATTTAAAATTCACCCGAATGAATTAAATATTTAAATGCACAGAAATACAGGGTGTTACAAAGATAAGAATAAAACGACATCAAAATCGGAATAACTAAGAGTACAAATCATATAAAGGAATCAAAGATAACAACGCGGAAGCTAAATCGGACTCATAATCTAGGAGACCTAAGACCAGGCTCTGATACCATCCGTAACACCTCGTGTAATTCGACAAGCGAGGTGGCCAGCCATCGCTGCCAAACTACGTCAGGCGTCCGTAAATAAGTAATCATTCTTAGCATATGATATATATGAGACACATAAAACTTAATTCCACAAGATAATAATTAAATTGATCCAGTAAATAATAACCATTCATGCAATATTAAAATCCATCACCATGTTAATCTTCAAATAAATAATCTAAATGCAAATATCTGAATAAAACCGTAAACAATTGTGGAACCAATTGACCCACAAAATCCATAATAAGATTCTCATAATAGGAATGAAACGGAAAAGAAATAAAATCTAACTAATAAGCATCTAAAGTAAACTCCAGCTGCACCTCCAAAATATCTCCAATTAATCTTATGCAGCTACTCCAGCGTTAACCTGAAATGTTAGTCAACGCAATGTGTCAGCGTCCACCGCATGAATACTAGATGCTCTCCCCAATTAGGGTCCATGAACCCAGGAAGTATCATTATACATAATAAATACCACAATAGAATATAAATTAAACGAAATAATTATTAACGAGTGAATAAACATAAACTATCATTCTTTACCATACAACTAATGCACCCAAAGTGTAGGTCCAAATATTCCATTAATATTATTATTACAATTTTATTCTCATCCATACTTAAGTTATTTAATCAATTATTTTAATTCATGCGATACCAATATGGCCAGTCGACCCCTTATCGGCCCTGCACACACTCTTGGTACGTTTAAAGTTCTACACATCACACTCATTCCCCTCACTATAGCCAGTCAACCCGTATTCTGTCAGCTCTGCACATACTCGTGAGGTTCCACGTATGGCATGTCACTATAGCCCCGCGGCCCGTTTAATTGTCAGCCGGTACATACTCGCTACGCCACACACACCCACGTCGTTATAACCAGTTGGCTCATTTAACTATCAGCCCTGCACATACTCGCACCGCAAATCCGTTTATACTACCCGTTTAATATCTTAGGTATTAATTCTTAATTTCTTATTTTTCTCATCATCTCGTTTTCTCATTTTTTTTATTTTAGCCCCACCTTATTATAGAGTGTAATACCTCAAGTCTACCCCTAGTCCCATACCTAGAGGTCTCCAAAACACAAACACGTCCTATCCTATTTTGTTGGATGAATTTCTATCAATTATTTATTCCTAGTCTCGCATCTAGGCTATCCAAATTAATGGAATGACACCAAAATCAACCCCACCCCGGAATATCCCATCCGTAAAAATCTACACTAACTAGTTACATACCTAGAAAGTATTAACCGCAACTAAGGCATAACCACTAGTCCCTTACCTAGCAAGTATTAATAAAATTAAGGTGAGAAAACACTACCTAAAATCCCATCGTCCCTGCATTGTCGAATATTATCGAAATAATAAGTTGTACAATCCAATTTATCAACAAATAATCACAACTAACCTCAATTTAATTTATTGGATCCATCGTCGTTATTAACACTATAATTTTATTCGACAAATATATCTTACATCATGTGAATTTATGACGCACATAACAATAATTCATTTTAATTATACCTACATAATTTTATGTGGTTGTACAAATCTAGTTTTCATACCTATCGAATTATTATGGTTTCTACATGCAAACCTATACTCATATTACCCAAAACCAAACCTCTACTCTAAGCACACAAGGATTATAAGTATTAATTCAGATTAGGATTTTTAAGAAAAACAGTCCCAAATTAGTTTTCGCTTTTCCTAATTAAGGTTGCTAATTTATTTTAAGAAAACATGTAAATTAATGTTTAGGCGACATCTAAAATGCATAATACTAAAAAGAGATAATAGAAGTGTAAAAAAAATTCTTGAAAAATCAGGATCACGCGATAAATTAGCGTAACCCACTCTGATACCAATTTGTAAAACACGTGACGTGTGATAATTGATTAAAATAATTCGCAAGTTACTAAAATGGCACACTTATTTAATTAGAGTCTATTTTTAAACGAAATTAATCAAGCACCTAAACATGCAACTACGTGTGTGCGTGTGTCAACCCATAAATAAATATAAAGCATGCGACACAATAAATATGCTGAGACACAGATTTCAGGAAAAATTCCCGCAGGGCAAAACCTTTTATTTCATTATAATAAGTAAATCGCAACATACACAGATTACAATGAAATACAGTGACACACGAATACCCGCAGGCGTCAATTGGTGTCGTCGGCAATGAATCCACACACAGCGAACCCACATGGACCGCAATCCAATCAGTAAAGGAAGAACCGTAGCACTCCTCAATGGCACGCAGTCATAAAACTTCATAGAGACTCCCTCGGCAATAACACGCAGTCCTCGGTTACAGAGATCTCCCCACAAAGATTAAACCAAAGCAAAATATGTTATTGGGTTCCACAAAACAATTCACATAAAAGTAAATTAAAAAACAAACTATTTAAACCCTTAAAATTGTTGGAGAAAAACTTTCTGCCAAAAGGTATTGAATTAAAACTGGGAAGATACACAAAACTTTCAAAAGAATAAGACTCTTAAAAGTTGAAACTGTTCTCCACGTCTAAAATAAAAGACTGTTGTCCCTTTTATAAAAGAAATTGAGGCGGTCAAAGGATCAGGATGAAAGCCGCGTGTCAGGCAAAAAGCAGGGCCGCTCGAACGAAAACCTCATCCCGCTCGAACGGGATCGCGTGTCGTTCAAATGACTGTGCGCAACATCCACATGTCGTTCGAACGAGATGGTGATCTCACTTGAACGAGATTGGCGTCGAAACTAAGAAACGCATACTGCCTTACTGCTTTAGAAGATTTTTCAAACCTTTGATTTTCAAAACTCATTTTTTTAAAACAGTTAACAATTTTTGAAAATCATTTTATAAAAACATATTTATATAAAAACTCCTTTTTAAAAAAAAATATCCCAACACTCTTAATATGAAATGTAAATTAAACTTTAAAACATTATCTTACCAAAGTTCATATTGTTGGGTTGAATGTTGAAGGCAACTTGTAATTCGGATTCGTCTTTTGTAGATGCAATCTTCTCAATTCTTCGACGACTTGTAGCGGTATACGACATAATTAATTGTGACGAACTTATTAAAAATATGTCCTTACAAGAAGTATTCTTGAATGCTAAAAGGTCGTTTCGAAATTCTGATTAGATGGTTTTAATCCTCTCGAAAAATGAAGGAAGATTAATTCTTGAACAATCTATAGAAAACAACAATTAAGCCTTCAAATCTTGAATTGAATCTTGATTAAATTTGGGGCTTGGGTTTGTAGATGAAAGATGGTAAAGATGGAGAAGTCTTCTGGAGGAAAACTTGGTGAAAAGTGTTTAGAAAAGTCTAATCCCAAGCTAATTAAATGTGGTAAAAATATTAGAGTTTAAGTGAGATTAAAATTCTTAAGAAAGTAAAGCAGTGTCGGATCTTATCTATTTCGAATCGATTCTCTCTCCAAGATGAATCGATTCGTTTTGGCTTAGGTTTGCAGTTCGCCCAGTTTTTATATATAAGTTAAATAAATTTCGATTTCTTCCCCAATTTCAATTCTAATTAAAATTCTACTTTTCATAAATAAAATCTAACATTTTAAATGGCTAAAAAATAATTAAATCCAAAATTTTATCTTTTTGAATTCCGAATTAATTTAAAAAATTTATCTTTCCGAATTCTGAATCCATTTAAATAAATATTGGTTTAAAATCTCTGGGTTGTACATTATCATTAGCTTCACATCCACCTATATGCATGCCCAACACCTTCCTCCGCTTCCTTGGAAATATTTATGGAAAAGTATCATGCCCCCCTAAGCTTCGTTTTCATGTAGTTTCTCATTCATAGGCATTGCAAACTGCGGACTTACTCTTTCATTATCATAAATTACCGACTCCTATGTGCACTCTTTGTGAGTTGGACGACTGCAATACACATGTTTACTTTGATTGTCCTGCGTTTTTCAACTCCAACACTCGATGCCTCTGCTTGACCTTAGTCCTACATCCATCTTTACTGAGCTCTCCCACATACAGTCTACGACTCGGCTTGCAGTCAATAAGCTTCAACCATTTTTTCTTCTTTAGTTGTTTTGGATCACGCGTAATGAGGCGATATTTGTCCTCTTTCAAGTCCACCTTATCTCACCGCCTCCGTAGCTACTACCAGGCTCGTTAATTAATACGACCTAGTATCCCCTCCCCCCCCCCCCCCCCCCCCCCCTTTTTTTTTTGCTTTTCCTATTGTTGTGTCCAAACCTGTGCCTTCATTCTTCAAATGTAATACGAATGGAGCAAAATCACATACTACGGGCATACTGCAATTGGTGGGATTATCCGCAATTCTCAAGGGAAGTTTGTATGTGCTTTTACCCAACATATAGGCTTTGCATCATCGGTTCCAACGGAGATTTGAGCCATTAAAATTGGTCTGAGCTCAGGATATTACTTGCATCGAAGTAGAAACTAATAGTCAAATAGTCTTTAATGCGATCCACGGGAACCAAGCCCAGAATATATATCACATGAATTTGATCCAGGGGCTTTCAGAGATTTTAACATGTTACCTTATATTTATGTTTCAGGAAAGCTAATGCTTGTGCTAATGTTCTTACAACCCACTCGATTTTGAAGTTATTTTTTTCTATAGTGTATGTTTAGATTTTCGTGTTTTTTACTTCCACTTTTGTTTCACAATGTGTGTAATATAGCGATAGTACGATTTGCAGTTTGTAACATTTTTTATAAGATTTTCATAATTTAATTTAATCTTCCTGTTTTTGTTAAAAAAATACATATATTGCCACAATCCACATGTTATAATAATTTTTTTTTATAAAGGTCAAAATGAAGGCGACGCATATAATAAATAAAGCCAATCATGTTATAAGTGATAAAAGAACGTAATTAAATTGATATCAAATCTCACTCTCTCTAAATTACATTTGAAAAAGAAAAACGCCCTCATCTCTTCTGAACCATACAAAGAAAGCCAATCATGTCAATCATTTTTGTCTACGTCACTCCTCCACTTCCACCATCACACCCAGTAAAACGGCTAGGCTAGCTCCAGATGAACATTAACCACACCAACAGGCTCTCATGCACACATCAAACGTATCCAATCCTGATGTCGTTACTGCTCTCCTTCATATATTAACATATCATGATGCATCATGATTATAAACAACTACTGCTGTTGTGGCACAATGTGTGCCAACTACATTAGGGACTCATCAATTAACCTATTCTGGCCGTTAAACCAGTAATCTATGTGCTCAGATATCGTATTCTTTGACATCAAAAATAATCACCAAGAGGAGTCTGACTGATGTTGCAACACTACGAGAGGTGAGACTAAAAAATAAAATGTAAAAATAAGTAAAATTTTTAAAATTTTAATTAGTCAGTATCCAAGAGCTAAATAAAATATTTGTGAAAGCTCGACAATTTGTAAATGAAAAAAAGGTTGATTTTCTCATTATTATTCAAAGTCTTTTTCTACTATTTACAGCAGAAAATAAAATACATCCTTTTTAATAAAAATAAAATTATAAATCCCTTTTACAAAACTATAAAATGAATTAGAGAGCCTTCTAAATCGTTCATATTTTCAAAAACTCCAACAAATATACGATTCATTCAAAACTCGAACAAAACTGAATATAAACTTTGGAGGTGCGAGCGCAGTAGGCTTATGTGAACATATATAAGAGCATGTGCGTATGAATACTCAACCAAAATCTCAAGACAATCACATTTAATCCTAGGATCGCACCATTCATTACTACACTTTCCAAACCCCGTGTCAAAATCCCCACTATGTTCCCTTATTACGATTTGGATTCTCGTTATACGAAATTCTTGCTACTAGACTTGCTCCTATTCTCTCTAAAATGACTTTAGATATTCAAACTGGTTTTGTGAAGGGTGGAGGAATTGGGGAGAGTATTTTGTTTGCCCAATAATTGATCTCTAGCATCAATCAGAAACAAGAAGGGGGAAATGTTGCTATTAAACTACATATGGAAAAGGCATAGGATGGAATTTATGGATTCTTTCTAATCAACGTTCTTAAAACATTTGGTTTCAGTGACCTATGACTGGATATAATAAGGAGACTTATTTCAAATACTCATTTATTAATGATGATAAATGGAGAATTGTGTGGTATTTTTAAGGCTAAGAAAGGTTTAAGTTAGGGTGGTCCTATATCTCGGGGATTATTCATCATTTTTGGTGAGGTTTTGAGTAGAAATAAAAGTCCAATTGGGGGTACTCCAATTAATCATCTTGTTTTTGCAAATGATGTAATTATTTTTTCCGCTGGTTCTATAAAGAAAATCAAATTCTTGCTGAATAATTATGAAAGGATTTTTTGTAAAAAGGTGAATACCTCAAAAAGTGGTATGTACTTCTCAAAGGATGTGTATGTTAGAGATTCTTCAAAAGTGTTAAATATTTTAGGAATTCCCATGAAAAATCTGTTTTTTGGCTATCTTGGATACCCAATTTATGCAGGTAGGAAAATAATTAGTTTATTTTCTAATCCGTTGCTGAAGATTAGAGGTAAGTTAGTAGGGTGAAAAGGGAAGTTACTGTCCATGGAGGCTAAAGTCATTCTTTTAAGGCATGTTTTACAATCCATGCCACTATAATTGAAATTGTAATGACATATTTTGTATGGGGCGAATTACAAGGAGTTCATTATTTACACTGGGATAAATGGGTTTGACTTCGCCTCCCTTTTTCTGAATGAGGGATTAATTTTAGGTCTGTGCAAGATTGGGTGGATGATTTTAGTATTTCGTAGACTTCAAAACCCTTGTGAAGCATAAGGAAGGATAGGTATTAATAACTAGAAAAGAATGGTTGCTGTTAAAACTATGGGGGTTTTGGGAAAAGATCCTTATAATTCTCAAAGTGTATAAAAATAGGACACTCCAAATAATTTTATAAATTTAGTCTCTGTACTAAAAAGCTCATGAAAAATGATGAAAAATGGTGCCACTGGCACGAATAAAAAAAATGAACTCCGAACTCTAAAGGGACCACACAAATAAATGCTATTGTACCACAGGGACTAGATTTATAAACTGGAAAAACATTATTCTAAAAATCCAAATATAAGAAAGAACATGACCTTTACCTTAATTCTCTATAAAAATAGTACGGAAGATCATTTGACTTGGTTGGTATAGGGAGGGGTTTTATTGATTTTGGGTGGGATAACTGGACTGGTGAAGGTGCTCTAATTAGAAAAGGTTTAACTTCAAACAATAGTAGTTTATCTTCTTTCTCGCATGATCAAGGGGGATGCAATTATGGGGCCCTTTCCACTTTTATTCCCTTTGATTTAGTCTTTCAATGTGTAAAAATACAAAAAGGGATGCAATGTCTTAATGAAGGGGATAGCTTCCCCCCAGTGTTACCTCGAGATGAATGTGGATGGATGTGCCACAAATGTAATCCAGGTCAAGGAGGTGGAGTAATTATTGGAAATCACAAAGGTCAGATTTTAAGAGGACTAGTTTTAAACCCCTCGCGATGCGCGAGCGTAGTATAATTTTATTCGTGCCACATAAATAATATTATCATTACATTTAAACTAATGTTAATATGAGATGAAAAAATGAATAAAAAATTTGGGACATATGAACATGCTTTTATTTTAAAATTACAAATTAACTATATATTTATATTTTTTAGTACAGATGGAAGTTCTATGATTAGTATACACTAAACACCGAGATACTTTTTTTATTTAAGACATAATTATATTTTTATGTTTATTTGACACATTATATAAGTATTAATTAATAATAGATGGAGAGAAAATGAACACTCATATATAATCACGATAATTACTATATATATATATTTCAAAATATTTTACTTAGGCACTTAATCAACTTTACATAAATTATACTTTAACCCCTAATTTTTAAAAAATATAATGAATAGTATCATGGATATGATAGACAGAAATGACAAACAATTAGAACTTGTGTGTTAAGAAAATAAAGCATAAAGGGTATAATTTGTATAAAAAAATCTGAAAATGAGTCAAAATAAAAATATCAAACCTTATAAAAAAGCACAAAAATAATTGTACAATCACAATATAAAAAGAGAAAAATCCAAAAAGGAATATTATATATTTTATTTAAAAAACAATGTTATTAAACATGGAAGTATACCTCACTTCCTTTAAAATAGAGCAACATACGCCATATGCTTCTAACTAACTAAATTCACATCATATGCTTCTAACTAATTAAACTCACATTTCTATATAAAGATTCAATCGAAATTATCTTAAGAAAAACACTATTTCAATCTTCAGATAACAGATTCTACTTAAACAAAATCACAGTCTATTCTATGACTCCTTGACAATTTTGTAAGGATTTTTTACTATTTGGGGTCCAATAATTATTTAGAGTTTTATTCCATTTGTTTACATTCTACTCGTTTGGAATTCAAAATCGACAAAAAACGTTAATTAGCTAGTTTGATGGTCACTTGACTCATTTCCAATCAAAAAGACTATTTTACCCATTAGTATAAGTATTTATTAGTGTATTAAAATAAATTTTACATTATATCTTATTGTTTTAAATAGTAAAACTTTTTTTACTAACACTTTTTTTATAAAATGAGAAAGTTTTATAAAATGAAAAAGTTTTATACACTTCTTTTATTAAGTACTTTTTTTTTTTAAATCAAAAAGTTTTACAAAATCAAAAGTTTTTTTTATAAACTTTTTTTAGCACTTTTTTTTACAAACATTAAAAAATATTGTTTTTAACTTTTTTTTATAAACGTTGAAAAAACTTTATATAAAAACAATCTTATAAAAAACAGTTTATGAATGTCAAAAGTTTTTTTTGTAAATTGTTTTCAACTTTTTTCATAAAACCAATTCTTTATATGAATAAATTAAAGACGTAAAAAACACTTAATATAAAAACATTAAAAACACAGTTCTATTAACAGTTTTTTGTATAAACGTTAAAAAAAATTATGTAAAAACACTGTTCTTAAAAAAAAAGAAATCTCTTAAAAAAATATTAAAAAATGGTTTATATAAAAACAACATTTTTTTAAAGAGAATTATAAAACTGTTTTTGAATGTTTATAAAAAACAGTTAAAAATTCAGTGTTTTGTAACGTTTTTTAAAAACATTGTTTTTTCCTTAAAAAACTAGTGGTTTATATAAACAGTTTTTTAACATTTATAAAAAATAGTATTTTTAACATTTTTATATCAACTGTTTTTGAATGTTTTACGTAAAAAAATAATTTTATAAAAAAAGTAGTAAAAATTGTTTATAAAAAAACCGTTTAACGATTATAAACTGATTTTTTTTAAAAACATTGATTTTATAAAAATTGTTTTTTGATGTTTATAAAAAACAATTTTTTTTTAACGTTTAAAAAAAGTGTTAAAAAAATAATCCAAAAAAGAGAGAAAGTAAGAATGAGAGAGAGAAAAACTCTTATAGTTTATATAAAAACACTTTTTGTTAAAAACACTGTTTTTTAAAAAGGTTAAAAAAACACTATTTTTTTTACTGTTTTATATATACGTTAAAAAATTGCTTATACAAAAACCTTTTTTTTTTAAACAGTTATAAACATCAAAAGGTTTTCTAATAAACTCTTTTTAACTGTTTTTTATAAAATCAAATTTTTTTTATAAAAAGACATCAAAAATGTTTAAAAAAAAGGTTTTATCAACTATTAAAAACAACTTTTTATATGAACAGTTTTCATATGAAATGTTAAAAACGTTAAAAAAACAGTATTTTTCAACGTTATTATATAAACTGTTTTTTAATTGCTTTTGACTTAGTTTCGTAGTTGGATTAAATTGAAGGAGAGAGAGAAAAAACTCACTAGATAAATGCATCTATTAAATTGCTTGTATAGTATTTTATAGAAATATAAAATGTAGAGTGCCACGTGGACACTCTCAATGAGAAGGAGTCTTGAATGCTCATAAATGCCTTGTTTTGCATTTTATAGTATATAGAGATTTGCTTCCTTTTGTGATCCTATTTCCAGTATTTCTGTTGAATCTCTGGCTATTCTTCAAGGCATAAGAAGTTGTGAGGAACTTCTAGTTTATAACTTTCAAATTGAATCTAATTCTAAACTCTTGGTATATGTTCAATTAAATAAATTTCTTGCCCTTGGATAATAAACATCTTTGTTCATAAAATTAGAGAATTTATTAGAGATAAACGAGTAATATTCATGTTATGTCTACTATTTATAAATAACAATTGTACAGAATTATGAACGATGATAGAATTGAAACAGAATTATAGAAATGAATTACTTACTAGAATTTGCAGAAATAATAATAATTAGAAAGAAATCTGAGTCCTGTTGAACAGTCTCCTTAAGACAAAATTATTCCTCCAACGAAATTGAGTTAATTAGATTCGGCCCAAAAATTTAAGAATTTTTATAAGCCTAAGCCTAAGATGACCGAAAGTCAACCCGAGCATAGCGTAGGTCATCTCCCCTTCAAAGAGTTGGGATACCCCCAAGGCATCCAAGCCTTAGTCCATACTTGGGATGTTATTAACTCATCAAAATTCCACTACTCTTCCAATGTGGGACGAGAGTTAAAACACACCCAATTCATTAACTTTCATTGCTTTGTGAGTCACTATGGGGACTAATTATCATTCATAACTTATTGAAATTGGACATATGAATATACTACATTAATCTCCCTGCGGAGGTGAACGCGTTCGTATATGGTCCCACAATTTCCGTAGTGTGGGTCCCACCTAAATTTGAGCTCAAAGTTGCTCAAAAATCTGTCCAGAAAAATCTGGACAGCTTTAAATACCCATTTAAGTTCCAATTTTCCAAAAATTCACTCATGTTCTTTGAGAAGGAAACAATATCATCTCTCTTAATAAAGACTTTATTGGGATTATATGCATTGGAACATTGGGGTTTTCTTATCTGGAAGAAAATAAAAAGGGATTTGTAATCTTCTTTCCTTTTATTTATGTTTTTACATAAATAAAAAGGGCGAGTCTTATGATGGCATTTACAAGCTCAACAGTCTTTTTTCAAGAATTCATTTAGAGCTTGTAAATGCCACTTTTTAGAGGCTCTTTTTCTCCTTTAAATCAATAAAGTGCTAGGGGTGTTGTACCCTTTCCTAAAAAATACAAAGGAGGGATACATTATTTGAAGATCAGTTGGTTTGGACAAAAACTAATACTCAAAAATTTTCACTAGCTTCAGCTTGGCACCTCATACGGAAAGGCACCTTTTCTTGGTCTAATCAGTTTTATATAGCACGCTTGTATTCCTTTAAAAATATCCTTCTTTTTGTGGAGGCTTCTAAATAATTGCTTACCTACAGACCTGAAAATTTAAAGTAAAGGGATTAAATGGCCTTCAAGATGCGGCTGTTGTTTAGAGTATAAAGAAGAAGATACAGCTAATCTTTTTACGAAAAGTGAATTGTCTTCAGAAATTTGGCATTGCTTCAGTAACTATTGTGGTATTTTAGTCAATAATTATTCCATAAAAGGTATTATTATTGCTTGGCGGTTTGCTTTTAATGCTACTATTCTTGGTAAAACCTGTAGAATATTACCTTATTTCATTTCTTGAGGGATATGGATTACTAGATGTAAAGCTAAATTTGAAATAACCAATCCAGTGATTCAAAGGGTTACAGATCAAATTTTAGAATTATTTCATCTGCGTAACAAAAAAGACAAACATTTCCTAAAAAACTTCAATTTACTCAATGAAGATACTGTATGATTAAAGATTGTGAATATATGTTCTACTCTTCTGGTAAAATGTATAGTTCCCACTGAATGGTATCTCAAATTGAATGTTAATAAATATTCGAAAGGTAATCAAGGGCCAAGAGCAGCAGAAGGAATTCTGAGAAATCACAATGGTCAGTTATTAATGGAATTTCTTCATACTGCTGAAGAAATGGCTATTATTTAAGGAATAAGGTTTTGTGAGGAGCTTTTAGTCTATAACCTTCAAATAGAATCAGATTCTAAAATCTTGGTAGTTGTTTTAAAAATTAATTTTTTTTTCCCTTGGAGTGTAAAGATTGTTGTGCATCAAATTAGAGAGCTGATCAGAGTTAGAGTTAAACCAGCCAAATTCATCAGTGTTCTTAGAGAAGGAAATAAATGTTTAGGTTTTCTGGCTAATTTAGAGCATCTCCAATACAAATGTGAGTTGCTTCCTACATAGCTACGAGAATTAGACAATGTGTATCTTATGTGGCATAAAAAATTCTATGTAGACGTTGTAAATAAAAAATCATCTTCAATTCAAATGTTTAAAAGGAAATTTGAGTGACACAAGTACTTAATTCATTTGTTGGTAAAATGTGGAGATAGAATAAAAATGACTTAAAAATGAGACTTTGGAGAGACAAGTCCAAGAATGATTAAAAAATCCTTAAAATAATGAAAATGACTTAAAATATCCTTTAAGTCATTTTCATTATTTTTAATCATTCTTGTTATGCATAGGTATCCCTAATAGGTATCTCTTAAAATTTCCTTTTTTGTTATGCAGATGAAATAATTCTAAAATTTGGAGAGACTTAAAAATGACAATCGTGAGAATGAAAATGACTTAAAAATGAGAATGAAAATGACTTAAAAATGAGACTTTGGAGAGACAGTGGGTGATCTCTATAAGGGATACCTATGCATTAATCTTTCTCACGATTTCATACAAACATTCAATTCAATTTCCATAATATAGGTACAACATTCGATTCAATTTACATAATATAGGTACAAATTCCATGCCCCAATATGGTAGGTAATTTAATGTAATCCAATTATCCCTACTATCCATAAGGAAAACAATATCACATTATCATGTGTGCAAATAGAAAGATTTATATAATCAGTATAATATGTAAAGAAGCATCATATAGCATGTGACACATATACAACCAATGGTGAATACATTATCATGGGAGGATGAACACCTACCTCAAACCTCTTAAAATACCACTGTCGAATCAAAGCACCAAAATCCTTGAAAATTTCAACTTCGAAATATTGATAATCTTCATATTCTATTAAAAATTCATTTTATTTCTCTCAAGTCCATCTTATTTTCTCACATTTTCTATCTTATTTTTTCCCTAAATTCTCTAAAATTATCTCCCTAAAGTGTCCCTTAAAGCACCAAACCTTAACAACTTTTATATTATAGTAGGTAGGTTTAAAATAATCCTAAAATCTTAATAAATGATAAGATTTTTTTCCACTCTTCCTCACTTCATTTTCCAATTTAACCCTTCTTACTCCCTCATAAATACCCCATTAAATAAGCCTTAAACTCTAATATTAACTATTTAACAACTAATATTATTTTTAATTTTATTTAGTATTTTAATCAAGATAAACTCATAAAATATATACCAATGTCCTTCGTATCTCAACCTCCTTATATTCCTCATTTAATTTCTCTCATACTCACATTTAAGGTCAAAATAACTAACACACTAGTCCCTTATACAGAGAGAGAGAGAGAGAGAGAGAGAGAGAGAGAATTACCATGCCTAAAAATATATAATAAAATGTGAAACATCTCTAGCATGTCACATGTTAAAAAAAAACTAGTCAAGTAAATGTTTCGATAAACATAAGATATTGTCTAATGAATTATAAAATATCCAAATAATTATATTTCGTACTTAATTAGTTAATTCAAATATATTATATAAAAAATTATCATTACTCCATATATTATTTAAATAAGTAATTTAAATTTACGGGGTATTACAGTCTTCTCCCTTAGAACATGAAATTTGTTCTTAAAATCATTGCATTCTTGTTCTCAACATCATTATATCCAACACATAATTCGAGAATTACACCGTAAAATAAATAAATCAATAACCTAAAAGTCTCGATTAATTAATTAACCAAAGCTATGATATCACTCTATAACACCCCAAGAGGTGATACTAAAAAAAACATAAAATACGTGCTACTTTTTAAATTTCAAACCCTTTAATTAATTCCCAACAACTAAATAAAAAATATGCAAAAACTTAATAATTTGTAAATAAATAAAACATTTATTTTTTCATTGATATTCAAAGTCTCTTTTTTACAATTGGCAGCAAAAAACAAAATACATCATTTTCAATTAAAAAAAATGAATTGTATATCCCTTTTACAAAACTTTATGATAATATATTGAGTCATATAAATCATCCCTACATCCCAAAACTCCAACAAAACTATGATTGATTAAAAACTCGTACTAAACTTAGAATGCATATAAATTGTGTGGGTGTGAGCGAAAAAATCAATAAGCACGTATAAATTTCCCAGGTGAACTACACATACTCATGCATATATATAAGACTGTATGTATATGGACACTCAACTAACATTCCAAGACAACTATATTTAATCGTAGGATCTCACCACACATTCACTACAACAAAATAGGCGGATGGTCATGGATTCGGGCCGTGATCAGGCCCATGAGTCACAGATCCAATCTGTGACCGAAATCATTAGTCATGGACCTTCTCCCTGACTAAAAGAAGCAGTCACAGACCAAGACGTTTGGCATTATAAGGCACATTAGCCGTGGACAAGGGCCATGACCAAGCAGTCATGGACCAAATTCGTGACCATGCCGTGACCAACGTTTCAACATGGTCACGGACCACAGTCCTAACACATTTTTACTCATACTTGCACATGGTCACAGACTATAGCCGTAACCCAGTTTTACACATGCTTTAATATGGTCACGGACCACAGCCGTGACCAACTTTTAGTCATGCTTCACTCTGGTCACGGACCAAATCTACGACCAATAGTCGTGACCCCTTATTTTTTCCATGTCACCATCCGTGACCATCAAATTATAATAGGATTGGTCACGACCCTCAGTCGTGACCAACATAAATGACTAATTCAAAATAGTCACACGGCCTAAAGTTGTGAACCCATTGGAGGAAATTTTGGCAATGGTCATAGTTGTGGTCACGGACATAGTTCGTGACCACTATTGGAGGGAAATTTGGGGACGATTTTTCCGCCATGATGGTCATGCCTTGGTCATGGATTATGACCGTGACCCACCATGGTCAAGGCTAAAGGTCATAATCATCTACAGCTAGGAACTGGTCACATTTACTTGGTGTGGTCGTGGCTACAAGCCGTGATTAGCTAGTCATGGACCAAGATTGTGACCAGGTTGTTGTGACTATCCGCCTAATTTAGTGTATTGATTACTATACTTCCTAAGACCCATATCAAAATTCTTGCTTCACTTCCCTTGGTACGAAAGGGACTTTCATTCATCCTCCGAACAACCCAATGACCACCCCCAAAAAATCATAATACAACCACAGGGCACGATAGGTTACTCCCTTTATTTTTCTACACAAATGACTTAGCATCCCATAATAGAACGACTTAAAAGTCCAAGGGGTCCATGGACTAGTTCATCCGATAAAAAGATAAAATCATAACCTGAAAGCATACCCTATCCAATTGGTGATTTAACTAAGGGATGCCTACGCATCCTTCAAAAAATAGTAAAAATAATTAATCATTTTCTCTATTTCTTACAAACATTATATTCAATTTTCCTAATTTATGTATAAATTCTCTATCCAAATTCTATGTCCCAATATGGCAAGTAAATTAATATAATCGCCTTACCCTAACTACACGGCATGAAAACAATATCACATAATCATGTGTTCAACAAGAACTATGTACATAATTAAGTATAACATATGAATATTCACCGCATAGCACGTAACACATATATACTAAATGGTGAATACATAAAATAAACCACAGGATGATGAACACCTACCTCAAACCTCTTTGATTAGGCATAAATTCTTCAAAAATTTTCCCTTAATTTAGAGGCTTTTATTACCTCGGACAATGTAAAACGAGTTGATTTATCTCATATCAATGCTAATGGCTTCGTCTAACAAGCATTCCGAGTTTCATGTACTTCTTATTAATTTTGCAGGTATTTAATATACGAAAGAAAGAAAGAAACCGGAAGAAGCCAGCGAGAAGAAAGAAGACGAATCAAAAGGGCAAAAGTGTAATTTTCACCAGGAATCCGGTCAAGGACCCAAAATAAAAGTTGAAGATCTTGAGTCTATGAGTGTGTAGGAAGAAATGTCGTTTCAATCTGAGTTCTGGTGTTAAAGTTATGAAGATCTAAAGATACAAGATAATCGTGAGAAATTGCAAAAAAAATGAAGAAAAATTGAGAAGGAAATCCAGATCGATCCGGATGGCCTAAAAAAGGGATCGATCCGGATGGCCTAAAAAAGGGATCGATCTGGACACTAGAAGTCATGGTATAAGTATACATTTACTAGATCGATCTGGATTTCACAAAAAAAGGATCGTTCTGACCCCCAAAGTTCACTGCATTAAGGCCATTTTAACAGATTGATCCGTTTTTCAAAATAAAAGGATCGATCCGGTCTCAGTGGATCAATCTGAAAAATTACCGTCGGATCGATTCGGGGTTTGAGATTTGAGTTTATCCTGTTCCAGTTAGAGCCTTGCATGACTCCAACTCTTGCAAATTTCGTAGTGTATATATTTCAATATCCTCCCAAACATTAGGGGGGCTTCTAATCAGTTTTTAGAGGAGTTTTTTTACTAAGTTTTGAAGATAGAACAATAAAAGAACCCTAATTTTCATTTTAAGAGTTTGTTGTAAGGATTTGATTCAAGTTTCTGCAATTCAAGTAAATATGTTCCATTCTTGCTTTCACAATTGCTTTAGTTAATTGATTATTTAATAATTTCATTCTTCTTAATTCTAAGTTACTAGTTAAGATGTCTTCTTTTATTTAAATCATGCTTTCTTCTTGTTTTACTATGTCCGACTAATTTTCTAAGGGTTGGGATGCATGAATCTAACCCGATGTTCTTGATGAATGCATAAAATTTGATTTTGAATTAAATAACTGAGTTAATCGTGTTGTATGGTGATCACAACCGTCGTAAGACTTTTGATCTTGTTTGCCCTAGGTAATCAGGATGCTTAAACGTGCAATGCGCGTGTAGCTACGACGACACTGCTTTACTCGTCTCTTAATTATGTACGGTGCGGGCTACGATCCCTCATATATGTAATGCGTGGGAGTACTAAAGACTGGGTTTGCTCAGATATTTCGATTCTAAATTAAATTTTAACATTGATAAATGAAGTAGGGTTGGAGGAGTGTATCCTGACTCGTTTTTCTCACTTGCATTTTTCACTACAGTTTTTAATTTTCTTAAGTAGGTCAAAGAGCTTTTAATTTATTTCTAAATTCTGTAGGTAATTTTCTTATTATTTCTACTTGTAGTTAATCCATCTCCCATAATCACCTTTTCGTTCTTTTTAGAGTTGAGTTAGGGTTCTCAATCTTTCCAACATCATTATGACTTCGTTCGTCCTATTTCCCTATGAAGACAATCCCGACTTACCGAGTTTATTACTAACGCGATAGGCTTGCACTTAAGCCTATATCAGCACGAACACTAGATACACATTTGTGGTCTGCCAAATCAAAGCACCAAAATCCTTGAAAATATTGACTTGGAAATGTTGATAATCTCCACCTTCTATTAAAAACTTCTTATATTCATATCTAACAAATTATCTCATGTTCATCTTATTTTCTCACATTTTTTTATCTTATTTTCTATCTTAGTTCTCTAGAATTCTATCCCTAAAAGGTGCCTAAAAGTCCCAAACCCTACCATACTTTTATATTTTAGTAGTTAAATTTATAAAAACTGCAATACGTTTAAAAAATATTGAATACTTAGCTCCCACTTTTTCTCACTTCATTTTCTGTTTAAAACATTCATATCCTCTGATAAATACCCCCATTAAACGAGTCTTAAACTCCCATATTTATCATCTAACAACTAATATTCTTCCTAATTTTATTTTTATTATTTTGAATTAAAATAAAATCATAAAATACATAACAAAATCGTTCATATCTGAGCCTCCTCATATTCCTGACTTAACCTCCCTCAAACTTATAATTAAGGTCAAATTAACTAGCACACAAACCCCCTATAAATGACCAAACATATAATATTCATTTAATTTTTCATTTTTCAGTTTAAAAAAATGTAAATATTTTCGCCCTATCTAATGTATAATTACCATGCCTAAAAACATAATATAAAATGTGCAACATCTTTAGCATGTCACGTGTTAAAAAAACTAGTCAAGTAAAATTATATAAATTCAAAATAATTTCTAATTAATTATTAAATGTCCGTATAACTATATTTTAGACATAGATATCTAATTCAAACATATTATATAAATAATTCTCAGATATTCACTTCATATATTAATTAAATTAGTAAGTTAAATTTATGAAATATTACAAATGTGGCTAGAACCGGAGATGACCAGTCAACATCTGTGTCGACCAAGTGGGAGAAATGGGGTGCTAAGACTGGGTGTAATTGTCAATATCTAAATTGTCCTCATTGATTTCCACTATGGTATGACGAATACGAGGAAATATAGACATATTTAAGTAATATTAGGGCGTCGTGGTAGAACCAACACTTAAACGTGAATCCTCAATGCTTTCACTACGGACTGAAGGCACCTAAAAAATCATAATGGTGGTGGTGGTAGGATCCTATATGGAAGATAGAGATGCAAACGATGATGAATTCTATTATGAACGACGATCATGTGACCCAAATTGACACAAGGGAAGCCAATATACAGCCCACCCCTAATGGCATATAAGACATAAATATGATCCACATTGTAAGTGTGGTCAAAGGTTACAACAAATAATGTGTTTGAGGATATAATAGTTGGTGTAAAGATGTTTGTGCATTGGTGGATATTACTATCGAGGTTGTTTTTACGACAATGAATGGTAGTGAAAGAATCGCGAAAATGAGTGAGATAATGAGAGTCCTTGGGACAAATAGGGCAATCTACCTAGGAACTAATGTTAGCCAACAACAGATATTTTTTATTTCAAATTTTAAATATATTTATTTATTAAATAAAATTACACATACACAAACACATGCACACACACACACACACACACATGTATATATGTGTGTGTGTATGTATAAAGTTAACTACACACAATGAGTATGTAAAACAAGCATATATATATATATATATATATATATATATATATATATATATATATATATATATATATATATATATATAAATGGGGAATAGGTATGGAGAGAAATTTACTAAAACTAATCGAAAACTAAAAAAGTGATACTGGAAATGGGCTCCTAACATGTTAAAATCCCCAAAACGATCTTTTTGTGAATGAGGAAAAGAGAACATGAGTGTAAAAAGCTCGTAATAGTTGAAAATGGAGGGGAAAGGGTTCTAAAAAGATGGTGGTAGTCTTAAAACCATATCTTTTACGAACGAAGGTCTTGGTAAAAAAAAATATCTCGTACTATAGGCTCCACCTCCTATGAATGAGATATAAAAGTAGTCGCTCCGAACCAAAAAAATAAAATATGAAGAAAATAATAAAACAAAAGATAAATAGATAATAATAATAATGAAATACAAGTGGTACTCATGCAAGATAACCTTAAATCAGAAATGCCACATGTGTAACATAAAAGGGAATAGTCTTACAAAATGAAAAAATCTTGAATCCCATAGAAACTCCAAATGAACCCCAAAACCAAATTAGTAATCAAACTATTACATGAATCAAACATACCAAGTCAAGGGTAGTTGATTTGGGTTCACACCAATATCGATCTAATGATAATTACATGCATTAAAAATTCTAATAAGGCTAAAAAGTCACATAACTCATGAGAGCATACAAACTCATTGGTCTTCAACTTATATTTCTTCAAAATGTGTTATTTAATTAATTTTATTCACAAGAGTATTCCCTTGCATAGATTAATCCATTTTTTCGTATTTAACACAAAGATCAAGTTTCTTGCCAATAGTAGGTATCACTCATGACTTTGTCATATCGTACTATTGATTCACTCATTATTTTTAATATTCCTCACTAGCAATGGTTCTTACAAGAAAATCTGAAAAAAGTCTAGTGAGGAAAATATGACAAATTGAGTGCAAACTCATAAGAAGGCAAACTTGTGAAATCAACATCAGTGATACATCCCACTATAACTTTTCGTTTGTCTGTGTGCAATATGTTAAAGACTATGACACGGTTGACACACGTTGTTCCTATAATAACTTCAAAGAGAGTGATTAATTATATTATTAGATAAGCTCACACTATCCTCCGAAGTTATAAAACATAGAAAATGAAATAGGTCATTTGATGTTGTTAGCACATCCTTTATCATATAGCACACAAGTAGCCAAAAATATCATATAAAAGGACAATATTTTTGTATTTTTGATTATTTAAAAGAAATAATATCATTTGATTTGTCTTAAAAAATTTATTTTTTATTTAAAAATAAATAAAAATATAAATCAACAAATTGTAAATCAATAGAACTGTGATAAACTATAGGAAGTAAAAAATAAAGATGAATCAAAATAGATAAATTGTAATGTAGAGGTTGTGGAAATGAGTAACGTAGAATGTTGAGACAGAAGAGTGTCAGAAACTTAATCCTTCACATGATCAATCTTCCTCCTACTTTTCTGGTCCTTCTTCTTTCCTTGTCCATTCAGAGAAGAATCAATCATCTTCTTAATATCTCTTATAGGCATTTGGGATGCTCGAAAAATATACTCGAAAAACTCTTGGATCTTAAAGAATTCTCCATATAAAGATATATGAACATACCCATCATAGGAAAGCTTCTACCAATAGTTCCTAAGATAACCCAACTTCTTGTAATGGGTCAAGAAAAAGGTTAGGAATGATCCATATTCTTTTTATCGAAACAAATAAGAAGAGGGGTGAGTGGGTGGATTATTCACCCATTTTACAAGCGTGGTCTCATTTTTTGTCTTAGACCATTATGACCTATCACACCAAAGATCCGCTTTGTCATTTTACATTTTGGAATGTGCAAGGATAACCCCTTAACTTTTCAGAACACCCTTCATGATCAACATTCATCTTCTTATACTCTAAGTATTTCTCGATTTCACCATTATTCCCCTCTACACCTCTTGGGAATGATCCCACTCATGTACTATATTCTCCAATGTGGAAACCTGCTCACGACCTCAATCTCTTTCTGTAAACATTTTTTTTATGTTTATATCTGGTTAACTAATATTAATAAATTAAATACGCCCTAAATATAATATGTAACGAAATTTCCTTTTCATATTCATTTGCTTCTATAAAATCATTTGAATTGATACCAAAATTTAATTTTACCCAATCATATTATTTTGGTCCAATTATTCTCTTACGTAGGCAAGTTAGATGGTGAGGATAGGTAAAATCATGCACATACATGAACATAATGATTTAAAGTGGAAACACTTGAAGGAAAAACTGCTATTATTCACCAACCCTCTATGTCCACTAATACTAATTAGAGTTTTACAATAATTAAAAAAAAAACTCGACGTGCATTAGACTCAATTCTAGTCATGAATCTTTTCCTTATGATATGACTTGTCATATTTGCCCATAATAAAAATTATGTACTCTCCACCTCTTCAACATGAACAACCCACATGTCTTAGCAATCACCAATCTCAACTTGCAATGCGATCAATCCGCATGAATCCTTGTTTTATCTCTTCGAATGAGGATATAATGGATTTGTAAATATATATTTATCTCGAAGTTATGAAATTGATAGAATCTTGCAAATCACATGAAAACTATCTCAAAACATAAGTAGGGATTTGTAAAATTTGTTTTCTCATATGAAAATATGTTTCTAAATCATATTAATACATTTTTAAGGAATTAGGGTACAAAGTCACAATTTTTTAGAAGAGCTCCCTTGTACAAGTAAGACAATTTATATGAGGTTCTTATATGAAAAATAGTTTTGTACAAGGGAATCTTGTAAGAAAAAGCATTACTCGAGAACTTTCACATATGGCATTTCGATCTTACGAGGTGTTATGAATGAGAATCAGTCCATCAGTCTCCTTTTATGAATAACTTATTTATATGAGGGTCCCTCATCAAAATATACTTGGTGCGAGATTTTCAAAAAAAAATCAAAGAAAATATTTTGATCTCTTTTCCCCCAAAAAAAGTGTTTTTCATGACAATTAAATAACTAAAATTGAAATTGAGGAAATATAAAAAATTATTATACCTTTATCAAAAGTCAAGTGCAATGGCAAATCATCCGCTTCGGTAAAGTGAAATCTTGGTGCGTGTTTTTATCTTAAACTCTTGAATTACAACTCAAGACTTATAAACACCAAAACCAACATTTTTGTAAGTTTTGGAATAAATTCTAAACTATAGTATATTAAAATTTCCCTTACAAATCTCCCCCTTGGCTATTTTTGGATAAAATTAAAAATTAGAAAAGATCAAATAAATGATTAGGACAAAAACCAATACATCTAATCTACCCACCCAAAATCCAATGAGATAAACATGATATGTTGGACATCATCAATGATTCAAACTTTATAAATACATAAGGTACCCTATAAGCCCTCACACATGTGTAAAAAATGAGTAAATAGAATATATGTAAATATGAATACCCTAAAGAGTCATCTCACAAATACTCTACCTTAATCCAAATTATCTCTCCCTTATTATCTCAGATGGACAAAAGAAAGAACCTAACAAACTCAACACCATATATCACTCAATCCTAGAAAATAAGTTTATAACATGATAACGTATGCTTTAAAATGAGATAAGTGTCATAATAACCATGGAAACACGACTATAAATAAGTAATGAGCATTTGAATAAAAATCCATATCTCAAAGATGAACAACACAAAACTAAACATCGTAAATACAAAAACACAAGTGGTTTACTAAGGCAAGATAATGTAAAATTTATGGAATCCTACGCAAGCCATTAAACAGAATGGAAATAAACTTTAAATCTAAGAAAATAGATAAAACCCAGTCATGTAATTACACTAACCCTTTAATTAAACCCATAGTTGAAAATTCTGGAAACTCAATGATCTAGTTAAAAACTTGAGATCACAAAGGGTCGCGGCGATAAAGATCTATAGCTAACATCCTTGCGCTAATAGTTCAATAAGGCTAAAATAAAATCAAATATTAGACGAAATTCTAAAAATCCATTGGTCTCCAACTTATACCTTCCTCAAATTGTGCGATTTTGATTTTTCACATTGTTCATAAGATTATCCCTTTTCATGAAGTAATTCATTATTTTCTCATTTGACACAACTATTTAGTCACTTGCTAACAATATCTGTCATTATTGAAATTTTATTCTTAAAGCCATGTATGATGTTTATTTCTCAATAAAGGTGTGTTAAGTTCATTTAAAATGAGATTCATATTTGTGAGAATGACTTATATCTTCTTTTTAAATATATTTTATGCCATATCGATTAGTTGGACTTAGTAGTAATTCCGGTGAGTTGGGTTCGTTTTGAACTTTAAAGATCAAAATTTTGGTTCTAGTGCAATTGAATAGTTCACAACTTAGATAAGGAGTTGAAATCATATCGGTAAAACTGTGAGTGTAATCCCAATAGTCTATCTGAACTACAGGAACCTATTTAACGTTTCAGGAACATTTTTGATAGATAAAAAATGATTGTGACTGGTACATCATGAATCTATTGAATAGCACCATAAGTTAGATTTAAGTTTAGGTGATGACTAGATTAGAATAACATAATCTCATGATTTTTCAAAGGGTGCGTATACTCTTAATTCTGAGGGTTATGAGGATTAGAATTCTTAAACAATTATTTATTTAATTATTATTGGTGCAATTCAATCCCATTATTCTTTACAAGTTGATCAATCATTGTGTTAGTATGACTGAGATCACAATTCAGAGGAATTTGCGTCGAAGAAAGTTCTTAGATTATGATATCCCCATAATAAGCTTATAATCTTTTATTCTACTAATAAACCTGATTGGCGAATTATTTTATAATTTGGTAGAGTGTCAAGTAATTAAACTATGAGATTAAGAAATATATAAGAAAGTGGGTTAAAATCGATTGGCAGAAAATTAATTTGACTAAGCGGGTATTGCATTCTTAAAGCGGGGGATCTTATTATGTACCATAACAATTTTACAAATATGACCTCATCATTTGAGTAATTTTGAGATAATTAAATTGGAGTGTAGTCATGATTATTTAGTGGAATTCACTATGATAAAATAGAGAAAGAAAACATATTAAGTGCATGATAGCTTTTCGAACCCTCACATGAGATCATCACCTCTCATCTATTGTGCACGCCTAACACATCTTCTAATCCCCACTAGCTATGTTACCCAGCCCTACTAGTTCGAAATCACAAGATCACTATCTAAGTTCATTAGTAGTAAACTCGTATCGCCCATACAATACGTTATTAAAATAGTTTATCCCAGATAACCACATTTCATAAACACCATTCGAATAGTTAATATTTTACCCACTAAGATTATTTTACTTATCATCATTACCATATCTACTAGTTTCACATTGTAGAATTATTCACAAGTATATATATATATATATATATATATATATATATATATATATATATATATATATATATATATATATATATATATATATAAGTGAGTGATGCACCGAGATATGATAGCAGAGTATGTATTGTGCCAAGTGGTCTTAACCTAAGGGTGAAGGATTAGTATAACTATGTATATGGATGATGTGACTATATATATATATATATATATATATATATATAGTCACATCATCCATATACATAGTTATACTAATCCTTCACCCTTAGGTTAAGACCACTTGGCACAATACATACTCTGCTATCATATCTCGGTGCATCACTCACTGCATGAATGACTGCTGGTTCAATCTATCATGAACCATAAAATTCAAATCACAAATATTGGAGACGAACAAATTTTTTAGCCAAATGGGTCACGCACATACCTATGCTCCCATTCAGCTGTCGAAACTATCCTACATCTCAAATAGCACGTAACCAAGTTCATATGCTCTAGGTACAAGTCAAATATCCCCCCCCCCCCCCCCCCCCCAACGGGTAACACAAGATAAGAATGCCCACTAAGCGAAAACCTACTCCTAATAGCAAGAAGCGTAGGTATGTTATACACATAATAATAAACATATAATAGGTATTGACACATCCTATTAAAATCAATAGGTATTCACCCAACCCATACATATATTTTTCCTACGTAGTATTTTCTCATTACAAATTATAATATAATTATTTAGATTACTCTCTCTCGAATTTTCCAAGGTTAGCTTACCGTTCCAATATTTAAAGTATTATTTCCCAAATACTTCTCAAGAATTCTTCATTATACTAAATTCATCAAATAACAGTTTTTCTCACTCAAACTAAGTGTGTAACTTGATTTGGGTCAAAAATAGAAATTCCCATATTTTTGAACCTGTCATTCGAACCAGAAGCTATCTCGTTTGAACGAGATAGCATGTCGTTAGAGCGATATATCGCGCAGCATGGATTCTCGTTCGAACCAGACTCAATCTAGTTTGAATGAGATTGAGCAGTTTCGTCCCCAACCTGCACCTGCTGTGTTTTTCCACCATTAACAAGTCTAAAAACTCTGATTCAATTCCAAACACCAAAATATCAAAACAAATTAATATCTTAACATGTTTAGATTATTTCTAGCAACCTATAATCATTAAATCTTTACAATACATCAATAAAATATGAAATCCCCAAATTAAACATTTAAAGTCCTAGTTCTTCCAAGTTTTAATTCAAGCACCATTAAAACCCAGATTTGTTTATCAATAACAACATAAAATTTTGAGATTCCTATTCTACATGCATAGGGGTTCAATTCTTCTTCACACTAACTGTTAATCTATGACTTAAACTCTCCAAATTCACCCAATTCAATTCTAAATCATATGTTTGATTCCTATGCCAAGATGAGCACAATTATTGCTAATAGTAAGAATGTAATAAACCACTTGCCTTGATTATGATCGCTTGATCCATTGATCAAATTGGCATAGACTTGTTCCTCGTCTTCCGATCTACGCTTTGGTGGGATTTGTGGTGTGAGTTCTTGAGTTTTTGAAGGAATAGAAGACCCCCAATTTTAAAATTCTTTAAACTTAATGTGATGGTTCAATTATAAACAACCTACAAATGTAAATTTCAAATTTTAATTTCTTACAAATTAAAGTAAAACTAAACTAAAAGTGAATAAAGTTATTCTAAAATAAATTTTTACTTAAACAAATTAATTCAACCTAAGTCCTAAAAATTTTCCTAACAAGATTAATTCATTTTTCAATATAGGCCAAACCAAATTTTATCAAATTCAAATAAAAAACTTCAATTAAATTAATTAAACATTACCCAAATTAATTTCAGCACCCAAATAAATATGAGTAGTGATTTAAACCATATTTTATCTTTTTGTCCTAAGCATACATCTAGGTGATATAGCAAAATAAAATAAATCACAAACCACTATGCGCCGATGTACGAGGAAAAGTCAAATGGGAAAAACCTCGGATGGCCCTAGCCTTAAGTCCACTATGTATGGATTTATTATTACAAGAGAGATGACTTACTTCACACGACTCGATTACGTCCAAGCCTTGAAGCGTCTTCTTATAACTACCTCCGCCTAGTCGATAATCTCGAACTCCATCGGAACCTTGTAATCCACCAATGAGGCTTTTGGTCTCCGTTAACCCACACCCGAAGCCTACTTCAAGTGGGAACACCGCAGCATGTAAACAAACTCCTTTTGGGTGGAGAAGAACCCAAACTCTCTTCTTTAATGATGTAGAGATGAACCAAAGGTGTCGAACCAAACTCCAAGTAAGATACATACATACATATATACATATATATATATATATATATATATATATATATATATATATAGAGAGAGAGAGAGAGAGAGAGAGAGAGAGGCAGGCTCCTGTGTACACTAAGTTTTCATATTTCTCGCGTAAGCTCATCCACCTAAGCGCCTTTTTCTATTTCCAAACTTTTCTTAAGGCCGTTGAGCATCGTTTTGTTGGAAGCTTCTGCTTGGCCATTTCTTTGAGGATATGCTACCGAACTGTAGTGGTGTTAATTATATGTTTGTCATAAAAATTCTAAAAAGGGACACTCTCGAATTGCGTGTCATTATTAGTGATGATAGATCTTGGTACCCCAAAGAGTGTTATAATGTTCTTCCAGATGAACCTTATCATGTCGACGTCTCTGATGTTGGATAGTGGTTCTGCCTCTACCCACTTGGTGAAATATTTTGTTTAGACCAATAAATACTTGTGATTCCCATGTGCGATAGGTTGTGGTCCCACGATATCTAGCCCTCATTGTGCAAGTGGCCATGGGCTAGTCAAAGGCTTCAAATCATCAATCGGTTGGTGAACCATAGGAAAAAACTTATCGCACTTTATGTGAATAATTGCATCCTTTTACATATATGGACACCAATAACCATCTTCTATTGGTCGGAATGCCAGAGATCTTCTTCTTGTGTGACTCCCATAAATCCCATCGTGAATATCATAAAAAACTTGCTCGACGTCTTTCGGGTGGACGCACTGGAGGTAAGGAACTGTAAAGGATCATTTATAGAGTTTTCCTCCAAGATTGAGGTAAAAATGAGCAGCCTTCACCCTCACTTAGTGAGAGGACTTTTTGTCGATTGGCAGTATCTCATTTCATAAGTAGGCAATGATCCAATACATCCAGGTTGGACATTATTTGATGATAAGGATATGCTCGGTGACCACTACATTATTAATAATAGATTGAGTAAGGAACTCCACTTCGATTGTTCTTCTGAGGTCAGAGTTTATTGTTGAGCTTAGGGCTACTAAGGTATCAGTATGACTAGAATGTGGACTTATTCAAAATTTGTTGTGAGCTCGCGAACCACTGCGAGGTAGGAACCCATCCTATCATCTTTTGCATTAAAATCCCCATTAACTTATTTAGATATGAGTTTGGAATTGCCAAAACACGTTGAGTCACTTTGTCCCCAATAATTGGGCCTTGCATAATCCAGCTATCAGCGCTTAGTATTTGGCTTCGTTATTGGAGGCTTCAAAAACCAACTTGATTCCTTCCTCAATGACAGTATCCTCTAGTGTGATGAGGAAGATTCCCACTCCTACCCCCTTAGAATTAGAGGCTCCATCAATATATAGGGTTTAGTCTTTAGACTGTGCTTCCTTGTTTGATGGATGCTCTATAAGTTATTAGTTGGTTGGCCCGCCTATCATGAATTTCATGATAAAATCGACTAAGATATTCCCATTAATCGTTGTCATTGACTGAAAGTCAATGTCAAACCTTCTAAGTTCAATTGACCACTTTAACAATCGTCCAGAAAAGTTGACTTTTTGAAGTATAGCTTTGAGGGGGAATGAAGTGATTATGGTCACTGAGTGGGCTTTAAAATAGTGCTTATGTTTCCTTCAATCAATCACTACAACGCAAGCTAATTTCTCTAATGGTAAATAATGCAGCTCTGCATCCAGAAGTGTCTTGCTGGCATAATAGACAGAGCACTACCTTCCCTCCTTCATGCACACTAAGGACGAGCTGACTGTGTGACTTGATAATGTAAGGTATAGGTACAAAGGATCTCCATCATAAGGGATTTCAAACAAGGGTGGTTCCTGAGATAAGATTTGATATTTTCTAAGGCTTTTGAGCAGTCATTGTTCTAGGTGAGGCACTTATCCTTCTTGAGGAGTTGAAAAAATGGTCAATAGTGCTTCTAAGACTTGGAGATGAAATGATTGAGTGTTATGAGCATCCAAGTGAGCTTATGAATATCTCGCAATGTCTCTGGTTGATGGACCCTGTTGATAGCATCAATTTAGTCTAGATTGGCCTGAATTCCTTTCATGCTGACCAGATTACCCATAAATTTTTTTAATTGGACACCGAATGAGGATTTTCTCGCATTGCACTTCATCTGGAAGTGCCTGAGGATTTCAAAGGTATTGGCCAAGTCTCTAAGGTTCCTTATCTTTGCTCTTTACTAACATGTTATCGATATAAACCTCCATAATTTCTCTTATCTGTTGCTTGAACATTTTAGTGACTAACCTTTAATAAGTGGCCATAGCGTTATTAAGCCTAAATGACATAACTATGTATCATTATAATCCAATAGGGGTAATGAACAATGTCTTATCCTGGTCGGGGCCGAACAGTGGGATCTGGTGGTACCCTGAATAGGCATCCAAAAAGCTGCTTCATTCACGTGTAGCTGTGACGTCGATTAGCTGCTTAATTATTGGCAGAGAAAAATTATCTTTAGGGCATTATTTACTGAGATCAGTGAATTTAATGCAAACTCTCTAGATTTTGTTACTCTTTTGCATCACCACTGGATTTGAGAGCCACTTAGGGAATTGAACTTCCCTAATAAACTTTATATCCAGGAATTTCCTACTTTGTTTTCCACTACTTTAGCCTTTTCTGAGGTTGTTCGGGGCACCTTTTGAGTGATTAGTTTGAAATTTGGATCCATGTGAAGACGGTGGCAGGCTACCTCGAGATCAATCATTGGCAGGTCATAGGGTTCCCAAGTTAATATGTCTAAGTTACTCTTTGGAAAGTTTTATTAGATCCTCCTTTTTATGATTTAACGAGCGTTGTCCCGATAAAAAACTTTATATGAAGTAGCGGGGTAGACCTTGGTCTACTCTACCCCTGGTCAGTTGTATCGTAGTTACTATTTAGAACAGGCAGCCACATCTTGGGGTTCCTCGGGGAAAACTTCTTTTTCCTTCTTGATTTCTTTTTGAGGTCGAATGGCGGCGATGAAGCACTTCCTGGCAGTGGCTTGGTCGCCTTAAATCTCCATTACTCCCCTATCTGTAACACACTTGAGTTATGGTCGTAAGTGGATGGCAGGACCGTCATAGAGTGAAGTCACCCTCTTCCCAGAATGGCATGGTAAGGAGAATCTATATCTACTACTAGGAATTACATCAATTTTGAAATATTCCCTTCCTTCATCGATAGGACTATCCTCCCTAATGACATTATGATCTTCCCCGTAGAGCTGACCAACAAAATAGTTGCCTCTTGATATTGGTTATGTTGAGCTTTAATTTTTGGAAGATCTCCAGGTACATCACCTCGGACGAGATCCCTTAATCCACCAGCAGTGTGTCAACATCCCAATTCACAATCCTAAGCATAATTATAAGTGCATTGTGGTGTGGGGTCCTTACCCCAATCAAGTCTTCCTACATGAAGATGAAGTGTTTGTTATAGTCGATGTTCTCTGGTCATCGACGCTTTCTAGTATGTCTTTCGGTGAGGTTAATCTAGAAGGCCTCCATAATGTCCATGAACTTTTTCAGTTCCATCCAAACAACATTCCCTTAAATATGCTTGAGGTCGGATGCCTCGTGAATTACTGCAAATTCTTGTCTCATGTTATCATCTAGGATGCTATTTTTCTTTTGGTCATCGTTGGTTGTGACCTTATTAACTTTCTTATCTATATACTTATTCAGATGCTTAATCACGGCCAACTATTCCAGATGAGATTTCAAAGATTTAAAGGTCTCTACTCTGTAGACGCCTTCCTTGTGGAATGCGCATCGCAACTCGTTATTCCTCTTCATTGGGTCACCACCCATGTTCTTGGTCCACTTCATGAATGGTTAGTCTTTGATCACTCCCAGAATCTTATAGATTGGTTCCTTAATGACTGTGTTAATAGTCTGGAAGGCTTTTAAGGGATGAGCCTTGTTCCCATTCTTTGAACCATTTTTCCCTCGTTTCTGTTTCCCTTCTTGGGATTGTCAGCCTTATCTCCTCCCTTATTTTTTTTACGCGACTAGTTTCCCTAGGACTAACGTGAACCACTTCCTCAACCTTGGCATATTTTTCAATACGCACCATGAGGTCATCGATGGTGTTAACTTCCTTTTTTATAAGGGACTAGTGAAACATGGGTGTGATCTTCAAATCGATCTTAAAGGATATTACGACAACCTACTTCGAGCAATCTTCTACTTCATTGAAAACTTTCCAATATTGTTTGGTATATTCACGAAGGGTCTCCTATGGCTCCTTATTCAATATGAGCTGTGAGTCCATCCTCTTCGGGTGGGAACTTCTAGTTATGATGCGAGCAATGAAGGCCTCAGCGAGGGATTTAAAGATGCTAATAGATCGACGCATGAGGGAGTCATTATGAAACTATAGGGACATTACCTGAAATGGTCTATGGGGTTAGTCTTGTAATCATATATCTTGAACCTAGGAGCAATAAATTTTGGGGGGGATCTTCCTCTTCAATCGCCCTTAAAAAGGGGATTTCATCTTTACATTGAGAGCTATCTTGGACAAATCTTTAGTACCCAAACTCTTAACTGGATGGGTGGTCATCCATATCTTTCCAGACCAAGAATAATATGTCATCTGTTTGATGATCGTCATCTCTGTGGTGCCTTTTTGATCGGCCACATTCTGATTGATCCCGGTCATGCCTGAAACTCCTTCCTCAGTTGCGAGTCTTGATCACATGATAACTGGGAGTCCAAGCATGATATTTTTTTTTATCTCAATGGATATCTCTCTCCATCTGTTCTAGTCTCCTCCGGAGGTGAGCATTCTGATCCATTTGGAGGTGTGTGGCCTCCTCCTGCTCTTCAACCCTAGCTTCATACGCATCGACTAACCTGGAGATCTGTGTAGACCTAAGCGGTTCATGACTTTCTTCATAAGGTAACCTTTATTGACGAAACTTGGGATTAACTTAGCAAATCTCAAACCTGGCCTTAGGGGTATGGGGTCATCTTATACATCGCCGACCTGAAGTAGGTTGTTACTGTGGTGAGACATCGTGGTACTTCCTTTTAGAAGTTGCTTTCGTAGGAAAAGATCATGGTTCCCACAAAGGACGCCAATTGTGAGTGCTAAATATCATAATAAATATTTTCAGAAAGAAAATGAGCAATGAAAGAAAATAAATTAGTCACACACACAACACAGAATATACGTGGCTCGACAACTTGCCTACATCCACGGGGAGTTCACTGTTTTCTTATTAAGCTTCTCTTAAATGATCGAAATTACCTCCACTAGCTTTGGGGTGAGGGTTTACATTTATAATAGTGTTCAAGAGGTTGAATTGTACACATAACTCTTCCTACTTGTGTATTGATCTTTTCGAGATTGTTGGTATCTGATTTGAGCTTGTCATGTAAAAAGGATGTGTGATACCAATTCGAACAAATTCGTAAATTTTTAATCTAAATAATTATTTAATCAGTGTCAATTTTTAATCCAAATTAATTAAGTCCAATTTTATTTCAGCCCTAAACAAACATCTAGGTGTAGTGGATCATGCCAACAAATAAAATTATTGACTCACAGATTTTAGGAAAAATCTCTTTCAAGCAAAACCTTTATTTCAATATAATGCTTACAATGATTACAATGAAATATGCAAAGAATTTACTGTAGCAAACTCTCAAGAATCTCAGCCCTGAATCAACAGTGAATCAATCGCAGAAGATCCACAAAGACACTCAGTCTTGAATCAGTCCAGGAATACCCATAAGCACTCCCTTTGACACGCAGTCAACGTTAGCCCAGTACCTCCCTTAAGTGGCACCTAGATCAACAGTAGAGATCCTCTCTACAAGAAAAACTTGACACAAGATGTGTTCTTGGGTTCCAAAATAAGTCATATAAACTATCGGGATGGTCTATGAATTGAAAATAAGGATTAAAACCCTTAAAGTGAGAAGACAAACGTTTCTGCAGTAGTAATTTTCGTTAAATAAGAAAACGTTAAGGCGGTGGCTCGCTCGAAAAATATCAGGTCTCGCTCGAATGAAACAACACGTTGTTTGAACAACACTTAGCGTGAGAAGCATTGCCGCTTGAACGAGCAGATACGTCGCTCGAACGAGTAAATTTAATTTTTTTTTGCCAATAAATACTCTGCCTCAAAACTTCAAAAATAATTTTTGACGAAAAACTTCGCTCTAGTACTTAGAAAAAATTTCATAAAAGATATCACAATATTCTAAGTGAAATGCTAAGGTACTTAAAATACAACCTTACCAAAGTTAAACTCGCGGAGGCTTGGATGTTGAAGAAAAACTTGAAATTCGGATTCGTCTTGTTGCATATGTGATCTTGAACATTCTTTGACAGTTTTAGTGGTATATGACATACTCAATTGATAACGGACAATACAATAATGTCCTTACATATCATAATGTATTTGAGCACATGTTAAATACACGGGTGAGATTAGATGTTTGAATTGGGTCGGGCAGTCCCTATCTCAAAGTGGACTGGTCATCTAACTTTGTAAATGGGCCTAGTGAATTATTTTAGCTCCCGCACTAAGTATCTACATCGTCCAATGAGTTAAGTGTATACACTTTTTAAGACATGTTCACATTAGAAAACATATTCAGATATTAAATAAACTTACACAATCAATAAAATCAACATTAAATGGTTTAGTTCCTATTTTGGATGGGAAATGTCGTTTCATATATACACCCACACAATTTTAAAAATTTGCAAGAAGGTCATTAACCTTTCGTATAACTTATAAGGTGTCTTATGAGTTAAGAGTGTGTTCTATGTACCAAAACGGAGAACCACCAATTAAAAGTATTTTTAAAATTTAATTATGCTAAAATAAAGAACATGCCCTAAAGGTCTATTTGGCAAGATTTATCATGCACTTCATATTTTAATCATTTTTAAGTAAATGAGTAATAAATCGAGCAAAAATAGTAAATCATCACCTAACACCGAATGTCTGAGGAAAAAATAACTAATGGAAAAAGATACCAAACCAATGCAATAATCTCACTGAAAACTTTGGTAAATACTTATAGAGGGGACAAACATCTTACATTTATTTCATGCTAACTCACGCTTCGCCTTTTTTACACTCATTGCTAGCTAACTAGAGACATTCATAATGTTGGTGAGGATCTCCATATATTCGATGTCTTTATCAAATAATCAATGATGATGCCTTGAACAAACTCAAAAGTTTCTTCTTTTAAAAGAAGAATCTTGTATTATCTTATAATGTTTAATAATTGAATAATGTAGATTCAATTTGTACAATTGCATGTATAGTTGAATGATTACTTGAAATGTGGGTTCATTTTTAATAAATATATTTAAATTATTCAAAAAATCTGGTAATTTAATATTAGTCTTTGAAATTTTACTATTTAAGATGTTTACCATCATACC
Source organism: Sambucus nigra (assembly GCA_949130495.1). NCBI lineage: Eukaryota > Viridiplantae > Streptophyta > Magnoliopsida > Dipsacales > Adoxaceae > Sambucus > Sambucus nigra. Next base: position 147,636,201 of record OX422213.1, read on the forward strand.
ATGATTTAGAAGAGTATAGAGTTCGAAAATAATGTTAAAACTTGGTAAGTTAGGTCCCGATGTTAGGTAATCATTTGGGATAACTTTTTAAGAATTTCGATAGTGTTTTGAGCTCATTTAGGCTCTCTAATTTCCCAAAAAGAACTTAGGAGATTAAGAGTTTGAAGAGGTTACTAGCTTCATTAATTAACCTAAAGTAAAAAGCGATCAAATCTAAATCCCTAGCTATAAGAAAGAGGAGTTGGAGTAAGGAGACACCACTAATGAGATTCAAAACTAAAGTTCAGGCAATAAATACCTTTTTCTTGCATATAATCTATAATTTATCCATGTTAATTGCTGAAATTTGAAAACCTTACTTTATGTTGGAATGATATTAAATTAATTATGCATTTAACATGAATTTGATGCAGATTTAACATGAATTTGATGGAGATCATAGACTAAAACTCTAATAGAGAATGAATCTACTAAAACTCTAATAGAGGGTGAATCTATGTAAATCTAGTGGAGAGCATAGATTAATCCCCTCATACATGTTTATATATGATATTATGGACTAAATTTGAAATTTAATGTTGGAAAATTGTTAATTAAAACCCTAATTGTTGAATTTAAGAACTTAGAGCATAATCCTTGATTGAGGCTAAGATATTCCTTTATGGCGAGCTTTTAATGATAGGAGAACTTTATAATTATTGGCATTTGATTTAATATGATTTTGATACGAATCAGAGGTTGAGAAACCTTCCTGCGAAGGTTTAGTAATGGATAAAACACCACTTATAGGGTTTCAAGTTTATAACAGGTTAAACAACGATATTTTAGGGCAATCGAATCGACCTGATTTGATGATGGATCAATTTTCTTTTGGTATTAAACAACAGTATTTTGGGATGACCGGGTCGATTTGGTTGTGTGTTGGATCAATCTGGGTTTGTGGTTTAAATAATGTCATTTTGTGGCCGACCAGATCGATCCAAGTTCGGTATAATCAAATGGTTGAGCTAAATGTCTTTGTAGTATAAAATATGAATTTAATAGGATCCTTGATAGCGATGTGACTCGGGTACTTGCATTGTTAGCTATACAGAGTATGATTAACATGCATGTCTAGTATTCTCTTAGATAGAGGTGATGCAATTTATCTCGTGAGAGAGTGTAGTGGGGACAACATGATACTTAAATAATTGGTGTTTAATATGGTTTCAAATTGAGATAGACTAGCATGTAACTCGCGCTATGCGCGGGTGTATTATAATATTACTTATAAACTATAATTTGAAAAGATAGAACAAAACAAATAAAAAATAATTATAAAAGAAATGCGTTGAAATAATTTTTTTTAGAGGAGGATCAATAAATCGTAAATACAAAAGTCACAATGAACAATTTAAACCTATATAATGATATAATTAAGTTTGAATAAAAAAAATAGAAAATGAATCTCACACCTTGTTAAGTAAGTTGTATACGCATGCACGTATACACATTGAACGTATATCACGAATCCATTATTCATAGTGAGGAATGAAAAAGAAAAAAGTTACTACTCGGTATTCAATAAAGATTGAACTTCACAAACTCATGTAACAAATGATGTTGATGCTCGAAATTACAAAATAAGTACCATTAAAAATTAAATTTGTTAGCAACTTAACTACATACAATATATAGGTTATGTAGTTTTCCATTAGGACCCACCCTTTATATAATTATTTGTTGATTAATTGGGACATCATAGTTTTGGTGTGAATAATAAACACAGTTATAATATAATATTCAATTAAAAAATTAACAGGTCTTGACATCAAATGCATAGTCCTTTAATAAAAGGTTCTTTATGATATACATTTTCAATAGGCATTCCCAAGAAAAGAAATAAAATTACAACACACAAAAATATAAAATAGGCTATACATCTCTCTCTCTCTCTCTCTCTCTCTCTCTCTCTCTCTCTCTCTCTCTCCAGGCAAACAAAAGAGAGTCACGTATTCACTACTGAGAGATCTTTTGTTTACATTCATCATGTAGCGAACCCAGTAAATAGGACAAGCACCTAGTTGTTATACAATAACAAAACAAAGAGAACATTAAAAAATAGTATCCAATAGTACAACTTGTAGAAAAACATATTAGCTACATCTAATTGAATAAACAAAAATCATAATACGTTGTGAGGAAATTACTTTAAATGAGAATGAACTTGAGTTCTCTCGCTCTAATCTTCCTCTGTGTGATCTATTGGGTTTGATTATGTTGGTTCAAATTGTCCCCTCTATATATATTGAGTTCTTTTCAACAACAAAATGAAAATACATGTGTAAAAAATCCAACGACGTATAAAAAAATAAAGAAAGCAATGCTTGAAAACAGAAGAATAGAGAGTCACTTACTCACTACTGAGAGATCTTTTGTTTATATTCATCATGTAGAGAATCCTGTAAATAGGCCAAGCACGTAGTAGTTTTAAAATAACGAAACAAAGAGAACATTAAAAAATAGTATCCAGTAGTACAACTCCTAGAAAAAAATATTAGCTACATCTAACGAAATAGACAAAAATCATAATACGCTGTGAGAGAATTACTTTAACCGAGAATGAACTCGAGTTCTCTCCCTCTAATCGTCCTCTATGTGATCTATTTGGATTGATTATGTTGATTTAGATTGAACCATATATATATATATATATATATTGAGTTCTTTTCAACAACAAAATGAAAAATACATGTGTAAGAAACCCAATGACTTATAAAAAATAAAGAAAATAATGCTTGAAAACAGAAGAATAAATTAAAAAAAATGAAAACAAAACCTCATACAGATAGTGAGATACTTATGTGAACCATGAATGGATTTCTGACAATGTGAGAGTAAGATTTCGATAACCTGGAAAGACACATCACATGGCTATATTTTAAGCTAATTCCTAGCTACCTAGAGTAGCGTGTGTGAGTTCCAATGAGAGGTGGAGAGATGAAAAACTCAAAATACATCTCCTTATTTTTTATTATTCCTAAGAGCATGTCCAATGGTGGACATGTACGAAAGCTATAATTGCAAACTAAAAAATGGGTTTTGCTCTCATCATATACAATGGTTTATGCAAAGAAATTTGTAAGGGAGGTTCCTACGAACTTATATTGTTCTTAGGAAATGGAAAAAATTTCTTACGAACAATATAAGTTCGTAGGAATATATAAAAACTCAGATACCTAATAAAAAATGCTTCCTACGAACTTCTGAAGTTCGTAGGAAATTTCTACAAACAAACGAAGTTCGTAGGAAGCATTTGCAAATTTAGTAAGCAAATGGTAACTTTGAAAAACACCTACCATTTCTACTGCTGAATTTGTTAATTTGAGTACACCATTGCAGGCCTACCAATTTGTAAAGTTACCCTTTCCTTCATCTTTTAACATCACCACTACGGATGCTATAAGAACCTCTTCATATTCTTCTTCGTAATTTACACTCTTGAAACCTTATAAACCCGTGAAAGCCTCGTATTCTCTATATAATTCATATTCAAATTGGCCCTGCAGAACCTTTTATAGGACTAACCCTCTGAGTTTCATATTATGAGTTCTACAATTATCTAATCAAAAAACAGAAGCCTTCGTTGGAAATGTAGATCTGTGTGGAAAACTACTTAAGAAGATATGCACAATACCATCAACTCCATCTAATCCTTCTAATGTCACTACAAATACCACTTCTCCCGCCGTTGTAGTTGTTCCTAGAAACATAAACCCACCTTGACAAATTCACAGAATATGCTTAATCCAGGAAAAATTGCTGAAATCTTTATCGGAGGTTTAGCTGGAATCGGAGTTCTCATCATGATATCTCTATTAGTTTACCAAACACAAAAGAAAAAGAGAAGCCTTGTTTCGCTTCCCATTTCCAATGCATATTCAGTAAACAAAGACTATGAAATACAATCTACCCGGTACTGTAAGGAGAGAATGCATGGTAATGTAAGAAGAGAATGTATTTTGGTTTTCAAAAATACAACCCCCGTTTACCTCCTTATAAAGTCTTCATAAAGTGTGAGATATGAAAGGGTGATGCTAGAATACAAACATAGTCGCTCAATAGATATTATTAAAAGAATTAAATTCTCTTTATACCTCTAATACTATCATATTAGAGGTATATAATAGATATGTCTTTCACGTGGGGCCCAAATTATTTTCCAAAAACATTTTTCAGGCATCCGACAATGAGAGCAACAGGATTAAACAAATAAATTACAGTGTTAACATTATCAAGTCATCTAAGTCAGAAAATGTAGGAGTTTCATATATTTTAGCATTTCCCCTTTCACTTGGACATTATATTAGTTATTTTTATTTATGGACCCGTGATAGTTTCCACAGTTTTTTTTTGATGGATTATTTATTGGGGATATAATCATGTGGAGACATATTTTATTTAGTTATTCATTTTTGTGTTCAAACTTATTAAGTTATTTATTCATTATCATCGTATTATGTTGTTATTTTATTCTTATCACTTTATCTTTGATGCTTGAAATGACATAAATTGTTTAATTATCCCCATTCTCATTATATAAGACTATCAACCTTATACGTGGAAAATTAAGGTGAAGCATTTGTTATCGAAGCATCTCACGTTCTAGAGTCCTAGGCTCTTTGGGATGCCTTTATGTTTCACATTGTCTTTGTTAAATATAAAGCCATATTACTAGGTTGATTTGTATTTTATGTTTCTCATTGTTATCTAAGTCGAAATTATGGTTTACTTTCAAAACACAAACACTTGAGGAAGTAAAGCTTGGACAATTTCAAACATAATTACCAACTGGAATGATTAACCGGAGTAGTTGCCATCATAACAGGCACCGTCGAAAACACCAATTGACATTGCTGACATCATTTCTCAGGTAGTCACATCTGGGGTTGACACTGCATTCAACACCTTCATCAGCTATAGTAGTCGCAACTATGGGTGGACATGTCATCTCTACCATAGATGTCTACTTGTGTGAGAGCATGTGGGGCCCTTTGCTAGGAAATTCACAAAAGTTTTTAGTAACAATTAAATTTAGGGTGGCATATCAGTAGAGGAAAAATATTAAGAGGAACTTGAGGAGGGTGGAGCTTACCAATTCACAAATGCATATACTTCCCAACTTTAAGATAGTGGGCGGTGAATTACATTAGTGAGAGTCTACTAACAATACCGAGAAGAGTAACACTATGGCCATCACTGAGTTTTGGATAAGGTATGAGGACAATTATTTCCTCCCGATAGTGAGGGCGATGAAGAAATAATGTTTTTAAGTTTAAAATAGGGGAGATGCATTATTGTCGAGTACAAGCAAGATTTCACTAGTGACTATTTGTTCACACCTGATAAAGTGAGTGTTTAGGCTAAGAGGATGGAGTGTTACATTCTTGAACTGACATGGAAGATCAAATAAGTGCTGATGGGGAATACAATATACACCATGTATACTCAGGTGGTGAGCTCTAACCCGATGCACTGTTAGGACAATCATGAGTTTTATAATATGAAGGGAGAGAAAATAGTGAGCAGGGATACATCTATCTAGATGGTAAAGATTGGGTTGGTTTGGTTCCTCTTAACACAAAACCAAAACCAAAGTTGATCGATTCCACATTTTTTGAACCAAAAGTGCAAATGATTATGTCTAGAACTGAACCAATCCAAACCACATGTTTTCGAGTTGGTTCAAATCAGTTTTTGGTTTAAAAAATAAATTAAAAATAATAAACAAACCAATACAATTTCCTCAAATATAATTTAAAAATACACTCTAAGAAAACATTATAAATTTAATATAAATCCCCAAAGTAAAAACTAATTTAAAACCTTAAAATTAAAGAGAAACTAACATTATTCATATATATGAAGTGTAAAAAAGCATGTTACGATTGAAATGTTTCCAATTTGGCTTAGGTTCCTAGTTTGGTTTTGACTTAGGGATCGATATATGGTTCGGTTCAGTTTTTATTGGTGGTGAAACACGGAACCAAATCGAAAAAACTAGTTCAGTAATTTTTGGAACTACAATTAAACCATTGAGGGAAAAACCAATCCAACCTAACATAATGCGCTTGGTTTGGTTCGATTTATCAAATTTTTGGTTCCACTACACACCCCTAACTAGAGGAAGTGTGAGGGGTTCTTCTCCTATACAAAAGTCCCAATAGCTAAAGGGCCACAACATGGTGAGCATACCGACAAGAGACACATAGTTCATGATGAGAAGCATCATTACGGCCAGAAGGGCCATGGTCGAAGAGTTAATAATGTTACTAAGGATAAAGGCCAATAGGTCTAACAACAAGGAAGGCATCAATGATAGTCATTTAACGGCACATGTTACACATGTGGCAAGATAGGTCACATAGCTAGACAGTGTGTTAAGGTTAATCAGAGTGCCACAAGAAAAATGGGACCACAAGGGTATCGAGTGTCAGGGTCGACACTAGTAGCGACCACCACCATTGGTTGCACTAATTCCAGCTTTACTAGTGCCGCCACCACCACCGACCCAGTAGTATAGCCAACCATGATTTTATTGTGGGATTGTGTATCACAACACCCTAGAGATGTTCAGGAACCATTTTAAGAAGTTAAGGGTATGGGACGAGTATTATTTAACACAATGTGGTCATATTATTTTGTCACTGGAGCTTTTCACAATTAATGGGGATAATAGATTTATCATTCCATACATTATTACTATATGTGGAAAAATTCTGCAAGTAATAGTCAAGAAAAATAAATCCGATCAGAAAAGAAATAAATCATAATCACACATAAGAACATGATATACGTGGTTCGACAATGTGCCTACATCCACCTGATATATTTATCTCTTTATTGATTTTATTTTGATAATAACGGTTACATGCCCTTCTTTCTTTGGGGTAGGATTACATTTGTAGAGGAAATAAAAAAAATTGTCCATGTATTACTTGTTGACATTAGGTAATTATCCAGATTGATCAGACGTATCTAAGTCAAAGATTTTCGCACGTCGACATTACTAATATTTGTATTCTCATTTGTGATCTTTAACATGATTGTTGGACACGTGTCCTCTCCTCGTGTATGATCGATTTATCCCTTATAATTTCCCTTAAAGCTTTGCATCTAGTTAAGGGTGCATAGGTTTTCTCGCTCCTCTAGTTTGATCCAGGTCGGGACTGATGATAATATTTGGTCGTCCATAGATTTCATTGTCATATGACGTAATTGATACTTGGATTTGAATTTTTCCTGTTAAATAACTAAGGGAGTTCCAGTAACATGCCCCAATATTTGTAACGGGGTGCTGGTAATTGAGAGACCACTAACCTAAAGGACGGTTTCACACTTAAGCCATCATTTGGGGGCATGCTGGTTAATGATGATTTTTATCTTAGAAACTGTTCCAACCCACTAAAGCCCTTACTACCATTAGTCCGATTCATAATCCATCACTTTTATTTGCCTTCAAGTGTACCAGAACTCATTTGTTCTTCCATAATCTCTTAGTTTGCTTTTCTCTCTTATGTTATTCAATTTTTCCAATTCCTTTAAAATATACTTCCTCTTTCTTCTCATTCTTTGTTATTTTATTGCAATAATGGTTTACATAAATAAAGATTATGCCATGGAGGCTTATAAAAGTCATTACATTCCTGATTGGATGATAGTAGATATATGGGATGACCCCTTGGATCATTATAATATTAACGGAGGTCATACATTTTCTCCCAATTCATGGCTAATTTTGGGATTACCTTCCCCCAACTGATTATTTCTTGAGATCTTCCATGTTGATGTTGTGCTTACCTAATGTTCTCCCAACACTTGGATAATCATTAATGGCATCGACGGGATCAATGAGCAGTATGGGATCCTTAAAATATGCTATGGTTATATGGGGAAGTCCAATGAGGGTATCTACTACTTAAAGGTGAGGAGGGACGAAAGAGTTCTTATAGTTAACTTATCGGACTCCAATAAGGAGTACTGATCTCATTGGTTCGTAATTAGGGATTAGGAGCATTTTCTCATTCCAGAGGGTGGTGATCCATACAGGGGACCTAGGTAATGTAAGTGTGGTTATGAAATAGGTATAGACTACTTTTAAAATTCCTGTTTCTGATTCATATAACGTATTTTAGTTTTGATGTTATGATTTTTATTGTGCATATCGCCAAAAGAAGAAATAACCTAAACCCATAAACATTATTTTTACTGAATTGAAAAAGAATTGGTCGCTCAAACAGCCTTTGACATCTGTCGATATCCCAGGTCAGCTATACTCTTATTGTCTTACATTTTTACCACAACATCATTGGTTAATCGCCTAGTGTATAGGAAACTAGAAATCCCTGAAGGAGTTATCGAGCACGAGCCTTAAACTACCATCACTTCAGGCTCTTTTGAGTTTGTTGAAGTTTCCACCATCCTAAGAGTTAACCCCAAAACTATAGAGGAAAGAATGGTGCGAAAGAAAAAAATCCCTAATCTGATATAGGATGCCTTTTCCCCCACTTCACCAACTTCTTAGCCTTACAGAATAAAGGAGGTTGGGGGTCCCTCTAACCTAATAACTTTGGGGGACATAAATTGGTCAATACAAATACCAACCTTGATGTTCAAACGTTGACCCATAAATTGGTCGATGCCCCCAATAATAAAGGGAAGGAACTAGGCAATGGGTCTATGGACAAGCATCCAGAATTGGCTCTTGATATCCTAAGGGGATATTGTTTCCCTATCGACTAATCTTTAGTCGCCAACATGCCTTTAGATAGACTGGTCATACATAGTGCGAATACAATATCTCTTGTAAGTGCCAAACTTTTCTACTTAATTTTTCTTTTGCTTTGAATTTCCTCGTGCTAATTGATTTTCCTTACTTTATTCTACAGTTTATGGTCGTCTTTGTTAATTTTTTTGATAGGAGGTCTGATAAAAAAAAATATATGGCCGACTTAGGGAAGGCCTTTGATAGGGCACAAATGACCCTAAATGCTTACTAAGAGAAGGCCAAAAAGGATGATGTTGCTATAAAGTCTATGGAAAATGAATTTATCACTTTAAATTTTAAGGTCGAGCAGATGGAGAAGGTCAGTGAGGATTTTGCCCAATGCATGGCAATGACGTTTGAGGTCAACACTACTTCCTTTAATAAAGATTAGGGAAAGGCTTTTATTAATGCCCAAAAGCAGCTTGGCTTCGTCTATAAAGCCTTATACCAAAAGGGATGAGATGATGCCTTGGAAAAGACAAGGGTTCCTGCTGAGTTTGAGCTATTTTCCAACATGCTCCATGCTCCCTTCAAAATTTGGAGGAGGAAGAAGATAAGTCCACTGACTAGAGCAAGGTTGTTCAAGAAAAAAAGACTCTTGCTAAACATATTAGTCTAATAACTTCTTGTAATTTCTTTTGGATGTCTTATCTCTTATTCTTCTTTGTACTTGTGAGGGCTTGCCACACTTTTCAGTGAAATGATAAATCTTTTTGAAGTTTATTTTATTTTATTCGACTTCTTTTTTATACTTATTTGCATGTGCCTTGCATTATTTTATGCCTTAGATTTTTGAATTACTTATTTTATCCTTGCATCCTGATAATAGCTTGGCCTTAGTGCCATATCTAAGGTAGTGGAGATGTTAACTTTATTCTTGGAAGTGATGCTTTTGAGTGAGCTCAGATAACCTTTGTTAACATTCACTAAAAGTTGCCAAAAATAATAAGTGCCTACGACAATTAGACAAACATGGTTTTCAATAATCAGGATGAATTGGAGGAGGTCAGAAACATAACTGGTCTTTTCCAGAATAAGAATTTCTCTCAAAGAGAGGAGCTCGACGAGGTCTAATTAACCTTCAAATAAAATGAGACGATCAAGCATGGTCTACACCAAAAGATTATGAGGCTGAGGTATCTCTTCAAAAATGGGCCCTATGTAGTTTGGGTAAATGTTTATGATCAAGGTTGGATGGACAACCCGTTGCACTTTGATGGCGCCAGGACAGTGGCCTACAAGCATAACTAGATGAACAACCATATGGTTTGTAAAGTCCCTAAGGATTTTCAGTTCTGGTACTAAAACCATATAGACACCATTTTTTCTCGACTTCCATCTATTGGGATCGAAGAATCATGGATTCCACTTGATATGATCCCCATACAACTAGTGATGACATTCTCTCCAGTCGTAATAGTGATGATGAGTTATATCCTAATCCCGATGATGGTAGACGAGTAATTATGGTTGAGCAAGTGAACCTTCAAAGGTGATAGGGTTAAATCTATCATCTTTTAATTTTCTTATTCATTTTATAATCGGAGGACCATGGCCGACCTTGTAGTTAATGAATATTTCGAATGAAGGTTAACTTTCTTTTCATTTTGTGTTTCCATTCTCCTATTTTGGTTTATGATGAGCATGTGTTTTTGGTCTTACCTTTCAGGATCGTTCCGTCACACTACTGTAGACCTAACATCGAGTTATGGAAAGAATGCACCTGGTCACTGGGCAATCTGCTCGTTCAAGATTTTATTCGACCAATACTAGTTATACTTCTTAATGCCTAGGATTCCCCGATAGTTCTTTATGTTGACTGGGAATTTCATAATGTTTTCATGTTATTATTAACAAACATATATAACCTTAAGATGATGACTAAGTGTAATCACATAAAAAAGGTATTAAAGTAATGGTCTGATAGGATATAAACAAGATGAGTTTTAATTAACATTGATATGCCATTTGGAACAATAATAAAGCTAATTATGTTAACCAGACCTAAATATTCAAAAAATAATTGAATAGAAATAATAAACTAAAATTAATGTAAAAGCTTAAAAATAAAATTTCATAAGGTTAACTAAATTCCAAGCCCCGGGCATCTCCTTTCCCTTCATTGTTTCTAGGTGGTAGGTTCCTTGAATATCGCCTCTAGTGACTCGAAATGGTCCTTCCTAATTTGATGTTAGTTTTCCTCCTGGAATATTTCTCACATTGTTGATGATCTTACTTAGCACATAATTCCTGAATTGAAATCCTTATATTGATGCCTTTGTTATACTTCTTCTCTAATTATTGTTGGTATGATGCCGGTATGATCAAGACTTGTTCCATTCTCTCATCACCTACAGTCATCTCAGTTATAATGATTTCATCGTTCATATTCTTATCAGCCAAGTTTTTACTCATTATCGGTAGACATTCTTCCAATGGTATTATGGACTCCATTCCATAAGATAAGTCAAAAGGCTTTTCCTTGATCGACTCCCCAAGAGTTGTCCAATATGCCCAGAAGTCGTGAGGGATCTCATCCACCCATGCACCTTGTTCCCTTTCTAATATTTTCTTCATTATATTAAGAACTATTTTGTTAGAGGCTTCAACCTACCCATTATTTTGATATTAAGTCACAAAACTATAATAGTGCCTGATGTTATGATTGTTACAGAAGTTTTGGAATTGTCCTCCATCAAGTTTTAATTCATTGTCGGTGGTAAGCATTTTTGTTACATTTAAATGGGTTATGATATATCTTTAGATGAACCTGATCATGTTAAAATATATTATATTTGACAAGTGTCCTACTTTGATCCATTTAGTGAAATAATTTTTGCCGATCAGGAGGTACTTTTGATTTTTGGGTGCCATAGGCTACGGGCCTACAATGTCTAACCCTCATTTTGCAAAAGGCCATGTGATGGTTAAGGTCTTGAGTTTTTTGTCTGGATAGTGGAGAATTGGAGAGAACATGTGTCATTTATTTCACTTCTTTACGTAGGAGATGATATCCTTTTGAATATAAGGCCACTATTATCCTTTCTTATAGATCAAATGAGAGAGATCACTCACCTTTATGGCTTTCGTAAATTATCTCGTGTAGGTCGTAGAGAACTTATTCGACGTCATTTTGATGCACACATTATAAATATGGTCCAGTGAAAGGTCATTAATAAAGTTTTCCTTCAGGGGATAGATAAATTGAGAAACCTTTACCATTATTCGATGAGATTATTTATCATCCATAGGCAACGTGTCTTCTCATAAGTTTGTGGCAATTGGATCCATGCAGCTGGGAGCCTTCTGTATACCGAGTGCCTAGTCATCATTTAATTTCATTAGGATGTTCGATTAAGAAAATTACTCTAATTTAACTATTATTTCCTCAAGGGAATTACTGAATTTTCACACGCTTGAACTTGGCGACCAAATTTTAGGTGATATGGTTATAGGATGATGTGAGTTCATCCCAGTCATTGTAGTCTCCTAATATGTTATTGGATACCAACCTTGAGTCACAATATATGTCAATGCAACTGGAGTCCAAAGACATAGTCTTCTTTAGTTCGTCGATGAGAGCCTCATATTTTGCTTAGTTATAAGATACCTTAATGCCAAGTCAGATTTCGTGATCAAGGACAATTTTTTTGGGGTCACAAAGATAATTCCCACCCTTTCCCCTTTTTGAATTGGATGTTCTATCTACATAGAGGATCAATTTATTATTTTAGTTGGGCTCTTCGGTGGTCATTTAATCGGTAAGTTTCACTTTATAGGGTTGATGCCCTCTGACAAATTCAGTGATAGATTTTGCCAAAACCCGTACCTTCATGGTAGTTTTGGGTTGATAGTAGATGTCAAACATCCGCAGTTACATCAAACATTTAAACATCCATTCAGATAGTTCAAACTTTCTAAGGATTGCCTTTAACGGGGAAGAAGTTTTGACTATGACAAAGGGTGCCTCGAAGTAATAATTTAACTTGTGCGAGGCAGTCACTAATGAGTAGACTAGATTTTCTAGGGGTAGATAACATTTTTCAACTTCCAACAATGTCTTATTATCTTAATATATTGGGTCTTGGTGCCCCTCATTCTCACATACGAAGTCCAAACTAACTGTGTGGTCTGACACCGAGAGATATACGTAGACTGGATCTCTTGGATTTGGAGCCATGAGTAGAGAATGTCTTCTTAGCTAAAGTTTTATTTCTTCAAGTGATTTTGAATATTCATCATTCTAGATCTTGTTCTTTTCCTTTCTGAATGGCTGAAATAAAAGTTGACACTTTTTAGGGGACTTAGAGAGGAAACGGTAGAGTGCTTCCAACATCATGGTTAGATTTTTTATGTCCACGACTATTTTGAGAAGTTAAATAGTGTTTGTTTCTTAAATTTTATTGAGATTTGATTCAGTCCATATCTAATTGACCAGGTAACCTAAAAACTTTTTAGGTTGGACTCTAAAATAACACTTGGCTGCGTTAAGCTTCATTACGTAGTACTCGAGGACCTCAAATGCCTTTGCCAAATCTGTCAATTGATCATCCTTATAGTTTATCATGAGCATTTTCTCATGTATAATTCTACAGTGTCACCCAGCTAATGCTTAAACATTTTGGTGATAAGCCATTGGTAGGTTGCCTCTATATTTTTTAGTCCGAATGGCATGACTGTGTAATATTAGAAGCTAAGGGTAATGATGAAAGTTGCCTGCTCCTAGTCGGGTCTAAATAAAGGGATTTGACGATTATAAGAATTAGTATCTAGGAAGCATATTAGTTCATGGCTAGTTATTGCATCGACAAACATGCCAATTTTGGTAAGAGAAAGCTGCCATTGGGACACTCTTTATTTAGATCAGTGCAGTCTATGCAGGTTTTCTACTGTCCATTTCTATATTTATCCACAAGCGCATTTGAGATCCATTTAGGTAATTGAAATTCTTTGATAGTCCTTACCTCCAGAAGTTTCCCTACTTCATTTTTCACTGCCTTTGCTTTTTTTGGGGTGATCTCAGTGTGATCGGCGGTAATGCTAGATCCATATGAAGTCGGTGGCGCACTACTTTGGGGACGATGCCGGAAATTTCATACGGTTGCCAAGTAAAGACACCCAACATCTTCTTGAGTAAAAATACCAACTCTTACTTTTCAGGATGAGTGAAAGAGCCGTCGATTAAAAAATTCTTTTTCGATTAGGAGTTACAGAACAGAGCCTCTTGCAGTTGTTCCATAACTATTTACAGGGACCACCCTTGTGTCTTTTACCCCGGATCTTTTATACTTTTGTTACTATTTTTTAGGAGTTTCTCACTTTGTGTTCTACACATGTTTTTTCTTCTTCTCTTATTTAGTCTAATAGTAGTGATAAATCATTGTTGGGTAGAAGCTTAATTCCCAGGTATCTCCAACACCCCATATGGTAATGAATTGGACCTTCTGATGATATGTGGATGGGACTACCTTTATGATGTGGAGCTATCCTCGCCCCCGAATTGCATTGTATGGTGACTCAATATCCACTGGTAGAAATTCTATTTGTTTGGATATGCTTCGAGTTTGTATATGGAGCACAATCTTTCCAAGGCGAGTCGTCATTCTTCTGGTGAATCCGACTAGAGGGATGGTCAATTTTTTTGGATCTTCCATTTTCAGGTTGACCTTGTTGAATTACTTTATATACACAAATTTGGAAGAGCTCCCCTCTTCCACTCGTAGTTTATCCACATCCTAGTTGGTTGTCCTGAGAATGGTTACTAATGCGCTATAATATGGAGTTTTGACTCCAACTAAGTCTTCTTCGATGCATATGATATGCTTGGTGTGTTCGATATCTTCTAAGTGAAGACATTTACCAACTATGATTTTATCATAGTCAATTTGAAAGATTCTATGATCGTATTAACCTTCTTTAACTCCATCCTTATGGAATTGCCTTGGATTTGGTTAGGGGTGGAGTCCCAATGGATAACTACAAACTCGTGTCCTAACTCATCGTCATCTAAGATTTTATTGAACTTTTATTTGCATTCAATAGGGGCCTTTGCATTCTTTTTCTTTACATAGTCGTTTGGTTGACCTACCTGGCCCAGCTTTTCTAAGTGAGACTTGATCACATTACAATAATCCATATTATCCCATGCTCCATATGATAGGAACATTTTTAGGCTATATTTTTCTTCGGTGGGTCCCCTACCATCTTCCTCAACCACTTAAAGTACTGTTGGTCCTTAATTTTATTGAGTATCTTGTAGAATGCCTCTTCAAAAACAGTGTTGGTGGCGCAATAAACCTTGCTAAGATTTGACTTGTTATCTCCCTTAGATTCACCATTATGCTTTTTGCCTCCTTCTTGTGGTTATAGCTCACTTTTGGCCTACCCTTATCCTATTGAGTACATATTACTACATCTTCCACATTGGCTTATTTTTTTTATTCTAGATATCAAGTCATATATAATAGTAATTTACTTCTTGGTGAGGGACTGTTGCATCATGGAGTTTCTCGATAGGCCGATCTTCAATGGTGACATTATCACTTGTTCATAATAATCATCCATTTTATTTTACGATTTCTAATAACTCCGAGCATATTCACATTATCTCTTAAGGATTTTTCTTCATTGTGTGGTGTAAATTAATCCTTATTGGAAGGGTGTTGCTAATGGGGAACTTTGGGGTAATGGCCTCCATGAACTGCTTGAAACTAATGATTGATCGATGTGGTCATTTTTTAAACCACTTTTGTGCAACATCCCCTAAACTGGAAGCAAATATTCGGCATATGAGGTCCTCTATATTTCTCCATATGGTCATGGCCTGCCAATATTATCAATCATGGTCAGTGGGATCAATTTTTCCATCATACATGTTAAACTGGGGAACAATGGGAAGATTAAAGTCCTCAACAGATCTTGAGAAAGAAGGTTTCATCTAACTTATGAGGGCCCTTATGGCCATATCCTTAGTGGACCTATCCCCTTGATGAGCTACCATATACTAAATAAATAACTTAGCCCCCATGATGAGGAGAAACAATGTTAAAACAATATAAGAGGTCGGTAACACCCAGAAAAGACACTGTAGATTGGCTATTCCTTAAAGTAAATCCTCAAAAAGTACCTCACAAAGCTCCTTAGGCATTAACATGCGTGGGGTGTTCATTTGAAACCATAAAGATACGTTGGTAATCAATTCGAAAGTGTTGTGCCATGAGATGAACGTGGATACATGGTCTAAACATGTTAAAATGTAAACATATGTGTACTTAAATTGGATAGTTTTTCATATTTTGTGAGTAATTTTCACTTATTCATCTATTCACATGCATTTTATTATATGCTTTATTCCTTACATGATATGATTATATTGCATCATTCTTACTTTGAAATATTTTCATTTTATTTTGTTGTGATTATATGATAAAGTTCTTTGATTCAATTGAATTTACGAGTGAAATTAACTTGAATGATGATTAAAGCATGAAGTCTTAACTTTTTTATACAAATGTTGGTTACACTAATGACTTGTTTGAATTCACTTCATAAATCATGATAGTCAAATTTTGTTGAGATCATTTCTTGTGAATTCCCTCTACACATGCACTTACATATCACTTGATTTATATGATTATAGTTATGCATATTTCATTTAGTTATTAACTTCAAATCATGACTAAGTCTCTCTATATTTTATTGGTTTTTGAAACATTTGTATGAACCATTTGAGAATTTGTGTCAAATACACTTTATTTAGTGGAGTTTATTGATGAGACGTTTTTATAAAAAGAAAGGATAACCATTGGTACGATAAATTTAATTTGAATTTGAGTGTCGTCAATAGGTGTCTACCAAAGTGTGTAAAATTCACCATACGAAATGCCAAATTAAAATGAAGAAAAGATCCAAGTGCTAGAAAATTCAAAGGCATGAAATTTAAGATAGGGTTTTTTTAATTTTCTTATAGTACCAAACTTCTACTATCTACTTTAGGGTTTGAACATCATTGAGGAAGACATATGGCTAGAGGCAACCATTTATGAGATTTTGAATGGATATTAATGGAATGATAGACTTAAGCATAACTTGTAATTCATGTGACGTGATTATTTTCATTCTTTTGATTTTGTGGTCCACATTTGCTCACATTCATGTCATGATTAAAACAATAAAAATGCTTGATTAGACTTGATTGGAATTTCAAATATGTTGTTGAATTGATTAATGTTTGTTTTGAATGGGTTCTCAATCTGTCATTAATTAAGATTTAAAGGAATTTTATTCATCAAATCAAGTTTATAACATATTGTCCAATCATTGTCATAATTTTCATATTGGAGTTATATATATATATATATATATATATATATATATCTGTGTGTGTGTGTGTGTGTGTGTGTATGTGTGTGTGTGTTCCTTGATTTGTGCATTTTTATCTGAAAATCATGCTTAAAATGTCAAACGAGAATAGTTTAATATGCATAGGTATACATTTATATAATTTTTTAAGAGTGTGGGGGTATTGGATTCCTTAACTCAGTTTTTTCTTGATTTTTCCTTTATCTGAGTGTTCTGGATAAACACATTCTCACATATCCAATTTGGACCCGTACACACGTCTTCCGTTCACACTGATGCCCCTTAACCATATGCACAGACTTCGAAGATTTCCACAGAATGGGTTGTTAAAATCAAACTATGGCTCATTTATTTCTCATTTCAATTTAAACATCTACAAAGCATATTCCTATAAGATTTTGTGAGAAAGCTGGAATATTTCCATTGCATGTGAGTTTTGTGATTCTATTAGGCATACATGTTAGAGTTGGATGTGCAAACCCTAGAAATTCATCCATTGTTAGATTTCTCCTAGTTTGAACTCTAGAAGTCTTTACCTCATATCTTTGGTTGATTTATTTCTATTTAGAGTTTCTCTAGGGTTGTCTTTCATTTCAAGGTGTTATTTTGTAGGTTTTAAAGTTAATATTTTGGGTGTTATTTGGTTATATTCCATATTCACACTCTATACTCTTTGGGTTAATTTCCATTTCTATTTATGTGCATGTTTTCACCCTATATATACACTATGGAAAGTGAAAAATTGATTGCACGCAAAAGAGTAATATATAGACCACTGAGTGGTTCTCGTGAGTTGTTATGATCTAAGCGACCCCTTCATCACCATTTAATGCACCGCACACTTTCATACCATGCACAGATGACCCGAGGGCTTCCATACATATCCCCTAAATGACTTATGGCTCGTCATCCATTTGGTTACTAGGGATAGTACCCCTCTTAGTCCCTATTTTGAGTCTCGTGCTATGAGAGATGAGAGAGATATTGACCTTAAGGATCTCACGAGGACTAAGGAAGGGTATTCTTCCAGTCTCTTCTTTATCACCTCTCCGCAACTTATTTTCTTATCCCTCACATGTCGATTAATGCAACTTTGATTCGCAAGTTCTATGTAAATATGGTTGTTTCGTCTGAGATTCCTATGATTCTCATTTCATTTGTTCATGGTGATGAGGTCATTCTTACTGATAAGTTTTTGGCATCACATATTAGTCTACCTCGAGAGGGGATTCCCCATTACTCCCCATATTCTGAGAGAGATTGCATTCATGATCAGGTTGCTACATTTTTGCCGATCAGGAGATGTCTTAGGTACGGAATTTGTTCCTACATGCCTCAGAGACATTCCAAGGATTTTTTGTATATTGTTGGTCAGTTGATTTATTCCATTGTTGTTGGCTATCCCATGAATTATTCTTCCCTGATTTTATAATTCATGAGACGTGCTTGTTTTGATTCATTGTTCTGATTCGTCTCGAAGGCATTTCCTTATCCATGCATGATTATAGGTTACCTTGCTATTTAGGTGTACCTAGACTTTATAACAATTAATTTTCATCCATCTTAGGTCCTCTTATGATATTTAGCACCATTCATTCTACTAGCTAGATATTGATATGGACTCTAGTGCATCTTATTAATTCAGATGGTGGAGATATTACTAGAGGTGGTGGACTAGCATCAACTCCAGCCCCACTACACGTTCTCATAAGCCATTCCGTGAGTATTGTGATACTTAATTTTCTTTCATGCGAGACACCTTTAATCGGATGGACATGCGAATAATGTCTATGTATATTCACTTCAACTACCACTTCACTCAGGTTGAGCTGATGACCAGGGTTACTTCCATTGAGCATCGTTGGTTAGGATTTTGAGGGTCTACACCTGCTCCTATGCTTGCTCCATTCGATGATGACGAGGATGATGATGAAAATGATGGTGGTGATGATGAGACAATGGAGGAGTACATTTACGAGGACTAGAGATTGTCTATTTATCTCTATGTTTTTTTTATAGGTTATGTATATTTCTTTTTAGTACATTGGGATAGTTAGATATGCAGGTATCTACTCCTATCACTTTTTAGAGCATCTTATTTTTTGTCTATTGGTTGATACATTCGGTTGGTTGTATGACTTTATTATTTATACATTGATTCTTTATCCTAGAGATTTATTATGGCTATATCCGTATTGATGTCGTGATATTTTCTAATTTGATATACTACCTAAGCTTGATGCATAGTGAATTGATAGGTTGTAGAGGGTCTTATTATTTAAAAACTATGGACACTAAATTAAAGATCATTTTTCTCCCTACATAAAAGCCTTCGCACGCTATATTTGAAGATTTCAAGACAAATTCAAGAAATAGTATCCTTTAAAGTAGTATCTATATTAAATCGTCCAAGGCAATCACACACATTCACGTTCATATCTTTAATAAAATAATTTTTAAGCCGATTAAGTGAAAATGACTTTTGAATATCATTGCTTTACATATTCTTGTTTAGGTGAACATAGAGTTCTGCATATAAACATTCGCACAATTTGGATTTGTTCCCGTACACTGGTTACATGGAAAATAGGCCAAAAATTCGTTATCTATTTTCGTTTGCACATGTTGAAATTACCTTCATGTGCATAACTAAGCACGTTTTGGGAAACCTTTTTCCTGACTAAAAGCATACGTATAGGTATAAATTACCTCCGTGTGCACGACAGTCACATTTTACATGTAACTTGGCATGCTGCCTAAATCCATGCATAGGGGCTTAATTCACTGTGCGCACGAAGCACACCAGGATTTGAACAATTGTATATATAAGAGTATTTTCCCTCCCATTTGAAGAGATCCTTTTCATGAGTACTTCTCACACCTCAGGAGAGAATTTTCGAGGAAAGTGATCAAATCTAAAGATTTTAATTGTCAAATCCACTTGATCTTATGAAATTAAGATGAAAACTTGGATCTAACCTAGATTCATGAGTTTTGAGATTTGATAGTGCTGTGAAATTGAACACTATATAAGTTAGATTTAATCCCACCTTCTACATCTAAATTTGATGATCCAAGACTTTCATAATATACTTATCTTTTCTACTAGTTCCTGTTATGAGAATCAATTTCTTTACATCACTTGCTATCACATTCACACATTTGAATTATTTTATGGATTAATTGGTTGTATATGTTCCTCATACTCATGATATTTTCCATAGAGCACCTTCATTATAGTATTGTTTATATCACATATTCTCTATATTTTGCTTCTCTGGTTTCTTATACACTATGATTGTGTTTCCTTTTTCAAGGATATACACATTATTTATGTCAATTCCACTTCTCTTTGAATTTCTTTGTCAAAAGGTGGGAGAAATGTCTAAGATAGGGAGAGTTGTCCTTCTGGTCCTTTATTATGAGATTCAATATTTATGGGGAGAAACATCATTTGGGGAGAGATGTTTCATGCAGGGGGAGCATATACATGTTGTGGTTGAGATGATATTATATGGATTTTTCACGTTGCATATAGTTTCTAGAGTGTTCCTCTCAACGGTGGCTACCCAATTAAAAATTAACTCCCCTAATTCAAGAAAATTGTTTACTAATTAATTATTATCAAAAAAATTTAACAATCCAAAAGTCTATGTGAAAAAATATTTTATAAGATTTTAGAATCCCAAATCTTATCTTCTTATTTAAGACAATGATTCTAAAATATCTGAAAAGAGTAAAAAAACACAAGTCTAAATGCACGAGGGAAAAACCCATTAAGGGGAAAAATATAGGGCCAATAGGAACGACAAATGAACTATGCTAGAGATATTACAATTAGAAGACAAAGACATACAACCACACGATGCTATGACCAACTTGATACTCTTTCGTACCATATTCTCCGAGGAGAGCGCCGACCGTTGAAGTTCGTTACACAACCGTCACAGGTTTTGGTCTTCGACCAATGTCATAAAATCTCTGGCCAAATATTTTTCTTTAGAGTTGAAACAACTTGTTCCAAGATTTGAACCTTCAAGCAACCAAAAAGCTACACTAAGGAGTTTCAGGGAATTCTAGGAGTTAGTGTGTTGGGGTGTATTGCAAGGTTATAGTGCTCTAAATTTCAAAATGAATTTTTCAAACCATGGAAGAGAAAATATTTACTCGCGAAAAAATTAGTTATTTTTTTTAACATAAAGGTGAGTAAATAGATCTCATAAGTTTTCTCAAAGAAAAAACTGAGCAACAATGGCTTGAATAACACAAAGAAAATGATTGAAAAAATTTGCTCTCAAATATATTAAATGTTTTTATAAGCCAAAGCATTTTTTCTAATCTCTCACTATTTGTTTGGAAGAGTATGGAACACTCAACTATATATAATTTTGATTTGAAAAGGTTTAAAGACTCATATGATAGGTGTCACACACTTATGAGGTTAATTAGTCACTTCAAGGTCTAAATCATCCATAAAGTTATACTTGGAACAAAAACTAAGAAGATCTTGTGCAAAATGGCACTTTTGATGCCGTCAGACACGCTTCGTAGGAGCATCACTACAACATGGAAATTCTTGGATTTGGCGAGCTGAAGCGATAATACACGTCGTGCAAAAGTCCAAAGATTTTTCCTGAGACCCAAAAGTCTAGTTAAGCATTTTTGCTGCAGCGAAGAAAATCTTCGCTGGAGCATCGCTGTGGCAAAAATACTGCTCACGAAAATGTCTATATAATTTGTCTAGTTAGAATTAGAAAAAACTTTAAGAATAAGTTTTTGGCAAACCCTAAGTATCTTTTTCCCAACCAAGAACATTCACACTTATACACATAAAGATGCAATTCTTTAACAAAAAAAATGATTTTTTATATGAAAAAATTATATATTTTTTGTTTATTTAACAAATTTACAAAACCAATGTTAATTAAAAGGATTTTTTAATTATAAAAATAATTTAACCGATATGTGAATCTAAGTTCGCTAAGTCTTATACCTTTCATAAGTGGTGTACTTTGAGGTTAAACATTAAGAGAATCTAGGATGTTAACTGAGCTTTCTGGTGATGTCTTGGAAAATGACTCACATATGTTTTGGTATAAAATTTAGACAATATATTCTATGGATCATATAATGTAAACTATACTCATGCAATCTTCCCCTTTATCGAGTTCCGAGACAAAACATCAAAAGTAAAAATTACAAGTAAATAAAGGAAATCTAGCATTTTACAACTCACCTAGCTAAGGAAAAATACAAAAAATAAAAAATTACATTTGTTTTAAGTAACTAATCACTTAATGAGGCTCAACCATCTTTATGGATCAAAAGAAGCTCTTGTATAATAAATTCCCATCACACACTACTAAACCCATCAAGGTGTCAATGTGAAAAAAAAAGATAAATATGAATATATAGATATAGCATTTAACACATGTGAACTTCATAGATATATAAAATAACTCCCCCTCAAATATACAATTCTCCTAAATAAGCATGATATAGCACAAATAACTCTAAGCAACCTATTATGATTTGAGAACTACACTCCTCTATATACAAACTATACTCCCCCATATACAAACTTCTCCTCCTTTTATCACGAAAAGTGGTAAAGTAAAGAACTAAACATATAATGGGATCACGTTCTCAAGGCATTTTAAAAGTGATAAACATGCTTATCAAACCAAAAAAATAAATAAGAACCATACAAGAGTAAAAAATTAAAATATTATTCTAGGTAAGATATAATCTAGAGAGTAATAGGCCTAAGATCAATAATTTTAACTATGTATGGAGAGAGAAAATATATCATGCAAAGATATAAATAATGATAAAAAGTGATAAGCATTAAATTAAAAGTTAAGAGCTACAAAGATTACAATAAATATGATCAATACATATCAAAATCTAATAATTCTTAAACAAACCTACAAACCCCCAAAACATAAAACAAAATATGTCACTTCTTCATCTTTAACGTCTATATATCACACACTGCAATAAACTCATTGTGAAAATCTTGTAAGGTGTCCCTGAAATTTTTCACGTGAGTATCAAAGGTGTGGTGAAAGTCTTCGTGGAATAACAAACTCATTGATCTAAAGGAAGAAAGAATTTTCCTAGATTCCTCAAAGGCGAGTTACGAACTGGAATGTAATTGAGTAGATAACCAATATATGGCAGAATCCATCTCATTTTCTGTAAAAGAATGTCTACTAGGTGCATGTGATGTAGAGGCAAGACGAGGAGCCAATTAAGGAATAACATGATGTGGTGTAGGTGTGCCACTATAATTGTCATGTTGAGCAATATACCGAAATAAAAGTCAATGGTCAATGTATAATGCGTCTTTTCCTGAACTTCATCTAGAAGAATAGGAACCCCAAAATCAAAAATTAAATGCACGATCAAACAACCGAAGGGAAAAGCGTGCATTTTCTTATTGTCCTTAGTGTGAGTAAAGATTGAGTCCCTAATAAAATCACACAAACACAAACTATCACCTAATCTAATGGCATATAACAATTGTTTATGATAAAAAGATACTTTGTGGGGGTGGTATAATGGGAAAAATACGAGAGGAAACTACCATAGTAAAAATATAAAAATCCTTATCAAGAAATGCTTGAGGAAAACTCTGTCCAGTCCAAGAGTGACAATGGTGTCACTCAAAAAAATTATTACGTTTTGGTTTCAAGGTTCACTACTAATTGACTTGAAAGTATACATGGGAAAATCATCTTTCGGGACACGAAAATGTTTGCTTATCAACTTAAAAGAGAGCTTCACTTGAATTCCCCTCAATTTGGAAGTTAATACTCTAATTCTTAAGTGATCCTTAATATCCAAAAGAGTCGAATAAAATTCTCTCACCAAGTTGGGGTAACATGGTCCGATTTGAGAGCAAACTCCAATAAAATATATTCTATCCAAGAACTCATATAAATGGGTTATATAAAAAGATTCCAAATCAATTGATTTCTCCCAATGCATAGAGCGTGCAGAGAATAACTCATCAAATCTGGAATAATTAAAGGAAGTTAAGGCGCATGAGTGAGATTTCGAAGCCATAGAGTGTAGCTTGAAAATAAACATCAAGACACAAAGAACATAAATCCAATGAGAAATGTAAGTGTAAACTAAGGATCTTATACTAAAAATATGATAAATGTTTCATAAATGACAAAAAGTGTCAAATACTCTTAAACTTTAACACATATAGACACAAGCATAGATAAACCCAAAATAAAATGAGGTAAAGCAAAGCTATAAAAACTAAAATCTACTCAAGAGAATCAATCTTAACTTAAGAGAAGTAAAACTCATAAAACATAGAAAAGATTTCATAAAAATCCACCAAAACTTACTATCACCAAGCCCTAACTTTAAAAAGAAATAAATTAGAAAATATAGGATAGATAAACTTACCAAGATTAAGATTATTGCACTAAAATGAGGTAAAGAACACCTAAAGTAACTTCCAAGATGATAAGTTGGGAGGAAGGCAGAAGGTTCTAGAGATGAGAGAAGTTTTGAGAGGAGAAGTTGGATAAAAATGTTCTCAGATTCAAAATTGTGTATTTTGAGCAAACCTAGAAGTTTGTACTGCAATGATAGGTTCATCACTAGTCATAGCTGCTCTGGTGCGGTGAAGAACCAATGACACTAAGGTCGCGATTATTGCTAGTAGAATAAACTATTCAAAATAAAACATATTCAAAAGGAATTATACGCACATGATTTCTTAGCTCTAGACATGTACATTTTGATCCAAAAAATACCATTTAAAATGATCAAACAAGGATTAAAAGATCAAACAATGGTCTTAGTTATGTCAAAAACTCTACACAAATCATGGTTTAGCATTCAAAGGCCTAAGGTCAATTTAAAGCCATATAAAAGATAGAGTGATTCAAAGACCTAACTCGTGATAGAATAGTGAATACAATGAGCATTAAGACTTAAAATCTAAAATGAAGATTAAAGTGTGAACTCATTTTTGAATTTTTTTGACTTTATACAACAAAGCGAAAGCCTCATTTTTCCTTGAAAACAAATTAAAATTTCGCTATCAATTTTTTCTCCCTCATATAGTGATTTAAGATCAAAACATTTAAGTCTCATGTCCTTGATGTTACTCAAGTATAGGATAGATAAAAAAAATCTTTGAGACATCACTTTTTGATAAAATTTTGCATGTGGCAGCGTGCTCTCATTTATTACAAATGGTGGAAAACTATTTTTTATTTTTGAAAGGTAGTTCTCTAGATCTCAAAATTGAAGCCTTTACCACATCATCACTCATAATTTTTAAGCATACATATATTTTTAACTCCAGGCATGATGATAAAAACTCCCATACACACAAACAGGATTAACAACGACACCTTTTTGACAAAACATAGCATAAAACTCTTAATTGACAATTGAAGTAGAAAACAAATCCCTTCATTATCATTTGCATGGAAATGCTTAAGTTATAGTGAGGTGGAAAGTGCATGAATTATGACAAATACTCTAAAATATCAAGCTCAATTTATCAAGGCATTTCAAGTTATAAATTTTTTAAGATTGGAGTACAAAATCCATAAATAAAACGATTAGTACAATAACTTAGCAAGTAGGTTTTCATTTAAGCACATGGTATAAAATAATACCTAACAAGTATAATAGACCAATATTGCACAAGTCTTAAATCTAAAGATATGAACAAGAAAAAACATATCTAAAGAATCAAAAAATGATAGAGAGAAATCAAGATGCCTATCAAAAAGAGTAAACCAAACACTCTAAGAGACCTAAACCAAAAGAATCCTATTTCTTCTTAAAAGAAGACAAATAATTTGACTTAGCTCGTTCTTGTAGATACTCTAGCTCCATTCTATTAATAATGTGCTTATTAATCCAACCGTATTCAATATTCAAATAATTGGATTGAGAAATCACCTTGGGAATTATGGGAGGATCAATTATTTTTCTTTTTCCCTTTCATTTGTAAAACTTTTTAGGGCCTTCTACCTTCTTCTTTCCCTTCCTATCAACCTTTTTACCCTTTACACCTAAATACGGGCTAAAGTAAAACAAAAATTCCTTAAGGTCTCCTAACTTATGACAGTGTGTATACCTATATGGTTGTGGAATGATTAGGTCTAAGGGGAGCTTGACTTATTTCTTCCTAAGTTTAAAGAACAAACTCCTTCAAGTGTCCTTCCTTGTTACAAGTTGAACACATGAACATCACCTTCCTTTGGTTTTCTTCAGTTATAAAGTTAGTTGAATATTCACCAATGGTAGATGAAAAAATATATTGGAATACTAAGGTAGCTTGTCTAGACGAAGATCTATCACTAACCGAATTGATTCCATATTTATCCGAAGCAAAAAATTTTAATCCAAAAAGCATCATATCTAATTTTTTAGACCTATTCAACAAATTTCGCTTGAAAGTGGACGCATATAGTAGTTCAGATTGAGAAATTTGGTTCTCTAGGGATATTATTGAGTTTTTATTTTCATGTAAATACATCCTAAGGAACTCAATCTTGAAACTAAGAAATTCGTTGGTACTTACTTCAATATACGGTTAACTCACACTATATGTGGAGAACAAAAAAACTTGTATTATTCTCACTCACCATAACCATTTGAATCTCGACATTGTCTAGCATAGTGGAGAGTTTCATGTTATGCCTTTTGAGGTCCATGGATTCCGCGTAAAGCCTATCATAATGCGCTCAAAGATTATTATATTTTTCTTCCTCAATAATGATCAAAGAGGGGTGGGAAGAAATCATTTCTTCATTAGTCGGATGAGGAACATCAAAATCCTGTAAACCATCCAACTTGTCAAATTTATCTCTTTCCATAATAAAGTGACATAAGATTCATCTTTAGAGTCTGAGTCATTATAACTTAAAGTGGCTTGATAAGCATTCTTATTGCCACCATTACTAAAATCCGAGGGACATTTCTTTGAGATATTCCCTTGGCAACCACACATATAACACATGATGGGTTTTGGAGATTCAGATTTATTTTTGCTATTTCCTTGACCATTTTCAAAGCTAGGTAGGTATTTGTTGGGATCGTCTTTTGATTGAAAATGTTCTTGCCACTTCTTGGAAAACTTAGTGAGAAACGCCATACCATCCTCACTAACATCATGGGAACTAAAATCATGAGATGCATTCTTAGCCGTGAAATATAGATTTTCTCCTTAGGAGGAATTCCTTGGCGATAAGATAAATTCTCCTCATAGGTTTGTAGAAAGCTAACCAATTTGTCTACACACATTGGATTCAAAAGAAAAGCTTTAACCTCATCAATGGTATCCACTTCACCATGGAACCTAGTGTGGAGAGACCATAAGATTTTATCAACAATTATATCCTTTTTAATTGTCTTACCCAAAGAAAATGCGGAGGTTACTATATCATTTAACTCATTATAAATATCGTTAAAAGTTTCATTCTACTGCATGGCAAGAAGTTATAAACGGGTGGAAATTCGATGAAGTTTATATTGCTTTACAATGGAGGTGCCTTTGTAGGTCGGTTATAAAATTTCCCATGCCTCCTTATACGTCATACATGTGGATATACATCTGAACTCATTCTAAGACACACAACCAAAAATAGAATGGATTCCCTTCATGTTCCACCCTCTCTCATTTAAAATGTTATCGTCCCAAATAGGTCTAATCTTGTTTACTTAGATGTCACCGACAACAATTTTAGGATAAGTCCATGCCAAAATCACACTATTCCAGACTTGACCATCCATAGACTTCAATTAGGTTGTCATACGGGATTTCCAATAAGAATAATTGATACTATCAAATGGAGGAGGTCGGAGGGTTGAAATATATTTTATTGGACACAAAAGGGTTTAAACCTAGGCCGTTACACCTAAAATTTGAATACCCTCTCTAATACTAGTTGAGAGTGTGCCTTTCGATGGTAGCTACCTAAATAAAAATTAATTCCCCTAATTTAAGAAAATGTTTATTAATTTATTATTACGAAAAGGATTTAATAATTCAAAAGTCTATTTGATAACATATATTACTAGATTTTAAAATCCTAAATTGTATCTTCTTATTTAAGACAATGATTTAAAAAAATGTGAAAATAGTAAAATAAGTACAAGACTGGATGTACGGGGAAAAAATTCACTAACGGGAACAACCTTGGGCTGATAAGAATGGTAAATACACTATGGTAGAGATATTAAAACTAGAATACAAAGACTTACAATCGCACATCTCTATGACCGATTGGATACTCTTTCACACCATATTCTCTGAGGAGAGCGCCGACCACTGATCTACGCTATTCAACTGCCATCAGTTTTGGTCCGTGACCAATGTCGTTAAATCTGTCGCCAAAACCCTCTTATTTAAAGTTGAAGCAACTTGTTACAAGATATTAATATTCAAGAAACAATTAAATTACATAATGGATTTTGAGTAAATCCTAAGAGTTTATGTGTTGGGGTGTATTTCAAGGTTATGGTGCTCCAAATTTCAAAACAAATTTTCCAAGCCTAGGAAGAGAAAATATTACTCACAAACCCAATGGTTAAAAATAAAAAAATTTAATACAGAGGTGAGTAAATATATCTATGAGGTTTTTTAAATCAAAAGCTCAACAACAATGGCTTCAAGAACTCAAAAAATATGAGTGACAAAATGTTTTCTCAAATATATAAAATATTTTTATCAGAAAAATTATTTTTTTCAACGATCTCACTCTAAGTTTGGAAGAGTACGGAATACTCAAATATATACCCTTTAGATTTAAAAAGGTTTAAAGGATCATATGCTAGGTGTCACACCCTTATTAACTAAATTAGAAACTTCAAGGTCTAAGTGAGCCGTAAATTTGTACTTGAACCAAAACTAAGAAGATTTTGTGCAAAAAGGCACTTTCTACACTGTTAGACACACCTAATAGGAACATCGCTGCAGTGAGGAAATTATTCGCTCTAGAGAGATGAAGTGATACTACAAGTTGCACAAAAGATCAAAGATTTTCATGGGACATAAAACTCCAGTGATGTAGTTTCACTATAGCGAAGAAAATCTTTGGTGGATCATTATTGCAGAGAAAATGCTGTCGGAGAAAATGGCTAGGGAATTTGTCCAGTTTGCCTTAGAAAAAAGTTCGAGAATAAGTTTTTGGCAAAC
The DNA here is from genome assembly GCA_949130495.1 of Sambucus nigra. Classification (NCBI taxonomy): domain Eukaryota; kingdom Viridiplantae; phylum Streptophyta; class Magnoliopsida; order Dipsacales; family Adoxaceae; genus Sambucus; species Sambucus nigra. The sequence continues at coordinate 147,665,555 of OX422213.1, forward strand.
CTTAAGTATTTTTATCCCAACCAAGAACAGTCATACTTAAATTACATCTAAAGATTCAATTCTTTATAAAAATATATTTTTCTATATGAAAAGTATATTTTCATTATTTTTTTGACAAACTTACAAAACCACAGTTAATTAAAAGGTTTTTCATTTATAAAAACCTTTTAACTGAGGTTTGAATCTAAGTCCACTAATTATCATGCCTTTACTAAATATTGAACTTGAGGTTAGACATCGAGTGCTTTCGGGTTATTGATGAATCTTTCGATGAGCTCTTGAACAAAGACTTAAACAAGTTTTGGCAAGGAATTTAGACAATCTATTGTATGGAGTATATCGAGTATACTACACTCTTACGTTTCATGCTTATTACCATCTTATATCTCATGTTTATTTATCGTAGAACTCCCAAATAAGGGGGATTTTCTCTTTGTTCATGCCTTACCTCCATGTTATTTTGTTTTGTATTCTTGTATTTCAGATATTGACATGTTATTGTGTCTTAATCCCAAGTTTTGAACTCAACTTTTGATTTGTTCAATGTCTTATGGATTTTATGTTCATTAAAGCATACTACTTTTATTATATGGCTAATGTGGGGTGACTTTAATTGTTGTAATCAAGTTATTTAGGTTTTGGGCTTTTACCACGGAATAGACAAAGGGGGAGAGTGAAAATGTAAGTATATATATTTATAATTTGACTTAATTCCATGCCAAAGCATTTTAGTCATGCACCAAATTGAACTACATAAACTTGATTCATAGTGAGACGATATGTTAGAGAAAGTCTTGTTCTTTAGAGAAGATGGACACTAAATTAAAGATAATTTGACTCCTCTACATCCTAACTTCTGCATGGTATATTTGAATATTTCAATATGAATTCATGAAATAGTATCTTTTAAGGTAGTTTTGATTGAATCATCCAAGCCTATCACACATGTTCATGTTAATATTTTTTACAAAATGATTTTTATTTTGATCAAGTGAAAATTCCTTTTGAAAATAATTTCCTTACATATGATTGTTTAAGTTAACCTAGAGTTCTGCTTACAAGCCTATGAACGATTGGGATTTGGTCCTATGCACATGACTTCATGGAATATATGCCAAAAAATTCCTTGTCTATTTTTGTTTGCATGACTTAAAATTACCTTCATGTGCACGACTAAGAATGTTTTGGGCAAAACCTTTTCGCCGACTAACAACGTGCGCACGAGTACAAATTACCTCTATGGATACGACAATCACATTGTACATGTGACTTGGAACACTGCCCAAATCGATGTGCACGGGGGCTTAATTCCCATTGTGCGTAGGAGGTGGCTCTGATTTTAAAAAATTCTATAAATAGTATTGTCTTCCTTCTCCTTTGAAAGCGCTAACGAGCAATCTTTCGAAAGCGCTATGCACAGTGGGAAATATTTTGAAAGCGCTACCAAGCAAGAAAATTTTATTAGTAAGTGCCCTATTTATAGTAAGGGGCTTCCGCGCAGCCTGTAGTAGTAAGGGGCTTCTTGCCTTATTCTACATATAAACATATATTTAAAAAGTTAGTGACAAAAATAAAACATCATTAATCATTGGTAAAGGGATATGCTTGAAAAAATATGTCCCTGAGGGTGTACGTACATTTAATCAATTACCGCATCCAGCAAATTAAAATCCTTTTCTATTTACACCGGATTTAATTTTATCAAATAAAAATAATTAGTCCAAATTTCACAGAAGTCATTATCAACGGAATCAATAACAAACCAATCTCAAACAACACACAAGGACTTTATAGTAGACACCCTTGAGGGAAAAGCCACTATCATCCCAACCTACAATCAAGTCCACTAATATTGAATAAATGTTTGAAGGACTTAATAAGGACATATATAGGTGTTACAATTAGTGAGTTGTAATACCCCGTGATTTTTGGACTATTAATTTAATTATTTTGGGAGAAATAAATATTTATTTATATTGGAGAATTTTATTTTGGCAATTGAGGTCATTATTTTACGATGTTAGAAAGTATTTCGAATGACGATTATGAGAGTTCGATTGATCCCGGATGGGTTGAGATAGTCGAAATGACTATACTTGGGTCATATTTGGGTTCCGAAATATTTTTAAGTTCGTTTCACTCGAATTAAAGTAATCGAGTCATTTAAAGTGTGTAGTATCATTTAAAGTTGGGTAATTGGGAGATGAGGTTTAAGTAGGGCTCGGGAGAAGCCAATCTCATTTATGAGAAAGAGAAAGCCCTAGAGAGAGAAAAGAGGAAAGGAAGAAGAGAAAGAGAAGAAAAGCTCGGGGACTCCAAAAAATACGTGATTTCGAGGAAGATTCGACCTCTACAACTTTAAGGCAAGTGATTAAACTTTCTAAATAATTCATGTGTGTAATTTATTTCATCATTTGTGGATAAAATTATGGATTTTGGGTTAAATATGTCAAACCTAAATATTAGGTTAAATCTTACATTTGATGTATATATATGGATTCGAGGTTGTAAATTAGTGGGGTTAAGTTATTTGATGAGTTTTAATGATAGGAACATGATTGGATTGAACATTTGGAGTTTGAAGTTGGTATTTTGGCATTTTTGGAATGTTGGAGTTCTTCCAAAATGAAGGTTGGCCGAGGTATCTGCTATGGCCAATCGACCGCGGCCAGGGGGGCGGTCGACCGCGCCTCAAGGGAAAAGCCTACTGCCTTCTTCTTAAGGCAAAATTAAAAAATGCGGTCGATCGGGGGTCAGGGGCCGGTCGATCGATCCTCTGTTTTTGTACCTAGAATGGATTTTTGTTTTCAACCCTTGTCTTTTGGGCTTGAAACTTAGGAACCTTTAAATATGTTATGAGGAGTATGTTTCGAAGATTTTAGGGAGTTTCACTTAAGATTAAATATTGGGGTCGTATTAAGTTATTGCGAGAGAGTATGAATTTTAGTTATCGTGTTGATTTAGTGGGGAATCCTCTTAGTATCGAAGTTTTCTATTTGGTGATAATTATTGTTGATCGGTCTGCATTCGGATATAGATGGTATCCTTTATGTTGATTGAATTTGGAAGACTATTCATACTAAAAGGTGGGTTGGTTGAGTAAGTTTCAAGTGAGGGGTCGTAGTACAAAATAAAATGGGAAGGTATGAGAGTTAGCAACGGTTAGTAAAATGAGAGTAATATACTTATAAATGAATTCACTTCTTTCATACATACATACGTAAGAGAGTATGTATACCTATATGGTGTGATGTAAATACCTTGTGTGATGGTTTGCATTTATTTGATGTGATTGCATATATATCTAGTGTGAATGATATACGTATATTTATTGTGTGAGTATACCCTCCAGTGCTATCATGAGAAGTTGCGCGATGTGGGTGAGGCCCCTGGCTTGAGGAGCATGGTGCGTATAGTCCCCAGGTCATAGTTGTCCTTTATTTATTGTGTGATTTTATTCTGGGTGAGAAGTTTTGAGAATGATTTATTCTCACTTTCAGGTTTGGAACTATGACCGTTTCCTTAGGTTGTGATTTATTTTATTGCCATAGCGGTGTGATAATAATTTGATATATGGTAACTCGGGATAAAGCGAGTAATTCCTGGAAGATGATAGCATTGTGAAGTATTTTATATCCATATGTGATTGGATTTTGGTTATTTATATGTACGCTAAGTGTGTTATGTGTACTTAATTGTTAGGGTTGTATGATTGTGCTTTATAACTAGATTGATGTTATATAGACCCATAAAGATTCGGAGCATTATTTTATTTATGTAATTAGAGATTATTGCTCCTCATATGTATTCGTAGTTATGTGTGGAGTACCGAGAGCATAATGGACCTCAACGACCAACATTGTCAAGGATTTGTGTATGGGGGGTTCCTTATTTGGATTTCTCTTTGCGAGACGTCCCACGCATGAAACGCAGTGCAATGTTGGGAGTAGGGATAATCTTAGTCCTTAGTACTCAGATTTATATGTTATAGTGAAATAATTCTTTGTGATAATAAACAGGAGAAATATTTTATACGAGTAGTTGATGTTATATGCGTCGTGCATTAAGGGCATAATGAATCTCGACGATCAACATTGTCAAGGAGTAGTCTATCTGCGGGTTCCTTATTTGGATTTCGCTTCGCGAGACGTCCAACGCACGAAACTCAGTGCAATGTTGAGAGTTGGGAGAAGTTTAGTCCTTAGCATTTAGATGCTAATAACTCGTGTGAGTTAATAAATTCATATGTTAAGATAAGTTTAGATGTATAATTGGGTTATGGTAAAATCTAAAGTTTATGGTTATGTTTTACATGATGGGTTACGGGAGTGTGGATTTAGCGTAGGTTAGATTAAATTGTCCCTAGGAAGTGTTGGGCAGTTATTTGAGGACCATGTGCATACGTTTAGGTGCGCGCTCTAGTTGAGGGATGAGTTGGATTTTCAGGAGAGTGCGACTCCATTTTAATCATGTTATAGTGCATTTATAACCATTATTATGCATTTTAATCATGTTATAGTGCATTTATAATTATTATGCATTTATAATATTTTCACACCTCGGGCCCTGACCCGTTTATATTTTCCTCTTGCTATATATATTGTATTATTTTAAGTGTTCCTCCGCAAGGACCCTAGTGATGCTTTATATCCTGTATTTGTGGAGCTGTAGCAGTTGCGGACTGTTGCTTGATTTTGTTATAGCCGTTTCCTATCTGTTGATGTAAACAATTAGACTTGACCTAATTATTTTAATCACAGATAAAAATGAATAAAAAGTAATAGACAATCAATTTTTAAAGTGGTTCAGCCTTATAAGAATGGCCTACGTCCACTGTTTTTGTATTGCTGATTGTTTGCCTGGAATCCTCGATAAGTGATTTTACCAAGAGATTCAGCGTGTCCCTTTAATGGGGAGATTACAATGTATTCATAGCCTTGAGGTTGTACATGTGAAAGAATAATGCATAGTTGTCCAGTAGGCGTATACATCTGTACGATAATAACTGTGCATTTAATGCGCAGTTATCTTTTAGTTTCCTTTTATGCGTATGCCACAAGTATTTGAGTTGCTCAGACCGACTTAATATCTCGGACCGCCTAAGTAGCTCAACACGCTTGAGCTGCTCGGGGCCCTTGGGCTCCACGTGGCTTCTTAGTTGCTCGGTAATCTTGAGTTATTTGGAGTGTAATAGTTCCTCGGGGGGTTGAGTAGCTCGGTATAAACATTTACAGTTGCCATATAGGTTGACACGCATCTTTAAATAATAGGTCCATATCAGCAGAATAAATTTGGTATCAACAGAAGCCCCCAATGTTTCACAGTTCGAGGTTGAGGAGGAGTATGGAACACTCCTCTCAAAATATGGCGGGATTAAATAGTCATCCTGAATTTTAAATCCTTGTATTTATTTCTTCTTTGAATTAATATAATCAGACTTCATGAATATTTTGAATTTTTCTAACTACTTCGGTTTTCGTGCCCTTTTTCTCCTTTTAGCCGCCGGTAACGCAAACGTCTGTCTTTGTAATCATTATTTTTACCTATTCCCAAGGTAAGGTATTTAAGCGCTGCAAAAAATCCTATCGTCTTTTACTTTTTTCAAATTTGTATCTTTGAACTCTTCATTTCTTCTCTATCTTGTGCGTTCGTTTCCTCCATCGTTCATTGTCAACTTATTCACTCCTTTCCTGTAAGATTTTCTTCCTTTTATTTTATTTACTTTGTTCATCGTGGTTTACCTTGTTGAATCGCTTGACAAATTTCGTTCTGAATTTTCAATTCCTTCATGGGTCATATTGGAAGAACTTTCTGAACCTTCTGACTATTTTTCTTTAGCTGAGGGACATTGGTTCCCAAGTCTCTTTGTGGCCAAATGTGGCTTTTCCTTTCCTCCAAATCCTTTATGTCTGGAGTTCTGTCAGTATTTTGACATTGTACCTGCAAAAATAGCGCCAAATACCTGGAGAATAGTTAATGGAGTTCATAGGTTGAACCAACTTCATGGAACCCGTTTAGGGATTCCAGAGATAATGTATTGCTACAGATGGGTTGTTAGCGATAGTACTTTTTATTTGAAAACTATGTTTTTGAATAGGGCATTAGTTATCAATCTTCCTGACACCAACAGGGATTATTTTGAACACGGAGTGGTAATGAAAAATTGGCAACATCCTCCATTAAATGGAGATGGTGTATATCAAGGTCCTCGATGTACTCCTTATAGCGATGGGATAGGTTGTTTTTATTTTTGTTCTATTTTTGAAATTATGTTTTCTTTATGTTTGATAAAATGCTTCACTTATATTTGATTTTTGATTATTTGCAGTTGATAGTAAAAGAAAGTCTCCCAAAGAAACTGATGTTAATTTAAGGCATTTGAAACTTATCTGGAGTTTACACCAATCCGTTGCTGACGAACATATCAGATCAGCCTCTTATTTATTGCAGTACAAGAGCTATACTTCATCCTTCACTACTAGTCTAGTGGTGGTTGACATCGACCAAGTACCAGCTTCTGAAACTGGTGTGGAAGGTTCCTCCTATGAATTGAATATTCCCCTTAGTAACATAATGAAGAGAAGAAGAGCTCCTGCCTTCTTTGACAAATCAGGCTCTGCCAATGTGGAGGCAAAGAAAAATAAGCAGGATGTTCTAGAGGAAGGAACAAGAAATATTGATGTACCCCCTCCAGTTGCTGCCAAGAAAGTTGTTGAGAATCCCCCATGTGGCTCCGAGCAAAGATGTGGTTATTTCTCCTCATAGTGAGGTTATTGTAATATCACCAACTAAGACAACTTCTTTAGTTAAAAATATTCCTACTCCTCCGAAGAAGTCAAAGAAAAAATCCTCGGATAGGCTCGCTGAACCTGTTTCTCAGCCCTTAAATGTTGAAAGTGGTGTTCCCACTTTTGTTCCTCCGAGCTCTGCCATGGGCTTGGTGAAGTCTTGGATTATCCTAGAAATCCAAGGTATTGAAGTCACTCTTTCTCGTGATAGGGTCCTACATTGGCTTCTCAACATATTGCCTCAGTAAGTATTACTAGTCTAAGTTTTCACTTTTTACTATATCCCGGTATTGACTAAAAATTATTTATTTCTTCAGTTGGTAACATGTTTTAACATTATTCCGAAGAAGGATAAGGCTATTAAAGCTTCAAGCTCCTCGGGAGGTGTAGAGGAAGCTTTTATCGGTCTAACTCAATCCTTAAAGGACTCTCGTCAGAAATATGAAGAAGATAAAGTGTCTTGGGAAAAAAAACTTAAGTCCATTGAGCAAGAGAGAGATTGAGCTGTGGAGGCCTCCAAGGGGTTGGAGAAGAAGATGAGAGAGTTTGAGAAGAACAATAAAGAGCCTAAGGAGAAGCTCAAGAATTTTGAAGAGCTTGAGAATAATCTCAAAATTCCTGAAGAGGAAGTTGGTAGACTTCGTGAGGTTGATCGCCAGAAGGAGGAGTTAGAAGGGAAGTTGAAAGCTGTCGAGGAGCTCCTTAGGGAAAGGACCTCCTCGGAGAAAGAAAAGAAGAAAAAGGCTGTCAAAAAATCGTTCAGTGTTGGTTGGGATAAAGGCTGGAATAAGGGCCTGGCTGCCATGACTTCGCAAATGGAGTATGCTAGCCTCAAGTACTTTAGGGACGGATGGGTTGCTGCTTTGAAAGAGATTAAAATTGCTAAAAATTCAGAATTGTTCCAGCAACACATTCATGGCCCTCCTCCCTCTCCTAGGGAAGAAGAAGAGAACAAAGCTGCCTCAAAGAAATCTTCCATGATGATTGGAGATCAAGTTCCTCATGTTCTAGTTGTTCAAATTTTCTACGAGCAACTTCAGCCCACTAGTACCTTAGTCGAGCAACTGTCACTATCTTTCGAGCAACCAACCTCCTCATCTCAGCTTTTCGAGGAAGTTGTAAAATATAAGGAGAAGGTGTAAAGTTGCTCGGGTTTTAATTTTGTTATTTCTTTTTAATGTAACCTTGAGCTTTGTATTTACCTTTTGATGAATAAAAATTCGAACTTTTGGTTGTCCATATTGACTTTCCCTTATCCTTACTCTGTTTGTATCACCATTGATTCTGTTTATTGCCTCTCTTTGATAGTTTATGGCTAGGATGGAGCTCCTATCATCTCATGATATGGAATTGATTAAGAAATGTAATGATTACTTCACAGCTGGTCATGCATACTTAAACGAGGCTCAAATCATTGACATCTTTGGTCCGGATACTTCTAAATGAGCAGTCGAGGCTTACCAATATTTGAAGTGTTTGCTCGACCGAGCTGTTGCCAATAATGTAGCTTATTATGAGAAGATTGAGGATCTTCAAGGAACTATAGAGGAACTCCAGCAGCAGTACAAAGAGTCCTCCATGCTTTTGCACCAAGGGTACGAGAAGAAATATCAACAGTTAAATGCTGAAAAAGGGTATGATAAATTTATCGCTGCTTACGAGAAGAAAGAGAGAATTCTAAAGCTTGAGGTTGAAGAGCATAGGAAAATCGCTAAGCTATTGGAGGAGGAAAAAAATGTTTTTAAGAAGAGATATCCCAACTAAAATCTGCAGCATCTTCCTCGGGAGCCTTGGTCCCTGTCAATGACGAAGGTTTCTCTTTCTTGGAGGTAGAGAATGCCAACTTAAGAGATGAGTTGGAAACTTTAAAAAAATTTGGACCCTCCACTTCTACTCGTGGACGAGCAAGAGCTGGTCGGGTTTCTATTGAAGAAGCAAGAACTCAAGCGGCTTTATAAAATCAAGCATTCCAGTTGATGGCGAAGAACCAAGCCTTAGCAGAGATGTCTAAGAAGATTCTGAACCTCAATGAGCAACTTTCTACACAAAGCTCTGCCTTGGAAAATAAAGAAATTCTGGTGAAGAATCTTCACGAGCAACTGGAGAGGTTAACTTTACAATTCCATAAACAGCCCAGAGAGTTTTGGATGGATGGTTACAATGAATCCCTCTACCATCTTGATGACCGGATCCAGCAGTCAAATAACGAGGGGGTACAAGAAAGGATGGTTGAATGCACTGGGTGTGCTGAAATTGGAGTGGGGTCACTACTTATGGGATTATTATGATCCTAGATTACTTGAGTTGCCCGTGCCTCCTTTTAAGCTCGACATGAGTTGGATTCTTGCTTGGGCAATTCCTCAGTGCTTAATCTCAAACTACCTCGACGATTACAGTCTTTATTCAAATTTTGACATATCTCGCCCAGAGCATTTGCTTGATCGGTCATCAGTGATGAATGTTTGAATGCTTTGAGATGTAAAGTTCATAAACTCTCCTTATGCCTTAGACGATCCTACTGCTGGAGTAGAACCTGTTTTAAAGGCAGAAGGGAAAAAATCAATAGAGTAGGATCTTTGATGTAACAACTTGTAATTTTCATAGCATATGTAATTCTTCTTAATTTGAATGAAGAAATTTTTTCCTCTTTTGCTATTTTATTTTCTTTTAAGTATTTTGCAGAATGTCTTTGTTTGTGACTACATACATATTTTGATATGCTATTTTGTTTTATTTTTTTATTATAGTGACTTATCACTTTTTGATTCTAAGCAATGAAATGACTTAGATCCCATGATCCTGCTTAGTTTAACCAACCGGAGTTGGTGAAGATTAATTTTCTGACTAACCGAAGTTGGTGGATATTGGTTCCCGACCAACCGAGGTTGGTGGTAATTTGTTCCCAACCAATCGGAGTTGGAAGAGATTGATTTTCCGACCAACCGGAGTTGGTGGTAATTTGTTCCCGACCAACCGGAGTTGGTGGATATTTGTTCCCGACCAATCGGAGTTAGAGGAGATTAATTTGCCGACCAACCGGAGTTGGTGGATATTTGTTCCCGACCAACTGGAGTTGGTGGTAATTTTTTCCCGACCAATTGGAGTTGGAAGATATTGATTCTGAACTTGATGCATAGTGTGTAGCACTAATACTCCAAAAAATTTCAACAAAAAGAGAGAATTGGGTAAAACATTCAACACTTTATTCAACTGAAGAAAACTTCATTTACATAGAAATCCTAACTACTGATAATACTTGCGTAGATGCTCTGCATTCCACGTATTCTTAAATTCTTCTCCTTCCAAGGTTTCAATTCTGTATGTTCCTGGTCGAACAACTTCTGTTACTCCGTAGGGTCCATGCCAGTTAGCTTCCAGTTTATTGTGCTTTTGAATTACTTTCTTTAGCACATAGTCTCCTTCCTTCAAATCACACTTCTTTACCCTCTTGTTATAAAACAGAGTTGTTCATTGTTGGTGTGTGGCATTCCTGATTGTTGCTTCTTCTCTAACTTCTTCGAGCATATCTATATCTAATCGCCTCATCAAGTCACTGATAGGAGAATTTAAATTCAGCACCCTATGTGTGGGGAGGCCCAACTCGGTAAGTATAACAGCTTCGCTTCCAAATGCCAGCATGTATAGAGATTCTCCTGTTGCTATTCGCGGTGTAGTACGATAAGCCCACAACACAAAATGTAGCTTGTTAATCCAATTTTCCTTCGCATCATCCAGTCATTTTTTCAAATCGTTCAGTAGCATTCTGTTTGTCACCTCAGTTTGTCCATTGCTCTGGGGATGGCCTGGTGCAGAATGGGTCTTCAATATGTTTGACTGATGACAATATGCAGCGAACTCCTCGTTGTTGAACAGAGTTCCATGATCTGTGATGAATGCATGGGGAAGACCATATCTACAAATGATATTATTCCAAATAAATTAATACACCTTGTCATATGTCATATCAATAAGAGTCTCAGCTTCTACCCATTTAGTAAAATAATCCACAACGACCATGAGGTATTTAAATCTTCCTCGGGTCGTTGGAAGCGTCCCGACTAAGTCTATTCCCCATATGGCAAATGGCCAAGGAGACGTGATGGGTGTTAACAATGATTGGGGAGTTCTTCGAATAGGGGAGAAATGTTGACATTTATCACATTTCTTATCATAAACTACACAATCGGCTCTCATCGTCGGCCAATAATACCCTTGCGTTGTCATTCTCTGCAAGAGTGTCCGACCTGCTACATGGGCTCCACAAGACCCTTCATGGACCTCTTCAATCAAAATTTTCACCTCGGAGGGGTGGACACATCTTTGCAAAACTGCTATTATTCCTCGTCTATATAAAATGCCATTAGTCAATACATAACGAGCAGCTTTAAACTTTAATTTCTTGGCTGCGAGTTTATCAGTTGGTAAGGCCCCCTCCTCAATATATGTCCTGATGGGATCCATCCAAGATTGTCCCAAATCAAGGGTAATGAAGTTCATCATCATATCTTTATCAATGCTCCGACTAGCAAAGATTTCTATTGGGATTGTTCTTCGTAGCTCGATGCATGTGGCTGAGGCTAATCGAGCTAAGGCATCTACTCTTGAATTCTCCAATCTTGGTATTCTAATTAACTGCACTGCGTTAAAGCTCTATATAATCTCCATTGCTTTTGCAAGATAATTGATCATTAATTCTCCTTTTGTTGCGTATACCCCCAACATTTGATTTACGATCAACTGTGAGTCACTGAATACAATTACATGCTCTGCCTTCATGGTTTTTACCAAACTAAGACCTACAATCATAGCTTCATATTTAACTTCATTATTAGAAACCTTAAATTAAAAGCGCAGAGCATGCTCTATATCGATCTGATCCGGGCTATTTAAAATAATCCCTGCCCCACAGCTTATAGTGCAAGATGAGTCATCCACATATAGATTCCATATAGGTACCTCATCCCTAAATTTTTGATTGGACAAAGTTCCTCGATGGAATATTTGTTGCTTCTTTATATCCTCCTCTAGTACTTCTTGTTTCTCGTTGGTCATCTTCTCTTGCTCGTCTACCAACTTAAGTTAATCGGCATTTAAATTTGATGATCCTGTAACATCCACAGGCTGGTCGGTATTCAATTTCTGCTCTTTAGAGGTGTTAGGATAGGTGAACTCTGCGATAAAATCTTCCACTACCTGCCCTTTAAACGACGATCTAGGCTCATAAACTATGTCATATTCACCAAGTTCTACTTCCAAGTAATCAATCTCCCTAATTTTTCTGGTTTATGAAGAGCTTGCCTTAATGGCATATCAGTATACACAATTATTGTATGAGCTTAAAAATATGGCCTCATTCTTCTACTCGCTTTGATCAACGCTAGCGCCAACTTTTCCAGTCATGGATATCTGATCTCTGCTCCTCGAAAGGCTTTGCTAGTGTAATAGATTGGTTTTTACACTCCATCCTCCATTCTTATTAATGCCAAGCTCACTGAGTTTTCTGAAACTGCTAGATACAAGTATAGTCTTTCTCCCATCACTGGTATGGACAATAATGGAGGTACTCATATGTATTTCTTCAACTCTTGAAAGGCCTTGTCGCATTCATCATTACATTCAAACGTTCTTCGGAGTGTTTTGAAGAATGGGATACATCTATCAGTTGCTCGTGACATAAATCTATTAAGTGTTTCAACTCGCCTTGTGAGACTTTGCACTTCCTTCTTCGTCGTTGGAGATCGTAGCCCTAATAGATCCTTGATCTTTTCAGGGTTCGCTTTAATACCTCATTGGTTGATAATATACCCGAGAAACATGCCTTCTCTTACTACGAATATGCATTTGGTAGGGTTCAACTTCATTTGATATTTATTTAGTTGATCAAAGTTCTGGCCTAGGTCAATTAGATGATCAGCAGCTTTCTTGCTCTTTGTCAACATATCGTCAACATAAACTTCCATATTGTGACTGATTTGCTCTGCAAACGCCTTGTTCATCAACCGCTGATATGTTTCACCTGCATTTTTCAATCCAAAAGGCATAACATTATAATAATAAGTTCCCCTGGGGTGATAAAAGAGGTACTCTCCCTATCTTCAGGCTTCATTTTAATCTGGTTGTAACAAGAATAAGCATCCATAAAACTCAACAATTCATGTCTCGAGGTAGCATCCACCAATTGATCGATTCGAGGCAGAGGGAAAGGATCCTTTGGACAAGCTTTATTAAGATTAGTGAAGTGTACACACATCCTCCACTTGTTGTTTTTCTTCTTCACCATCACCACATTAGCTAGCCAATCAGGATATTTGATATCCTCAATAAAACAGGCTTTCTGAAGCTTCTCGACCTCTTCTTGTATAGCTTAGTTCTTTTCAGGGCTGAACACCCTTCTTCTTTATTTTACTGGCTTGATCTCCTTGTTCACATTAACCTCGTGACATAGGAAGGCTGGGTCTATCCCCAGCATGTCCTTATGGCTCCATGCAAAAGTTTATTTTTTTCTTTTTAGAAACGCTATCAGCTCTTGTTTTATTGACACATCTAGTAACGCACCAATTTGAGTGTTCATTATGGATGCTCGTCGTCCAGAATGATATTTTTAGTAGCCTCCATGACCTGACCCTTAACGAGGTGAGACTCCTCTCTTGGGTCTAGCATCTCAATCTCCGCATCTTCTATCTCATCTACCTGATAGGTAGTAGTCTTCTTCCTGGATTCCTCACGCTCTTCCTGCTCGGCAGATGAATAATAGCATTCCCGAGATACTTTTTGGTCGCCCTTCACCACTCCTACTCCAAAGTTGGTTGGGAATTTTAAACATTGATGTACTGTAGATGGTTCTGCTTTAAACTTTTTCAAACCTACCCTTCCCATGATGATATTGTAAGCTGATTGGACATTTTTATCCATCACGAAAAAGCGCACTCTTTCTGTTCGGCAAGCAGGCCATGTACTGATGAACATATCCAACTTGATCATCCCAAGTAGAAAAACTTTCTCGCCGGTAAAATCGAGGAGGGGCCGATGATATGGCTCCAACTGGGATAGATTTAGGTTCAAACTATCAAAATATGGGTAGAACATAATATCTGCCGAGCTGCCATTATCCACCAATACTCATGAAATCACTACTTCCTTCATCCTCATTTTGATCACCAATGGGTCATTATGAGGATATAGCACACCTGGGAGGTCGTTCTTAGAGAAACCGATGACTAGTTTATCTTTGTTCACCTTCCTCGGGCGATCATCTTCAGCTAGATTTATTCGTTCAATGTATAAACAAGCTTGAGCCTCATTGAGGTAAGCTTTCTTCTCTGCAATAAGGTCTCCACCTCCTGCATCTCCACCTGTAATAACATTGCAATCAAATGATCCAAAACGAATTGAAAATACCTCACGTTCTGGTTGTCTTGGTCTCTTGGAGAGATCAGGGTCGTCTTCTGGATCATCTTCATGATCTATTTTCTTGTCTTCTTTTGCTTGAAGAGGAGATTTAGACCTCTGCCTTCCTCATTCTCTGGTTCGACCACCATTTTAACGATCAACATACTTGGTCAATTTTCCCCGTCTAATGAGTGCTTCAATTTCATTCTGGAGAGCTATACAGTTTTTGGTCGTGTGACCATGGTCCTTACCGAACTCGCAATATTTGGACTTATTCCTCTTGTCAGGATTTGCCTTCATTTTTTCAGTCCAGTTTAGCTCCTCTCTGTTCTTGATCTCTTCCAGAATGTGTTTATATCTACCTTCAAAGGAGTATAATTTCCAAATTTCTTCAATTGTTCCAATGCTTGCTTTGCTTTTAATTGCTTGTTGCCACCATTGTTCTTCTGCTCTTTCTTCTCAACCTTATCGGCCTCAACTTTGGTCTCCTTAGGGTCCATGTTCTTCTTCGTAGCCATAGCTTCCTCGGCATTCATGATTTTGGCTGCCTTTGCCATCAACTCTGCCATGGTTCGAGCGGATCTTTGGCCAAAGTGTAGTACAATTTATTGGGTGTAATACCCCGTATATTTATTAATTTTTAACAATGGGATTAATTAAATTAAATGAGAATTAATTGTAAATTAATCCGGATATGAATACTAACGATATGTGAGTTGGTATTTGATTATGATGCGTACATATGGTAATATATGAATATTGAAAATATTAAAATTGTCGCGAGACTGAAATACGACAATTTGGAAAATTTAGTTGGAACGCGCGTGTCAGTCATGTAAGGTATGAAATTAATTGAATTAAAAAGTAAATTTTATTTTTATCAACCGAATGATCATTTTGAGTTCGCCAACGTGTTCGTAAGGGTCGAAATAGTCAGAAAACACTAGCCGGGGGTTTAGTTTGGGTCCCGGGGAATTTTTGGGCCATACCGGCAACTTAAAAAGGGTATTTTGGTAATTTTAAAAACATAGGAATTAAAACCCACGAATTTTAGGAGCTAATTATATATTATTTAGGAACCCACTAAGCCCATTATCAGCATTAGATGAGTTAGAGGGCTACGGGAGTTATAGGAGAGTTTGAAGAGTTCCAAAAAGAAACCTCCAACCACCATCTTCAACCTTGGGAGAAAATTCGTAGAGAAAGGAGAGAATCAACATTCATTCAGCAACATCAATCCTGAAGAACAATCTAAGGCAAGTGATTTGATATATTTAGTGCATTGAATATGTCTTCCGTGTTTAGTGTATGAATTATCTTATATTGAAATCTTTGAAGAAAACCCATAAAATTGATGGAGAAACTTTGAATTTAGGTTAGGATTTGCATGTAGAATGATGATGGACTGATTTAATATTCGTAGAGTTATTTATGATGATTTAAAAACGGATTTATGATGAGTAATTGGGCATAACAAAATTATGGGTTCATGTTCATAGGGTTTGGGGAAATATTTGGAGATTTATAATAATTTCATGATGATTTGTAAGATTTGACCTCTAAAATATGTTAAGGGGTGATCCAGAATGATTAAAAATGGTTTAAAAATGTTAGAACATAACTTGGATGGTCTTAGGGTGGATTTAGAGAAGAAAGGAATTGAGAAAATTGGACTTGGGAATTTCTGGGCTGAAACTGCCATCTCGTTAGAAGACCTGCCCAGGTCGTTCGAACGACCTCATTCGAATGAACTTCTAACGAGATGACAGTATAACTTCTAACAAGTTGGTAGTTCGTTCGAAGACTTTCGTTCGAACGAGATTTCTAACGACTTGACAGAATGGCCTTTTAGGCCTGAATTTATTTCTAGTATCCAGTAGACTTGTTCAGATGGTGAGATAACCTTCCCTTATTAACTAGGGGATATAGTTGAGAGATTGGGGTACATTGAAGAGTAAAACTTAGAATATTGTAGTAAATCGGGTGACAATTGTGGATTGGGAAACAAGTAACTATTTACGACGTGAGAAGAGTTGATAACATAAATACATATAAACCGGGGACTTGTGATTTGTATAACACTAAATGTTGATGTAAGAACGATAAGTATACCTCTAATAAAATATTGAAATATCTAAGATGTGTGAATGCTTAGTATATGTAGTTATCTGTGCATAACATACCTACCGTACTTGCTATCATGGGAGGTTGGTGTTCGTTTAGGGCCATCTAATCTTTGTGTGCCTACGAGGGGGATCTAGATTGGTACCTCGAGGACATAGGTCAGAGAAGGGCTTATTGGGAAGTAAATAAGTCTGTTGATCATGGGAGCGTAGGTATGTACGTGACCCATGTGATGTGAACTATGTTCTCCTCCATTGCTTGTGATTGTTGTTAATGAAACGTTTCCTAAGAGATTCGGAATACGTGGTCCTCATGTACGTGATGTACCGGGATTTGATAGCAGAGTATGTGAGCACCACAGCTTAGCCTCAAGGTGCTAGTATTGTATATTTATGATGAGAATAATATACGGTTAACTGAAATGAATTGTCATGAATAAATGTGAGTATTAATAATAGCAACATTTTGTAAAGTGAAATGGAAGATCTCTAGTAATTAGTAGTACTAACATGGGAAATTGTGTAACAAGTTATAACACTCTGTTAAAAAACGTTATTGGGAATTGAATTGGATATCGTATAGTAATGTAGATTTTGGGTATCGGACTAGTTAGTTATGGTAATGACTAGAATGGGTACGGGAATGATACGAGTGCACAATTAGTTGAGAGGTGAGGAACTCGTGTGAGTGCACACACTATCATGTACTTTATATTCACTTTTTAATGATATTAAACACTTGCAAAATTTTAAATTATTTTCACAATCGGGCTCGGACCCGTTTGTTTTCAAATCTATTTTTTTGTAAAAACCTTTTAGATGCCCAGCCACAAGGACACCATGCATAGGAGTTCTATTCATGTGACGTGTTGTAGCTGTTGTGGAAGTTACAGGACCTTGACAGTAGACGCCTCCATTTTCGATCGTGACTCCATTATCATATTTTCTCATTGGTTGGGCATGTCGCCCCATTTCTTTTAGAGACATTTTACTTATCATTTATTTCAGATTTTAGGTTGTAATTAATTTAGTGATGTAGACTTGGTAAATTTTTTATTTCAGTATTCGAATTGTTGTGAGGAGTATTCCTCCAGACTCATTATTATTTGGTGGTTATTCTATTATGACTATGTTGTGGTGGTTATGTTAGCATTTCATACTTTACTTATTGTATGTTAATCGAATTTAATTAAAATTGGCAACTCCCTTTTTAAATATTAGGTGGCTAGTATTTGTTAAAAACGTTTTCGACAGTGATGCTAGGAACTGAACCAACTTGGCATTTTGTATTAATTTAATAAAGGAGTAGCTACCCAGTATTTAATTAGTCGGGTTGTCACAGGTGGTATCAGAGCATCAGGTTCTAGTGTCCTTAGAATCTGTACGGCTTGTTATGTTTCCACTGAGATTTCTTTGATATAAAGCCCTATATTTTAGGACTGTTGTATTCTTTTGTGTATGCTTCTCTCTTCAGCTCTTTTGAGATAATAAATGCGAACTTATAAGACTTTTATCTCATTTCAGATGCCTCCACGACGTGTGCAGCGAGTTCCTAGGGATGCACAGCCAGAGCCACAGCCTGCACCATTTCAGGGCACTATGAATGTCGCCGAGGTTGCAGCTATTGTAACCCAAGCGGTAAATGTCGCCTTAGCCGTTGTACAGAAGGAACCACCCCAGGCGCCGATAGTTGTGCCAATTCAGTCTCATGCATTCCCATCTGCATGGGAACGCGTCTGTGATGCTTTTCAGAAAGCACACTCTCCGGAGTTTGCAGGTAGCTCCGATGTTGTGGTATCCAGTCAGTGGAGGAAGGACATTCAGAGGCACTTAAGGATGTACGAGTGCTCAGATGTTCAAAACCAGATACTGGCTACTTTCAAGCTAGTAGGATCTGCATTGCAGTGGTGGGAGTCTATTACCATCGTAGAGGAGAGGGACGCCCTTTCTATTCAGGAGTTATGGGTGCGGTTCGACCGCAAATATTTTTCGTCAGCTGTTCACACTGAAATGAGGAGGAAATTGATGAACCTCAAGCAGGAGGGGAGGACCATGTCCGAGTATGAGGCCGAATTCACAAATCTCTTGAACATTGTTCCCGATGAGATACCGACTGAGGAGAAGAAGATTCAGAAGTTCACGAATGGATTGACTTGGAGGATCCGTCAACACTTATTGGGGAATCTCTCGTTGGCCACTTATTCTGATGTGGTTAATGCTGCACTACTACACTTCCAGGATCATCGCTTCCACATGTCTGAGAGTAAGAGATCAGGAGAGTCTAGCCATCAGGGCAGGACCGGGGGAAATGGTGCCAGCGGGGCACAATCTGCTCAGGGACAGCACAGGCAGGGTGATCAGGGTTCCCAATAGGGGGATCATAAGAGATTCAGATCTGGATGTTTTAGGAGTGGTCAGGGAGGTTTCAGACAGGGCCATCAGGGTCAGAACGACCATCAGGGCCAGCAAGGTCAGAATGGTCAGCAGCAGCAGTTTCAGTAGGGCCAGCATGGCCAGGGGAGGAATGGTAACGGCCACCAGGGCCGAGGGAAGCAGGGACAGTGAGGGGGAAACTTCTCGGGGAAGTGTTTCATTTGTGGAAAGACTGGTCACAAATGCCAGGATTGTCCTGAAAGGGGCAGGTCCCCACCGCAGTAGCAGCAGGGTGCTCGACACGAGCCACATAGGCCTATGTTTCCCGCCGCCCTCCCAGCACCACCAGAGATGGCAGCACTACCACCTACTCCCGCAGTCCCCGTTCAGCAGGGACAACTTCAGTATGGGAGAGTGTATCATCTCCAGCATGACGCAACCCCACAGGATCCACCAGCCATTGAGGGTATGTTCTCTATTCAGGGGACTATGGGGTATATTTTATTTGATACGGGGGGCACACATTGCTTCATTTCCACGAGATTTGCACGCACTATTGGTTTATTAGACACCGCAGAGAGCACGGTTACTTGTATAGATTCACCATTGAGTAAGGGTTCCATGATTTCCCTTATTTGTATAGGTGTGGGTATAGAGATCGGGAGGTTTACTTTACCCGCTTATATGTTAGTGTTAGAGATGACTGATTATGATGTGATTGTTGGTATGGATTGGCTAGTTGCATACCGAGCCATGATTGGCTGTTTTAGCAAGAGTTTTATCTTTGTCATTCCCGGGCAGGAGATGTTTTTAGTGGCGATGCCTCGCCTCGAGGGAGGATCGTCCACTCATTCGTACTATATAGAGGAGGAGACCTCTAAAGAAGTGGTGATACCACTCGATGCGATACCCATCGTTAGTGAGTTCGCTGATGTATTTCAGGATATACCTGGACTACCTCCGAGTAGAGAGATAGATTTTGTGATCGATTTGACACCGGGGACTCGGCTATTTCCCGCGCACCTTACCGTATGGCTCCATCAGAGATGAGAGAGTTACGGGATCATATTGAGCAGTTATTGGGTCAGGGGTTTATCTGGAGGAGTATTTCGCCGTGGAGTGCCCCTGTGTTGTTCGTAAAGAAGAGGGATGGATCGTTGAGGTTGTGTGTAGATTACCGAGAGTTGAATAAGGTCACGATACGGAATAAGTATCCATTTCCCCGAATCGATGACTTATTCGACCAACTGAGAGGAGCTTCATTCTTCTCAAAGATTGATTTGCGATCAGGATACCATCAGTTGCGTATCAGGGAGCAAGACGTCTCGAAGACTGCTTTCTTGATGAGATATGGTTCCTACGAGTTTCGAGTTATGCCTTTTGGCTTGACCAATGCTCCAGCCGTGTTTATGGACTTAATGAATAGAGTGTTCAGAGAGTTTCTAGACCAGTTCGTCATTATCTTTATTAATGACATTCTGGTTTACTCCAAGACAGAAGAGGAGCACGCCGAGCATTTGAGACGGGTTTTGCATACGCTACGTCAGAACGAGCTTTATGCAAAGTATGAGAAGTGTGGGTTTTGGCTGAAGGAGGTTCAGTTTTTGGGGCATATAATTTCAGACCGGGGGATATCTGTTGATCTCGGGAAGGTATCCGCAGTGAGGGAGTGGGGACAGCCCATGACACCGACTGAGATCCGTAGTTTCTTGGGCTTAGAAGGATACTACAAGAGGTTTATTCGGGGTTTCTCAAAGATAGCGGGTCCTTTGACACATCTGACTCGTAAGGGTGTGCCATTCATCTAGAGCGATGCCTGTCAGTTGGCATTCGATGAGTTGAAGGACAAGTTGACCTCAGCACCTGTGTTAGCATTGCCAAGACTGGGGGTTGAGTATCTAGTCTACACCGATGTGTCCTTAGAAGGACTTGGAGGTGTACTGCAGCAAGAGAGTCAGACCATAGCTTACGCTTCCCGTAAGCTTAAGCCTCATGAGAAGAATTACCCCACCCATGACTTAGAGTTAGCGGCAGTTGTATTTGCCCTTCCGATTTGGAGACATTATCTTCTGGGGGAGAAGTTTCGGTTGTTCACGGACCACAAGTCTCTACAGTACCTCTTTACGCAGAAGGAGTTGAATATGCGTCAAAGACGGTGGCTTGAGTTTGTGAAGGATTATCAGTTTGATATCCAATATCACCCGGGGAAGGCTAACGTGGTAGCAGACGCGTTGAGCCGTAGGCCATTAAATGAGGTGGCCGAGGTGTGGAAAGCTAAATGGAAGGAGTTGGGACACCAGGATGCATTAGCCCGATCGTTCATGTCTGTGATGACTGTTACATCGCAGATTGTTATGAGAGTGGTAAAGGCCCAAGAAAATGACTCGTTCTATCAGGAGCAGATAGTTCGATTACTAGCAGAGGGAGCCGAGTCCTATACCGTTAACTCAGATGGGAGATTACGCTTCAATGGGAGACTAGTCATTCCGGAAGGGGAAGACTTGCGACACGAGGTGATGGCAGAGCCACACGGCTCACGGTTCGCGGTACACCCTGGTGGGGGATAAGATGTACCAAGACATGAGACGTCAGTATTGGTGGAGCAGGATGAAGAGAGATATTACCGTGTTTGTGTCTAAATGCGCCACTTGTCAGCTGGTAAAGGTGGATCATCAGAGACCGGCAGGACTTCTACAGTCATTAGAGGTTCCGACGTGGATATGGGAGAGCATATCCATGGACTTTATCACGGGGTTACCTACGTCACAGAGGGGTCACGACTCCATTTGGGTAATTGTGGATTGGTTGACCAAAGTTGCTCATTTTCTACCCGTAAGGACAGACTACACTACGGGAAAGTATGCCCAGATTTTTATTTCGGAAATAGTGAGACTTCACAGTGTGCCTTTAAATATCGTGTTTGACCGAGACAAGAGATTTGTGGTTGAGTACGTCTTATCACCCACAGACCGATGGGCAGACCGAGCGAACAAATCATATGTTGGAGGATATATTGTGTATGTGCATCATAGACTTTTGGGGTGGATGGGAGCAGTACCTTCCACTGGTGGAGTTTGCTTATAACAACTCCTATCAGTTCACCATTGGTATGGCTCCATTTGAGGCGTTGTATGGTAGACCTTGTCGTTCCCCATCATGTTGGTTAGAAGTGGGGGACAATAAACTCCTTGGGCCGGAAGTGATTCAGGATACTTCGACAAGGATAGAGATAATACGGAGTCGCATTCGGGTAGCTCAGGACCGGCAGAAGAGCTATGCCGATGCCAAGAGGTTCTTCAGAGAATTTAAAGTGGGGGACCAGGTTTTACTCAGAGTATCTCCTATGAAGGGGATTATGCGTTTTGGGAAGAAGGGAAAACTGGCACCAAGATACGTGGGGCCATTCCCTATCATCGAGCGGATTGGGCCAGTTGCGTATAGACTGGGGTTACCGGTTGCATAGGATTCATGATGTGTTCCATATTTCCTCGCTAAGGAAATATCTTAGGGATGGTTTGGCCCATACTCACATTGCTTTTGAGGACATCGATCTTCAGCCCGATAGTTCCTACGAGGAGGGGCCGATTGCTATTCTGGACCATAGCGAGCAAAAACTGAGGTCGAAGATAGTACCGCTAGTACGTGTTCAGTGGCGGCATCATAATTCCGAGGAGTCCACATGGGAGCGCGAGGATGAGATGCGCGAACGTTATCCAGAGTTGTTTTTACCAGATACTCTTTAGTTTCGAATTTTAGGACGAAATTCTATTATTAGGGGGGAAGTATGTAATACCCCGTATATTTATTGATTTTTAATTATGGGATTAATTAAATTAAATGAGAATTAATTAGAAATTAATCCAGATATGAATACTAACGAGATGTGAGTTGGTATTTGATTATGATAAGTACATATAGTAATATATGAATATTGAAAATATTAAAATTATCGCGAGACTGAAATACGATAATTTGGGAAATTTAGTTGGGACGCGCGTGTCAGTCGCATCAGGTATGAAATAATTTGAATTAAAAAGTGAATTTTATTTTTTAACAACCGAATGGTCATTTTGAGTGCGCCAACGTGTCCGGGAGGGTCGAAATAGTTAGAAAACACTAGCCGGGGGTTTTGTTTGGGTCCCGGGGATTTTTTGGGCCATACCGACAACTTAAAAAGGGTATTTTGGTAATTTTAAAAATATAGGAATTAAAACCCACGAATTTTAGGAGTTAATTATATATTATTTAGGAACCCACTAAGCCCATTATCAGCATTAGATGAGTTAGAGGGCTACGGGAGTTATAGGAGAGTTTGAAGAGTTCCAAAAAGAAACCTCCAACCACCATCTTCAACCTTGGGAGAAAATTCGTAGGGAAAGGAGAGAATCAACATTCATTCACCAACATCAATCCTGAAGAAAAATCTAAGGCAAGTGATTTGATATTTTTAGTGCATTGAATATGTCTTCCATGTTTAGTGTAGGAATTATCTTATATTGAAATCTTTGAAGAAAACCCATGAAATTGATGGAGAAACTTTGAATTTGGGTTAGGATTTGCATGTAGAGTGATGATGGACTGATTTAATATTCGTAGAGTTATTTATGATGATTTAAAAACGGATTTATGATGAGTAATTGGGCATAACAAAATTATGGGTTCATGTTCATAGGGTTTGGGGAAATATTTGGAGATTTATAATAATTTCATGATGATTTGTAAGATTTGACCTCTAAAATATGTTAAGGGGTGATCTAGAATGATTAAAAATGGTTTAAAAACGTTAGAACATAACTTGGATGGTCTTAGGGTCGATTTAGAGAAGAAAGGAATTGAGAAAATCGGACTTGGAAATTTCTGGGCTGAAATTGCCATCTCGTTAGAAGACCTGCCCAGGTCGTTCGAACGAACTTCTAACGAGATGACAGTATAACTTCTAATGAGTTGGTAGTTCGTTCGAAGCCTTTCATTCGAACGAAACTCGTTCGAACGACCTCGTTTGAACGAGATTTCTAACGAGTTGACAGAATGGCCTTTATGCCTGAATTTATTTCTAGTATCTCGTAGACTTGTTTAAATGATGAGATAACCTTCCCTTATAAACTAGGGGGTATAGTTGGGAGATTGGGGTACATTGAAGAGTAAAACTTAGAATATTGTAGTAAACCGGGTGATAATTGTGGATTGGGAAACAAGTAACTATTTACGACGTGAGAAGAGTTGATAACATAAATACATATAAACCGGGGACTTGTGATTTGTATGACACTAAATGTTGATGTAAGAACGTTAAGTATACCTCTAATAAAATATTGAAATATCTAAGATGTGTGAATGCTTAGTATCTGTAGTTATTTATGTATAACATACCTACCGTACTTGCTATCATGGGAGGTTGGTGTTCGTTTAGGGCCATCTAATCTTTGTGTGCCTACGAGGGGGATCTAGATTCGTACCTCGAGGACATAGGTCAGAGAAGGGCTTATTGAGAAGTAAATAAGTCTGCTGATCATGGGAGCGTAGGTATGTGTGTGACCCATGTGATGTGAACTATGTTCGCCTCCATTGCTTGTGATTGTTGTTAATGAAACGTTTCCTGAGAGATTCGGAATACGTGGTCCTCATGTACGTGATGTACCGGGATTTGATAGAAGAGTATGTGAGCACCGCAGCTTAGCCTCAAGGTGCTAGTATTGTATATTTATGATGAGAATAATATACGGTTAAATGAAATGAATTGTCATGAATAAATGTGAGTATTAATAATAGCAACAGTTTGTAAAGTGAAATGGAAGATCTCTAGTAATTAGTAGTACTAACATGGGAAATTGTGTAACAAGTTATAACACTCTGTTAAAAAAAGTTGTTGGGAATTGAATTGGATATCGTATAGTAATGTTGATTTTGGGTATCGGACTAGTTAGTTATGGTAATGACTAGAATGGGTACGAGAATGATACGAATGCACAATTAGTTGAGAGGTGAGGAACTCGTGTGAGTGCACACACTATCATGTACTTTATATTCACTGTTTAATGATATTAAACACTTGCAAAATTTTAAATTATTTTCACAATCGGGCTCTGACCCGTTTGTTTTCAAATCTATTTTTTTGTAAAAACCTTTTAGATGCCCAGCCACAAGGACACCATGCATATGAGTTCTATTCATGTGACGTGTTGTAGCTGTTGTGGAAGTTACAGGACCTTGACAGTAGACGCCTCCATTTTTTATCTTTACTCCATTATCATATTTTCTCATTGGTTGGGCATGTCGCCCCATTTCTTTTAGAGACATTTTACTTATCATTTATTTCAGACTTTGGGTTGTAATTACTTGGTAAATTTTTTATTTCAGTATTCGAATTGTTGTGAGGAGTATTCCTCCAGACTCATTATTATTTGATGGTTATTCTATTGTAACTATGTTGTGGTGGTTATGTTAGCATTTCATACTTTACTTATTGAATGTTAATCGGATTTAATTAAAATTGGCAACTCCCTTTTTAAGTATTAGGTGGCTAGTATTTGCTATAAACGTTTTCGACAGTGATGCTACGAACTAAACCAACTTGGCATTTTGTATTTATTTAATAAAGGAGTAGCTACCTGGTATTTAATTAGTCGGGGTGTCACATTGGGCAATAGTCCGTTCATCAAAGCAGTAATCGCAGTTTTCTCCTCATAATCAATTACTTCCAGTTTCTCGTTATTGAAACGAGTAATGTAATCCATGGTGCTTTCACTTGCCTTTTGTCTTACACTCAACAAGTGTGCTACTCGCTTAACTGGTTTTGCTCCAAAATAGAAATTTCCAATAAAAAGCTCGACCAGTTGAAATAAAGTTGCAGTCTTCCCCCGACGAAGATTGTTATACCATATTTGAGCAGATCCGGTAAGAGTTCCTGAAAATGCCCTGCATCTCATCTCATCTGGAACTGCATAGATAGCAGCAGGAGCTTGGTATTGTTCTATATAAAGGATAGGGTCAGTTTTCCCATCATATTTAGGCGTCACCACAGGAGCTTTGAATTTTGATGGTGTACGAAAATCCACGATTGCTTGTACAAATGGTGTCCCTTGAACGAAAGTTCTTTGTAGAGGATTCTTGTCCTTAGCCATTTCCCCTAATATACCCTCCAACCTTTGAATTGAGCCTTTCCATGCATCATTTCCTTCCTCGATCCTCATGGTTCGAGCAACTGATCGTGTCAAATTAGCCTCTTGGGATCTTTCATGATGAACAACTGGTCGTGACTGGGCAGAGCCTTCCTTCAAATCAAATGATCATTGAGAGTTCCTCAACACAATCCTAGGGGGACTTCTACTCCTCCTAGGACCCAGACGATCAAAAGGAGAGACCCTAATCAACCTTTCAAGAGCACTTGTCCTCTCTGGAGATAGAGTGATGTTTTGTTGAGTGTCTGTATCTCGTACCGAGAAAGTCCGTCCAGGATGATAAGAAGGATCATTAGATCTCTCAGTATAATATGAGTCGCTAGTTTGTGAAGAGAGCAAATGAATATTTCTTTGAACACTTCGTTGTCATGATTGGGCTGGCAGTCCACCTTGAACGGTTTGTATGAGCTGACGCATGGTTTCTTGCATGGCCGTTTGCATTTGGGCTAAAATTGCCATAATACAGCCAAATCTGAAAATTTTGGGGGAGCGGAAGGATTTAGGGGAATCCCAGTGTTTCGATTACTGGATTATAGATTATCAGCCATTGATAATGAGTTATTTTGGTGAAAACGCCAATTATAATCGTTTCCCCACAGACGGCGCCAATCTGTTGATATAAAAAATTAGACTTAACCTAATTATTTTAATCACAGATAAAAATGAATAAAAAGTAATAGACAATTGATTTTTAAAGTGGTTCAGCCTTATAAGAATGGCCTACGTCCACTGTTTTTGTATTGCTGATTGTTTGCGTGGAATCCTCGATAAGTGATTTTACCAAGAGATTCAGCGTGTCCCTCTAATGGGGAGATTACAATGTATTTATAGCCTTGAGGCTGTACATGTGAAAGAATAATGCATAGCTGTCCAGTAGGCGTATACATCTGTATGATAATAACTGTGCATTTAATGCGCAGTTATCTTTTAGTTTTCTTTGATGCGTACGCCATAAGTATTTGAGTTGCTCGGACCGCCTAAAGTAGCTCGACACGCTTGAGATGCTCGGGGCCCCTGGTCTCCTCGTGGCTTCTTAGTTGCTTGGTGATCTTGAGTTATTTGGAGTGTAATAGTTCCTCGAGGGGTTGAGTAGCTCGGTATAAACATTTACAGTTGCCACATATGTTGACATGCGTCTTCAAATAATAGGTCCATATCAGCAGAATAAATTTGGTATCAACACTATCTTTTGTAAATCTAGTTTAGGATTCAGTTTGTATATCGGGTTTACACCCAAGAGTTGTGGTTGTAGTACTTTTATATTTCTTTTCTCAGTTATTGTATTTTCTGTGTGCCGACAGCATATTCGGGCATTTCCTTTTGTGTATTTTTGGTATACTATAGAACTATTCCCTTGTATCTTAGCATGTGTGTGTACATTATCATGTCCAATAGCTATTATGTTGTTGGTTATTTATTAGATTGAATGTTTTTAAAAAAAATTGGCACCCTCTTTGTATAGTTTTGGGTAGTTAGCTATGATTATTTTAGTATCGTCAGTAGATGCTGAGAATGATCCAGTTTAGATTCCTAATTAATTATAGTATAGGGATGGCCACCCGTTATTATTTTAAGCGGAGTGTCACAGGTGGTATCAGAGCATTAGGTTCTAGTGTCTTTAGGATCTGTGCGGGTTTTCTGCGTTCTTCCGTAAGCGTTCTTGATGTAGAGCCCTACTATTAGGAATGTTGTGTTCATTACGTCTATATTTTCTTCTGCGATTTGGAATCATTTGAACGGAATTTTGATACAGTTGTTCTTGCTTCAAATGCCACCAAAGATAGGTCCTCCAGGCAGGGTAAACAGAGGGGTTGAGAATATGGACCCCAAATGCCTCAAGGGACTATGACCACTGCCGAAATTCCTAATATTCTGGCACAAGCATTAACTATTGCCATTTCTGCGATGGCACATCAATCTGCAGTTCAAGCAGCCCAAGCCCACCCAGGGTTGTCTACGTGGAAAAGAGTTCAGGAGGCTTTTAGGAAGGGACATCCTCCAGAATTTTCAAGGGGAGCTGATGAGATGGTTGCAAGTCGTTGGAAGAAGAGTATGTAAAGGCACCTTCGAATGGTTGAATGTAGTGAGGTGCAGAAGTAATTTCTCGCCACCTTTAAATTAACAGGAGCAACTCTCCAATGGCTGGAGTCAATCACTACATCGATGTAGAGAGATGAATTGCCCATAAAAAAATTTTGGGAACTCTTTGATCGAAAGTATTTTCCTTCCGTGATCCAGACAAAAATAAGGAGGAGATTATTGGATATATCTCAAGGTGATCGAACGGTGGCCGAGTATGAAGAATAATTTACTCGATTGGCAAATTTCATGCCCGAGGAGGTAAATATAGAGGAGATGCTAATAGCAAAGTTCGTGGGAGGTTTAGAATGGAGAATTCGACAGCATTTGTAGGGAACAAAGCATTATTGACTTTTATCGAGGTAGTGAATGTGACATTGTTACAGTGTCAGGAATATCGTCTTCGTTCACAAGGGGGTAAGAACTTTAGACACTCGGGTTCATCAAGTAAGTCTGGAGAAGATAATGCCAGTGGAACAAGATGGTATAAGCAGGATAATCGAGGGTTGCAACAGTGTTTTGTTCCTCAAGATGGGCAGGGAGGATTTGCGGGTAAATGTGTCTTTTATAAAGAAGTAGGTCATAGGAAGAGGGATTGTCCAGAAAGAGGTAATTCGTAACTTTTTGAGGAGGCTTTGGATGTACAACCCCTGCAACAGATCATAGGTCAGTTTGGGCCGGAGGATTTTGAGATGGAACCCATCGATGATGGGATGCAGTCGAACTAGAGAGGTAATATGTAAATTATGTTTTTCCTTTGTGATTAGGATTATTCTGTGAGAGGTATTCGCAAGTAAGTTTTTAATGAGTGATTAGTTGTTATAACCCTATTATGTATGGAATGAACCGAAAGGGAGGAGTGAGCAAGTGAGGCTCTTAGACGGTATCTTTTGGGAGAATAAATTGTCTGGTGATGTGCTAGTAGAGAGTTATGACATCGTTTTGAACGTAGGAACCGTGGTATCGTGTTGAGTGGTAGCGATAAAGCTATCATTTTATAGTCGTGTTAGACTTATGTATTTGTAATGTTCCAGTTATGGAAGGGCGTAGTGTATAGAAAAGTTTTGTTAGTATGTAAGGGATTCTTGTATTGAAGAGATTCAGGGTTTAGCGGGTTTTTGTTGAGCTAGAAATTTTAGCTCATGGCTATGCTAGTTTGGGGAACTAATGGTTGGTAAGAGTATTTTATTTGTTGGCGATTTGTGTCTTAGGCATGAGGTATTTGATTCGGATGTCGAAAGACATAAACTATTTTTTTTATAAAATTGTTTTATAGGCCTTCGGGCAATATCAAATGATTCAAAAATATTTCTTTTAAACTTTAGTCCCGATCTAACTTATCTCAATTCCCGACAGAGCTACATAGTAGTGTATTGGGAGGGTTCCTTGTTTGGATTTCGCTTGCGAGACCTCCCCTGCATGAAAGTAGCGAATGTCAGGAATTGAGAGGAGTTAAATCTTTGCACATTTCAAAATTTGTATATAATTAGTAAGTTATGTGGATTAATTTGTTTCGAGTTATTGTACGATTTGAGGCTAAGTGTAGTCAGGTTATGTTTTTACGAGTCGATCTCAGGTACAAGGTGTATGGGCGCCCTGGTTAACAGATTTGGTTTTTAATTAAAATGACTCATCGTGAGAAGTGGGAGGAATAGGTATAGTGATCTCGAGAGTGGATGTCTTAGGAGCTGGTTGAGGTTTGGAGTACTAGGCTTAGCTTAATTTCGAGGACGTAATTCTTGTAAGGGGGAAGTCTGTAATACTCCGTGATTTTTGGACAATTAATTTATTTATTTGGGGAGAAATAAATATTTATTTATATTGGAGAATTTTAATTTGACAATTGAGGTCAAAATTTAAGGATGTTAGAAAGTATTTTGAATGACGATTCTGAGTGTGCGTTTGATCCCGGATGGGTCGAGATAGTTGAAATAACTGTACTTCGGTCTTATTTGGGTTCCGAAATATTTGTAAGTTTGTTTCACTCGAACTAGAGTAATAGAGACATTTAAAGTGTGTATTATCATTTAAAGTTGGGCAATTGGGAGATGAGGTTTAAGTAGGGCTCAGGAGAAGCCAATCTCATTTGTGAGAAAGAGAAATCCCTAGAGAGAGAGAAGAGGAAAGGAAGAAGAGAAAGAAAGGAAACACATGGGGATTCTGGCAAATACGTGATTTCGAAGAAGATTCAACCTCTTACAAACTTTAAGACAAGTGATTAAACTTGCTAAATAGTTCATGTGTGTAATTTATTTCATCATTTGTGGATAAAATTATAGATTTTGGGTTAAATATGTCAAACCTAGATATTAGGTTATATCTTACATTTGATGTATATATATGGATTTGAGGTTGTAAATTAGTGGGGTTAAGGTATTTGATGAGTTTTAATGTTAGGAACATGGCTGGGTTGAAGATTTAGGGTTTGAAGTTGGTATTTTGGGGTTTTTAGAATGTTGGAGTTCTTACAAAATGAAGGTTGGCCGAGTTATCTTCTATGGCCGATCGATCGTGACCAGGGGGTCGATCGACCGCACCTCAAGGGAAAAGCCTACTGCCTTCCTCTTAAGGCAAAATTGAAAACCGCGGTCGACCGATCCTCTGTTTTTGTTCCTAGAATGGAGTTTTGTTTTCAACCCTTGTCCTTTGGGTCTGAAACTTAGGAACCTTTATAAATGTTATGAAGAGTATCTTTTGGAGAACTTAGGGAGTTTCACCTAAGATGAAATGTTGGGGTCGTATTGAGTTATTGCGAAAGAGTACGAATTTTAGGTCTCGTATTGATTTAGTGGGGAATCCTCTTAGTATCGAGGTTTTTGATTTGGGAATAATTATTATTGATCGGTGTGCATTCGAATATAGATGGTATCCTTTATGTTGATTTGATTTTGAAGATTATTCATACTAAAAGGTGGGTTAGATGAGTAAGTTTCAAGTGAGGGGTCGTAGTACAAAATAAAATGGGAAGGTATGAGAGTTAGCAACGGTTAGTATAACAAGAGTAATATACTTATAAATGAATGAACTTATTTCATACATACATACGTAATAGAGTATGTATACCTATATGGTGTGATGTAAATACCTTATGTGATGGTTTCCATTTATATGATGTGATTGCATATATATCTAGTGTGAATGATATATGTATATTTATTGTGTGAGCATACCCTCCAGTGCTATCATGGGAATTTGCGCGATGTTGGAGAAGCCCCTAGCTTGAGGAGCAGGGTGCGTATAGGCCCAAGTCATAGTCGCCTTTTAATTATTATGTGATTTTATTCTAGGTGAGATGTCTTGGGTATGATTCGTTCTCTCTTTCAAGTTCGGAACTATGACCGCTTCCTTACTTTGTGATTTTTTTTATTACCATGGCGGTGTGATAATAATCCAATATATGGTAACCTGGGATAAAGAGAGTAATTCCTAGAAGATGATAGCATTGTGAAGTATTTTATATCCATATGTGATTGGATTTTGGTTATTTATATGTACCCTAAGTGTGTTATGTATACTTAATTGTTAGGGTTGTATGATTGAGATTTATAACTAGATTGATGTTATATTGTCTCAAAAATATTTGGAGCATTATCTTATTTATGTGATTAGAAATTATTGCTCCTCATATGTATACGTAGTTATGCGGTGGATACCGAAGGCATAATGGACCTCAACGACCAACATTGTCAAGGAGTAGTGTATCGGGGGGGTTCCATGTTTAAATTTCGCTTTATGAGACGTCCCACGCACGAAATGCTGTACAATATTAGGAGTGGGGAGAAGTTTAGTCCTTAGTACTCAGATTTATATGTTATAGTGAAACAATGCTTTATGAGAATAAACTGGAGAAATATTTTATATGAGTAGTTGATGTTATATGCATCGTGCATTGAGGGCATAATGAATCTCGACGATCAACATTGTCAAGGAGTAGTGTATCGGGGGGTCCTTGTTCGGATTTCGCTTCGCAATACATCCCACGAACGAAACACAATGCAATGTTGAGAGTCGGGAGAAATTTAGTCCGTAGCATTTAGATGCTGATAAATCGTGTAAGTTAATAACTAGAATCCACTAAATTCTAGTAAGAGATATGTATATGTATATTTATATATTAAGATAAGTTTAAATGTATAATTGGGTTATGGTAGAATCGGAAGTTTATGGTTATGTTTTAGATTATGGGTTACGCGAGTGTGGATTTAGCGTAGGTTAGATTGAATTGTCCCTAGGAAGTGTTGGGCAGTTATTTGAGGACCATGTGCATATGTTTAGGTGCGCGCTCTAGTTGAGGGATGAGTTGGATTTTCATAAGAGTGCAACTTCACTTTAATCATGTTATAGTGCATTTATAATTATTATAAATTTTAATGCACTTGCTAAAAATTTTTTCACACCTCGGGCTCTGACCCGTTTATATTTTCCTCTTTATATATATATAGTATTATTTTAGGTGTTCCTCCGCAAGGACGCCAATGATGCTTTCTATCCTGTATTTGTGGAGCTGTAGCAGTTGCGGACTGTTGCTGTATTTTGTTATAGCCGTTTCCTATCTTTTGTAAATCTAGTTTAGGATTCAGTTCGTATATCGGGTTTACACCCAAGAGTTGTGGTTGTAGTACTTTTATATTTTTTTCTCATTTGTTGTTTTATCTGTGACCCGACAGCGTATTCGGGTATTTCCTTTTATGTATTTCCGGTATACTATAGAACTATTCCCTTTTATCTTATCATGTGTGTGTACATTATCATGTTCAGTAGTTATTATGTTGTTGGTTGGTTATTGCATTGAATGTTTTAAAAAAAAAATTGGCACCCTCTTTCTATAGTTTGGGTATTTAGCTATGTTTAATTTAGTATCGTCGGTAGATGCTGAGAATGATCCACTTGGGATTCCTGATTAATTATAGTACGGGGTTGGCCACCCGTTATTATTTTAAGCGGGGTGTCACATGAGTGATACTTCCTCAAAAATTCCATAGAATATTTCATCATGAGAGTCTACATTAGACAATTTTTGTATAAGGGTAATAGAGCTCAAGAGAAAAAAGATAAATGAAAACTATCGTTAGTTTATGTCCAAATTATATTAGGAGGTTGTCGAAGAGGGGATTTCTTCATCAACGTGGAAGTCTCATTTAGTTAGATAACAAATTGGCCGTGCAAAATAGTTTAATGTAGAGGTACCTGTGATGGTATTTCAAGAAGGGGCTTGTTGTCAAACTTCTTTCCATGATCTGAGACAAGATCTCGAGGAATTCCATATTTACATATGATATTCTTTTAGAAAAACTCTAAATACTTTGAATATTATATGATTATAACCAACTTGTTCTCTACCTTATTTGTGAAAAAATATACTTATACAATGAGGAGTTTGAATTATCCATTTCCCTTGGGAAATATTCATATGATGTCAGTCCCCCACTTAACAAATGGCCACGATGCATTAATGGGTGTTAAATCTTCATTATTTTCTCGGGATTGTAGAGTGCCACAAACTTTTTCATACTTTCTCTCAAAATTTAGTCCATCATCTTTCATTATGGTTTCGGTCCCTACTTTTTTTACAGTGATTTTAACCGATATGGTCTCCACATGAGTTCTTACATAGCTCGTGTAGGACATACTGGACTTATGAAGGGCGAATGCATTAAAAGATTCCTAAAATTGACCCCCTCTTGAACATGAACCCAAGTCATAACATATTAGTTCTTGTAATGCGGACGCGGATCTTCCTTGTTGTCATTTAGAAGTTCACCGACCTTCAATTAAGAGATAATAAGTTTCATCTAGGATAGTTTAATTTATAAATCAATAACCTTCACTTCTAATTCCTTGATTATGGGCTGCCACAGCTTAACCATTTTTCTTACTTCAACTTTGATGGAGGAAGAAAGTTTGGCAAGTAAGTGTGCTATAGAGTTTTCCGCTCTGGGAACTCGCTAGACCTTTATCGTTATGAATTTTTTCACCTTCCCCACATTGTCTAAATATTTAAATATTCTTTTACCCTTGGAGTTATAGTGGTCATGGACATGACTACTAATTTTTTATGAATTGTTTTGAGACACTACGTGTAGTGACCCCATTATTAAATCCAAAATAAGGGCTTTAACGAGGACCTTATATTCCTCCTCATTATTAGAAATGTTAAAGTTAAACCTTACGTCAAACTCCATATATAATCCTTAGGTAATGGTAAAAAATATTCCAACATCACTTCCACCAATATATAATAACCATATACAAAGATCACCTAGACATGAATGTTGTTTTCAAAACTTCACTTTACTAAATGACCTCGGTTAAAGTTGAGGTTCACATATAACATAGTATTATTTTTTGGGTTACTAGGAAGATTTTTTCCTCATCCTCTATACTAGGGGGACTTTCCTCTTCTTATGTGAATTCAATAGTAAAATATTCTATAACCTATCCCCTGATGGAAATATTGGTATCATAGATGGGTTAACTAAATACTACATTCAACTCCTTAACTTTTGTAGTGCGTGGATACCCTTTCTGAGCGATTGGACAATATATATCAGGATGGTGTGATGCTGAAAGAAAGGTCTTAAGATATGGTAAAATACTACCCAAAATATAAGATACACCAAATTAAAATTTTGTTTCAATTTTAGTCGATGTCAAAGACAACGAGTACAACTAAAGGTATATTTTACAAAATTTACGATTAATTTAATCTACACAAAAAATATTATTGTTCATTAAAAATCTAAAACAAATTACGTAAAAAATTAAATCATTTCCCAATACTGGATTTACGAGGAAAAAAACCACTAACAGAAAAAACTCGGGACCAAAGAAATAATCTCACTAAAATTGGTAAAGAGTTACATAGGGGATAAACGTCTTATAATCACACAACGTGCTAAATCACACATTACCCTTTTCCCACTAATCTTAATGAGCCAGAGACCTCTGTAATGTCGATGAAAATCTCAACACAATGATAGCATGATCAAACGATCAATAATATTACCTTGAACCAACTTCAAAGTTATCATGTAAAGAACCACACGATCACTAGAATATTTCAATGATTATAAGTACCAAGTTTAAAAATATTTTGATAAAAAAAATATTTTATGGTTCACAAAATTTACTTCTTCTTCTTGTTTGATATTGACCACTCCTAAGATGAGGATGATCAAGTGCAAAGACAATAAAGAATGAGAAGAAATAATAAGTCTTCTTTTCGAAAAAATTTAGGTTATTAAAGTGAAGAACAAAAACTCAAAGCGTTTTGTCTTAAGGAAAATTTTCTCTTTGAAAATATTGAAGCCACATTAAAGAGATGAAAATATAATATTTTATCTTATATATTCATTTTCTATATCTTATAATAAAACATTTGAGTCATGAACAAAGTCAATACCAAAGGATTCATTCACTTAACTGTGCGAGAGTGTCTTTATCCATTACCTATGAAGATTGTGATTTGGAGACATAAAGACAACTCAAGTTTTGGAGCCTTTCGTTGATGAGTTTAAAGAATATCATTTTACGAAATCGATTAAATATTTGGCTATTACACACACTCAAAACTTGTTAAAAGTAAGAGTTTATTTATTAAAACTGGTTTCTAGGATATTCTTTTAAGTGGTGTATTTGTTTGAGGATAAGGATCAAGGTCTATTTCTCATTAGCTCCTTAAAAATTATTTTAAAATGTTTTTGGCTTTGATTTGTTCGAACGATAGGAATTCAAGCCGTTCACATGGTTAATACCATTTTTAGACAAACTGCGCACATGACCTTGAGCTATTTTTATTTCGGGTATACTGTAAAAAATCACGCGCATGGAAAAACTCAACCGTGCACATGACAGAGCTGAAATTCAAAATTTTCATGTAAATGGTCTTGTTTCCCTCTAATTATTTATAAGTTTTTTCCCTCATTTGAAAACACATCTTTTGAGAAGCTTTTGGTATTAAAGGTCATTACCTTCTCTCTCTAATTTAAATTTGAGTGTTCCAATTAAGAGTTTGAGGTTTTTAGATCTACATTGAGATCTTCAATTGAGTTTTTATCCACACTTAGCATGATTCATGTATAAATTTTGGATCAACCACATGATCTATACTCTAAGATTTGAAATGATGTTCTCAAGCTATTGTAGAGTTAAAGCATGGTGTGATTCCATGATAGAAAATGGAATTCCATATTCGAGAGATGGAGCTTCACTTGAATTTCTCATTAGAACGGGGGACACGCCCAATCGATTTAACTTCTTGTATTTTTGAAAAATAAAATTTCAAATTTAATGATATTATAGGTTAGACTGAGGTTTTTTACCCATAGGTTAGAGTTTTTCCTCATATACCCAGTGTTATATATTTTTGTGTTATTGTTTTCATTTAACATTGCTTAATTGTATATGTACACATGAAATTCACCTAAATCACTTTTAAATTTGAGAAATGACTTAGATCTAGGTTTTGTTTAAATTTTAAGTTTAAAATTGGGCAAATGTTTTGCAATAATTTATTCATCCCCCATCTAGTTTATTTTAGTGGTTCACACACTTGCGTTTTCAATTGGTATCAGAGCACGGTTTCTCGATTAAGCTTAACATCCTGAATATATCCTTAATTTTGTGTGTATATTTGGTTATTTATGATTGTTCATGGTATATCATATTTGTATGCTTTAGATGTAAGTCTAGACAACATGCATTCACCCTTACGTTCATCATTAGCTAAGAACACTTCATGCTTCGAATGAATCTATCTACAAAATCGCAAAAAATGAAAATGAGATGAGTGACAATGAGGAAATAAGTGAAATCAACTATGCTTACAATTAATTGCTTCACGAGTCACTCAAGTTGAAAAAGTCAAACAAAAATGAGAAATAAAATCAAAATGTTTAAAGAGGAAAGTGGTTTGTTAAAAGAAAAGGAGAAATGATTTTTGAACTCAAGCGTGAGTTAAAACGAGTGATTTATAAAAATTCTTCTTTGGAAAGTGAAAAAGGTGAGATCCTTCAAATGAAATGTACACTTAAAAAAGAGCGCAAGATGTATGAAATTAAAGAAAGAGAATATCAAAGAGAATTTATATCTCTCAAAGGTGATTTGTATAATGCCATAAAGGTGAAAGTTTCTTTAGAGGAGAGATTAGAAAAGATGAACAAAATGCTTTTTGAAAAATCCATGATTCGGAACGGAATGAAAGGTATTGGATATGATCATTTTAATTCTCCTTGTAACACTTCTATTACATAAGGATGCTAAATAAGAGGATTCTACTCAAGTTGAAAAATAAAAAAGTTAATTCTAAAGGAAAGGAACTTAAGAAGAATCACTAAACCAAAACTGGCCACATATCATAGCCAAAAACCTTGACAAGTGAATCTTTTCACAGTCAAAGATCGTAACATGTCCTGGGTGATAAAAAATTTGTCACGAGCATGTCGCAATCAAAGTTCGTGATATATTTAACCTTGTCACAAACGTGTCATGGTAAAAAAAACCTTGATAAGTCTGTAACATGGCACAGGGTTACAAGTATATTTGTCAAGGACATGGCACGGTCAAAGTTCGTGACAAGTTATCCTTGTCACAAACGAGTCACAATTTTTTGACCATGATGGGATCGTAACAAGGATAACTTGCCACGAACTTTGACCGTGACATATCCTTGATAACTATCCTTGTCACGGATATGTCACTCTCAAAGTTCATGATAAGTTATCATACAGTTTTGTCATGGTTTTTTTTACCATAACAAATTTGGGCAGTTGTATAAAAGTAACTGTTGAGCAGTTTGGCCACTTCCACTACATAGCAGTATATTTTCAGCTGTAATAACAAATATATGACATACTATTTCAATAAATAACAACAATCAACATTCAGAAACCTTAATAATCAAAGACTAAACAAATATAACTAAGAGATTACGCCATATAATATTCATTCACTATCAAACACTAAACAACATTCAATATGCATGATAATCAAACACTAAACAAATAATAATAATATTATTACATATCGACTATACTATATTTTTTCAATCTTCATTTTTATCGAATTTCGAGACAAAACATAAAAAGGAAAAATTACAAGCAAATGAAGAAAATCTAACTTTTTGCGACTCACCTCTCCAAGGGCAAATACAAAAATAGAAAATTACATTTTCTGGAAGTAAGTAAACATTCTAGGGGACACAAATCATCTTTAAGGAGATCTTGTTCAAACTTTCCATATTGGAACAATAGGCCCCCAATTTTAAAAGTATTTGTACTTCAAAAAGTAATAATTTCCCTTTTAGATGCGGAAGCATACGATGATGGTTCAAGTTAAACAAATTAATAAATTTTAATTTCTTTTCAAATTAAAAATAAACCAAGTGAAATTAGATTAAAACACACACAATTATAATTTCACTTAAACACAATTGATTAACTCAAGTCCTAGAAATTTTCCTATGTCATATGTTCCAATTTTACTAAATTAGACCAAACCAATTTGACCAAAATAAATTAATGACTTGAATTAACTACACATTACCCAATATTTATTTAGCACCAAAATAAATTAAGTAGTGATATAAATCAAATTTTATCTTTTTACGTAAGCATGTGTTCTAGGTGATATAGCAAGATAAAATTAAACAATGAGTCACTACGCCGCGATGTACGAGGAAAAACCCACAACGGGAAAAAACCTCAGAGACCACAGACTAAAATTCACTAATTATGATTTTACAAATACAAGATAGTAGACTTACAACACTCTACTCGATCCCTCTCAAGCCTCGACGCTCCTTCTTGTATACACCTCCGCCTCGCGAATAACCACGGATGTGACAACCCGTGTATAATTATGATAAATTATATTTCTATCATACTTTCTTATGTGATATAAATAATGTGTTATTATTATATCTAATGTTAAGTGATTATGGTTAGTATAATTCTACTTTCATAAATCATGAAATGTCGAATTATTTATGAACACAAGATTTGGTTATTTTCGATAGAAATGTTCCTGTTTAAGACTAGTTTTGACCCTTATAACATTACAATTGACTTGAGGTAAAAACTACATAGTTGTACAAATGTGATTTGGGGTGGTAAAACAACAAACGTTGCATCAAACGGATGTTTGAGTAAGAAGTTAGGCCAAAATTACGAACAATGAGCAAATCTGTCAATTCCCTTAAGTGGTAAATTTTCTTTTACTAAACCAAATATTTTAATTTGATTGGATGGATTGGGAGGCAGACGTGGACGACTTAAAACTCTTCTTCAAACATATTTCTTCAGCCAATTTAAGCCTAAGTTCAGTTTTAAGGGTTTTTGGCTTGAGGAAAGAGAAAGTAGAAGTTAAGGAAGAAAGGGTTTCATTAAAAGCTAGGAAAATAATTCCAAGAAAATTCTTAAGGTGTTTCCAAGGTAAAATTATGTGTTAATATTGTTTTAATCTCCTATTATACTTATTTCAAAGTATATATATCTTGAATTATTGATTAAAATTCCATCATCCTTTGTGATAATATGTATTGGTTCATATGTGAGATAAGTGGTGTTATAGGTCATATTGCTTTGTATTGAAAGCCTTTGTATTCAAACTTGCATATCTCTTTGTGTGCTTATTGGAATTCATAAATTCCACTTGGATATGAAAATACACTCATATATTCATATCATATCCAAAAATTATAATTTAAATCCTTATGGTTAGTAGTTAGTGATGGTTACAAGTTGGTATATAGTTGTTGTTTGTATATTTCATTTCGGTATGCCCTGAGTTTGGTCAAGCTTTTGAGATAGCAAATGAAGTCCAAATATTATGAAACTTTAATTCTGTACTATTAAGTATGTTTACTGAAAGTGTGTTGAAAATCATGTAAAT
Source organism: Sambucus nigra (assembly GCA_949130495.1). NCBI lineage: Eukaryota > Viridiplantae > Streptophyta > Magnoliopsida > Dipsacales > Adoxaceae > Sambucus > Sambucus nigra. Next base: position 147,705,374 of record OX422213.1, read on the forward strand.
TTATGCTGGATAAAAATTATGAAAATTCTTGGAAGTTGAAGAAACAATAGAGGATCTTGTAGGGTAGATTTCTTGTGTTGTAAAGAAATAGTCATAACTTTCCCTAGGGATCTTGAAAAATTACACCGTCACTTGTGCTGGAAATTATATTTATATATGTTTTCATATTGATAAGGTTGGACACCTGTATGTGTGCAATTAACTATTATGAAAAGGTTAAGTATGGAGATAAATAATTTCAGGCCATACTAGATATCCCATGAAAGAATATTTTTATCTTCTCCTTCCCAAGGGTATTTTGAGTAAATGTTTCATGTGTATATATATTCAAAAGTGTACTTTTATGTTTACTTGAGTTTAGTTATAAATTCCTTATGAGGTAGTTTCTAGGGTTGAATGTTCATGACCTTATCAACATATATACCATCGTTTCGTCTTTACATATGTTTCATGGAATATGACTTGAGTAGAATCATATTGTGGTTGTGTACTCATTTAAAGTTACATAATTATATTAAGATAATACTTATGATTGAGTTTCAGTACTGAATTAGTTGGATTAACAGGTGTAAGGTCAAATCAACCAAGTGCAGCTCCACCCGAGGGAAACGTGAATGAATAGTTGACAACACAAGGTGAGTGTACTTACTGAGTTGATTTTGGATATGATGTATATGTATTATATGTTGAGATGATATGGCTTATTTAAAATCACGAGATGTTGAGATGTTATGGCTTATTTAAAATCCAAGAGATGTTGAGATGTTATGGCTTTATAAAATTCAGGATATGTTGAGTTGCTATGCAATTCAGGAGTTGTTAGATTATTAAAACCTATGGATATGATTATTGCCTACGGGTAGGAGATGTGGGGTTTATTAACTCCGAATATGTATATGGAATAATTTGTCCCAGAGATGGATATATAAATATGTTCAGATGTTAATATAGTACTTTTACTATATAGAGATGTAGTACATTCACCGAGTTTTTAAACTCATGGTTTTATATGTTTACAATTTCAGGTTTTGAAGCTGCCACTGCCAAGTTTAGGATGTTGAGTGAATAGTAGTATTGTCTCGTCAGTTTGTTTTGTAGTAGTTGTAATTAAGTTAAATGGTATGGGAGTTTTGTTTAAATTATGTCTCCTTAAAACGATTGTATTTTTAGTATTTCGCATTTCAACCTTGAAGTTGTTTTAATGTGTATTACCAAATAAATAAATAAATAAATAATAAGTGTGGTTTGTGAACTATTGGGTTAATTATATCCTAATGGGGTTAGGGGGTGACAACGGAGCTCCACCGTGGTCTCGAAATCCACCGATTGGACTTTATATGGTCACCGTCACCCGAACAAAAAGCCTTTCTCCAAGTGGGTAAATCAAGCAAACCCAAACGAACTCTTCAATATGTAGAGTAAACCGGTGCCAAACCTCCAAGTAATGTATATATATATATATGGATGAACTTGGATAAACAAACTTTGGGTGTGAAACAAGTGTTTAAAAGATTTTTCTTGGAAAAATTGTACACTAAAACAATGAACTTTTCTTTGGAAAGATGAACACTCAAAAACTCTCTCTAGGAGTTGTAATGGTATGAAAAGTTCAATTAAAAAACTTGGTTTTCGCACTTAAGAAATTTTGTCAAAAGATAGTGGGAAAAAACTGCTCAAAACAGCCAATTAACTGTTCCCGCCAAAATTCGTTCGAACGACATTTTCGTTCGAATGAATTCTCGTTCGAACGAGGCTTCTAACAAAGTTCCAGTGTGAACTCGTTAGAAATCTCGTTCGAACATCAAGTTTGTTCGAACGACATTCCAGTGTCCTCGTTCGAACGACCAACTCGTTCGAACGAACTTTCAGAAAGTTAAAAATTTTAGTTTTAGCCTAGAAACTTTGTATACTTTATCATAAAGTTTTAATAATATCTTTCTGAAAATAAATAACAGTTTTCAAAACAAAGTACACCCAATAAAAATGTTCCAAGCTCCTATATATATATATATATATATATATATATATATATATATATATATATATATATATATATATATATATTAAAATGCATTCATACATTAGGAGTAAACGGAACATTGTTGATGATGTAGAAACGAGGCACAATAAACACAGCATTTGATTAAGATTTATGAACTTGGCCGCTACGTCTTCAACTTTAGTATGTCATAGGCTTGAAGGATGATCAATAACTCTATCCTATGACTCAAAGGTTTTTGTCTGGAATTGAGCCAAAACTACAAAGGACTCAATTGGAAATTTGTATCCTTACAAATCTCCCCCTTTGGATATTCCGGGAGAAAAACAAAACAAAAATTCTAAAGGGCCGTCAAGCTCTACTAGACGGACAAAAATGTCCCACCCGAAATAAAAACACAATGCTTGACTCAAGCAACCCAAGGATCAAAATCTTTACCAGTGAAAGTTTCCACTTAGAATATAATAATTCCTGCACAATAAGCAAACACATTAAACGCATAGGGAATATCAAAATATTAAATGCAATTAAATAATTACTCCCCCTAAATTAATTCTCCCCTTTATCAACTATGATCAACCTAAGAAGATAGCGCTCTCCCCCAAAGTTAAATCTCCCCAAAACTAAGATAAGATTACAATAGGATTAGACACCATTTCTCCTCTATCTCCCCCTAAGTTAAATCTCCCCCAAACTAAGATAAGACTACAATAGGATTAGATACCTTTTCTCCCCCTATCATTCTCCCCATTTTTGTTCAGGAATAGACAAAAGCTATGAATCAAAAATTAACTTATCTTCCCTAATTAAAGCATATACACCCTCTAAACTAAGCAAGGGATAAATAGAATGGGATAACAAGCTAAAAACATGCAATTGTGCATAAAGTGATGAGAACATTAAAGCACATGGTCAACTAAAATCATAACTAATCCAACAAATGAATAGCAACTATGATGTGCAAACAAATGATACCAAATTGACAAATACGATTTTAAGCATGTGATATCAAACAAACGACGCAACAAACAAGGTACCAATTATGAATTGAAGCATAAAGGGACTAGATAAACATAGCAAAGACTTAAACAAAGTATCATATATATGTATACACAATAGATATAAGCTAAGTATAAGTACACACATATGGATATAAACACCAAAATGACACAAAATAAGATAAGCTTTTCACAATCGTATGGCAAAAATGTATCTTATGGAAACGGAAGTGTTGGGGTGTGAACTAGTAACAATTAAATTTAGACCCAATCACTTAAAACATGTTCACGGAGTTCTTAATTGATTGCAAACTTCATCACATTTCAATATAACCTCATGTGATAATATAGATTGAACTCAATGAACAAACATACACAATGCATACAAGCCTAGCATGTTGATGATTCTACAAACCAATAGAGTCATGATATTGAAAACACAACTAGGTTAAACAGACATTGTGCAAACCGTTAATATATCATCCAAATTCCCTCAATAAGCATATATATTAATTTTGGATGAATATATCAATCAAACATAGGCCTTGGCAATTATTTTTCTTTTAATGCCATATTTTCTTTTAGGACTTTGGACCACGTATTTCTTTTGGGTCCAAGCAAATGGTGGCTTACATTTCGCAAAGGATAATAAATTCTTTCAGAGTCCTTCCCCGTGCACATTTATATCTATCATTTTTATTTCTCACAAATCTCACGTGCAACGAATTTTGACATGCACTAGTCCTCCTAGGTCACAAATATGTAGATGATAAGATTGGTAGGAGAACACCTCACAAATCTCAAATATACATATGAATTTAAATTTCAAAAGAGCCCGTGCATGTGTGAATTGAGGCATATAAAAATAAAATCCATTTAATCAACAAAAAATCCAACTATTCCATGTAAGCATGGTAAAGAACATAATAAAATTGACAATCTAAACCAAAAGTTCTATCCACATGGGAGCGTAAAATATGGGATTCTAACATAAGTATATTCCACATAAAGTGTGTCAAACTAAAATAACACAAAAAAAACTTTTTGAATTTTTTGAAATTTTTAACCAAAAATAAAAATATATACTCAAAAGACAAACAAAAATCATTTCAATTTTTCATAAAGCTTAAATTACCAAGAGATAAAAACCAAATGATAAACAAAAATCTTTTTGTATTTTTAATTTAATGCAAACAAAAGAAATATAATACAAAAGATAAACAAGTCATGATTTCTAGCATTAGATATGAAATAAAGCAATGACTAGAAAATGACTAAGCATGCATACACCTAGCAATGATATATATTATGAAGAACAAAAAGCTAGAGTATGCAAAGAAAACTAACACATTCAACCTTTAGATTTAGCAAGTGAGGAAGTATGTGATAGTAAATGAGAATCAAAAACCCTATCTTGTAAAGTTACCAAGTTGGATCTCCTAACCCAAACTAATGACGAATGACTATCTCGAGGTGTTGGAATCTTGACTACCTCAGTTTCCTTACGGTGGGTTTTTCTAGGACCTTGTTTAAGATCAAAACAAAATTTCCTAAGATGACCTTTCGACCAAAATGTGCACAAGTAAAAACACGTCGAAAATTGGGACCTAAGGCTTCATCTATAAAGGCTTTCCTAGGTGATTCTCTTAAAACATTGGTTTTGGCTTTATGAGTAGATTCATTACAAGTATCGAAGACTAAACCACAAGTGTCATTTTTTATTTGGACCGTGCCTAAGATTTTATCTAGTTTTTCGAACCTACACTCCAAATCAAATTTGACTTTTCTAAAGTCTTTTAATTTATTTGTCAATTCTAAAATATTAGACTCTAATAAAACATTTCTCTCTTATAACTCATGAAGCTCCTTTTTCAAGGATTCCATTAAACCTCTAAGGCTATCTCTCTCGCCTTCTACATATGCAAGCTTCTCTCGAAGAGTTCTTTCTCGTGTCCTAAGGTCTTCTACTAACACACTATCATCAACGACCTTGACACGCTCTTTTAAACTCGCTTCTGACTTCAAATTTGCTCTTTTTAATTTAATAGATTCATCATAAAGTTCTTGAAAAGAATTTTGAAGTTCACTCACATCAACCTCTTCTTCATTTTCACTCTTTTTTTCTTCATCACTCTCACTACCATAAAAAATAAGGGAATCATAAACTATGACCTTGTAAGTGTCATGTGTTAAAGTTTCATCAATAAATGAGTTCTCACTATCACTCACATGACTAGCCATAAAAGCCACAAAGTTGGGCTTAGTGGGGAAATCGGGTCCCTCTTCATGTTCACTATCACTAAGGGTTATATTAAATGAAATGGGTCGCTTACCCTCTCTCCCTAGTTTAGTGGGGCACTCAGAAGCCCTATGGCCATACTCTTCACAACCAAAACACCTATTTGACTCATCCCTATTTAAAGTTTCTTTAGAAGTTTTAGGGATCCTCTCGGAATTGTCATGCTTAGAATTTTCAAATTTCTTAAAGTCATTTTAAAATTTATCTTTGTTAATTTCCAGAAACTTTCAAAATTTTCGAGCAAACAAGGCCATATCTTCCGAGTCACTATCACTCTCTACTACTTGTTTTTCCTCTTTTCGGGCTTTTAGTGCAAGGCCCTTTTAAATTTTCTTTTCAATTTTAGAGGAAAACATGTCCAGTTCATAGGTTTGTAAATTGCCTACAAGCTATTCTAATTTTGTAGAGGCTAAAGTTGGTGAAGAATTTAAAACAGTCACTTTTGGAATAAATCTATCGGGTAGCGACCTTAAAATTTTCCTTACAACTCGGTTGTCGGGTATTTTCTCTCCCAAATTAAAAGTTGAATTAACAATATTGGAAAGTCTAGCATAAAATTCCTCAAAAGTTTCTTTTTCGTTCATTTTGATGGTTTCAAATTGAGTGATGAGGTTCTGGAGTTTTGAAGCTTTAACTACACTAGTACCTTCATGAGTGAGTTGTAAAATATCCCAATCTTCTTTAGCGGTTTCACACGTCATAATGTGATGGAATTCATCCGGTGTGACAGCTCTAAACAAGGCATTTAAACCACGGGAATTAAAATTTAAAAGTTTAAATTCATTCTCACTCCATCTATCGGTCGGTTTGGGAACACGTTCATTATCTACTAAATGAGTAGGTGGGGACCACACGTTAACAACAGACATCCAAACTCTCTCGTCGATTGATTTTAGTACCGATTTCATTCCCTCTTTCCAATACACATTATTAGAACCATCGAAAATAGGAAATTTTGAAAATGGGAAAAATTCCATTTTAGACAAAAATATTTAAAGGATCTTAAACCCAATAATTTAGCGATCCCGCTCTGATACCACTTGTTGGAACAATAGACCCCCAATTTTAAAATTCTTTGTACTTCAAAAATTAATAATTTCCCTTTTAGATGCGGAAGCGTAAGATGATGGTTCAAGTTAAACAAATTAACAAATTTTAATTTCTTTTCAAATCAAAAATTAACCAAGTGAAATTAGATTAAAACAAACAAAATTATAATTTCACTTAAACATAATTAATTAACTCAAGTCCTAAAAATTTGCCTAAGTCATATGTTCCAATTTTACCAAATTAGGCCAAATCAATTTTACCAAAATAAATTAATGACTTGAATTAACTACACATTACCCAATATTTATTTAGCACCAAAATAAACTAAGTAGTGATATAAACTAAATTTTATCTTTTTTCCTAAGCATGTGTTCTAGGTGATATAGCAAGATAAAATTAAACAATGAATCACTACACCGCAATGTACAAGAAAAAACCCACAACAAGAAAAAACCTCGGACGGTCCTAGCCTCAAATCTACTAAGTATGGTTTTACAAATACAAGACAGTAGACTCACAACACTCGACTCGATCCCTCTCAAGCCCCGACGCTCCTTCTTTACACACCTCTGTCTCGCGAATAACTACGGAGCTCCACCGCGGTCTCAGAATCCACCGATCGGACTTTATATGGTCACCGTCACCCAACAAGGAGCCTTTATCCAAGTGGGTAAATCAACGCAAACTTCTTCTTCTTTGTGGGATGTAGAAGCAAACCCAAACGAAATCTTCAATATGTAGAGTAAACCGGTGACAAACCTCCAAGCAATGTATATATATATGGATGAACTTGGATATACAAACTTTAGGTGTGAAACAAGTGTTTAAAAGATTTTTCTTGGAAAAATTATACACTAAAAAAATGAACATTTATTTGGAAAGATGAACACTCAAAAACTCTCTCTAGGAGTTGTAATGGTATGAAAAGTTCAGTTAAAAAACTTGGTTTCTGTACTTAAGAAGTTCTGTCAAAAGATAGTGGGAAAAGAAGTGGGAAAGTGGGAAAAAACTTATCAAAACTGCCAATTAACTGTTCCCACCAAAATTTGTTCGAACGACATTTTTGTTCGAACGAAGTCTCGTTCGAACGAGGCTTCTAACAAAGTTCGAGTGTGAACTTGTTAGAAATCTCGTTGGAAATCTCGTTCGAACATAAAGTTCGTTCGAATGACACTTCGAACGACATTCTAGTGGCCTTTTGTGGGAACTCGTTAGCAAACTCGTTCGAACGACATATTGTTCGAACGACAAACTCGTTCGAACGAACTTCCAGAAAGTTGAAAATTTTAGTTTTAGCCCGGAAACTTTATATACTTTATTTTAAAATTTTAATAAAATATTTCTGAAAAAAAACAACAGTTTTCAAAACAAAGTACACCCAATAAAAATGTTCCAAGCTCCTATATATATATTAAAATGCATTCATACCTTAGGAGTAAACGGAACATTATTGATGACGTAGAAACGAGGCACAATAAACACGACATTTGATGAAGCTTTATGAACTTGGTCGCTACATCTTCAACTTTAGTATGTCATAGTCTTGAAGGATGATCAATAACTCTATCCTATGACGCAAAGGTTTTTGTCCGAAATTGAGCCAAAACTACAAAGGACTCAATTGTAAATTTGTGTCCTTACATTCATGTCACACACGAGCAAACTCATCAAGGTACTAATGTGAAGAAATATGACAAGGAAATATGATAAATATTAACACGTGAATCCCCCTCAAATATACAATCCCTCTCAATAAAAAGAAAGGTTCTAAAAAACGCGGGGCGTGATTGAGGCGTGGAGGCCAAGCCTTAAGCCTTAGAAGCCTAGGCGGGCCTAGGCATAAAAAGGCGTTTGGGCCTTCTTAATATATTTTAATATTTTTTAACCGTAATAAGGTTGTTAAAATAGAAAAATTGCACATATCATAAAAATATGTCTGAATATATGCAAATTAAAATAATATTTGATTATTTTGGATGAGATAATGGTTCGGTTTGTAAACAAATTCTGTAAAAGGCGACATCGTTTCACTAAAGCATTGTTGTTTTTAGAAAAAAGTGCGCCTTGAGGGTTTTATCAAGAATAAGGCGTGAAAAGCGTAAGGCGAGGCGTTTCTCCCAAGCCTTAAGCCTAGGCGTGCCTAGGCGGAGCGTAGGCGGGTTTTTTAGAACAGTGATAAAAAGTAACTCTAAGACACCTAATATGTTTGGATAACTATACTCCTCTGACTTATAAGCTTCTGCCTATTTTTACCACGAAAAGTGACAAAGTAGAGAACTAAGCACATAATGAAATAGAGAAGAATCGTATAGTGAGTGAATAATAAAGTTGTTTGTCTAGGAAAGATATAGTCATGAGAGTAATAGGACTAAGGTTAACAATTTAAACTACACATGGGAATATTAAATATATCAAATAAAGATGTATGGAATGCTAAAACATGATAAGCATTACAAAGTTCACAGTTTACAAGGAATATAATAAATATGATCAATTTGAACCAAAATCCAAGTTACTCTAAACTACACCCAAAAACAAAAAATTACATCACATCTTCTTCCGTTTTATCATCCCAAATACACACAAATCAATAAGCTCGCTAATTGAGGTATGCAAGGCGTCCCTAATATTCTGCGCATGCATGTCAAACTATCATTGAGTGTCATCGTAAAAGGAATAATTCATCGAGTAAAATGATTATATCAAACTAGGACCCAGTTGAGTGAAAATTCAAAGGACGGTGGATTCCAACTCATTTTTAGTTAGAGGGCAAGAACTAGATTCCCATGACGTATGGGAAGTACGAGGAGATGGTGGAGGGACAACATGCGGTGGTATATTGAGGTCATAAAGGTCATTAAAATGAACAATTGACTTAACATATGAAGAGTAGTCAATGTAGACATCGAATTTCCCGAACCACCTTTGGAAGTAATGGAACTCCACACTCCAAAAGAAAATTCATGATCAATCGATCGTAGCCCTAATGAAATAATAAAAAAATAGTAGAAATTATCAGTAGCCTTTCCTTTTTTCATACCTGATTGGCGTTGGACGACATAACTACACCAACAATCTTAGTGATCCTCTATAAACAATAAAAAGAAATTTAAAAACTCTCCAGTACAATTGATTAATTTCATATAACAAAGGCGAAATTCATATAATAGAAGGTTTATTACAAACTTTAATACCTTTATAATGTAACCCACAACTCGTCTCCAACTGAAATGCCAATAACTAGCCACCCACAACTCGTCTCTTGTTGAGATGCTAACAGAAGGTCCAACTTCAAAATAACTAAACAAAATTTGTAAACATACATTCACATGTACATATAAAGATTAACAACTCTTGCAAAGAGTGAACAAATTGTCAAACAACCATAAACTATTTGATGAAATTAGTCATGCCCAATTTAAGAATATGTGAGAGAATAAACAAATTGATAAAAATCCTACATAATAGATTATTATCTTACATAACAATTCTTACATAACAGAAATTGATTAAACAAATCGATTATAAAGAATAAACGATAAAAATCGATTGGAAAGAATAAACGATAAAAATCGATTGGAACAATCGATTGTAAACTTCTAGGGGAGGGGGTGTCGATATGTGCAATTATCATATCGGGACGTAAGTAAAAAAATAAAACTAAAGCCATAATTGGTTTTACTATCCATTAAGGAATATTTTTTAAAAAGTCCACCAAAACATTTCCATAAGAAGATTACCATTTCACTAATGAACGTAACATGTGATTTTTAAACTAGAAAAAGTTAAATTATAATTAATATTATGAGGCAAAAAATATCACAATAGAATATTCTACGAAAACAATTGTAAATGGTAGAAAATAAATGGAATCACACACAACAACGATATATGTGGTTCGATAACTTACCTACGTCCATGGAGAGGTTACTTGTTCTTATTAAGAGTCTCTCAAAATCTCCAGTTTCAATCCCTTTGCCCCGGGTTAGGGTGTACAATTTATAGATATGTTATTACAGAGTTTGAATTTTTTAAAGAACTCAAAGTAGCGTGCTGATTTGCTATTAGGAACTTGAATATCTCATCCAAGATTTTTGGTACCTGATTTCACCATATTCGTAAGTGTTATTATTCCACTAAAGAACTCGTGTGGAAATTGAGTCATGATTTAGGTCGTGCCAAGTGTTTAATTAATCAGAACTTGGTTGGATACTCTCATGGATCATAAAAAATGGGCTCCCATAGTTGCCCCTAAAATCTTTAGTCCAACAGTTTTGTGCCAATAGATTCTAATTGAGATAACAGGCCCAAGGCCTGAAACAGCAAAATGGCATTTTTTTTACTTGTAAAAGCTGGTGAGGACGCGCTTGTCTTTGAAGAGAAATTTTAAGAGTTGGGATATTCTTAGGGAAACGCGATTCATGATTTGATATACTTTGAAAACCGTTCATGTGTAACTTAACCGACAGTTCAGTGCCTTTAGTCATTTTTCTCTTGTACTTCGTCTTTAAGATTCTTCCCTTCGTCTTCTAACTCAAAATAAGATCTTACTTTATTTAGTGATTTCTCAAGGCCTCATTAACACTAGTAAGTTTTAGATCAAACTCTTCTCTAGTTATTCTCTTTTACAAAGTTTCCGTAGTTGTAGCTAGGGTTTAGTTTGAAAATGGTGATGCCCGATAAGACATCTCTCTAACTTTATAAAGTTCTACAATATCCATGATTGGGAGGATATTGGGTGTGTCCCTATTCCTCGAAATCAGCATACCATTTACGACGGTCATTGGATGCTTTTATATTTGTTCAAATATTTCGACATTGTTCCTTCTCAATGTACGCCAAAAGTTTGGAAAATTATGAGTGGAGTACATAGGATAAATGAGTTGTATGGGACCTACTTAGGGATTGGAGAAATTTGTTTTTGCTATTTCTTTTCTAGTACCAAAGGTGGACTCTTGTACTTAAAGGATAGGAGTGCGAATTGAGTTCTAGTTATAAACTTCCCTGATTCTTATAAAGATTATTAGAATAAAGGCTTTATTGCTAAAAATTAAAAATACCCTCCCCAACCAGAAGGAGTAAGATACATGGGATTTTAGATCCTTACCTTTGGGGAGGAGTTCTGTTTATTTCTTGTTGTCTCCTCTTCATGTTTTTTCTGACGTGTTTTATTTTTCTACTCTGGTTATTTTTATAGCTAAGGCAAAGAACCTAGTCCCAGTGAGTTTGAGTGCCACTAAACTTCTGAAATCTTGGAGGATTAGGGATACTCTTGATGACGGCGAGCATCCTCGGTTGGCTTCTTATATTCTTGACTATAAGAATACTACCTCCAGTTTCACTGCCAGGCTAGTAAACTCCATCCCTGATTTGGAGATTCTGGTAAAGGAGGTTGGTGGGCCTTCTGAACCCATTATGTTAGAAGAAGAAGAAGAAGAAAAAGAAGAAGAAGAAGAAGAAGAAGAAGAAGAAGAAGACGGTGAAGAGGGAACCCTCAAAGAAGAATATGAGAGAATGGCACCACCAAAGAGAAGGTGTATAATTCTCCTGATGACAATGATGAGCTGTTGACTTATCCGATGAAGTCTGTGAAAAGAAAAAATGAGGACTCTCCCAGGACTGGAAGCTCCATTTTAGGGACTAGGGAGAGCGAGGTGGGGAGAAAGAAGAGAAAAGAAGAAGAAAGAAAGAAGAACCGAGAGGAGGAGATAAAGAAAGAAGAATAAAGTAATAGGTCACAATACCTAAAGGCCTCTACTGTGCTTTCTCTTATTCTCGTTGCCTGGGGGAAGAGTGTGGCTGACTTCCCCCTTCTTGCCCCACACTATTGGAGGGGGCTATACTTGCTATCGACCATGAGCGATTAATGAAGACGAGTGGCGACTAGTTAGTCCTAAAATCAACCCAACGGCTTACTTTGGTACGTCACGTTTCTAGGAGATTTCATAATTCTTTTATTTTAGCAATTTGATTTATGTTTCCTTTCTTTTTGCAGTTTTTTTATGATTTTACCACATTATTTCGTGGTTGGGTTGATCAGTCTAAGAAGAACGTCGAGATGTAGGAGTCCCTGAGGAGCTTCTAGGAGGCCCTGGCTAATGCTAAGGCCACCTTTGACCAAGAGAAGTATAAGGCGTTGTACGACCTTAAGGAGAAGTTGGCAAAAGATCTCACCAACCTTCGCCAGGCTTATGCAAAAGTGGTCACTGATAAGTTAAAGGTGACAGAGGCCAACAAGGAGTTATCTACTGAGGTGGACAAGTTAAAAGGAGAGGATACTATTGCTCAGGTTCGTAAATATAACGAAGGTTAGGAGGAGGCGTACGATGATGATGAGTGCCAGATTACATATGTTCGATGCTTAGGCTTCAAGAAGGGTTGGGACCAGGCTTTGGTCGTAACTAAAGTTCCAACTGACTGCCCTTTATTTTTTTAACACAAGCCACATACAAACTCGATGGACATTGGAGAGCCTTTGACCGGATAATCTCCAATTCAAACTAGGATAGAACCAACTGGTCCTACTGTTAAAGACCTTTTTATTGACCAAGTTGCAGGCGACCCTGGTCCGATCGTAGTTATGGGCGATCAAACTGCCTCAGCTACTAACAAGGGGAAGGATCCAACATCTTTTTAGTAGGTGTAGACCTTTGTCACTGGTCTAGGGTTTTGGTTCTTCATTTGTTGTATTTTGTAGTTTTCAAACATTGTACTTGGCATTTGCCCCCACTAATATTTGAATGACAAAAGACTTCTTTTTGCTAATCTCGTGCTAGTACTAATGTTAATTGAATCTATTGCTTGTTTTATTATTTGAATCCCATTGATACAAATGATTATATACCTGTAAACTCTCCATGAGGATACCAATTGTCGATCTGAAGGTTCGCTAGACCTTTATAAATATCTGCAAATCTCTAAGAGTGAGAAACCAGCAGTATAAGGACCAATACGAGTTGGTCTCGAAGCTAAAAGATAATATTAAAGAGATGGAAAAAGTTGGGGGATCAGTATAATATGAGTTAAATGACCTTAAACCAAGTGAGTGAGCTGATCTAGGAGGAGAATGATGATCTGAAGAGGGAGATTGCTCGTCTAAAGGAGAACACCCCATCGGGGTCCTCCTAAGTTCTGCGAAGATCTTCATCATCATCCAGAGGGGTCACTCTAACTGAGACCCAAGATCTATAAAGGGAGGTTATTGAGCTGAAAGGAATGTATGACGGGTATATGTAATTACTGCTGGGCTTCAGAGGGGTGTGATAAGTTTAATGAATTTATTCAAAAGGGGCTCTAGACGGGTCTAGGCAGATGGTTATGTCCAAGGCTGGACTGATGCCCCAGTGAGGCTGAAGGCCTTGCCTTTTCCTCAGGGTGTCTCAGTGCCCTTAGAGAGCTAAAGATGCCTAAGGACTCTCCCTTATGGTAAAAATATTAGATTGATTGCCCGACGTATTTCCATCATCCCCTTTCCATGGATGATTGGTGGATCCCAATTAATTTTATTCGTGCTCACCTTCTGAAACATCACTTAGAAGATGCAGGAGAAGAGCTTGTGCCTCACCTAGATGATGGTCAAAGAGCACATGTAGCAGATTATCTTGCTCATATATTCCTTGCATATTCAAGTTTAGATTATAAATGTAACTTTTCATTCTAATGAAAATTTTTTGCTCAATGTTTATGTTTTGAGCTCGTGCTGACTAAACATTTGGTTTGCTACATAATTACCTAACCAAGTATCTATTTAACTCTAACTTTATTGATGGTTACATGTTGTTTGTGTTTATCCATTTCCCCAATCCAATAAGCCTTAGCTATGTCATTATATCCACTTTACCTTTTAGATTGTGTTGTTACACTCCCTTAGGCCTAAGTAAGATGATAGAGAGAATACACCTGGTTAATGGGCCATCTGCCCGAGCATGATTTTTGTAACTAATAATATTGGTGACCAACATAATTTGGGTTTTGTTGCCTAAAGATACCCTGTAGGATTTTTTATGGTTATCGAGGCAACCCATAAGGTTGCTTGTGTTTGTAACAAGAACCCGAGGGACGTAATAATTAAGATGAATCTACTGACTCGCTGAAATTGCTATGAACCTAATCGACCTGTTAAGTTTCCTGATTTTACAAATAAGTTGAACAACTTGCAGTAATATTAGGAGTTTGGTCATGCATGAGGGATAAATCGCTTGGAAAGGGTGCGTGTTAATGGGGTGTTATTGATAAGAGTTAAACAACCAATGTAAAGATGGAAAAGCAAAGGGTCCAATCCGGCCTTTATTCATTGAATACTATCCGAGTAGCATAATGTGTAAAAAATAAAAATTTGCATAACCTAGCTAAAAGATAAAGAAGAAGATCTAAAAGTAGAACTTCTTGATATTAGATGTGTTCCACACTCTTAGTATCTCCTGCCCTTTAGTTTTTCCATGTGATATGATCCTTGAATATCGTCCCTGATTATTCTGAAGGGTCCTTCCCAGTTTGGTCCCAGTTTTTCGTCTCATGATTTTTCAGCACTGCCGATGACTTCTCTCAGGACATAGTCCCCTGTTAAAAACTTCCTCGGATTGACCCTCTTATTATCTTGCTTAACCAGTTGTTGTTGGTAGGATGCCAACTTTATTAAATCCAGTTCTTGTCGCTCATCTGATAGGTCAAGCTTAGTACGTAATGCTTCATTATTGAGGAGTTGATCGACTAGAGTGGTTCTCATAGTGGGGAAACTTGCTTCCAAAGGGATGGCAACGTTTATTACATAGGTGAGTGCAAAGGGTGTTTCCCCAGTTGGTTTCTAGAGTGTGGTATGATAAGACCATAGAACACGAGGATGTTTATCCACCCAAGCACCTTTGGCTCTTTCCAACTGCTTTTTCAGTTTGTCTATCATGGATTTATTGGAAGACTTTGCTTGCCCATTTCTTTGGGGATACGACACAGAGCTCAAATGATGCTTGATCTTATGCTCATCACAAAATGCCTAAAAGAAACCACTTTTAAATTGTGTGTCGTTATCGGTGATGATAGGCCTTGGTATCCTAAAGGGAGTTATTATATTCTTCCATATGAACCTTGTCATGCCAGAATCTCGAATGTTTGCCAATGGTTTTACCTCTACCCATTTGGTGAAGTTATTCATGGCAACCAGCAAATACTTATGATTTCCAGGTGCAGTAGGTAGTGGTCCCAAGATGTCTAGTCCACATTGAGCGAAAGTCCATGGTCTAGTGAGTGATTTTAGATTATTGGTGGGCTGGTGAATGATAGGTGAGTGATTTTGGCACTTTTTGTATTAGATTATGTAGGTACCAACATCTTTTTGCATGCGAGGCCACTAATGTCCTTCCTTAATCACATGAAAGGCTAATGATATTCTACTAGCGTGACTCCCACAGATGCCCTCATAAAGTTATCTAAGTACTTGCTCGGCATCTTGTGGGTGAACGCACTGGAGGTAAGGTCCTGTAAATGATTTCTTATAAATATTCCATTCAGGGTTGAGGTAGAATCGAGCAGCCATGACTCGAATTTGGTGGGTCAACCTTTAGATAATTGATGATGGTATCTATCTAACTTGGGGCCTTATCTGTGAGGAAGAATTGCTTGGCTATGACTTCCTGGTCAATACTGGGCTACATGAGGAACTTTATCTACATTGATCTCCGTAGGTCAGATTCAATTGTCGAGCTCAGTGCTGCTAAAGTATCAATATGACTGTTCTGTCCTCGAGGGAACAATTGAATTTCCACCTCTTTAAAGTCTTCCATGAGTCCTCTTACTACGTTGAGGTATGCTTCCAATCGATCATATTTGGCATTGAAGTCCCCATTTACCTTTTTGGAGACCAGCTTGGAATTACCGAATATGTGGAGGCATTTTTCCCCCAATAATTTGGATTTTCACGAATCGGTGTTCAGTACTTGATACTCAGCTTCGTTGTTGGTGGCCTAAATCCCAATATAATTCTTTGATCAATTACAATGTCTTAGGGGTTGATGAGAATAATCCCTACACTTGCACCCTTAGAATTTGAGGCTCCATTAACATACAAGGTCCAACCTTTGGACTGCACTTGTTATGCCATCGACTGTTCATTATTCAGTTGGTTTATTGGTTGATCTCCTGTGAACTCAACAATAAAATCTGCTAGGATATGTCCCTTTATAGAACGAAATTAAGTGGGTAAGAAGTGATTAGGGTTATAGAGTGGTCTCCGAAGTAATGCTTCAACTTCCTTAAAGAAACTATTAGTGCATAGGCGAGCTTTTCCAGGGGCAAGTACCATTGTTTAGCGTTCGGGAGTGTCTTACTGGCGTAGTAAATCGGGTGTTATCCCTCTTTTTTATCACATACTAAGGCAGAGCTCACAACATGGTCTAATATTCCCAGGTAAAGATACAGTTGGTTTCCATTATTGAAAATTACAAGTAATGACGGCTTGCTAAGGTAAGACTTGATTTCTTCCAAAGCTCGTGAACAGTCATCATCCCATATGAGGCTTTTGCCCTTTTAAGAGTTAGAATAACGGTCGATAACATTCTGAAGACTTGGAGATGAAGTGATTTAGTGCTGCTAGAATCTTAGTAAGCTTTTGAACATTTCTCAACATTCGAGGAGGTTGAACTCAAGTAATAGAAACTATTTGATCTGGGTTGTCCTCGATTCCCCTCTTACTTACTAGATAACCTAAGAATTTTCCTGACTAGATGCCGAATGAACACTTACTTTTATTAATCTTCATCTGATACTTCCTGAGGATCTCAAAGGTTGTTGATATGCCCAAAGTGCACCTGCCAGCTCAGACGCATTAACCTCGGCCTGTATGATGGCTGAGATCACAATAGCTCAGGATTACCCATCAGTGATGTTGTCCTTCACCAGGTCGACCAAAATCGACATTGCAAGTACCATCATGATTGGGCATCAGCCCAGGTCTGCATGACTCATGGGATCAGTTATTCGTCAGGTCGGCCACATCCGACGTTACAAGTATCACCTCGAGGAGGGCATCATCTGAGGTAAGTGTGGACATGGGTTATCCATCAGTATCACCCTCAACATTGGCCAAAGCTGACGTTACAAGTTTCACCTATAATCAACAAAGCCTTGAAAGCTCAGCATCACGTGTCAAGACAACATCGGCCCTGGGCGACGTTCCAAATATCTAACCACGGTTGGCATCCTAGCCAAGGTCATCATATAATCCCCAGCCAAGGCACGGTCATACCTCACCAACCTCGTACTCATCCAGACCGATGTTGGCACCAAGCAAAGACAGTCGAGCATCTATGCGTACATCAATGGCTTGGAACACATGGACAAGTCTATTATAACTAAATCAATATCTCCATGTGAGGAAATATTGAGGTCATCATTATTTAGTTGCGATTAGCCAGGTGTCATCCTTACATTGGTTGGATCTTCATGCACATGCACATTGCATGCTCGGGGGGTACATTACACCTCCTAAGCACTATATATAGAGGTCATCCTCAACATTGTAAAGGATCGATAATTACAACCCTAGCTGAAACTCTATCATTTTACACAGTAGAGAGAGAAATCTTAAGAGATAGTATCCATGGCCATTAGTTCCTTTATTCAGTGATATTACTTACACACACTCACAGTGGACGTAGGCCAAATTGGATGAACCACTTATATTCAAGTGTTCATCCTCTTCTCCTCACCTCCTTCTACATATATATACATATATATATATTCTCCTGTGCTCTCATTGTTTTAACTTGCTTGAGCTTGTCAACACATTACCTGGTTGTGCTATTGAAACATCATAGTTTGATGACCTTAGACCGTAAATATTATTATTTTGGTGAAAGGTATGAGGGTAAACATCATAATTTGATGACATCAGACTTTAAACATCATTAATTTGTTGAAATGTATGAGGTGAAACATCATTAATTTGGTGAAATGTATGAGGTGAAACATCATAATATGATGACCTCAGACCTTAAACATCATTAATTTGGTGAAGTATGAGGTGAAACATCCTAATTTGATGACCTCGGACCTTAAACATCATTAATTTGGTGAAAGGTCTGAGGGTAAACATCATAATTTGATGACCTCAGACCTTAAACATCATTAGTTTGGTGAAATTTATGAGGTAAAACATCATAGTTTGATGACCTCATACCTTAAACATCATTAATTTGGGGAAAGGTTTGAGGGTAAACATTGTAATTTAATGACCTCAGACCTTAAACATTATTAATTTGGTAAAATTTATGAGGTAAACATCATAATTTGATGACCTCAGACCTTAAACATCATTACTTTGGTGAAATGTATAAGGTGAAACATTATAATTTGATGACCTCGGACCTTAAACATCATTAATTTGGTAAAATGTATAAGGTGAAACATCATAATATGATGACCTCGGACCTTAAATATCATTAATTTGGTGAATTGTGAGGTGAAAGATCATAATTTGATGACCTCAGACCCTACACATCATTAATTTGGTGAAAGATCTGAGGGTAGACATCATAATTTGATGACCTAGGACCTTAAACATCATTAATTTGGTAAAATTTATGAGGTAAACATAATAATTTGATGACCTTAGACCTTAAACATCATTAATTTAGTGAAATGTATGAGGTGAAACATCATAATATGATAACCTCAGACCTTATATCATTAGTTTGGTGAAAATTTATGAGGTCAAACATCATAATTTGGTGACCTCCGACCTTAAACATCATTAATTTAGTGAAATGTATGAGGTGAAACATCAACCTTATAACATCATTAATTTGGTAAAAGTTCTAGGTGAAACATCATAATTTGGTGATCTCCGACCTTAAACATCATTAGTTTGGTGAAAGGTATGAGGTGAAACATCATAGTATGATGACCTCAGACCTTAAGGCCATGTAATTTGGTGATAAATTTTGAGGGTAAACATCATAAATTGGTGGCCTCAGACCTTGAAGATAAGTTCATTATATGATAAACAACATTCAAGAGAAAGCATTCATTGAAAGCAAAATCCTCTGAAAAAGATGGTATAACATGTAGTCAGAATTACAAGTCAAAATATGCCTCAGAATATGTTATCAGAGTTTACAAAGCATTGAGATAAATAAAAAAATTACAAGTTAAAAGCTTCACAAATTAAGGTTTAAGGGTCTGCAGCCATAGTGGTGTCCTCTTGGCTAATGTTGGTAACCTCGGCTTCGTCTTCTCGAGGGTTAACATCCTCAGTCTATGTAACTTCCAATGGTATAGTCTCTATAGGAGCAGCACCTTCCACTTCCTCCTCAACCTCTTGCAAAGCCTGAGCAAAGAGAGGATCGCCAAAGCCTAGACCAATGAAGTCTGAGGCAGATAAGCTCCCTGATTCTTTCTCCTTTGAAGCTGCCCACTTCCCAGTTGCCTTAATACCTCTTTCAAGATATTTAAAGATAAAGCTTATAAACTGGTCAGAGACTTTGTAGTCGGCCAAGATCTTCTCAGAGGCATCCTCAAGGGCAGCCTTTACTGCAGCATCAACCTTTAACTGAAGGATGTCATCTTTGGCTTGCAAAGTAGAGGTGTGGTCCTTCTTGAGCTTGTCTATGTCCCTATCCCTATGCTTCACCTTATTCTCAGACTCCTCCAAAATTGTCTTCATATTTTCAACCTATGCATTTAAAGTGGCTTGCACCTTCTGGGCCTCTTTTCCCTTCTCAATAAGGGGCAAGTTCCTTAGGGTCTAGTCAACGAATTGGTGCATAGAAAGAATACCCTGCAAAAAAAAGTCAGACGTATGAGTTCAAACCTTAACCCATTTAAGGTCAAGGTTACACTTGGAATAAAAAAGCAAAAATGTTTACCTGGATAGACCTGTGAAGGCTAAACTCGGACAGCAGAGGGGTATCAAGAGAGCGTAGGAAAAACTTATCTGCGTCGATCATTACAGAGTCAATGGCATACATTACCTTCTGACGATGACCTATTAAGCTGTCACTGATCTTCAGCTGCTCCAGACAAGCAACTAGTGCATCATCAGATGAGATTGGGATGGCATGATCCCCCTTTTGAGTTTTTCTCGGCCTCTGATCCTCTGAGCCAGTAGAGGTGGATTTCCTCTTTTTTAAAGCATCGACCTTGAACGTACCGACATTCTACTTGGGTGGATGAGGGGATGCTTAATGCCCTACTTTCTTCATCAACTTAACAAGGCTTGGGGCTGACATCTCCCAGAGCTCATCAGAGATACCTTATAGGCATTCTGCAAAGAGAAACATCTAAGTTAATAAATCATAGGTATGAAAACTCAGAGGTACAACTTGAAAAAATATAATACTTAAGAATCTCGATCAGAGGACTTCCCCCCAGGCCAGTCTCAGAGAGGTAATAGGGGGTCATTAGATGTTCGTACCTAACTAGCCAATCGTGCTCCCCCTGATCTTATAGATCTTTAACCTTTTGTAAGTTATCCTGGCTAAGCCCAGGGTCGGCCTTGGCAGTAAGTGACACCTTTACCCACCTGAGAGGTACCCTCAGCTTCAACGATGAAGAGGTGGCACAAGGACCAAATTTCCATGCCTCTGAGGTAAAGAAATACCGTTGTTTCCAGTTATATGATTGGAGGTTTGGGTAACAAGCAGCATCTTTTTATCCAACTTCCTAGCTAAGAAGTGATAGTAGCTAGGGTGGTTTCTGGTATAGGATGAAATATATCATCCTGTGAAGACCCTAACAGGAAGGTCTGAGTGGTGAAGTGCCTTTCAAAGGATAATGGCACCAATTATCACCCTCCAGACGTTGGGGGTAATTGTGAAGGGGCAAGGTTGATATGTTAAAGTATGGATCTGATAGAAGGATGGAAAGGGAGATAAAATCCCAACTTTAACATCTTCTCATACACACAAATTTCTACATTTCGGCCACTAAAGGCTCTCTCACCTCTCAGAGGTCTCCTAAGTATGATGGAGGGACCTATAGAATAGAGATGCCTAAAAGCTAAGAGGTTGTACTCAGTAACATTACTCTCTATCTCAGTAGCCTCCAAGCTATCAATATCACTCTCATGACCATCATCTTTATCCATGGCAACATCGACTTGGGCAGCCATAGGGACACCATCAGGAAATCTCTGAGCAAACTCAGCCATAGTGCCGACTGACAGAGGGATAGCATCGATGGGAGGGGGAAAAGCCACGCTCGGCCCCATAATCTCAACATTAAAAAAGTCTGTGAGGTGCTAGATCCATTGTGGGAGGAGGCATGACTTCGGACCTTGTCCTGATCAGGGACCTGATCTTACCTAATGGAGAAATCATGGCCTCTTGGAATGAGTTTACAGACATAGGGTCTGAGGTAGATGACTCAGACTCAGACATGGGATAAGGGCCAAATGGATCCTCTGCGGGCTCAACAGGCTCAGTTAGCTCAGGGTATATTACCTTCAGAGGTGGAGGAAAGATAGGTCTGAGGGGGAAGGCCTCATCCCTACGAGCTTCCTCTTGGTCTAGTTCTTGCTGCTTAATTTTTGCAAAGGTCTTCTCTCTAAGAGAGGGAAAATATTCTATGAGATTATAAAGAGATCTGAGCATAAAGAAGGTGACCCTACACTTGGACTCTAAACCACAAATAAACAACTGGGGACAACTTAAACTAAGAATCAAAACTTGGTTTTTGATCAAGTTCAAACCAAGAATAGTCAAGAATAAGATCCACAAAAAAACTCAAAGAGCCACCAGAAAACTCAAAGAACCACCAAAAAACTCAAACTATCATCGAAAAATGTAAGAAATGGAAAAAAAAGGCTGAAAAATGGCAAAGGAAGGGAAATAAGCAATACCTGATAAAAGACGAGATGGAGAATGAGAGGATTGACAAGAGAAATCCATAAGACAACCTCTATCAAGCTCTGGAAAAGAGAGAAACACACAGAAGGCTCAGGTGGGAAAAATGAGAAAAGTGAAGAAAAAATAGAGAGGAAAGGTCTCTTAACCCTCAAGTGTGATTGCACGCGTCCCAAGGCCCATCATTGCCTTGGAAGCCCAAACGACAATCGACATCATTACAGTGCCAGACATGCTACCCACTTCAAAAGTGGACACCTATCAAAAAGATATTGGTACATTATGAAATACAACCTCGGACATACATACCCCTTAGTCACCTACTTATATAGGTAACTAAGGGCTAGGGGGTAATTGATATGCCCCAAGTGCACCTGCCAGCTCAGAGGCATTAACCTCGGCCTGTATGATGACCCAGATCATAATAGCTCAGGATTATCCATCAGTGATATCGTCCTTCACCAAGTCAACCACAGTTGACGTTGTAAGTACCACCATAATTGGGCATCAACCGAGGTTTGTATGACTTATGGGGTCAGTTATTCATCAGTTCGGCCATAACTGACATTACAAGTATCACCTCGAGGAGGGCCTCATCCGAGGTAAGTGTGGACATGGGTTATCCATTAGTATCACCATCAACATCGGTCATAGCCGATGTTACAAGTTTCACCTAGAATCAGCAAAGCCGTATAGGCTCAACATCAAGTGTCAAGACAACATCGGCCCTAGCCGACGTTCCAGATATCTAACCTCGGCTGGAATCCCAGCCAAGGTCATCCTATAATCCCCAACCAAGGTAGGGTCGTACCTCACCAACCTCGTACTCATCCAGGCCGAGTTTGGTACCAAGCAAAGACAGCCGAGCATCTATGTGCACATGAATGGCTTGGAACACATGGAAAAGTCTGTTATAACTAAATCATTCTCTCTACGTGAGGGCATATTGATTTCATCATTGTTTAGTTGAGATCAGCCAAGTGTCATCCTTACATTGGTTGGATCTTCATGCACATGCACATGGCATGATTGGGGGGTATATTACACCCCCAAGCACTATATATAGAGGTCATCCTCAACATTGTAAAGGAACGATAATTACAACCCTAGATGAAACATCATAATTTGGTGACCTTCGACCTTAAACATCATTAATTTGGTGAAATGTATGAGGTGAAACATCATAATATGATGACCTCGGACCTTATAGCATCATTAGTTTGGTGAAATTTTGAGGTGAAACATCATAATTTTATGATCTCAGACCTTAAACATCATTAATTTGGTAAAATGTATGAGGTGAAATACCATAATATAATGACCTCAGACCTTATAACATCATTAGTTTGGTGAAAATTTATGAGGTAAAACATCATAATTTGGTGACCTCTGACCTTAAACATCATTAATTTGGTGAAGTATGAGGGAAAACATCATAATATGATGACCTCAAACTTTAAACATCATTAATTTGGTGAAGTATGAGGTGAAACATCATAATTTGATGGCCTCAGACCTTAAACATCGTTAATTTGGTGAAATTCATGAGATAAACATCATAATTTGATGACCTCACACCTTAAAACATCATTAATTTGGTGAAATTTATGATGTTTCACCTCGAGGAGGGCATCATTTGAGGTAAGTGTTGACATGGGTTATCCATCAGTATCACCCTCAACATTGGCCAAAGTCGACGTTACAAGTTTCACCTAGAATCAGCAAAGCCTTGCAGGCTCAGCATCAAGTGTCAAGACAACATCGGCCCTGGGCGACGTTCCAAATATCTAACCTCGGTTGGCATCCTAGCCAAGGTCATCATATAATCCCCAGCCAAGGCACGATCATACCTCACCAACCTTGTACTCATCCAGACCGATGTTGGTACCAAGCAAAGACAGCGGGGCATCTATGCGCACATGAATGACTTGGAACACATGGACAAGTCTGTTATAACTAAATCATTCTCTCCACGTGAGGGAATATTGAGGTTATCATTATTTAGTTGAGATCATCCAGGTTTCATCCTTACATTGGTTGGATCTTCATGAACATGCACATTGCATGCTTGGGGGCCACATTACACCCCCCAAGCACTATATATAGAGTTCATCCTCAACATTGTAAAGGATCGATAACTAGAACCATAGCTAAAACTCTGTCATTTTACACAGTAGAGAGAGAAAGCTTGAGATATTGTATCCATGGCCATTAGTGCCTTCATTAAGTGATATTACTCACACGCACTCACAGTGGTCGTAGGACAGATTGGCTGAACCACTTATATTCAATTGTTCATCCTCTTCTCCTCACCTCCTTCTCTCTCTCTCTCTCTCTCTCTATATATATATATATATATATATATATATATATATATATATATATATATATATATATTCTCCTGTGCTGCCGTTGTTATCACTTGCTTGAGCCTGTCGACACCTTACCTAGTGCTGCTGTTTCTAGCATCATCAGTTATTGCTAAATCTGAGAGGTGATCGACCTTGTCCTTACTTTTTACAAGCATATCGTAGATGTATAATTCCATCGTTCCTCCCATCTACTTATGAAAAATTATGGTTAACAATCTTTGATAAGTTGCCCATGCGTAATTGATACCGATGCAAGATCTGCTTGCTATGGAAGGTTCTAGATTGCTTTGTATTTGTTGAAGATTTGAAGACCATTACCGCATTAAACTTAGTGGATCTCTAAGTAGTCTATAAATCATTGTATGTCTCTCATATTACCCCATGTTTTTAAATTGGTATCAAAGCAGGATACACTAAATTATTGTGCCATCCTTGTTTTAAGTGCGAATTCTTTTTGGATATTATTTTTTAAAAATTTATGTAAGAGTATGTTACACTAATTTAATGTGTGATATTTAAATTTGAATTATATGGATAATTTAAATAATAGGGTCCTATTTTTTATGGGTCTAATTATGCATATTGGAAAGCTCGAATGAGGTTAGCAATAAAATCGATTGACGAGCGAGTCTAACTTATTTGTGAAAGAGGGTGGAACTACCCGCTGTGACTAATAACGATGTCATAAGTCTTAAACCTGCCACTGCTTGGAAACATGATGATTATAAGTGGAGTAATTTTAACTCCTGAGGCTTAAGTTAAATTTCTAGTGTAGTCACACTCGATGAGTTTTGTCGCATTATAACGTATACCATGTCTAAGGAAGCGTGGAATATCCTCAAGTCACTCATGAGGATACCAATGCTGTGAAAGCCTCTAAGCTTCAAAATCTCAGCACACAGTTTGAGACCATTACCATGTTAGATATTGAAATATTTGATGAATTCTATGCACGATTGTTTGATATCGTTAACTCTAGTTTTAATTTGGGTGAGAGAATTCTTGAGACAAGGGTAGATAAAAATATTTTGAGATATCTTCCATCCCTCTTTATTCCAAAAGTCACAATCCTAAATTCTTTGCGAATATTAAATACTCTTATGTTAAAAGAACTCTAGGAGACCTTCAAACTTATGAAATATATATATATGCTCCCTAAAAATCAATAGAAGAAAGAAAAATGGATTGATTTGAAAGCCTGGTCTAAAAAGAAAGAAAAGGTTTTTGACTATGACTTCGAGTTTTATTTTCTCTAGATGATCTTGCTCTGTTTGCAATATATTCAAAAAAGTTTCTCAAATTTAACAAAGGAAATTCTTCCAAAGAAAGAAAAAGTTTTGATAAAAATAAAAATGTTAATTTGGACAAGAATGTTTTTGAAAATGATGAAAATAAATTCTATGAATTTGAGGGGAAAAGGACACAGAGCCGATGAGTGTCCCACGAGGCCTAAGAGATAAGGAAAATGCAGAGCCTCCTATGATGCCACTCTTAGCGATAACGATTTCGAGTCGATGGATTTCAGGGATGCATCACCATATAAATGTTGTCTTGCATTCATGTCCACTCACGTTAGTACTTCTAGTACTTCCCATGATGGTGAGAACTTTTCTAAACGTGATAAACTCAAATATATATCAAACATTTCTGGAGAGAGTGAGAATGATGACGAGAATTTGAATGAGGGAGAACGTGGCCATTAAAAAGCTTATACCAAACTTTACAAATAATATTTACGAACTAAAAAGAAAAATAGAAATTTTACTCTTAGGATGTTAGATTTAGAGAAAGATTTGAAAGTTTTAAGGGAGTGAGGCGTTGGTGAGTAAACTCAAGAAATTGAAAGTTTCTTTGTGTGAGAAACTTATTTCGGTTGGTAGGGAAAAGACTGATTTGACTAACATACTAACTAGTCTTAGGAGAGATCTTTAATCTTCATTAGAGACTCGTGAGAAACTTGAAGCCCATGTTTCCCTACTCAAGAAATATCTAAAACGTGCCTGGGAGGTCAAGGTCACTGTAGAGGATATGTCTAAGAAGGTTGAATAGATGTTCCTTGGCCCCACGTTAGGTTTTAATGAGAGGAAGGAAATAGGTTACGATAATACATCCACTTCCAATGCCAGACCCAAACCATTTCCCGAGTTTGTGATGGATCCTTATGGGCCTCGACGTAACCCACTAAGAAGAACTTTTCTTAATCATTTTAATCAAGGTAGACCCAAGGTTGTCTATATTTGTTCCCATTAAAAATAAAGAGTTCACCTTAGAGAATTTTATAAGGATAGTTTCTCACATGCGTATTCCCCGATATGCTCCCACATGAGTTCACACACGTATTCTTGCAAGCGCTCCCACACACGTTTCCATATATGCTCCCACACATTACCATATAGATTTTGATAGTTTTCGAGAGAAAGTGGAGTTTTTAATCAAGTATTATCAATATTTGATAAAGGAATTTCAAACGATGTCTGCTCCTTTTGAGAACTCCTCTCGGATTAATGATTGAGGTTATGACTTTGCATCTAGTATAGGGTGATTATTCATGTTTCTATCTTTTGTCCTTATTGCTATATGATTTTTTTATGTTTATATTTTTTGAAAAAAATCCTAAAAGATTTTCTTTTCTTTTACAAAAAGTGTAAA
Organism: Sambucus nigra; assembly: GCA_949130495.1. Lineage (NCBI taxonomy): Eukaryota > Viridiplantae > Streptophyta > Magnoliopsida > Dipsacales > Adoxaceae > Sambucus > Sambucus nigra. Next base: position 147,732,574 of record OX422213.1, read on the forward strand.
AAATTTTGATTTTTTTATTTTTGATTAAAAATTTGAAAATTGAAAAAGATTTTTTGTATTTTATTTTTCACCATATACGGATGTGCATTGAATATGTTCAAATCACAACTTCATTCCATCCATTCATGTGACATATTCATGATGTTTTGATACATGGCTTCATTTCTTTCGTGTGCTTAATAAAGCATGGATAGCATTTTTTTTGTTCATTGATGATCACTTTCTTCATGCTATACTTTTTATCACTGTTATTACATATATGCATGGACTTTTTTAGTATTTTACTTACTTGTCATATGTTGAATATGGTGTTCTCATCTTAATAGTGTTTAATAACGAACCAAATGTACTAGAGATAAGCTGTGCTTGTAACAACAACTGCCTAGATTTATTTTCCCGAATGTTTTTTTGTTTTAAGCAATGGAAATGGGATAATAAAGAGAAAATTCTCTTTGCGTTGAAAGCTACCATTGACAGGAGCCTAAAAGATTAATGACACATAAAAACATAAGTTTTAAGTCCATTTTTATCTCGTTGATGCATCACTTTCATGAGGATTATAATATGTTCAAAAATTTGAGAGTGTATACTTAAAATTGTGAGATTTTGAGGGTGTTATAAAGTAGAAGAATAATGGGTTTGCATAATGGACTTTCTTAAAAAACATTTTAATAGTTTGACATTATTGATTTGAAAAGCATTTAAATTCATGGCATTTTTCATAATCCGAGTCAACTTCATTTTGTTTATTATTCTTACACCAAAGGTTGAAATTGAGTACTTTCTTTAGAAGTATATCATTGACTTCGTGAAACTTTATTTCGTAATATTGATTTTCCCATGGTTTAAGTTTAGACAATTACATTCGGCTTTCATGATTAGGATATTTCGTGCTATTCGATGGTGTAATGTATTTGTACTTAGTTGTACTATTTATACTCATATACTTTTATATCTAAAAAAATTAAAAGTTTTCAAAAATAATTGGTGTCCTCTTCGAAATCTCATTACTTGTGCTTAATTGTTTATCCTTCTGATGATATTTCTTTTAGATTCGAGTGATGCCAATTCTTTGACGATTAGTTTCTAACCCTTTGTTTGTTACGGACAAAATGGGACAGAACAAATTGAAGGGGAGTTTTTATAGTTCTTTAAACTCTCGTATATGTCACGGTATTTCTTTTGATTCATGTGTGTAGGTCATTCCACCTTGATGCTGATCTCATGGACTCATAAAATGAAGACTTTCAGTTGAGGACAAATACTTTTATGCTTTTTCATATCTGGTTTGGGAGGGCATTAGTTGTATTTTTGTAACCTAGAGAGTTAAAATTGAATAGTCTAAGATCATCTTCAGTACAATTAGTGACTGTCTTGAGACTAATGAAATTTTCATTAGTCACAGAAGGAGGATTCCACCCTCTTTCAATAGCAAGCTTGATGCACTCCTCAATCCATTTTAGAGATGATCTCATTTTAGCCTTTCAATGGGCATAATTTGTGGCATCAAATAAAGGTAACCTATAATATGAATTCTCCATATACCACCAGGATTCATCTAAATAACTTATAGAACAAGCTCTAATACCAATTTGAAAAATAATAGAAAGGTTCGATTATATGTATAAATTCGTAAACTAGGTCAGACACACACGCCAAATTCTATTTAGTTCAAAATTAATCTTGAAAAATTATATTAACCTAAACATGCAGGATATTGAAATAAAAATAAACCAAATCACAATCCACTAAACAAAAGATAAGAGATGAGGAGAAATACTTTTCGGGCAAAACCTATATTTCAACACTGTTACAACTAGGTATTACAAAAATGACACGGAAAGACTTGAAACTTTTAGACACAACTAAGTGACAAAGTTATGTATTCCTTCCTTATTATCAACAGACAACGTTGCAGATCCAGAAATGCTCCACAGTTAACTCCACTTGCCTCGGTGTCCATCGATCAGCTTTAGAAAATTGTAGTGTTATCTACAACAATGGAGAATCAACTGCATAGTGATATGAACATTTATTTGGTTCTTCTTAATTTGGTAAAGTGGTCTCAAATCATCCAAGGGGTTTGGATTGAAAAAACAAAAGTGTTTGATCACAAAAAGATCTTTTAAAGGCTTAAAATAAAATACAGGTCCCCATTTTTATATATAGGGAGAAAAATCTCCAAGATAGAAATGAAAGATTACATTTGAGATCAGGTAAAAATAGCTTTTACGAGCTCATTAGAATAAAGTTACATCTCTTTCAAAATAAGTACCCTATTTCATTCGAACATCCATCAAACAACTGATCCAATGAGATTCTAGAGCCTACCAAAAAGTTGTAAAATTAATCTCGTTTTGAATGAAATTTGAAGTTGTTCTAGTTAGGTACAAGCACTCGTTTGAATGACATCTAATGTCATTTGAATGACTTTACAAAATTTTCAATAATTGTTTTTTATGTTTTCAAATACTTTTAAAAATACCCCTGAACGAAAAGATTACACATAAATAACCTCATATTATTACTCCGATAAATGCATTGATAATCAATCTTCAATTGTAGCATTTGGTCACTAACTTGTCTTCACTTTAAGTCTTGAGAATGTACATGATGGTGAACTAGGTAATAACAAGATAAGCCAAACTTAAAAACATAATGGGCATTATAAATCTCGATCTTACGAATGTATGAACAAATTAAAGAAAATGTTGAATCGAATTGTGATGATGAATAACTTACATAACCTATTTTGTAAGAAAAGCATTTAAAAGGATATATCCACAAAGATACTCAATTAGGGACACAAGCCTAAACCATTTTAGATAAGGAAATGTATGATCATATTTTATCATACTTACTAAAAGTTTTAGATAAATGACAATGTTTATAATCAAGGAATGGTTATCTTAAACGCTAATAATGTGATGAGTTAATATCAACTAAGAACATAATATTATATCTTATTTGTTAAAAAAAAATAACCCCATCAAGTGAAAGATCCAAGATCAAGTTCAATTAGGAATAATGAATCATAAATAATGAACAAAAAGGTTCGAGTCTTGTGAAATATTCAATATCCTTTTAGGAATATTTTCAACTACGACTTTCCCCCCTTAATGATATCAATATGGTTAAAACCTTTTATGTATCATATCCTTGGTGTAACCTAATTTTGGATGGATTAAAACCTTTGAGAAATTTCTTTGTTTAAGTTTTCTTTTGTAAGCAACCACTTTCACTCAAGCACAATGATGGAATACTATTTCCAATTTTCAAATGTAGCATCATCCAATCAAAGATATAGCCCTAGCCACTTATTCTCAAATGATTTTTATATATAACAAGTTTTTTCAACTTCTCCAAATCACTAAATGAAATATCTCACATACATAGGAATTTAGACATACTTTCACAAGTTTAATAAAGCTTCAAACGCTTTGTAAAATGCCACACATCTTTGTCAGTCCTTACAAAGTGGCACTAACTCAATATGTCGTCCGTTGTAAAGAGAAACAAGATACGAGCACGAGTTTCTTAGTACAGTTTCTCAAAGTTTATGTAACACCTCGACTAATTAAATACCGGGTAGCTACTCCTTTATTAAAATTAATACAAAATGCCAAGTTGGTTCAGTTAATAGCATCACTGTCGAAAACATTTTAATGATTACTAACCACCTAGTATTTAAAAAGCGAGTTGCCAATTTTAAATTAAATCTGATTAACATGAAATAAGTGAAGAATAAAATAATAACATAACCATACACAATAAAGTCCGAATAGTGTAATCAACAAGTAATAAAGAGTCTGGAGGAAATACTCCTCACAACAATCCCACAACTGAAATAATAAAACAAGTCTGAATCCTGAATTAATTACAATCCATAATCTGAATAACTGAAATATAAAATGTCTCTAAAAGAAATGGGGGACATGTCCTACAAATGATGAAACTGAATATGGAGTCAAGACTAGAAAAGGAGGCGTCTGCTATCAAGGCCCTGTAACTTCCACAAAAGCTACATCTCGTCACCTGAATGGAAAGACTATGCATGGTGTCCTTGTGGCTGGGCACCTAAAAGGTTTTTACAAAAATAGATTTGAAAGCAAATGGGTCAGAGCCCGAAAGTGGAGAGTATTTTAAAAACAGCAAGTGATTTAAATTACAATTAAACATCACATATTATAAACACGTTAATTGCGTACTCTCACATGAGTTCCTTGCCTCTCCACTACTGTGCACGTCATGCCTTTAACCCATCCTAGTTATGCCACTATCTAACTAGTTTATACCACTCCTGCCTTTGCATTCAAACATAGAGTATCTACCCATAACCCCCAATTAAGCCATATTTATAACCCATGTTCACATTCGTTAATTTACTGATCTCAAGTGTTAGTTAAATTCTCATTCTTAACCCATTCCAATATCTTAGTCAATCACATCTACTAAGCAACAATGAACCCATCACAAATACATAAGTACATCACTGTTAGTACATAAATATACAATACAAGCACCCCGAGACTAAGCTGTGGTGCACACATACTCTACTATCCATCCCGGTACATCACGTACATAAGGATCACGCATTCCGAATCTCTCAAGAATCGTTCTCAGACAACAACAATCACAATAAATGGAGGCGAACACAGTCACATCACATGGGTCACGCACATACCTACGCTCCCACGATCAGCAGTCTTATTAACTTCCCAATAAGTCCTTCTCTGACCTATGTTCTCGAGGTACTAATCTATATCCCCCCGTAAGCACACAAAGATTAGATGGCCCTAAGCGAATGTAAACCTCCCGTGATAGCAAGTATGGTAGGTATGTTATACACATAAGAAATCCATACACTAGGCATTCACACAACCTAAGTAATCATATGTCAATATAGATGTTCGCACATATCATATAATTAATCTCGTACGTGGCAAATTTACTCCGAGTATTACATATAATATATATTCCGTTTGATAACTCTCTCGTCGTATCAATTTGGGTACTTAAACCTAACTCAAAAGGCTACTAGATTTCTTATTAATTTCAAATGTTATCTCAGTTCTTAAAGTCCCTCCGTTATTGCCCTTATCTTACATCATCCTCAATTCTCAATGTAGTTCCAATTCGAACGTTTTCTAACCGTACCTCATTCGGTAGACCCTCGTACGTAATATCAATCAATCCCATAAGTTATAGCGTTCTCCGATAACAACCAAGGCCCTACTGACTTTAATTAAGTCCCACACTATCATATTAATCTTCCTAATAACCAACATCGGCTTTGGAATAATCGTTAAACCTTAAAGAGAAACAATTGTCAAAATATATCAGGGGTCGATCGATCGATAAAAAGGGGTCGATCGATCGAACCTTCGATCAATCGACATTCTTGAGTCGATCGATCGATCGATCAAGCAGGCATCAGCCCAGAAATCCTTAACAGTTACGGGTTTGCATCTTTTTACTCTTCTTAATCATCATTCTAATGTCCAAAACTCTCAAATGAATACACTAATCACCCTAATAACATGTTTACTTCTTTCCCCACGTTTTAGATTCATCAAATCAACATATAACATCACTTTCATGGATCAAATTACCCAAAATTCATATAAAACCTAGTTTTTCCTATTTCTTCAAGAACATCCCATAATTACTTCAAATTTCAAAATTCTCTACTCATTAATCATAAATTCGTAGTTGTTATCATCTCAAATATAAACCTACATGAAAGTCCTACCCAAATTATGATTTAAACCATTCAAATCCATTTAATTTTCATTATTTATGAGAAATCTCCAATTCTATACAAACATGTAAAATATATGCTTTGAATCTTTGCAAGATAAACCACTTGCCTGTAAATTTGATGTTCTGATCCGTTGTTATTGTTTAAGGGTTGGTCCTCTCTCCATTCCCGTCACAATTCCGTCCAAATTGGTGGTGGTGGGTGGTGGTTTTGGTTTGGGGACTCTTTGTAACCTCTCCTCTAACTCACGTAACTCCCCTCTATGTTTTTGGCTGATCATGGCCCTAATGGCCTAACCAAAAATAAATAAATCAACACTAAAAATCGTGGGTCTTAATTCCTAAATTTTTAAAATTACCAAAATACCCTTCCGGGTTGCCGGTTTGGCCTAAAAATGCCCCGGGACCCAAACTAAACTCCCGGCTAGTGTTTTCTAAATATCTCGACCCTTCCAGACACGTTGGCGCACTCAAAATGACCATACAGTTGATAAAAATAAAATTCACTTTTTAATTTAAATAATTACCCTCCTGACGCGACTGTCACACGCGTCCCAACAAAATTTCCCAAATTGCCGTATTTCAGTCTCGCGACAATTTTAATATTTTCAATATTCATATACTGCCATATATCCACATTATAATCAAATACCAACTCACATATCGTTAGTATTTTATCCGGATTAATTCTCAATTAATTCACATTTAATTTAATTAATCCCATAACATTTAATTTAATTAATCCCATAAATAAATATCCATAGAAGTACGGGGTATTACAGTTTATAGGACATAAAGAAATAAAGAAACCATGAACTTAATGATACACTTAATCGCTTTTAAATGGGATTCCTTGAGACACGATTGGTAGCGAGCAAAAACTCCTATACTAAAGGATATGTCAGGACTAGCCGTAAGATAAAACTGTAAGGGAAAAAAACTTTGGATTAACATTTAAGACAAGGAAAAAATCTTCATTAAGATATATGATTAACCATGCATTGGAAATAAGAACAATAACTAGTTTTTAAGAAAAACCTAAGGTTTAGAATAAAATACCATAGCGAATCATGTTGTGATTCGTATAAGGAGATAATGTTTAAAGAGGATGAAACACTTTTTTCCCTTCAACATTTCCGAAAATCTTTCTATAATTCTCCGAACGTCTCGAATCTTCTTGTATATAATCCACCCAACCAAGCCTTGTGTGTGGGAACTTTTGAATATGATACCATTGTGAAATATGAGATAACTGACATTCTCTCCCCTCATTCCTTCACAAAAATGTGAATAGCGTTCTATATATATATATATATAACCCTCCATAATGAAACATTAACCTAAAGCCCAAGATTACACTAATATAAATAGGTATGAGCCAAGAGCTTTAATCAAACTAAGCTTTAAGAGAGCTTCGGGCCCACTACTTGGGCAATGGACTCTACTAGGGACCCAAGACAAGCAATTAAATTGGATTCCCAATAAATACTTATAAATCCCAATGAGAATTACCATAAGTATTTCCTTTCCTTATTTAATCTCAATTAACTCCACTAAATAATCACGACTGGACTTCAATTCAAGACCTTTTTATTCCCATCTCCTATGATCAATCCGAACCTAACTCACCGGAATTCCTAGTAAGTAAAATTGACCGTCAAGTCTATAATATTTAAAGAATAAATATAAGGCATTCTCATAACCATGATTCTTATTTCAAAATGATTTCACACACCTTTACTTAAAAAATAAACGTTATACATGGTTTTACGAATAAAACCCCAACAAAAGCAAACTACCTATTATGCTATGATATAATATTATGTCCACATCCTTCCCATCGATATCTTTTCCAAGATTTTCTGAAATACTCATGGGAGTGCGTTTAGGCTTGGAAGAGTCGAGTTTAAATTTTTTCACAAGGTCCTTTACAAATATGGATTTTGAAATAAATGCTCCATTTTTTAATTGTTCCAGTTGAAGGCCAATGAAAAAATTGATGTAATGCCCCAACCCATATTTAAGGGTCACTCTGTTGGGAAAAATAACTTAGGATTAATGTTAAAATGCAAAAAAAAAAAAAAATCAACCCCGAGAAAGCTAATATGCCCTTGGGTTTGTAGTGAAAACAACTTCAAATTATATTTTCACTATTTTTAATTAACTTGCACCAATATAGAAAACCACAAGTGTTATGTAAAAATAATTTACTAGTTTTAGTCTTCACCTAAGCATGCATCTAGTAGGCGAGTATAAGAGGGAGTAAATAAGTAAATCACGTCACGACGACGTACGAGAAAACCCCCACAACGGGAAAAACTTTGGACGGTCCAGCCACACAAGATCACTATGATATAGGTTTTATTACAAGGACAAATTATATTTACTCATAAATTCGATGCCTTTAATCCTTAACATGCTTCTTAGTCCATTGTTACCTTCTTTGCAGTCACTATTGGAAGCCTTCCAATAACCACACAACCCACGTGCTTTACTAAGTCTTGGTATCCCATCGATCCCTTATCTCGTGACCTATCCAACTATTGCACAATGCTAAACATGATATCCGCCGTAAGAAATGCTCACAGTATGAAGAGAAAACAATTATTGTGAAAAATCGCGAGAGATCAAATATATAGATGTAAGATCCTTGGATCTTAAAGATGGGTGTAAAATAGGATTTTGGTTTGGAATAATTTTCTCCAAACAAACTCATAAACTTGGAGGGAACTTAAAAATCTTGGAAAAGTCTCACCAAAATCTGCTACTCTGCACTCCTATTTGTAGGAGGTTTTCAAAATTTGAGACAATCTTGAAAAATGAAGTTTACATTGGAAAACATGGCAACTCGTTTGAACGAAATGTTATCTCGTTCGAACGAATTATGACATCTCCTTCGAACATATATCCAATGATATATCGAACAAGATTCCAAAGAAGGAAAAAATAGTTTGATCGAAGCTCGTTGGATCTCATTAGAACCTATTCTAATGAGGTAACATATCTTGTTCGAGCGACATAGCATAGCTCATTCTAACGAGGTCACAATTTTTTTTCTTCCAAAAAAATATTAAAAAGGATAAAATCATTTTAAAATAATTAAAAATAATTTTATAAACTACTAACAAATAAAACACAATCTAGGGATCAAACATAAAAATTTATTTATACCTCATTGATATCCCTCAAATGATGAAGACGAAATCCGACTTGAAACATGATGTATACTTTATTTTTAGTCGCTGCAATCTTTGATAACATGCCACAAGATTGAAGGACAAACAACTCCAAGTCCGGACTTGTGACTCAAACAAGTTTTATCTAAACATGGAATAAAGTCAATATAATAAATTGACTCTATTATGAAATTTATCCTTATAAACCTCCCCTTTGGCGATAAAACTCAAAGAAAAAATATACTGGGTTGTTAAGATCACTATGATTCAATTTTCAACTCCAAACGGAAAAGTTATAGACGTTTGATCGACACAAAATTGAGTAACTTAGCTCTTGTGTAAACGTTTATAGCATCATTGCTCACCTGCAGACTTAAACACACCTTCAAATTCAAAGAAAAATAACAATATATAAACTATATAGGAAACCCACTTGTTTAACCATATCCACCTAAGGAATGGCATATCCCCCTAAGTTAAAGATCTCCCCCACATGAAAAGTGTTAGATACCATTTCTCCCCCTTTTTGTTTAAGAATATTTAAAAAAAGGTGCATAATAATAAAAAATTTATCCCTAATAAAACCAAATCTTCCCATGAGTGAAGCACGGAAATTCATAAAGGAAAAACAAATATATTATGCCCTGGTGTGAAGTAAGCATTCGACAACAAACAGTTCGGCAACATAAGCACTGATAATCCAAACTAGGAGAAAATGATATCAACTATGATGCAAGCATGTAAGAATTAAATACCAAGATGATCCTAACACATGCCAATATAAATAAAAGAATAAACATAAGGCAAACATGGATTAATTGACAACGCAAAGACTTAAAACACAAAAAATACCATATATATAATCACACATATAGAAAAGAAGAACAATTATATATAGGTATAAACAAACACAAAAGACACAAACACATAAGGTTCACACACTCACATAATATCAAGTTGTCCAAACATGGTGGTAAAGAGTGAAGGAGCGTGAACTAGAAACAAGAGAAAATTACCCAATCACTCACAAATGTCCAAGTAGATTTATTCGAACTCAATAATTTATCAACATTCGACTATGCCCCACATGCTATTAAAAGAACTCAAAAGGACAAACAAATGCAATGCTCACTTGCCTAAATATTTTGATGATTCTCAAATCAATAGTGCCAAAATAATTAAGCCCAACTAGGTCTAATTTTGCAAACCCATTAATTTTCAACTAAACACCCTAAAAAAATATATCATGTTTCTCACTCTTTTTATTTTGAAGAAATCTAATTTTTTGAAGCATCAATGTAAAAAGAAATTGGCCTTGGAGATTGAGAACGTAAGTGCTTGCGTTCAAATGAGCAAATTATATATTAAACCCTTTTAACCCAAACTAACCCTAAACATGCAACAGTATGTGATTGAATAAGATGATAATCTAAGCAAGAACATTCAAACACATGCAATTGAGGAAAAATACCCCAAAGGGGCAAAACCATTTATTTTCATTATAATATTGTAGGCTATACAATTTCGGATTACAATGAAAATACAAGTGACTAAGAATTACCCTCAGGTATCGGATTCTGTAGTCGCGGCTGGAACTATCCCTTTCCAGTAGGGTTGCAATGGAGAAGAAGAACGGTCTTCTCCACAAGGGTGTGAACAGCAAGAATGCGTTCCTGGGTTGCAAAGTGATTCACAAAGGATTGTCAATTTGTGTGAATCAAATACCTAGAGTATAGATGCTCAATAGGTGAAGACTTAGGGCTTTCTGTACTCTGAAAATCGTGCATTTAAGTCTTAGAAAACCACTTCCCGTAGTGGGTTTAAATAAGAAGTCTCGGGCCTTAAAAATCTGAACACGATCTATTGAAGTTTATCCCAGGCGGACCGGTCCGGGTCTGAGGCGGATCGGTACGATTTGACCGGATCGGTTCTTTTATTTTGAGCCCGGATCGGTCCGTTGATGATCGGATCGGTTCGCTTCCAGGCTTCATCGGTTCGCTTGAGGTACGGGGTATACTGGCCTTCTGACAAATAATCGGATCGGTCTGGGTCTTTAGGCGGACCGGTTCGGTTAGCCGAATCAGTTCTTTTATTTCAGCGGATCGGTCCGGCTGTCAGAATATGATTCCTCTTCTTCTTTTGATATTCGGATTCGTTGAATCTTGAATCTTAAATTTCTTCAATGGTGTAACGGCGTGCGACATAATACATTGATAATGGACAAAAATGTCCTTACAAATATCCCCCTATGTCTATATCGGTACATACATAAAAACAACCAATCGAATTATCAAACAAGTAAATATGATGCCAATACAAATCTACCCTTCCATGAACCCAAAACTGGAAAGATACAATTGAATAAGACTACAGCGTTTGCTCTTCAATCTTGCAGGAATCTCAACGCTTTTCTCATCAGGGTGTGCAATCCAATGATAATCCATGTAGTACCTACACACATGAGACAAAGCAAAATACCAAGTGACGTATTGAGTTTGAAATGAGATAAACATATATACCAATTTATGAACAAACTTTCAAAACTCCCCCATAATAAGATAATTCTTTCTCCCCCTTTTTATGATGTCCCCAAAAAGACAAATGAGAGAAATAAATTAAATAAGCAAGTGAAGGGTGTCACTAGGATGAAATCACACCATGAATGAACACAAAGCAACCAAGTCGATGATAGCGTGAATGAAGTGGTGTGATCAAATTTGATAGTAAAATCAATGCATACAAACATGACATATGTGCACGATGAATATTGGATATTCCTAGCGAATGAACTCAAATGCTTCCTTTGGTGTAAAATAATGACAATATAAGATATTGACTCAATCAAATCAACAAATCAAAGCTCAAAGTGATTTTCACACCAATAACGTCTAAAATGATTTTATGCTTTTTCAGGACTTTCAAGGAAGTGCAAACCCGTTTAAAGATTCTCCAACCAAACTCCCTTAGATACAATATTGAATAGAGGCATTCTAAATTCTCAAACTTTGGAGAATTGATGGTGAAACCTAAGTGGCCCATATTTGGCATGAATTGCTTTTTATTGCCTTTAAATTTTTTCGGGCTCTTTTAACCTCTTTGGACCTCGGATATTAAAATTCCTCCATTTTTTAGGTCCTTTTTAACGGTGGCTTTTGCGCAAAGGATAGATGATTACCTTTCGCAGCCCCTCCCCGTTATATAAAAACACACAGTCTCACCAAAACGGTTTTTACATGCATTCCAATATTGTCAAGTTTTATCGCATATTATACATTGTATAGACAGAATTGAGATGGAAACACTCAAGCCAATATGATATAGACAAGTGCAATAATCAAATATAGCCGTGCATGTGTGCAATAAAGGATATAGGAGTCAAACATGTAGGAAGATATCACTAATTACATCTCAAAGACTCCAACCAAAGTAAAGCACATGGATGAAATGATGTAACGTCTCAAATCTCTATCAAACAGTCACATGGATAAATGAAATGAAGGTGTGACTTGGCTATCTTAAATGCTTATCCATAAAAGAAGCAAAAACATAAATGTTTTTAGTTTTTTTCAAAAATTTTATCGAAGTAAAATCTTTTTGTACTTTTCTCAAAATTTTTCTTAAAGGAAAATCTTTTTGTATTTTTTTTCAAAAGAAATATAAACATCAAAAATAATAAATAAAAGCTGTACAACTAAGCAATGGTACATATAAAATAGACTAGCAATAGGAAGCATATGATATGAACATGAAGAAGCAACCTATTCTAGACATAGACCAACCCCTCAATCAACTGTGCAAATCCCCAAAGACTTCCTAAGACTCTCAAATCTAAGGGCATCTAAAGGTTTTGTGAAAATGTCGGCTAACTGACGGTTGGTGGGAACAAAACTCAGGGATACAGTGTTTTCCTCAACTAATTGACGAATAAAGTGCTCACGTATCCTAATGTGTTTTGTGCGCGAATGCTGGACGGGATTGCGGGATATGTGTATCGCGCTCGTGTTGTCACAGGAAATGGTCATGGTGTCCTGTGAAATCCCATAATCCTCCAGCATTTGCTTCATCCACAAGAGTTGTGTGCAACAACTCCTGGCGGCTATGTACTCAGCCTCCGCAGTGGAAAAGAAATGGAATTTTGCTTCTTGCTCAGTCAGGAGACAAGAGCAGAACCAAAATAGAAACACCCACCAGAAGTGCTCCTACAACCATCTACATCCCCAGCCCAATCGGCATCCGAATAGGCGGATAAACGGTCATTGGTATCAAAGGAATACCAAATACCGTATGAGAGAGTCCCACTTACGTATTTAATAATACGTTTTAGATCAAGTAAGTGTGACTCTTTAGGGGATGCCTGATATCGCGCACAGACTCCAACACTAAAGGCGATGTCGGGATGACTGGTAGTCAAGTAGAGAAGACTACCTATCATACTCCGATATAAGGTTTGCTCTACGTCCTTGCCTGAAGTGTCCTTACTAAGCTTGGTAGTGGTACTCATAGGTATACGTGCATGCTTAGCGGAGTCTAAACCAAATTTCTTCACTAGGTCTCTAGCATACTGGGATTGGGAGATGAACATCCCATCCTCTAGCTGACGAACCTAGAGACCAAGGAAGAATGTGAGATCACCAACAATGCTCATCTCAAACTCACTTTTCATTTCCTCCTCAAAGTGATGAGCATGCTGGGAGCATGTGGATCCAAAGACTATGTCATCCACATAGACCTGGGCAACCAAAATAGCACCGTCATCTCTCCTGATGAACAACGTCATATCTACTCCCCCTCTCTTGAAGCCACGAGCTAAGAGATAGGAAGTAAGCCTCTCGTACCAAGCACGGGGTGCTTGCTTCAAACCATACAAGGCTTTTCTAAGATAGTAGACGCGTTCTGGGTGCTGAGGGTCTTCAAACCCTTTTGGTTGTTCCATATAAACCTCCTCCTGTAGAATGCCATTCAGAAAGGCACTCTTGACATCCATCTGATATACCTTGAAGCGCAGATGACATGCGATGGCGAGCAGAAGACGGATGGACTCAAGCCTCGCAACAGGAGCAAATGTCTCCCCAAAGTCTACACCCGCTATCTGTGTGTACCCTTGAGCGACCAACCTAGCCTTATTTCTGATTATGGTACCATTTTCATCCATTTTGTTCTTGAAAATCCACCGGGTACCTATCACATTAGTCTCACTAGGTCGGGGGACAAGTTCCTAGACATTATTCTTTTTAAACTGAAGCAACTCATCCTGCATAGCAGATATCCAGTGTTCATCCTTGAGTGCTTCTTTATGATTCTTGGGCTCGACTTTGGACGTGTAGCAAAGATGGCTAACAACGTTCTCTAGTTGAGCACGAGTCTTGACCCCTAGAGTGGGATCGCCAACAATGGCAGACGGGTCATGACTCTTGCGAACCGAAGCAGGTGTGTCCCCTAACACAAGAGTAGGGTCCACAAAGTGTGAGAGAGGAACAGGTAAATCACTGTCAGAACAATCCTCATTCTCACACTGAAGGTTAAGATCAATAACCGTCGAAGGTTCGTCATCTTGCACGGTGACGTTTATTGATTCCATAACCTTAGAGCTCTTCAGGTTAAAAACTACGTACGCTCTGCTAGTTGATGAATATCCTAGAAATATTCCCTCGTCGCTCCGGGAGTCGAACTTTCCTAATTTCTCTGTATCCCGTAGGATGTAGCATTTACTCCCAAAAACATGGAAATATGCCAGGTTAGTCTTCTTGCCAGTCCACGACTCATAAGGAGTCTGAAGTGTGTGTGGACGCAAATACACCCTATTCACCGTGTGGCATGCAGTAGACACTGCCTCTGCCCAAAATCTCCTAGAAACTTTACAACCTAGAAGCATAGATCTAGCCATCTCTTGGATCGTTCTATTATTTCTCTCAACGATCCCATTTTGCTGAGGAGTCCTCACGGCAGAATACTCATGTTTGATCCCGAGGCTATCACAGTAAAGGTCTACCTTTGCTTCTGTGAATTCAGTGCCATTTTCACTACGCATCCTATTAATAGTGACACTGTGTTGATTTTGCAGGACACGACACTTGGTCGTTAAAAATTCTACAGCATCGGATTTCTCTCTTAGAAAACCTACAATGGAGTATCTGGAGAAATCATCTACCATCACGAGGATGTACCTTTACCACCTAGACTCTCAGTACAAGTGGGACCCATAAGATCCATGTGAATCAACTCAAGAACACGAGAAGTGGTAATGGAATTCAACTTCCTATGAGGATTACGAATTTGTTTTCCCAACTGACAGGGTCCACAAATGGTCGAAGTTGACTTTCCAAGAGATGGTAAGCCACGTACTAGGTCCTTTTTAGCTAAGCGATTTAGATCTCTAACGTTCACATGACCTAGACGTTGATGCCACAGATCCATAGGAGTGATCGTGGCGCTGTTGCAGACAAGTGAGGACGTGGTTTCAGTCCCATAGCAATTATCCTCGGTCCTCACCCCTTGCATCAAAAGTTTACCGGATTGATTATAAACTTTACACGCGTCCCGGTCAAACTTTACTGCAAAGTCAGTGTCGCACAGCTGGCTAATGCTGAGAAGGTTTGCTTTCAAACCTTTGGCGTACAAAACATTTTCTAGCTTAGGAAATCCAGGTAACTCGACAGTACCACGTCCTATAATGCTAGACTTTCTCCCATCTCCAAAGGTGACTCTGCCATCCTGATAGTCCTCAAGAGTCGTAAGAAATGAGGCATCACCTATCATGTGTCTTGAGAACCCACTATCAAAATACCACTGTGAGGTATTATGTGCTTTGAGAGCAATATGAACAACAAAGGCCTTTTTATCTTTCTTAGGTACCCAAGTCGGGATGACCTTTTGTTTGCCTTTGTTGTTGTGGGTTTTAGCTGGAATGTGAGAAGCATTCACTAACGGCAAAGACATCCGTCGGAATTCTTCCATTAAACTCTGGGACATGGCAGCTAAGAACTCAACTCGCTCTCTCAGACTAGAAAACTCATCAGTATGACGTGGTGGAGCAATAGTACATCGTGTCCGACCCATGCTATAGCAAGACTCCCTAAGGTGGCCTTTTCTTTTGCAATAAGTACAAAAGAGTACAGTCAAAGGCGTACCTTGGTTTGCCTTTCTTGGTCGAACTCTCCTTCGAGGTTTTTGACGATGGCCATAGGGATTCGTAGTAAACTCAGCAACTAGTCCAGGTGCAATTTGGGACATGGAGGCACCATCATAACCAATTCCTTGCCGATCACCAAAACCTAACGCGGGGCCGAGGAGCATCTTTCCCATCTTCCCAGATCTGTCCTCGATTTGAACCTTGATTTCCTGTGCTTTCTCAAGATCATGAGTCAGCTGGGCAACAAGGTCTTCAAGTTTCTTTCGAGTCTCCACTGAGGAATGGAGCTCACTCATAAGAATAGCCACTTGTTTAGTCAACTCCCATCTTTCTTTCTCAGAAACACTCTCTCTCTCTCTAAACACACTCTCTTTCTCGTCACAGGCAGATTCTCTCTCTCTCGGGGTGGTGAAGGTGGAGGACTCTCTTTCTCTCGCCTTTCTTAAATCTTCCTCTAAGGCGGTGATCTTAAGAACTAGCTCTTTGTTACGTTTTTTAGTTTTAAATGACTCAGAGTATAACTCAGCGTAGGCGCGTTGAATATCACTCTCACTCTCACTTGAGTCATCCTCCCCCTCACTCACATCAATCTCACTATCGAGGTGTCCCTGTGAAGCATCATCTTCATCGTCGTGAAGAGAACTAGGAGTGCTCACTTGACTGTCCATGAATGCGGTGAAGTTACACTCATGCGGTGACTCATCTCCTGAATCCACCGTCTCGACCTCACTGTCGTCACTAAGGTTAGCATTAAGGACAGCTTTCCCTTTCTCTCTATTCAGACGATTGGCACACTCAAAGGCTCTATGACCCCTACCATCGCACTCAAAGCATCTATCACTTTCTTTCTTAGGATGATTTTTGGAGTCTTTTTCATTTTTCTTTTCAAACTTATTTTTCTCAATTTTCTTTTTATCTTTAAAATTGCCATTTTTCTTAAATTTGAGAATCCTCTTGAAATTTTTTGCAAAAAGAGCTAAATCATCTAGGTCAAAATCACACTCAGAATCTGACGTGTCAGTCTCTTTCTTTCTAGACGACTCTACCCGTTTTCTAGTCGACCCCTCACTCCTTCTCTCTTGGGATTTAAGTGCAATTCCCTTATCTTTAGATTTAGCAGTTTTAGGGAACATATCAATTTCATAAGTTTGCAAATCTCCAACAAGTTCTTCCAATTTTAGCATATTTAAATTACCCATGGAATTTAGCATAGTGACTTTAGGGATAAAATGCTTAGGTAAAGAACGAAGAATTTTTTTAACAACTCTAGGATTATGAATGTGTTCACCAAGATTAAAACTAGTATTCACAATGTCAAAAAGTCTAGCATAAAATTCATCAAAGCATTCAGATTCATGCATGGTGATGGTTTCAAATTGAGTTGTCAAATTTTGCAACTTAGATTCTTTCACAGCATTAGTTCCTTCATGGGTGAGTTGTAAAACATCCCATGCCTCTTTTGACGTGGTGCACGTCATTATACGTTTGAACTCATCAGGTGCGACAGACCCAGAAATAGCACTTAGACCTTTAGAATTAAAAGATGACCATTTAAATTCTTCATCAGTCCAAGAAGTGTCAGGTTTCAAGTTGGTCACATTATCAACAGTCACGGACGGAGGAGTCCACCCTTGTTCAACTAAAATCCAAACCCTTTCATCTATGGCTTTTAAAGCCGACCTCATACGGGCTTTCTAATAGGCATAATTTGTCCCGTCAAAAATAGGCATTTTATTATATAACTTCTCCATTTGAACACGCACTTTTTCAAAAATCAATTTTTTCAGAAAATTCATATCTTTAGAAAAATTTTGCGAAAAATAGGAATACGCGATAGATTAGCGTAACCTGCTCTGATACCAATTTGAGAACGTATGTGCTTGCGTTCAAAAGATCAAATTATATATTAAACCCTTTTAACCCAAACTAACCCTAAACATGCAGCAGTATGTGATTGAATAAGATAATAATCTAAGCAAGAACATTCAAACACATGCAATTGAGGAAAAATCCCCCAAAGGGGAAAAACCATTTATTTTCATTATAATATTGTAGGCTATACAATTTCGGATTACAATGAAAATACAAGTGTCTAAGAATTACCCTCAGGTATAGGATTCTGTAGTCGCGACTGGAACTATCCCTTTCCAGTAGGGCTGGCGGCTGGAACTATCCATTTCCAGTAGGGCTGCAATGGAGAAGAAGAACGGTCTTCTCCACAAGGGTGTGAACAGCAAGAATGCGTTCCTGGGTTGCAAAGTGATTCACAAAGGATTGGCAATTTGTGTGAATCAAATACCTAGAGTCTAGATGCTCAATAGGTGAAGACTTAGGGCTTTCTGTACTCTAAAAATCGTGTGTTTAAGTCTTAGAAAACCACTTCCCATAGTGGGTTTAAATAAGAAGTCTCGGGCCTTAAAAATCTGAACACGATCTGTTGAAGTTTATCCCAGGCGGATCGGTCTGGGTCTGAGGCGGATCGGTACGATTTGACCGGATCGATTCTTTTATTCTGAGCCTGAATCGATCCGTTGATGATCGGATCGGTTCGCTTCCAGGCTTCATCGGTTCGCTTGCGGTCCGGGGTATACTGGCCTTCTGACAAACAATCGGATCGGTCCGGGTCTTTAGGCGGACCGGTCCGGTTAGCCTAATCGGTTCTTTTATTTCAGCGGATCGGTCCGGCTGTCAGACTATGATTCCTCTTATTCTTTTGATATTCGGATCCATTGAATCTTGAATCTTGAATTTCTTCAACGGTGTAACGGCGTGCGACATAATACATTGATAATGGACAAAAATGTCCTTACAGAGATTTTATTATTTTTATTGCGTTTAAATCTTTTAAGGGCTTGCCAAAGGTGGACTATATCGCAAAGGAGATTTATCCTTTCGTAGCCCTTTTCCGTGCATACAAAAAATTTCAATTAAACACCAAACTCGAGTGCAATATTTTTTAAATGCATAACTCCCCCATAGTCAAAACCTTTTATGTATATAACAATATTTATGGGAGAACACCTCACTTAATTCATATGATATATGAAGTTAAAATCCAAAAGATCTTGTGCAAAGTATGTGCGGAGGCATATACAAAGTGAATCCATTATGCAAATTAATTTCACACTACTTCATGCCAACATGATTAAGAACCATTCGAGCATTAAAAATCATAATAAAATGTCCTAGTCACATGGATACATGGAAGGAATATGATTCAAAAATACCGATATGCTACAAAACATGTGTAGAACTAAATTACACATAAACACAAAAATGTTTTTGAGCTTTTGAATATTTTTCAAAAACGACTCAAAATATTAACAAAATATTTTTATATTTTTCTCATTAAGACCCCAAAATAGAAAATCAAAATTCAAAGATAAACATTATACAATTAGCAAGCATATATATCATGAAGAACAAAATCTAGTGTATGAAAAACGTGCAAACACAATCAAACATAATATATAACATGAGAAGAATCATGTGCAAGCATGCGAGAATCAATAAGCCTACTATTAAGTGCCTCCAAATCGGATCTCCTAACCCACATTTGTGTATTGTGATGATCTAGAGTTTGGATAACATGGTTCACACTGATTTTAAAATTTCTAAACTCATTTATAGTATCATAATAAAAATACCTAAGGTGACCTTTTATACCACAATATGTGTAAGTGTAGACACGGGGAATGTTACCCATGGGTTGACCTTTTCTAATTCCCCTAGCATTAATTGACTCACTCAAAACTTTGATCTTGGATTTAACAATGGAAGTACTTGTATCATCGAAGATAATCCCACAATTTTCATCTTTGATTCAGATGGTGTTTAGCATTTTATCTAACTTTTCTGACCTAGACTCCAAATCAATTTTGACATTACTATAGTCTCTCAATTTATTTTCTAAATCCATAATCCTAAACTCGATCAGCCCCCTAGAATCTTAAAACTCAAGACAATCCTTATTCAAAACCATATCAAACCATGGAGTCTATCTCTCTCCCCCTCAATACACTCGAGCTTCTCCTTAAGAATCATCTCACGTGCCCGAAGATCCTCAATTAAATTAACATCGTCATTTCCTATGGAACATTCTTTATCGTTGCTTCTAAATAAAATTTTGACTTGTTAACTTCAACGACTCCGCATATAACTCTCGAAAGACCACTGGAATCTCACTCTCCTCCTCCTCATTTTGTTCTTCTCTATTTCCCATCTCCTCATTATCTTGGGAACCTAAACATAGGACTTGGAAATCGTTATGCTCATGATTATTTTTAATGGGGGAAGATGATTCATGTAAGCCCACATGTATATCCATGAATGCAGTGTAGTGGCACTTACAGGGGGAATCACATTCCACTTTCGATTCACTATCACTATGGGACGTATTTTATACCTTCGATTTCTTACCCTCCTTCCTTAGTCTACTAGGACATTCAAGAGAATAATTCCATAAACCTTGGCATTTAAAGAACTTGTCCCGGTCATCCACCTTCTTAGGACCATCCATATTCTTCTTATCAAGGTCATTGAAGTTCTTAGGTTTCTTTTCAAAGCTCTTTAAATCTCTAAGCTTAAGAAACTTCTTGAACTTCCTATAAAAGCTAACCATCTCTTTAATATCAAACTCACTATCCCTATAGAATGTGATACATCCTCTTTTGGGGATATTAAATAAATGAACTTATTTCCATCCTTTTTCTTTGGAGGATAAATGATCATGTCATAGGTTTGAACATCACCGACAAGATCTTAGACTTTTATAGTGTCGATACCACTTAGGGAATCTAGAACCGTGACTTTGGCATTAAATATTTCAGGCAATAATGGTGTAACCAACCTTCTATTAATTATATAATAGAAATAAATAATATAAAAAGATCTCTAGTATAAAGATCTTCATTAGTGGATAAACTGATTGTATACCACCACTGATAAACACCAGAATAAGGCCAAGAGAACCCCCTCGAATAAAAGCTTCTACAACTTGTTAACTAAAATGAGGATCCTAATTTACATGAGAAATAGGTATTACATGTAATGGGTCATGTACCCATGACTTAAAATTTCCTTACCAAGCTACATGAAACAGATTGCACGACTTTAGGCTCGATGATAAGCTCTCTTAAGTTGAACGAGGAATTGCCAATATCAAAAAACTTGGCATAGAACTTATCAAAAGACTCATTCTTTAACATCTTAATCATCTAAACTTGGTCGTAAGATTTTATAACTTAGAAATCCTAACATTATTTATTCCTTCATATGTGGATCGTAAAATATCCCAAGCATCTTTTGTGCTCTTGCAAGTCATAATGTGTCTGAACTCCTCAACTGTCACAGTGCAAAAAATATCATTTATACCCTTAGAATTATAATTCGAGGCATTATTCTCAGCCATTGTCCAAGAGGCATGTGATTTTTAATTAAATTGCATGACCAAATTTTATTTCCATAATTTGTAATTAACTTGCACCAATTTAGAAAGTGTTGTATAAAAATAATTTACCGATTTTAGTCTTGAGTTGAGCATGAATCTAGGTAAGTATAAGCAAGAGTAAAATAATAAATCACAACATAACGATGGATAAGGAAAACCTACAACGGGAAAAATCTCAAACGGTCTAGCCACACAAGTTCACTGTGATATAGGCCTAGTTATAAGGACAAATTAGACTTACTCATAGACTCTATGCCTCTAAGCCTTGATGTGCGTTTTCTTCCCTTGTTATTTTCTTCGTAGTTAATATTAGATACCTTTCAATAGCCACTCAATGCAGGATTTTTCCACGTCTTGTTATCCCATCGATCTTACTTTTCTCATGAACAGTCTAGCCGTCGCATGATGCCAAACATGATATCCACCACAAAAAACACCCACGATATGAGAACAAACCACTTTAATGCAAAACTGGCAGAAATATCAAACAAATATATAAAAGTAGGATTCTTGGATCTCAAACATGGGTGTAAACTAGGGTTTTGGTTTGGAAGACTTTTTCTGATAACAAACTCATAAACTTGGAGAGCTTTTTAAATAGTTTGGGAACATAAAAATCTTGGAAAAGTCTCACCAAAATCTATTGCTCCTCACACTTATTTATAGAAGGTTTTCCAAAAACAAGATAAACTTGTAAAATAAAGGTTACATTGGAAAGCATGCCAACTGATATGAATGACAATGTACCTCATTCAAATGAAGTATGACATCTCGTTCAAACATGTATCTAATGATATATCCAACGAGACTCCGAAAAAGGCAAAAAATGGTTTGATCGAAGCTCGTTGAAACGTGTTCTAATGAGATACCATATCTCCTTTAAACGACTTATTATATCTCATTCTAATGAGGTCACACAAATATTTTTCTTTCAAAAAAATATTAAAAGGGATAAATCTTTTTAAAACAATTAAAAACAATTTTATAAACTCCTAACACCCAAAACAAAATTCAGGGATCAAACATAAACCTTTATTTATACCTCATTGAGATCTCGTAGATGATGAAGATAAAACTAGACTTGAAACATGATGTATACTCTATCTTTGGCTGCCATAATATTCAATAATACATCACACTATTAAAGGGAAAAAAAGTCAAGTCCTAACCTATGACTCAAATAAGTTTTGTCCAAATACGAAATAAAGCCAATACATAAAAACTGACCCAATTCAAAAATTTGTCCTTACAAGCCCTATGGATCTTTGATTAATTATGCATTGAAAAGAAAATAAGAATTAGGTTTAAAGATTAAATAATTCACAATATAGCTCAAGTTGATGTGATTCATATGAGGAGATAAAGGGAGATGATGATATAATCCTTGCAGCCCTCTGAGGTATCCGAAAAAACTAGATAAAACCTTCTGAATGCTAGGATCTTCTAGTGATTGATCCTCCCCAAATTCCAGTAGGTGGGTGGCACCTTTTGAGATGTAAACCTTTGCTAAAACTTGAGATATGGTGGTCTCCCACCTCTTCACTAAAAACTTAAATAGGGTTTTCTCTCACCCCTCTGAAACCCTAATTATCTATAATAATGCTTAAAACCCCTTGTCACACCTTTATATATAAGTACAAAAGGTGGAATGGGCCAAAATGGGTTCCTTGAGAGTGTGGATTTGACTACATGGGTTTAGGACTGCACCAGGGAACCAAGAAAAAGAATTAAATTAGCTCCAAAAAAATACTCGAAAATCCTAATTACAATAATTCGTTCCTTTATTTATTTATTTATTTATTTTAATCTTGAATTAACTCCACTAAATAAATACGATTGCACTCCAATTTAATTATATTAAAAATCGATTCGAAATAAAGAGGTTTTTTTGGAAAATTCATTATGGTACATAATACGATTCTCTATGTTAATTGTCAGATACCCTCTTGGTTAAGTCAATTTACTATTAGTTAACTTTAATCTAATAAATTTCCTTGACCCTCAGACTTAAATTATTTGTTATTCTACTAGGATTATAAAATAATCCACCGACCGAGTTTTACTTGGTGAAAACAAAACATATAAGTCTATTAAGAGGATATCACAATCCACATTATCCCCTAGACATGGATTACTCCGAACTATGATCTTAGACCTACTTACACAACAATCACTTAATATGCGGAGATCATATGACCCGATATAAATTAGATCTCACCCATAAAAATCAAAGTGACATTTGTGCAAACATTCCAATTCTCATAATTCTTGGTATTAAGAATCTATGCACCCTTAGCAAATGGTATGAAATTTCATGAGTTTAATAAATAAAACCCTTAAACTCAAATCTAATGGGTGGCCTTGTTCAATACATTCATTAGATGAACTGATCATAATCTTTTGTTAAACTATCGAATAAGTGCTTGAACCACCAAAAAAGTTCTCATAGTTTGAGATAAACTACTAGGATTGCATCACAACCATTTTTATAGGATGGAACTCCATATCTGGTTTATGAACATTTCAATAGTGCAAGAACCAGTATTCTAATCTCCTAGTGATTAAACCAAAGTTTGTAAGGACATATTTTCATAGGTTCGTTATCAATTTATTATGCCATATACCGCTACACCGTCAAAGAGCATTCAAGCGACATCTACATCAAAGAAGGATCCGAATTACTCAAGTTCTTCATCATTCAAGACTCCGCGAAGTTTACTTTGGTAAGGTTATGTTTTAAATACCTTAACTTTTCACTTAGAGCTTTTGGGATATTTTCACAAAATATTTTTGTAAAGATTTTGTTCTCGGACACCTTTCCGTAGAAAAATCATAACTAATTCATAAAAAATCAGAAAGAAACAAAACTGGCGTCCACGCATTCGTATCGAAATTTTCTACAGGCACACGTGGAATCTCGTTTGATAGGTCATTCGAACGACCTTATTTTGTCATTCAAATGACATAGCATCTCGTTAGATCTTGTTCGAACGACATTTGTCCTTCGTTCGAGAGACTTGTTGATCTTGTTCGAATGAGATCTATTTTTTTGGCGGCATGATTTTCTATTAAATCTCATTCTCTGGTTCCGTTTTCATTAAGAAGTCACAGCATTTAGACGAACAAAAAAACTGTGAAAGTATAATTCTTTTAGGCTTCTTCCATTAGGGTTTTAATCCCTTTTTGTTTTCAATTCACAAAACTCCCATATGCCTTAGTGAATTGTTTTGGTTTTTAAGAGCATACTTTGCACTTGTTTATACTTTGTGGGTAGATCTCTACAACCGACAGTTGCATACTATTGTGGAGGGAGTCCTTATAAAGTTCACTCTTGTGGAGAAGCCGTTTTTCTTCTTCATTGCTGCCTTCCTGAAAAGGGAAAATTCCATCCGTAACTTGTGGAGGAGCCGTTGTTTTCTTCATTGCTGCCCTCTTGGAAAGAGAAAGTTCCATTCGAGACATCGAAACCGACACCTGCGGGTATTTCGTATGTCACCCTATTTCATTGTAATCCGTGTAAGCCGTTTTCTTAAAAATTATAGTGAAATAAAAAGGTTTTGCCCTTCGGGGATTTTTTCCTGAAATTATTTGTTTTATCCTACATGCTTTATTTTATTGGATAAATCATCTAGATGCATGTTTTAAGGTTTTACTAAAATTTGATATTAATTAAAATTGGATTTTATTTGAGAAGTCGCAATATTTTCGTTGTAGCGATTCTACAAATTGGTATCAGAGAGGGTTACGCTAATTTATCGCGTGATTCTATTTTTTCAAGGATTTACTTTCCGATACAATTTGTCTACTCACGTTTATAAATTTGTATCAAAGCTTGTTGCACTAAGTTATTGTGTTTTGATCCTGATTTTTCAAAAATGGCTTTTGGTGGTTTTGATGATCTTCAGTGCCAAATTTTTGAAAAAGTTTATTGGAAAATTCACACGAACTCTTGTTTTAAATCTTCTGCTGAAAATGATTCTGAGTGGTGTCCTTGTTGTGAGGGTGTTGGTCACACGTTAGATGAGTGTACCACAAATTTAAAGAAAAAATTAAATAAACCAGTTTCTCATGTTTCTACCTTGAGTGATAGTGATTCGGAAGAAGACGTCTTTTATGCTTCTAGGCAAGAGCTTCCCATCCATGTGATTAGTGATGAGAGTGAGGGTGAAAAGAGTGAGGAGGAAGAAGAAGAATTGAGTGAGTTGCAAGTTTCCTACAATAATTTGTATTTTGAATCTTTAAAGACAAAAAAGGTAAAGTTGAAACTTAAAGCTGAATTGAAGAAATGTGCTTTAGTTAATGATAATACTGATGCGTTGATTAAGTATCTTAGGGCACGTGAGGAAATTCTTAAAGAGAAATTAGGATACGTCGAGGGTGAGAGAGATAGTCTTAAAGAGTTGATGGAGACTATGAAAAAGGAGTTTTTATAATTTGAGGATTCTAGACGTGTACTTGAATCTAGGAGAGGTGAACTTGAGGTGAAATTGAAAGATTCAAGTAAAGTGAAATTTGATTTGGAGTCTAGGTCTGAAAAACTTGATAAAATTTTAGGCACCGTCGAGATAAAAAAGGATAGGGGTGGGATTGGTCTTGAAAAATATGTTGCACCCATTCCCACACGTGTGAGAGAGCCTCCTAGGATTGTTAAGAAAGAGGCACCTAAATTTGTTAGGAAAGAGCCCCCTAGGAACATCGTGAGAGAACCTCCGAGGATCATTAGGAGAGACCCACCTAGGCGAATTCAGAGAGAGCAACCGAGAAATTTGAGGAGAGGGACACCTTTAGGTAACACACATAACCCGATTTACACTTGTACACATTGCGGTAGGCAAGGTCATCTTAGGCTCTTTTGTTACAAGCTTTTAAATGGACCTAGGAAGGTTAATAGAAGAATAAATTCGATTCCCCACACACCCACACCTTGTTACACATCGATTTGGGTCAGGAAATCGGATATAGAGGTTTATGGTTCACTTGTCCATGATTCCTGTTTGCTTTCTTGTGATTCACCCCATGTGAAATCTTTTGGTTGATTGTGTTGGATGTTTTTCATACACTAGCGACGTGTCATGTTATACTCTTTATAGTGCTATGACTCATTCTGATGTAGCGCACATTGGTATATTTATTGCATTTATGTGTTTCGCTACTGATTTAGCATTGTTTTGGATATGTTTGCCCCTTATAGGTACTGTTTTCACAAAATTTTTGCACTGGGCAAAATTGTATGATTTTCTGGGAATACTGGGATTTGTTTTTCTCGTTTGAGCGAGACCTATATGTCTTTTGAGCAACAGCCCTGTATCGTGCGAAGTCGCTTCTCGCAAAATGCCCTTGTCGTTCAAGCGACAGAGTGAGATCGTTTGAGCGACCTGTCTGAAAATTATGTTTTTTTTCCTTCTGATTTCGGTACCCGGTGTTCACATGCTTAGGTTTTGGGTACTGATGGGTTTTCTTTTGGTCAGTTTATATGCAACTAGTCTTGGTATCCATGCTTAATTGATATCACATATGCTTTCATTATGGATTCTCTTGTGAGATTAATGTTTGCTAGAATAGGATGTTGTGCATATCAATACTATATGCCTATTACTGGTTGTATCATTTTGTAGTTTTTTTTTTGTTTGAAAATTTAAAAAAAATACAAAAAGATTTTATTTAGATAAAATTTTTGAAAATCCAAAAAGATTTTGTATTTTGTTTACACTGTTTATGGATAGACACTTAGGATGACCGAGTCACGATTTCATTCCATTTATCCATGTGACTATTTGATAGTGTTTTGAGACAATAGGTTAATTCATCCATGTGCTTTATAATGTTTGGAGTCATTAAGATGTAATTAAGTGTTACTTCCTACATGTTTGACTCATAATTTCCTTTATTGCATACAGGCACGGATTTGTTTGATTATTGTTCTTAACTTATCACATGTTGGCTGGGTATTTTCATCTCAGTCTTGTCCTTAAAACGAACCAAGTGCAATAATACGAGAATAATAAAAGTAGTGCATGTAAAAAACATTGCCCGTGAGGAATGTGTTTAGTTTGATAAATGATGAGTGAACACGGGAAAGGGCTACGAGTGAATAATATTCACGTCGTGAAAGCCACCGTTTGAAAAGAGCCCACACAAAAAATTAAGGCAATAAAAAGGATAAAATATGCCAAAAATTTGGGCCAATAGGTTTCCTCTAAGTTGAGAATTTAGTACCTCTTTAGATATAAAGAATTGCATTATTATATATGAGGGATTTTTGGATGGATATATCAATGGGTTTGCACGCCCTTTGAAACGTTCTCGAAACGGCACTAAATAGTTTTGGACGTTATTGGTGTGGAAATCATTTAGACTTTGATTTGTTGATTTGATTAAGACGATGTCATTTAAATTCAATAATTTTTACACCTAAGGATTTTTTTTATGTTCATTCGTTAGGGGTACACGTATACATCGTGCACATATGACTGATTGAGTTTATTTACCTATCGAATGTGTTCACACCCATACATTCCATTTCCATGACTTAGTTGTTTTAGTTTAAATCCATGGTGTGATTTTTTGTATCTTATTTTTGTATAAAAAATTGAAAAATCAAAAAATAATTTGTGAGATTTTTGAGATATCCCTTCGCATGCGCGTAGTTTGATCCATGTTTGCTATGTTTTTATCGTGACACTCCATGTTTTGATTATTTCTTCTTATCTGTCTATTTGGGGATATCATAAAAAGGGGGAGAAAGAACTATCATGTCATGGGAGAGTTTTTGCATTATGGGAGAGATTTGATTTTCTAATGATTTATTATTATATCATTTCAAACCAGATGCGTCACGAAGGTTTTTGCTTTATCTCATGTGTGTAGGTACAAAATTGAAGATTGATATGTTGCACACCCTGATGAGAAAGCTATGAGATTTGACGAAGATGATTGAAAAACAATATTGAGGTCTTGCAAATTTATTCATGGGAGGGTAGATTTGTATAGGCATTTTGGTTTTTGATAATTCGGATTTTTTATGTATGTACCGGCATAAACATAGGGGGAGATTTTTAAGGACATATTTTCATAGGTCCGTTATCAATTTATTATGTCATATACCGCTACACCGTCGAAGAGCATTCAAGAGACATCAACATCAAAGAAGGATCCGAATTACTCAATTTCTTCATCATTCAAGATTCTGCGAAGTTTACTTTGGTAAGGTTATGTTTTAAATACCTTAACTTTTCACTTAGAGCTTTTGGGATATTTTTACAAAATATTTTTTTAAAGATTTTGTTCTCGGACACCTTTCCGTAGAAAAATCATAACTAATTCATAAAAAATTAGAAAGATACGAAACTAGCAGCCACGCGGACGTATCAAAATTTTCTATAGGCTCGCATGGAATCTCGTTTGATAGGTCATTCGAATGACCTTATTTTGTCATTCAAACAACATAGCATCTCGTTAGATCTCGTTCGAACGATATTTGTCCTTTGTTCGAGCGACTTGCTGATCTCGTTCGAACGAGATCTGTTTTCGAGGCGGCACGATTTTCTATAAAATCTCATTCTCTAGTTTCGTGTTCATTAAGAAGTCACAGTGTTTTGACGAATAGAAAAACTGTGAAAGCATAATTCTTTTAGGCTTCTTCCTTTAGGGTTTTAATCCCTTTTTGTTTTCAATTCACAAAACTCCCATATGCCTTAGTGAATTTTTTTGGTTTTCAAGAACATACTTTGCTCTTGTTTATACTTTGTGGGTAGAGCTCTACAACCGAAATTTGCATACTATTGTGGAGGGAATCCTTATAAAGTTCACTCTTGCGGAGAAGCCATTTTTCTTCTTCATTGTTTCCCTCCTAGAAAGGGAAAATTCCAGCCGTAACTTGTGGAGGAGCTGTCTTCTTCTTCACTGCTGCCCTCCTGGAAAGGGAAAGTTCCAGTCAAGACATCGGAACCGACACCTGCGGGTATTCCGTATGTCACCCTATTTCATTGTAAGCCGTTTTCTTACAAATTATAGTGAAATAAAAAGGTTTTGCCCTTCGAGGATTTTTTCCTGAAATTGTTTGTTTTATCCTGCATGCTTTATTTTATTGGATAAATCATCTAGAGGCATGTTTTAGGGTTTAACTAAAATTTGGGATTAATTAAAATTATATTTTATTTGAGAAATCATAATATTTCCGCTGTAGAGATAAAAACTTTGGCTTCCCTGATGGAGTCAACAATCCAAGATTGCTTTACACTCCTCCAACTTATGTTTAAATATCTTTTGGGTAAACATGTATGCTGAGGTAAAAAAGTTAGAATCTTTAATTGACTAAAAACCTTAGTCTTTTTGCCTAAAAGGTACAACAATATTTGAATGGATTCTATTGACCATGCTAAAGTCATAACAAATTTCCGTCTAGTAAACAACATAGCATACCTAAGGTTGCCCACTACCGAAGAATTAGGTGTATTCCTCGTTCCTTCCATCTAATTAAGTGTACTAATACATTAATTTATAGACATAATGATTCCATACTTAAAGAACCTCTTTTCATGGAATCAGATGCTAATCTTGTATATACAACTTTGATATAATCAACTTGGGATAAGCCCAACATCCTTTGCAACCGATCTAGCAAAAGCTTAAAAAACAAGATATGCCTGACTTGTACTTAGTACTTTATATTGAATATCTGGACAACCACACTCCCATGTAAGATAATAATCCCACCTCATTTCAATTAGGCAAATATTATCCACAAATTTTATTAAAAATACCACCATATTTTTCGTCATGCTTTTTATACTAAAAAGTTTTTTTTTAGATTTGATAAAAATCAATACTTGATATCCTTATCAAAATCATTAGCTTAAATCCATAAATGAATGTCACAAGCTCATATCACTTTAGTTTTCCCTACTTATTACTATGTACTTATCAAGACAATCATTTGGGAATACAGTCTTAACGTTAAAAGAATTCCGACAGACTTTAGGATGGTTACCGCGAGAAGGTTTTCTCATAGTCAATCACTTTCTTTACAAGTAAACCTTTTCGAGGCCTTACCTTGAAGGTCTGCACCTTTCCATCTATAGGTCCACTTGTGCCCGATGGTTTTTACCTCATTAGCATGTCTGCAAGTCCCAAAAACTTTATTTGAATACATCAAATCCCTTTTGGTATTCATAGTGATAAGTTAAAGAAAATGTCCTTATCTTAAGCTTCTTGTAGTTCTCGAGACGTAGTTCATGTTTCCCCAGGATCATATCAAAGTTATCACCCAAAACACTAACCATTCAGGATGAATCCTGATGCTCCTGCTATGACTTGACACCACTTGCTATCCAATATAAGTGACCCATGTATCCTAATCATCAATAATTCCCCTACTATAATAATGTAGTGTATTATCGATATGAGGTCATATTTCATCCTGTACGGGTGTTCTTTTAACATTTGTAATATAATGTGATATTATATCTATTAAGTCTAACTTACACTTGGGCCCATGGTTTATTACACAATACTCTCATAAGAACTCGTCATTGATGTTATCAATGTCCTTCTTATACCTAGGAATACAATAAACCACCTTTGTAACCTTTGGGATAACTAACAAAGAGACGTACCCCTAACCTTAATTTCAACATCCATATCTCCTTCCACATCATGAGTGTTGGACACCCCTAAGTTCTAACTTGCCCTAGAAAGAGCTTGCGCTTACTCCAATGTTCAATTGGAGTTGAATAGACTTATTAAGAAGAAATTAAATACAGAATGTATATGCCCGTCTCTTATGTAAAATCCCAATGAGAATATTACAACTTTGAATAATCGACCATGGACTTTAACATTTTAAAAAGATCCTTATTACTTTCTTTCTTCTACAACATTTCGAAATTGAATGACTGGTGTAGATAATTGGGATAAAATCCCACATCTCTAATAAATGATCTCTTAAATATCCCAAGACGTAAACATCTCTATAATTAGATTGTTGAACTTAGATTACTTTACCTCACCCGTGCTACACCATAGCCTTGCATACATTGAACTATAAAATGTCTTATACTTGTGGTGCACTAGGTAAACATATCCAAACCTTAAAGTGATCATCAATTATATCAATGAAGAACTCAAAACCACCTCATGTCTGGATAGTCTTCAAGTCACACTAATCGAAGTGAACCATTTCCAACACATCTTAGGGTCTTTAGCGCTTAGTCATGAAGGGCCCTTTGGACATTTTACCTTCTAAAAGGATTCAAGACTAGAAGTTCCTCCACTTCCAATGAATTAAATTATACATTTTAAGCCAGTCTTCGAATTCCTTTCAGACTGAGACAACCTAAGCATAAGTGCCAAAATTGAGTTTGTTTCTATAAGGAAACTTTCTCTTCAATGATCCTGTTCATAAAATTATTCAATTCTGCATCTAGTAGTATTGGTGAGACAAAAACTTATAATGAATCAATTATTTTCCTAATGTACCACAATATATATAAGATATCCAATTTTAATAAAATAATTTTATTTAATCAATCAAATATCTTTCAAAGCCCATTTAGAAAATCGAAACCAACTTTTCTAAAACCCATGTACTTAAATAGTTTACCTACATTAAATTTATTTCTACACCAAAACCATAAGAATATTCCACCACTAATACCGTTGCCTCATTCTAATTGCCCATAACTAGGAACATCTATCTTTTAAGTAATTGTTCGGATATCTGAAAACTATGTAATGAGTTGCAGTCCTGATTTGTGATTCCCGAGTCTACATACCATGTTATAGTAGATCCTCCCATAAATCATACATTTACTTTTATGAGAAAAACTATTATCGTGTCCTTTTCCTTACAAAGTAAGGAATCCCCGAACACATTACTATAAAAGTTCTAACTTCTTGTATTCAGAATACTTGCCTTTCATCTATTCCACTACTACCGAGGAATTTCAACTTTTATTAAACCCAAGCCGTTGTACTGGAGACTTAGCATTATTGTCCTACATACCTTTTGGGAAAAAAAGTAAATATCTTTTCAAACAAATAACACCAACTTTTGGTTACCAATGATCCTCACTCATTGATTATCAATGGTATTGGATTTCATCATCATGTATAATCCAAATAATCCTTTGTTGAGGTAATGATGGAGATCATTCTAAGAACATGATTCTTACTTGAGTCGCATCAACCAATCATAGGTGTCTATAAATTATCATCGATCAATTCTATAAATACAAGTATGCACATATAGATCTTCCCCATGTGGGGGATCGAACACATGCAATACTTAATATAAAAGAATTACCATGTATTTTAAAATACCGTGATTTCGTGATTAAAACCATCCTGGCGGGGGGGGAAGGGGGGGGGGGGGGGTCGGCCTAACTAACTCGAGGAGTTATTCTTATCATAGTATTAAAATATTGATGAGAATTGTTGGTTACAGTAATTTATTATCTCCTTAAGTTAGAATAATGTCAAATTGCATTTTCAGTCCTTGAAATTTATTCTAGTTAAACTTTAAAGATTAAAATAACGAAAAAAATGTTGAATTCATTTTTGAAATCTCAAAATCATGAAATTGAAAAAAGAATTCCAATTAAAACATGAGAATTAATTAGATTAAATTTTTAAATGGCATCCCTCAATCACCAATTTTTAAAATTCATCTTATCAGATATCCTAGTTAATTTATAAGATGAGATTTCTCTTGGAGAGATTAAATCACCCCACCATAAACCAAATAAATTTTCATATTTTATTATGCTATCCGGACAGTTTTGTATCCCCTGTCAAACATAATGAATAGCTAATGAATTTTGGTCCAACTCCTAATGATAGTGACTTCGTGGGGAAGGATATCAAAAGTTGGGTGCAAGTGCATACCACCGGTTCAATCCTCAAAATAGAACCCACTCGTCAAGGACTTCCCCATAGGAGGTGGGGGATCGAACTCATTCACATTCTGATTTATCTAAATTATCTCTTAGAGTTTTAATGAATTCCTAATGCCTTTGTTAATTCCATTTGTGTGTGTGTGTGGGGGGGGGGGGGGGGGATCAACGTAACTAACTCAAGAAATTAATCATATCCTTGATTAATTAAAACACCAATGGAGATCACAGGGTTTATGTATAAATCCCTCTCCCACTTAGTATTTTAAAACTTTGAGGGTTTTTCAAAATATTTATTCAATTGTAAAAGACCGAATTTAAATCTTTGGTAATTTTCAAATTTACTTATGTCAATTAAACATCTTGATCTCATTTTCAATTTTCTTACAATAAAAATATAATTTAAATTTTCCAAAATTAAAATTCTAGAGATCTCAATTTAAATTCACGCTTTTAAATTTTATTACCCAGATTTAATTAAATTTAGAAAAGAATAAGACACAATAAATTTTTTAGTAGAAAATCGGTGATCTAGGCTAGTCTCAAAATAAATAAACCAAGTTGTCCATAAAACGAGTGTTCCTAATTAATATAGTTAACATTCCAAATTATATAAATAGATAGACATGCAAGTAATTAAATAATTAAGTGAAGCAAAATTAAAAGATATTAAATGCCCTTTCCATCATGACCTAAACTTCTTCTTGAAGTAAAAATCTTCAAGTCCAAGAGTCCTTATTGTAAAAGACATCTTTTTGGACAAGATTCCAACTTGAAGTAGACTTTTTCAAAACTAAGAGTTCTTGTTGAAGCAGACTCCTCTTGAAACTAGTGTTTCCGTTTTAGTAGACTTCATTAAAATCTGATACATGCAACCTTAACGACGTCCGATCTAGATGCTTCATAAACTATAACTTCGTCCCACCTTCATGAAGAACATATCCAAGTTTTAAGTCAATCCGACAGTTTGATCTCTAAAACGTGATGAAGGTGACCTTAATAATGTCCGACCGAGCTAATTTTTGGACCACAGCTCCATCTTGCATTTAGCAAGAGCATATCCCAAATTCAAGGAAATCCAAAAGTATGATTTTTAAAAACATTTCTTACTCCCTGCAATAGGTCAAATCAATCCAGGCTCTTTTTTGATCGTTCCGAGGAACCTGGTACAACTTCTTCTTCCTCTTATTTTTACCATGCAAGAACCTCCATGGGCCATCCAAAACTTCATAAATCTCTATAGAACTTTTCCAAACACTCAAATCCATAATATACATGATTTTAACATAAAAGTAACATTATAACCCTCTTCTAACAGCTCCAAATCCATTGATAATGAAATAATTATGAAAACCTAATTATTATAATTATATCGAATCTAGGAGTGAAAAATAATCACGAACAAACCACCGTAGGATCCAATTAAACAAAATAAATATGCATGACACTTATAAAAGGGTTATAAACTTAGAATCTTTTCAAAACCATGTTAGTACAAATCCATGCATCAGATATATAATCATAAAAAATTCAAAAAACTAAGGTTTTTTTATTAGTCAACACGGACCTTTTCAATACATAATTAATCTCAACTGGGGCTTTGATACTAATTATTGGGAAAAAACGTGGGATTGATTTTAAATGCAAAAAAAATTCAGCCCTATGGATTTTTGATTAATCACATATTGAAAAGAAAATGAGAACTAGGTTTAAAGATTAAACCAAGGATTTCAAGAATTAATACCATAACGAACCTTCTTGTGATTCATATGAGGATACAAAGAGAGATGATGATGACATCCTTGCTGCCCTCCAAGGTATTTAAAAAACCTTCTAAATGATAGGATATTCTAGTGTGTAATCATCTCTAAAGTCAGGTAGGTGGGTGACACCTTTTGATATGGAAAACCTTTGCTAAAACTTGAGATATGGTGGTATCCCTCTATCCCTCTTCACTAAAAATGTGAATAGTAATTTATCTCTTCTCTCTCAAACTCTAATGATCAATAATAATGATTAGAACCCTTTCCCACACCTTTATATACAAGTACAAAAGGTGGTCTTGGGCCAAACTAGGTTTCTTGAGAGTATTGACCTGACTACTTGGGTATATGGACTGCACTAGAGACCCAAGAAAGATAATTAAATTAGATCCAAATAAGTACGCAAAAATATCAATTACAATTGTCATAATTATTTCATTTATTTATTTTAATCGTGAATTAACTCCACTAAACAATCATGGTAGCACTCCAATCTAATTATCTCAAAAATCGATCGGATATATAAAGAGGTTTTATTTGCAAAGTTGATTATGGTACATAATATGATTCTCCACGTTAAGTGCCCGATCCTCGCTTGGTCAAATAAATTTACTGTTAATTGACTTTAACCAACATTTAATAAATTTCCTTGATCCTCAGACTTAACTTTTTAACTACTCCACCCCGACTGAGTTTTACTTGGTGGAAACAAAATGTATAAGTCTATCAAGGAGGCATCACAATCCACGGTATCCCCTGGACATTGATTATTCTGAAATATGATCTCAGACCTACTTACACAACTGTCACCTAATATGCGGAGATTATTTGACCCGATATCAACCTGATCGCACACATAGCAATCAAAGTGACTTTTGTGTAAGAATTTCAATCCTCATAATTCTCAGGAT
Organism: Sambucus nigra; assembly: GCA_949130495.1. NCBI lineage: Eukaryota > Viridiplantae > Streptophyta > Magnoliopsida > Dipsacales > Adoxaceae > Sambucus > Sambucus nigra. The sequence goes on from OX422213.1 coordinate 147,768,653, forward strand.
TAAGAACCTATGCAGCCTTTAAAATGGTGTGAAATTTCTCAAGTTAAATAAAGACAACCCTTAGACACAAATCTCACAAGTGACCATATTTAATACGATCCTGGGATGTACCGATAACAATCCTCTGTCAAACTATCGAACAAGTTGTTAAACCATAAAAAATATTCCAGTAGTTTGAGATAAACTAATAGGATTGCATCACAACCGTTCTGATAGGATGTCAACTCCCTATATGCATTGTAAACATTTTAACAGTGATAGAATAGAATTTTGATACCCTAGTGAACCCGAAGCCAACTCATCAGAATTCCTTTTGAGCTCTACTGACCGACATGTCTACAATATATTTAAATAAACCAAATATAAGGTATCCTCGTAACTATAATTATTATCTAAAAAATAATTTACACCTTTATGCAAAAGTTAACCACCATACATGGTTTTGAGAATAAAACCCCATCACACCCATGGGTCAACTTGATCTAGTTCAACTGTGTTAAGTGTGAAGTGTTGTTAGACCATTTAGATAATGTTTCTAGTACATTTAAATCAATTATATTAACCAAGTGAGCATGAAATTCCATTTTCTAGACATATATATAAATTATAACGAGTGAGGAACCCATTAGGCAATGCCCTAGGGTTCGTGTAGTTATATCGACTAGCGTAAATAGTTAGAAACACTTACCTTCAAAATGCTCTCAGAAGATGGAATATCGACCAACCTACTATAATAAAGGTAACGGGGTAAGCCAATACATAGTGGGGTTCCCAAAAATAATGCAAAATAGAAGAAAATGACATAAGGAATGGATGCAAAATCATACATTAGCTTAATAGTACATGCCATAACCAAAGAGCGTATGCATTAACCATGTTTTAATAAAAAAATATTTCTTCTAACTTAAGTTAAAAGTCATTGATCTTTATGTTCTATACATCATCATTTTATTATAAAACTGTTCCTTTTATTCATTAATTTACACGATTAATATGTGCAAAAATATATTCCTTTATTACCCCTTTGCCATTTATCTCAATTCTATTGAAAGCAACTGTTTCATCTTTAAACCTCCACTCCCATGGCATTAATTAAAAAAAATATCATTTTTCACACGCACTCGGTGTATAAAAGGGTTCCTATAAATTTAGATACCAACCTGGGCTCATAACTGCTATAGGTTATTCTAACACCTAATTTCCATATTTGTTACTTCATTTCCTTTAAACTTTAACTTACCAATGCATTACTATGTTATATCATTATATTCTTTAATCTGTATACCACGGGTTTACTAATTATCTCAAATTCATATTGAGTATTCATGTGTTAATACTCAAGTAACCATTTACAACAAACCTAGAGGGGGGTGAATAAGTTTGAATGCATCATAAGGTCATTTTTTTATCTTCTCAAAATTGCTTCCTATTTTAAAACTCTCAATACTTGATTTGATAAAAACCTTTTCAAATGACTTGATTAACTCATCCAAGGATGAATTAAGTGAATCTAGTGATGAAACTTAGATTTAACACGCTAATCAAATTTTTGTGAAATTCACAAGATGAAAACTAGATCTATGGGATGTGTGTGTTCAATTTTCTACAAATAAATACGAAATATACACAATCAAGCATAAGATATGGTATATGAGGAAAAAATCTCACCTAGGGGTGAAAAATCTCGACGAATTCTAATTTTTATCTATTTGAAAAGCAATTTTACAAAAAAGCTAAGAAGGTACCTCTCACACAATCTCTATCATGTAGTTACCTATGAACCTTTCAACTTTCTCCCGTAGTCAATAAGAATTCATCGCAAGCTCCATGTCGTGAAAGAAGAATTCCATTCTCTTCCCTGAAGTCACGCCACACTCTTAAATAGATAGTTTTCAAAATTTAGGGTTTTCGTTCACACGGATCAAGTTTTCCATGCGTACGACTCCATATAGTAAGGAATCGTGACCATAGCCATACGCACGAGCCTAATTTGGTGACGTTCATACATCATCGTGCTCATGCCACCGAGTGTAATGGGTCATTATGGAGCCGTGCAAACGGTTATGTTGAAAAATGTTTTTCAAAAGCCTTAACTTATTACATTTTATTTGTCCAAATGGTCATTTGTTTTTTAGCCTTTGAATGTTGAATGTTTAATGCTGAACTCGAAATGTTGCATGCTGAACTCTAAATATTGAAAAATATGTTTGTTTAATTATCTGAATGATGTAGAACCTTTGGATATAGGTTGTTTATTTATAAATATTTTCTTGTGAATGTTGAATAAAATTAATTTGATCCTTTTTCCATCACTAACAATTTACTAATTTATTTTATGTTAGTATCCTTTATCAAATAAAACAAGGGTAAAATTAGAATAAAATTTCATTAAAAAAATTTATCATTAAGCATTAAACATTTATAGGGGACTTGCCTTTTAAGTCCATCCACAATGGGATGGTCTCATTTAAAACGTTTACATTACTGGCTACATTATCAAAACTACACTGGAAAATGTAAAAAAATATGTTGGGAAGAGAAGGGAAAATGCCCCAATAGGTGGGTGAGTGTTTACCATCCAGAACTTATAGCCATTACCCTATTTCTTCTGCTCATTAAAATGTCAATTACCATTGAAATTTGACTATTTCCCTTAATCCCATAAATTCTAGATTCAACCCATTTTCCCATGACATTTTATACCCACAATCTCTCAAAACTTCCTATAAACCAAAATTCTCTTCTTTAACAATTTTTCTTCCAACTTTTATAGAAAATTGTCCAAAAAAATAACCACATATTTTTTTTTCTTTTGAAATATTTTTTGTTTAGAGTAATTTTTTTATATTTTATTTTACACCGTCTTTGCATTTCAATGGAAATTGTGTTCGAAAATAGCAAAACAAAATTTGTATCCTCCTCCGGAACCTAACCGTCCAATTGTGTATCAAAATTTGGTGAGGTTGTATGATGTTACACCTCATGCCTGAGACTTGATAGTTGATCCAAATGTAAATACCATCGATAGTCAATTCACAATTCGAGGAAGCAACCATGGGCCTACGGATGTTTATGATGCTTTTTCGGCATTCCCGAATTACGGGAGGCCGTAGAAAATTTTGGACTTAGTTATTTGTTTTCTAAATTTTTTCCTAAATCAGATAACTAGATGACCAGTGCCTTTATTAAACGATGGTCGAAGATAACTCACACATTTTACCTCCTATACGTGGAGTTAGGAAGTACCCTGTTTGATTTCGTGCATATCACAACTATTAATTTAAAAATTAAGGCATTTTACTTTTGTATACCTATTTAGTGTTTTTTTCATAATTATAGACATTATCTTATGAATGTATTCTTTTTAGGAATTCCAATTAGAACGAGTCCAACTTTGTGCCCTGTACACCCTGTACTTTTGTGGGTATTTAAATTACACGAGTGCTTGTAATTTAATAATTTGAGAAATAAAGTTAATGGATTAAATATTAATTGACGAGTATCATATTAATATTTATGTCTACCATATTTACTTATGGGATAAGTAAATAAAGTTGTGTTATATTTATATCACGTTGTAAGTGGGTAACAACAATAAGTTGATAGTATCTTATTCGAGACACGCATGGTGGTCGTGTTGGGAATATAATGGTGATTTTTTATAAGTGACTCGTATGGTGATTTCGAGTTAATGGTTGATCCGGAATGGTTGAAATAGTCAAAATTAAGTATTCGAGGGTAGTGTTTGAGTTCCGGGGGCGTTTTAGACTAGTCTAGACTCGCATTTGGGTACATGAGTCATTTGACAATTAGGTTAATACCCAATTTTGGGATTTATAACAAAAGAGTGGTCGGGTAATTTATTATGAAGCCATTTCATTTCTGAGATTATATATATATATATATATATATATATAGAGAGAGAGAGAGAGAGAGAGAGAGAGAGAAGGAAAAAGAGGAAGAAGAAGTGGAATTACAATGCTATTTACGAAACTGATTCAACACATAAAGAGGAAGATCAAATCATCTACAATTTGAGGAAAATGCTTATCTTGTTTTGATATTATATATATGTTTTAATTCAAATTATAGTTGGTGATAAATATGAATTTATGGGTTGGGATTTATGTGAGAAAATGGGTTTTGGTGAAATGATTTTATAAAATTGATTGATGAGTATAACCCATGTAATCTGAAATTAAACCATATGATTTGGATGTATAATGGATGAATTAAATAAAGAAACATATACCCTTATGGTTAATGTTGATAGGGTAGTATTATATTGTGTTGGGATGGTTTTTAGGAGTTATTTTGGTGGAGAAATTGGGTGAAAAAGGCATAATGCCATGTCAACCCGTCTTGGATATTCAACAGGAGCAAATCAATTCTCTCTATAGACGAATCGATTCGGATCACCTGCTTAGCCCAGATCATGAAGTTAAATATTTTCGATACGAACGTGTGGCTACCAACTTCGTATTTTTTAAATAATTTTTGAATTAGTTATGATTTTTCTACGAAACAGTGCGTGGGACCGACATCTTTAGGAGGAAATAAAACTCGAGTGATTTTGGGATGTTCATATATGAGCGTAGGACTCGGTAAAGTATTTAGGAAATTTATTTTATCCTTGGATTAGATGGGAATGAATTCAGGGTATGGATTTAGGAGTGTTTAGGATGAACGACACTCGAAAGTATATATCGAAAATATATGAACGGATTCGAATAGGAATTTTGGATGAATTTGTGATATGGGCTAGTGTGATCAGCTTTGTAATTCAGAATAAAATGTAATGATATATATATATATATATATATATATATATATATATATATATAAAAGTAGGTGAATACTTATGAAATATAATTGGACTTATATTCGCGATGGACAAGCTAGTGCTACGAGCGATATGCACGGTTAGTCGGATTTTGATGTATATGGGTATAGAAACAGTATATATGTATATGTATATAATATATTTGTGTGTGTATGATATATTTATGTGAAACATACCCCTCTAGTGCTATCATGGGAGGTTGCGCAATGTGGTTGAATCCCCTGGCTAATGAATGCAGGGAGAGTATAGTCCCTAGGTCATAGCATCATATTTATGATTATGTGATTTATTCGCAGTGAGGTAATTGTGGATATGGTTATGAATCACTGTCGAATGACTATGGCCGCCTCCAATACGTTTATGATTTGTTTTACCAAGTTGATGAGAGAGTATGACACCTGGTAACTAAGATAATGTGAGTATTGCGTTAATAATGATAGCATTGTAGAGATTTGCATCCAGTGAGATATTACTCTGAGGGATGGCGGCTATACTAATATTAGTACGTGATATATAAGTATGAATATACTTGATGTGATTAGTGCATGATATATATGTTTGTGAACATATATATGCGGATAAATTAAGGAATATAATGAGAAATAAGTTATATACATCTAGGATGATAAAATCCAGAATGCTAAATGATATACATTTATACAGAAAGATGAAAATATATACGAGTTAATGACACTAAAGTGTGAATACTAAGTAAATAACTAGTGAAAGTTATTTGAAATAAATTGATAAATTATAAATGAGATTTATAATGAATAAGCTAAGGCGAATGCTTAAAATAAATTCTAAGTGTATAATTATATACGTAGGTCATAAGTCGACGTATACGACTTAGATTATGGGTGATGCTAATTAGGTTGGGTAGCGTAACTAGGGTATTTAAAATACATGCGTTAGGTGTGCATTTTAGATGATGGATGAGGAGTATCTCATGGGAGTGTGACACCAGTTTGAATATGAAAGATTGCATAACATATTTATTAATGTATTTTAAGCACTTGTTAAATATTTGCAGAAGGTTTTGGGCTCTGACCCATATGCAAAATATTTTCAAAACGTTTAGGTGTCTAGACACAGGGATGCCTGAATGAATCACTTTTCTAGTCCGACGATGCTGCAATAGTTATGGATGCTTACAGGGATTGATTAGTCGCTTATATCCTTGAAATCTAGATATGAGGTATTTCAGAGTTATATTTAGGCATGGTTACCAGTTGTTGTTATTTATTCTATTTTCTTTGTTTTACTTTTAGTTATTCGGATTAATTGTAATATGAATTTTACCAAGAGTTATCGGTTAAATTTTATTTCTGCAAGTTGTGTGGGTTTATTAATTTTTTAGTTGATGTTTATTAATGGAATTTTTTTTACACAAGTTAGAAGTTTAAAATTTTGACACCAGGCCTAATAGGTTATTAGTAATTAATTGGTTTTCAACAGTGATGCTAAGAATGAACCATATGAGAATCCTGTTTTATTTTGGTACATGATTGATCAACCGTGATTAAAATAGGCGGGGTGTCACCGATGGTATGAGAGCATCAGGTTCTAGTGTCCGTAGGATCTGTGTGGGCTTACTGCGTTTTTAGCACTACTTTCTCTTTAATGTAGATCCCTATACGTAGTATTGTTGGTTCCTATTATGAATTACGTTCTCCTGTTATTGTATGATTATAGCGAATCCTATACGAATTCGGTTGGGTTTCGTATGACGAATTATGAAAGACGACCAGCGAGGCTGTTAGGATGACAGCAGAAGGTGAGGGTCATCCTGAGTCACAAACTATATATGGAACGGTTATCGTAGTAGAGGTCACCACTATTGTTGCTCAGGCAGTTGATGCTGTGATGACAGTTAGGCCACTATAGTTTACCAAGCACCACCACAATAGATAGTGTAACCAATTTAGACTCACCCAATGCAGTTAATATTGGAGTGAGTCAGAGGGACCTTTTAAGAGGGACATTCGCCAGAGGTTATAGGAAAAATGGATGATGTATTAGTTAGTCAATGAAAAGAGGACATCCAAAGGAATTGGTGTATAGTGGAGTGCAAGACACTCGAAAACAAATTAGGGGATTTTTTTTAGCTCGTGGGAGCAGTGTTACAATGGTGGGAGCTAGTGACCACCTATTAGAAGAGAGACGTTACTATAATCGAGGAATGTTGGGTGCGTTTTGATCGAAATTTCTTTCATCTGCTGTTTTGACAGAGATGCAAATGAAGTTTCTAGACTTATCACTAAAGGGACGGATAGAGACCGATAATGAGAAAGAATTTACTTATTTAATAAAATTTGTACCTGATGAGGTAGGAATAAAGGTGAAAAGAGCTTTTAAGTAAGATAATGGACTCAGGAGTAGAAGTCGCCAGCACTTATAGGAAATTCGTCTTGGGCGACCTATGCAGATGACATCAGTTCTGTGCTTTTACAATAATAATATCAACACTTACATGTGAAGGGATATAAGAGAGTTAGAGAATTTAGTCAGAAGGGCAACACTGGATGTAAAGGTGCTAGTGAGGCACCACAAGGGGTTACCCAGCATGGGATCTATATAAATGATTTAGTTGAAGGAAATTACAATAGAGTAATAGTGGATTAAAATAGCGCTTTTAGAACTAGCCGGGTGTTCCATAGGTCTAGCGGAGACAAGGGAACAACGAGGGTATCCATGAGGGTCAAGGCTACCAATTCCAGATCATGTGAAACTCATGTAAAAACTTACTCGTTTTACAAAAATTGTATAAATGGTTTCCATATGATTGATTGAGGAGACCGCATTTCGAGTTGCTCATGCATCGTCAACCCTTTAAACCTTATTAGGCCCAAAATGGCACACCGTTTTCTTAATACCCATCATAAAATAAGAGGCCATCCTTCCACTACTTGATTGTACAAAATGGGTGACATCTTACGGAGATACTAATAACCATAATACTACTGTTTTAAATAACGTTTAATTAATAGATGACGTGACACCCCGCCTAATAAAATATCGGGTGATCAGTCCTTTATTAAATTAAAATCAAGGTGAAGCGTTGGTTCATTCTCAGCATCACTGTCGCGAGATAATTATTTCCCATTTAAACACCTTAAATAATTAAGCTAAGTGTAAAAACAATTTAAAGTCTTATTTTTATTTTATTAAATTCCAATATGATAACCTTTTTAATAAACAATAGTTTAAGAATTCATAAATACTAAGAATGGCAATTAACACATAAGAATTAAACCATCTCGATAAACAAAACCAAGTTTAAAAACCATGAACGAAAACATCCCGACAATTGTTAACTCTCAACGAGTACTGAATACTAGAAATATAAATAAATAAAAATCTCTGACAAATCTAGATAGAATAGGAAAACGGGAGACACATGCCCTAACTAAACATAACTAAAGTAAGAATAGAATCAATGATGAAGTCATCTAAAGCAAAGGCATGCAACTCCCACATAAGCTACAGCACGTCCAGTCCAAAGAATCTATGCATAACTCTCCTGTGGCTGGGCACCTGTAATACATACATATATATACAAGAGAGAAAGAAATGACAGAAAACGGGTCAGAGCCTGAGTGTAAAACAGTTTAAAAATAGTTTAGCAAGTATTTAAATTGCTTAACGGCTAATGTGACCACCATGTTAGTATGCGACACTCTCCTGAGAATCCTCACATATCATCTAGTGTGCACGCCTACCGTTATACTAATCTCATAAGTCTATCTAACTTATTTTTCATAAAGTTTTATCTCAAGAAGTGCCAATGCTTTGATATTTAGTTTTAGAAAGTTAATCTCTTCAATTTTCTTACGTTACTTATAACCACTCAGTACCATTACAAAATTCACAAACACTTGTTATAAAGCTATTGATACCCCGCATAAATCTATAGTGCTAGCATACTCTCCTATCAAGTCCCCGTATCACTCGTACTAAGGGAAATACTAGCTTGGAATCACTCTCGAACTGTATTAACACAATACACACAAATTGGAGGCGAAGAACAGTTCCAAGTCACTAAGATGTCAGGACATACACCTCGCGTCTCTTAGGACCGTGTAACTATCATTATCAGATAGCTTGTACCAAGGAATCCTATGGTCTAGGGTACAAGTCAATATCCCCCATAAAGGTCCCATCAAGATAAGGCTGTCCTGGCACGGTAACCTCCGTGATAGCAAGTAGCGCGAGTATGATTATTCACAAACATAATAACTAACATATGTACAGTCACACAGTCATATATATAGATATTCACATTTTTCAATTTAGGTTCGCTCACGAACCATAATTATTATTATCCGTACTTAGCACAAATTTACTCAATTATCTCGCATAATGGATTCGTCTCTTTTATTCTCATTTATAATTTATTTCATACTTACTCCTCATCTCTCGAAGTATTTTCACTCACTAAGTATAATTTCAGTAGGTATACCTTCACTTACCTTCTCGTCTAAATCTTTCACGAGTTTCAATTCTTTAGTGAACGTACGCACAATTTCTAATGTATGAATAACTCCCCGTTAACCCACAATTTTATCCCATATTAAATTCCACTCAATAGAGTCTACTTGGACCCTACTGGTCCTCTTCATAACCCATTATACTCTATAAATAATAATTAAGGGTTCCTACGCATTTTAACAGGATTAAACAAAAAGGGGGAAAATATGAAGTTTTCCAGGAGGGATCGATCGATCGAGAAATGGGGTCGATCGATCGATCATCGATCGATCAATGCTCTTGGTCGATCGATCGATCGATCAAGTAGTTCTTGCCCAGAATCTGCAACTTTGACCTACGAGTTTCATCCAAAAAATTTCCCCAAAACGCCATTAATGATCCCCAAACTCCCAACTAAGATTACTAACAGTCATATATACCTATATACATGATTCCTACGTGAAACATGTCCAAATTCATCAAAGGTATTGAATTAATGAAGTAAATCAACATAAATATCAAGAACCCTAATTTTTCATGAAACTTCCGTTCTTGTAAATTCTTTTCCATATTTCTTGCTTCTAAATCCATACAATTTCGTGGGTATTCCTCTACATATGATTGACATGTACAGATTATATATATTTCCTCTAAAACATGTGATTTAAATTCTCTAAGTTATCAAATTCTTCAATGAAATATGCTTTTATCAATCCTAATCTAACATGGGTGAAACATTAACTAAAAATAACGTAAGACAGATACTTGTATGGAATTCAAGGGTATGATTTGTTGATAAAAAAGATATGGTTCCGTTCCTCATCGTGTGATCTACGTTTTTATGGTGGTGGCGGTGCAATCGAGTGAGTTCTTGGCTTTGGATTGCTTGGAAAGCTTTCCACCTTCTTCTCTAATGGCCGTTCTTAGGTTCTGTGATTGATAACCCTAGAAGACAACTCCTAATAGCTGATATATCTTAGGAAATTTCATGGGTTTAGTTACCCCAAAATACAAAATGTCTATAATACCCTCCTGGGATGTCGATTAGGCCTAAAAATGTCCCGAGACCCAAACTAAACTCCCAGATACACTTTTTTTACTATCTCGACCCTTTCGGACACTTTGGAGCAATCAAAATGACCATATGGGTGACTTATAATTTATTCTCTTTTATAATAATAATTTAGTCCTAACACGGCACAAGCGCGTCCCGACTTAAATTTCCATAATTGCCATTTTATTCACTCGTGACAATTTTAATAAAATCAATCTTATATATTACTTTACTCATCTAGTAATTTTCAACAAATTCCCAATAATTACTAACTCACGTCACGCTAGTAAATATTAAAAACAAATTTTCGGATTAATATTAAACTAATATCTCAAATTAAATTTAATAAATTTCAAATTTAAAAGCCATAAAAATACGGGATATTACATACTTCCCCCCTAATAACGGAATTTCATCCCGAAATTCAGAAACTAAGCCATACTTGGTAAAAATAGATCTAAATATTTTTCTCGCATATCTGCGTCGTGCTCCCAAGTGGATTCCTCCACATTATGATGCTCCCACTGGACCCTTACAAGTGGAACTACCTTCGACCTTAATTTCCTCTAGATATGGTCTAGGATAGCCACTGGTCTCTCCTTATAAAAATTGTCAAGCTGTAAGTTAACCTCCTCTATCGCGATGTGCGTGTGGGATATATTATCCCGAAGATATCGTCTCAACGACGAGATGTGGAATACATCGTGACTATAATGCAAGTGCTCTGACAACCCCAATCTGTATGCCACCAAACTAATCCTCTCGATAATGGGAAATGGGCCCACGTACCTTGAATCCAACTTTCCCTTCTTCCCAAATCTCATTAATCCTTTCATAGGATATACATGCAGTAATACTTGGTGTCCCACGCTAAACTCTCGAGAGGACCTCTTTGCATCGGCGTAGCTCTTTTGTCGGTCCTGGGCTACCCGAATACGACTCCTGATAAGATCAATCCTAGCTGAAGTATCCTGAATCACCTCTGGTCCGAGCAGCTTTTTGTCCCCTGCCTCTAGCCAACAAGCGAGAGAACTACAAGGCCTGCCATATAATGCCTCAAATGAGGCCATGTCGATCGTGAACTGATAGGAGTTATTATAAGCAAACTCCACCAGTGGAAGATAAGTCTCTCAACTTCCTCCAAAATTAAGGACACACATACGTAGCATATCGTCCAACATTTGATTGGTACGCTCTATTTGTCCATTTGTCTATGGGTGGTAAGTTGAACTCAATCTCAACTCTGTACGCATGGCCTCCTGAAAGCTCTCCCAAAAGCGCGACACAAATTTTTTTTTCTCTATCAGACATAATATCTAGGGGCCCCCATGTAGCCTAACGATCTCGGCTATGAATAACTGTGCATATAGCTCGTGGTGTAGTCGGTTCGTACTAGCAGAAAATGAGCTACCTTGGTCAACCGGTCCACTATAACCCATATGGAATCGTGACCCCGTTGTGTTGTAGGCAACCCAGTAATGAAGTCCATGGAACTACTTTCCTATTTTCACGTAGGTATCTCCAACGGCTGAAGTAACCTTGGCATTCTATGGTGGTCTACCTTTACCATCTGACAGGTAGAACATTTGGATACGAACTTAGGAATGTCCTTATTCATAACACTCCACCAGTACTGCCACCTCATATCCTGATACATCTTATCCCTTCCGGGATGTATCATAAATCTAGACATGTGCGATTGTGTCATCACTACATGATGTCAGTCTTCTCCTTCTGGGACCACCAATCTCCCATTAAATCTTAAACCCCCATCAGAGCCCACTGAATAGGATTCACCACCCTCAACTAAGAGTCGTACAATCTGCTCCTGGAAAAACGTATCCGTTGCTTGTGCCTGTATCACCCTCATGACAATCTCGAGTGTGACTGACATAACCGATATAAAAGAATGGGCTACCGCATCCTGGTGACCCAATTCTTTCCACTTCTCTCTCTATACTTCCGCTATATCACCCTCCGGTCTATGGCTTAACGCATTAGCAACTACGTTAGCCTTCCTCGAATGGTACTGTATCTCGAACTGGCAGTCTTTTAAAAACTCTAACCATCTGCACTGACGTATGTTCAACTCTCGCTGAGTGAACAAGTATTGCAGTGACTTATGGTATGTGAATAAGAGAAACTTTTCCCCCAATAAGTAATGTCTCCGAATCTGAAAAGCAAATACGACTTCTGCCAGCTCCAGGTCGTTGGTGGGGTAATACCTTTCGTGAGGCTTAAGATTACGGAGGCAAAAGCTATAGCCTTCTCCTCCTGCTGAAGTACTCCCCCAATTCCCTGTAAAGAGGCGTCAACGTACACCAGGTACTCCACTCCCGACTTGGGCAAAGCAAGAACTGGAGCCGATGTCAACTTATCTTTCAGCTCATCAAAAGTCAATTAACAAGAATCATCCCAAACATACGGTACTCCCTTGTGAGTCAGATTCATCAACGGACCCACTATCTTTGAAAATCCTCGGATGAACCTCCTTTAGTAACCGGCTAACCCCAAGAAACTATGCACCTCTGTCGGTGTTATGGGCTATCCCCACTCCCTTAATGCCGACACTTTTCTTGGGTCAATCGATATCCCCAATTCTGACACAACATATACCCAAAATTTGCACTTCTCATACTTAGCATACAGCTGATGCTCTCGTAGAATCTGAAGAACCTGCCTCAAGTTCTCGGTATGATCTTCCTCAGTGTGTGAATAAATCAAGATGTTATCGATGAAGACGATGGTAAACTGATCCAAGAACTCCCTGAAAACTCGGTTTATCAAGTCCATGAATACGGCTGGAGCATTTATCAACCCAAACGGCATGACTCTGAACTCATAGGATCCATATCTCATCAAGAAAGCAGTCTTTGACACATCCTGCTCCCTAATCCATAGCTGATGGTATTCCAATCTCAAATTTATCTTCGAAAAGAAGGTTGCTCCCTTCAACTGGTCGAACATAACATCAATTCAGGGTAACGGATATTTATTCCGCATCGTGACCTTGTTCAACTCCCGATAATCCACGCATAACCTTAGTGAACCATCTCTCTTCTTTACAAACAAAATCAAAGCGCCCCAAGGTGAGGTGCTCTTACGAATGAAGCTCTGGCCTAATAGATGATCTATCTGATCCCGTATCTCCCTCATCTCCATTAGAGCCATACGGTACGATTCATGTACTATAGGTCAAGTGCCCGGCATCAAGTCTATGACTAAATCTATCTCTCGACTGGGGGGGTAGGCCCGATATCTCCTGAAATACATCCAAAAATTCATGAACGATTGGAATCGAATCCAGGGGAATCACAACCTCCTTAGAGGTATCCTCCTCTATGTAATGCAAATGGGTGAAAGATCCTCCATCTGGGTGAGGCATTGCCACTAAAAATATCTCCTGCCCCGGAATGGTAAAGACAATACTCCTATCGAAATAATCTATCATGGCTCTATACGTAGCGAGCCAATCCATGCCAATAATGACATCGTGCTCATTCATATCTAACACTAGAATGTTTGCAGGTAAAACCAAGCTACCAATCTCTATACCTACACCCCGACATATAAATAAAATCAAAGACCCATGCCCCAGTGGTGCGTCTACGCAGGTCACTGTACTCTCTGCCGTGTCTAATAACCATAAGGCCCATAAAAATGAGTAGCTATAAAACAGTGCAATGCCCCAGTATCAAATAAAACTCGACCCATAGTTCCATGTATAGGAAACATACCCTCAATCACGGGTGGTTCCTGAGGTGTTGCTGCCTGGTGGATGTTATAAACATGTCCATACTGTAATTTCACCTGTTGAACTGGGGCTACTGGGATGCCTGGTAGAGCTGGCACTGGGAGGAAGACTGGAAAGAGTGGCCTCTATAGCTTATTACGGGCACCCTGCTACTGTGGGGACCTATCCGTCTCTGGTCAATCCTGACTTTTATGGCCATTCTTGCCACATCCAAAACATCTTCCCCTGAAATTACCTCCCCTTTATACCTGTTGACCACGACCTTGTTGGCCATTACCACTATGCTAGTGGCCCTGCTGAAAACATTGATGGCCCTGCTGCTAACGGTGTTGGCCCTGCTGATTGGATTGGCTCTACTGGCCTTGTCTAAATCCCCTAAATCTAAGTCGGGAATCACCTGATCGAAACCGCTTGGCAGGGTCCCCCTGATAGGAACTCTGCTCACTATGACGAGTCTGACCTTGGGCTGCTGGTGCCCCACCATTACTAATACTGTCCCTATCCTGCCCTACTGCTCGTTCACTGCCCTACTGATGGAAGCGGTGATCCTGATAATGCAATAAAGCAGCGTTAAGTACGTCCGTGTAAGTACTCAACGATAGAGTGCCTATGAGATGCTGGCGAATCCTCTAGGCTAACCCATCTAAAAATAGCAGTATCTTCTTCTCCTCAGTGGGTGCCTCATCCGGCACTATAGTGAGTAGTCTAGTGAACTCCTCCTCATACTCAGCAATGGTCATACTCTCCTCCTTGAGATTCAGTAACCTCTGCCTCATATCAGTCTGCATGGTAGATGGGAAGTACTTGCGGTCAAACCACGCCTAAAATGATTGAATTAGTATGTTGTCCATCTCCTCCAAGGTGGTGGACTCCTACCGCTAAAAAGTGGCCCCCACTAGCTTGAAGGAGGCCATTAACTGTCTCTACACTCATACATGCGCAAATGACTCTGGATATCCTTCTTCCATTGGCAGGCGACTACGATATCAGAACTACTTGAGAACTCTGGGGGATGCGCCTTCTGAAAGGCATCCCTGACCCGCTCCCATGGAATGGGGAGATGTGATGCTATTAGTGCCACTGCCTGAACCTAGGGTGGAGCCTGTTGCACCACCGCTAATGCGGCATTCACTGCCTCGGCAACAGTAGTGGCTACTTTGGTTGCATTCATCATTCCCTGAGCCGGAGCTACTGGTTGCTCGGGCTGGGCATTCCTACCTCGGGGTGCGCATCTCAAAGGCATCTTAAATGAGAAGGAAGTTTATTAGTCTACAGTTATTATCAAATCTCAAATATCTGAAGACATAAGTGTAAATACAAGAATACACCAGTCCTAAAAATAGGGCTCTAAATCAAGGACGCGAAGCTGGAAGCGAAATAGCCGTACAGATCCTAGAGGACACTAGAACCTGATGTTATGTACCACCTGTGATATCCCACCTAATTAAATACCGGGAGATCAGTCCTTTCTTAAATTAAAATCAAGGTGAGCAGGTGGTTCATTCTCAGCATCACTGTCGCAAAATAATTATTTCTCATTTAAACACCCTAAATAATTAACCTAAGTGTCAAAATAATTTAAAGTCTTATTTTATTTTATTAAATTCCGATATGAAAACCTTTTTAATAAACAACAATTTAAGAATCACATAAATACTAAGGATGGAAATTAACACACAAGAATTAAACCATCTCGATAAACCAAACCAAGTTTAAGAACCATAAATGAAAACATCCTGACAATAGTTAACTCTCAACGAGTACTTAATACTGGAAACATAAATCTCTGACAAATCCAAATAGAATAGGAAAACGGGCGACACATGCCCTAAATAAGCAGAACTAAAGTAAGAATAGAATCAATGACGAGGTCGTCTAAAGCAAAGGCCTACAACTCCCACATAAGCTGCAGCATGTCCAGTCCAAAGAATATGTGCATGACGCCCCTGTGGATAAGCACTTGTAATACATACATATATATACAAGAGAGAAAGAAATGACAGAAAACGGGTCATAGCCCGAGTGTAAAACAGTTTAAAAATAGTTTAGCAAGTATTTAAATTGCTTACCGGCTAATTTGACCACCATGTTAGTATGCGGCACTCTCTTGAGAATCCTCACCTCTCATCTAGTGTGTACGCCTACCGTTCTACCGATCTCATAAGTCTATCTAACTTATTTTCCATAAATTTTTATCCCGAGAAGTTCTAATGCTTTGATATGTAGTTTTAGAAAATTAATCTCTTCCATTTTCTTATGTTACTTAGAACCACTCAGTACCGTTACAAAATTCATGAACACTTGTTATAAATATAGAGCATTTATTCATTACTTAACCACTTTTAAACACAGTAGAAAGATTCCATATATATATATATATATATATATATATATATATATATTACTCACTCATATCATATCCCCACATAAATATATGGTGCTGGCATACTCTGCTATCAAGTCCCCGTATCACTCGTACTAAGGGAAATACAAGTTCGGAATCACTCTCGAACTGTATTAACATAATACACACAAATTGGAGGTGAAGCATAGTTCCAAGTCACTAAAAGGTTAGCACATACCCCTTACGTCTCTTAGGACCATCTGACTATCATTCTCAGATAGCATGTACTAAGGAATCCTATGTTCTAGGTTACAAGTCAATATCGCCCATAAAGGTCCCATCGAGATAAGACTGTCCCGGCGCGGTAACCTCCGTGATAACAAGTAGCGCGGGTATAATTATTCACAAACATAATAACTAATATATGTACAGTCACACAGTCATATATATAGATATTCACATTTTCCAATTTAGGTTCGCTCACAAATCATAATTTTTATTATCCGTACTTAGCACAAATTTACTCAATTATCTCGCATAACGGAGTCGTCTCTTTTATTCTCATTTATAATTTATTTCATATTTACTCCTCATCTCTTGAATTATTTTCACTCACTAACTATAATTTCAGTTGGTATACATTCACTTACCTTCTGGTCTAAATCTTTCACACAAGTTTCAATTCTTTAGTGAACATACGCACAATTTCTTATGTATGAATAACTCCCCGTTAACCCACAATTATCCCATATTAAATTCCACTCAACGGAGTCTACTTGGACCCCAATGGTCCTCTTCATAACCCATTATACTCTATAAATAATAATCAAGGGTTCCAACGCATTTTAACTAGATTAAACGAAAAGGGGGGAAATATGCAATTTTTCAGGAGGTATCGATCGATCGAGGAATGGGGTCGATCGATCGATCATCGACCGATCAATGCTTTTGGTCGATCGATCGATCGATCAAGCAGTTCTTGCCCAGAATCTGCAACTTCGACCTACGAGTTTCTTCCAAAAAATTTCTCCAAAATGCCATTAATGATCCCCAAACTCCCAACCAAGATTACTAATAGTCACATATACCTACATACATAATTTCCTACGTGAAACATGTCCAAATTCCTCAAAGGTATTGAATTAATGGGGTAAATCAACATAAATATCAAGAACCCTAATTTTTCATGAAACTTCCGTTCTTCTAAATTCTTTTCCAGATTTCTTGCTTCTAAATTCATACAATTTCGTGGGTAATCCTCTATATATGATTGAGATGTCCAGATTATATCTATTTCCTCTAAAACATGTGATTTAAATTCTCTAAGTTATCAAATTCTTCAATGAAACATGTTTTTATCAATCTTAATCTAACATGGGTGAAACATCAACTAAAAACAAAGTAAGATAGATACTTGCCTGGAATTCAAGGGCCTGATTTATTGATGAAAAATATATGGTTGCGTTCCTCGTCGCACGATCTACGTTATGGTTGTGGTGGCGGTGCAATCGAGTGAGTTTTTGGCCTTGGATTGCTTGGAAAACTTTTCACCTTCTTCTCTAATGGTCGTTCTTAGGTTCTGTGATTGATAACCCTAGAAGACAACTACTAATGGCTGATATATCTTAGGAAAATTCGTGGGTTTAATTACCGAAAAATATAAAATGTCTATAATACCCTCTCGGGATGTCAATTAGGCCTAAAAATGCCCTGAGACCCAAACTAAACCCCCAGGTACGCTTTTCTGACTATCTAACCCTTCCGGACACTTTGGTGCACTCGAAATGACCATACGGGTGACTTATAATTATTCACTTTTATAATAATACTTTAGTCCTGACACGACACAGGCGCGTCCCAACTTAAATTTCCATAATTTTCATTTTATTCACTCGTGATAATTTTAATAAAATCAATCTTATATATTACTTTACTCATCTAGTAATATTCAACAAATTTCCAATAATTACTAACTCACATCATGCTAGTAAATATTAAAAATAAATTTTTGGATAATATTAAATTAATATTTCAAATTAAATTTAATAAATCCTCAAATTTAAAAGCCATAAAAATACAGGGTATTACAGGTAATCTACAGTAACCAACTATATATATAAAAAAATAATTTGACAAATGTGTATAGTCGAAATTGGTAAAATATTTACCTCTACTACTTGGCAAAAAATATTCACTATTTTTTTGGTGTTTTTAGTACAGGCATCAAGGGCATAATACACCCGAGCGAGAATAGCCTATCCCCAGTCCTTGACATCCATTTCGTCTAAATATATGTCCCAATTAACAAAGACTTTATTATGGTTGAGATCTAGAGTTGGGTGGCACTTGGTATCTCGGATATTGCTATTATGGCCAATTGATAAATCAAATAACTATTCTTAAAAAACCACTCTACCTGATGGAATTTATTACTCGACAAACTCTTATGCAACACATTGGCAATTGTCCACTTTCAACGACTCTTGTGACACCAACATTGCAGCAGGAATGGAGTACCTACTAGAGAGCTGTTAGAAAGGGACCTTTACTACCTCCCTTATTTCGATGGAACAACCACGATGGGGTGTGTTTTTACTTAATTGTACTATCATATTTTCAAATGCCCACCGCCCCTGTAGATATATTTGAGGCCCCACATTCATATCATACACAAGTTCCATTTACTTTGTCAAATTGCTACCTTTATCATGGGAAGTCGAGGTGTCAGATTTTAGCCCGAATGGGAAAATAGTTATACAACTCGAACCTCAAACAACCCCTAATGAATTACCACCAACTTCAGTTTACTCACGCTCGCAATGGCATGATACATTGTTCTTTATAGATAACCAAATTAAAAAATTGAAATCCAAAATATTAAGAAGAAGAAAATGATAGACTGTGAGTTAAGAGGTTGAGTATGTCTTCGGGACAATATCCTATTCTGTAACACACACCACTATATGTATATAGGGATGAATATTGCATGGAGTCACTAAATATCACTCCTCGAATGGACCCTATACCCTCACAAGACACCGGAGGATCGTCTACTCAACCATCTGTTGTCGATGATTCTTTCAAATTTTTATTTATACGATTAATATTATAGTCAGGATCGTGGTCCTAATTATTCACATTGAATGTAATGTGGCTTGTCATTTTTATTTGAATTATTATGTAATAATTATTATTGCAAAGTAATGAACTGTGATTGTGAGAATAAATACGTTTTTTATCATCTCGTTGAAATATTGAACTACAAACATTTATAAAATTAAAAAACAGTCATAAAGTTAGAAGACACGTAATAACAAAAGTACATTCCCAAACTTAGGTCAAACCTAGTTAAGGTACAATAAAATGGTTTGTCATAACGCACTAAACGTTTTAGAAGGTAAGATCGTTGCCAATTAGAATCAACATATTCCTTGTTGTAGTTATATATATATATATATATATATGGTTCTTATTCTTCTTCATCATTTTCATATTTACATTTTGAGAAGTAGTCATAATCCGAAATGGTATAGTAAATTTTTTTATTATCCTATGCCAACGAGCTATCGTTATAAATTCTAAGTAACTGTTCTTGAATATGACCTATGGATAGCAACACCATTTTTGCTTTATGATAACATTGTAATCTCTTTTTCATTACCCTTTTTAATAAATATAGTGTAAATAACTTGGCTTCTTTGAGAGATGATGTAAACCAAAGCACGACTCTCAGATAAGTAAGTAGTGGTAGTGGCAAAGAACAGTAAGGTCACTCCTTTCATTAAATTTTTCGTCCATGTTATGCGTTCCCATAGATAATTAACTCTATGTTTCGGTTCTGAAAATGATGATATCAAGAATATATGACAATAGTGATTAAGAAAAGATCGACTGCATCAATTGGATATGTTTTGAATATATATTTCTTTTCGTACAATAAATTACCATCAATATATATGTATGTATGTCCCATCGTAAGAAGATGCCAATTTTTTTAAATTATGATATAAGGTTATTTTTTGAACTGGAGGGCAAGGACCAAGTTATATCTCTTGATGTATTTATAATGTTATCAGTTTCCTCTGAGTTGATCTTTTACAGCTTTACAAGATAGTGGGTTGAATACTATTGGTTTTGGAAGACGGTATATAAGTTTCCATCAAATTTTGAGTTGGCACATCCAAACTTAATTTCTTGCCTAGCAAGTACTAAAAGACAATTAAAATAGTTTCCTCTTAGTTGCAATTTTGTAGTTTTACAAGATAGTGGGTTAAATAGTATTGTTTTTGCAAAACGGTATATAAGTTTTTGTGCAATTTTGAGTCATCTCATCCAGAATTAATTTCCTATCTAGCAAATGCTAAATGAAAAATTCAAATAGCTACCTCTTTACTTTTGCATCTTTACATGATAATGGGTCAGCTAGTATTTATTTTGGAATATGGTATATAACTTATCGTCCAATTTTGAGCCATCACATCCATAATTAATTTCCTATCATTCTAAGTGTACCCAGAAGATCGGAGATGTCGTTAACTTACTAGAATCGTTTGTAAAACCCATAGTATTTGTTATTCTAAGTTGTTTGTTATTAACTACACCTTTAATTCTAGTATTATGAATACTGATTATACATTATTATGTATTTGTTCAGGTAGTTGCATTTATTATGAGTTGCACACCCATACCAAATGTTGGCGGGGCTAAGCTAGACTGAAGGATTAATATAGAAACGTCCATGATGTGTTGAGAAAAGTGTTTATAATGACGGAGTAGCGGGACAACAGATTGGAACTGGTGTTGTATTGGTGGTAATAGGGGAAACGATTATAATTACACCTTCTGAACAACTACCCCTTAATATAATGTGCCGTGAAGTTCAGGAGATAATTCCTAACGAAGAGTTAGGAGGGTATTATTTTAAATTTCTCTTTACTATGATGTAACCTAGTTGTGTAGCGTATCTACGCTCTCCTATTTTCTATGATTTAGCACAATAAGTATATTTAATGTTAAATAGAACAAGATTGGGAATTTACTTAAACTTTACTTTTGTTCGTACATAAAATATTGAGCAATTAAATTCGAAAAAAACTAAGATAATGTACATAAAATATTGCACTGACAAATATCAGTGCAGTTACAATTTGATAACTCCATGCATCAAAATTTAGTGCTTCAATAATGGTCCGCCCTTCACAATTTATTCAATACATGTGGGTGTGGGCACATTTATGCTTGTCATTATTCTCTCAATGTTGAACTGTGGTCATATTTGGGCGTTAGAGAAACAACACGGGGTTTGGTCCCTATTTACGTAATCTTGTAGACTTCCAACGATGTTAGAGTGTGTTAAAGGGTGAAATAGACCTTTACCAGGCAGCGGTAACAACTGGGGGGATATAGGTGAAATCCGTCGAACTTCGCTCTAGTTTAATAGGATGAATTAACCTGTGAAAGGTTGTGTGAGTAACTCCTATGTTGCAGGGTTATCCATGGAGAACCATGTTTAATGAATTTAGGCGAGCTTTTTACCCCAATCGCAGTGGTTAGAGCTAGAGTAGTATATAATTTTATGAGTTGTGTTTTAATCTAGTTCTCATTTTCAATAAAATGAAGTGATGTTAGCGTGTTTATAATATACTAAAAAAAGTGTAGTACTTTAATAAACATGCTCTTCAATCCACTTTATTCTATAATTATAGAATAAAACTACATTTTTAAGAATAAAAACTATCTTAAAGTAATATTCATATTTAGAACTAAGCTCAAATTGTATTAAATAAGCTTCTAATACATAACAAATCATAAGTTAAAAAATAAATCAGAAACAGTTGTAGAAGTTCAAAATTTTAATTGACCCCTAAATATTATTCTGGTATGACGAGTTTTGGAACCCCTGAATACACCGTTGTATTATTTGATTCATCTACCTTGCATGAAAGGCATGTTGTTGCTGCTTGAAATTAGTTGTATCCATGCATATAATTCTATCCTCATCTTGTTGCAAATTTGCTTCATCTTTACATGGTTGAGCCTGGTACTCTTTAGTACGGATTTGAATTAAATCCTTCGCCTTCTCATTCAAAATTATTCTATTGATTTTCTACTCGGCAGGAATTTCTTTGTATGACACGTTAAATTCCTCTGAATTTTCTTGTAATGTCGTGTGTGTTGTCAAACTATTAGATGTTGCTCTTTTCTTCCCATTTTTATTTAGCATCTTTGTATCCCACATGTCTCTCGAGTGGATTAGTCATGTTGTCTGAGTCATTTGAATCTTGTGGGTTTAACTGACTATCCTCATCCATAATTATGAACTTGTAGTTTGCATGTTATATTGAGGTTAATTCTTTATCAATTCGTAATAATGGTCGAACTAAAATGCATGACCGACATTACTAAGGAAGTTTGCTTGAGCTCGGATAATCTACAAACCTATATATATATATATATATATATATATATATATATATATATTCTGAAAAGATAATTACAAAAATATATACAATTAAATGAACGTACATAAATGTTGTTACCTAATTAATCTTTGGCGTCCCACTTTCTTTACCAGTCTCGCAAGCTCGATCCAGCTTCTTAGGGTGTAACACAATCTTTCTTTATCGAACATAATTTTCACTGCAATGCATTGTCAGTGCGTTTGTAAATAGCACCCCGACTACAATTGTATTCGTGGGTAGGGTGTTACGAGATTGTTTTGTTCCAAGCTCCCCATTAATTTAATGTTTTATATCGGCGTTACATAGTATCACTTCATCTTGATAAGTTAAATTTGGTAAGCGGGTGGAGTTTGTGGGAGTGGTTTCTGAAGAGGAGGCCATTTTTGTGCCTGTATATGCAAATGTAGAGGTGTTTTTGGGTTGGAGGTGTAAATAAGTTTGGGTAAACTTTTATAATTATACAACATATAAATAGTTGGTTAATGCCATTAGAATGTTAATGTTGTATATACATAAGAGTCTGATTTTTTTAGCCAGAAATTATTGCACCCCATTGGTTTGGGCGGTAAACATTTTCTTGACCATTAGCGTGGGCCCCATTTATACACAATCTTATCTCAATATAAATCTACCCTGCTTTACACAATGCTATCGCGAACAATGCATTTTTTTATTCAATGTGGGAAGAAACAATGCAAAAATATTCATTTACACTACCCACTATGGATGGCCTAGTGGTTAATGTTGAATTTACTATTTTTTAGTACTAAGAGGTAAAAACAAACCTCCATAATATGAGAAGTTAAAGAGTTTTGAACGGAAAGTAGATTTTTCTTTTTTACAATCCGAGTTTACATAAGTAAAGCGAATCTACTTAGGATGGAACTTTTTCTCATATTTTTACATGAACAATATTCCTAATGCTATTATTTAAATCATTATACAAATTGCTTTCTCTCATTTGATCGTGGATAACGTCTTAAATGATGAGATCTTTAAGAAATTAAATCCCCGCCCACATTAAAGTCCATATTAAGTGGTTTGGGCATAAGATGATGATAGTTGAAGGGTTTTTCAAAGAGATATCTTACCCTCCTCTTTCTTCGATCTACCATATTGACAAAAAACTCCAAATTTTATACCTCATCAGCCGACATAAGTTGGTCTTACAGCCTATGGGCATGATCATGTTTTTAATATTACATGATCACCTTTTTAATATTTACTTCAGCTCTTGTGAGGTGGTACTTAATATACTTTACAAGCACGGGTCATATATTAGTAAGTTTTATTACATTTTCATCTCAAATTATTGACATAATTATATATATATAATATTCATGTAATTTTTATTTATTGTTAATTTATAGTGAATTTAAAAGTAATTGTGTATAGATTTTTAATAGTCTAAAAATATAATTATTATATAAAAGTCACCCGATTTTTAGTAAATATGCACGCAGTCTATTTGAAACAATGTTTATGAATACTAAACATCATAAAATTCATAGTTTATTTTACAAAGGCAATCATTTAGACATAACGGCCATTTAATTTTTTTCGTTCTTTTAAATTAATGCTTTCCCACTTAAAACATGTGGCCGAAAATTATGAACATTATTTCATGAAACATATGCTATTATTTGTCTATTGGTATTTCCTCTCTTGGGGGTCTAAATTTTCAAAATTGTATATCTATATCCCTAAATATACCCATGTGCGTGTATTTATCTATTAATTATATTTCATTATACGCATGAAATGTAATAAACAAACTTAGATAGATTGTGATGCATTGAACATATATATTTCATTGAATAAAGACATAATATATGTAAATGGGTCCAAAAATTGAAGGAAAATTGTACATAACTAGGTTTTAACCCCGTGCGATGTGCAGGCATTTTATAATTCTTATGATAGAATGTATGTGTGACATATTTAGACATTCTTATCACTTTTAGTCAGATTTTCTATATCAAGTGTCAACCGAAAATATACTTACTAAATACACAAACAAAATTGCTACCACCCTACGATGTTCTATATAGTAGTCATTGACAATAAGAACATATAATCAATTTTTTGATAATGATTACCGACCAATAATGTTGCATTGGAAATTATAAAAACATGTAACAATTTGAATTAAATGGATCTAGCAAAGTTTGTATCTCATTAAAATTTGATAATTATGAAGATTTCAAGTAATTTCAGCGCATGTATTATGTTAAAAACAATTAAGATACAATAAAATAACCATATGTTGAATCTAAAACCAGTTTTCTAAATAATGTGTTTAGAGGTATGAAATGTGTGCTACAAATGAAATGACAGAAGTAACATAAATTTTTAAACCACTGTGAACCATTCTAATTTTATCATATTATAGTTTCAGGTAGAATCTAAGTAAAATTACACTATCAAATAATATTATAAAACTAAGAACAATATTACAATCGTTACAATATAACAAAGGTTTAATAAATATAAGGGGAAAACATAGTATCTCCTTTCAAATAGTAGAACTCGTATACATTTTTAGTTCACCATGAACGTGATATATCAACAATTCCTAATCAAGATATTACGTTAAGAACAAAATAATTTCCATATAGGAACAAAAGTTAGGGATTAATTTGAAAAAAAAGGCCTCAGCAATCTCAATAACTAATCAATTGAACAACCACTCAAAAAGTTGTATCCAATCAACAAAAAAAATGACAAAGATAGATTTCCATTTAGAGCAAAAAATCTTTAGCGAACAAATGCCTTTACTAACCCCTTTTGTTTAATACTGCATCTACTTTAATAAATGTAATAAATATGAAAAGGCTTTCTACAAAATTTTCCAACACCATTTTGGTTCAACATTGCATCTACTTTAGTAAATCTTTTAAGGTTAAGAATGCTCTGACACCACTTGTAAGAGTGGAAGGCACTAATACCACTATGAGAATGCATCAACAAATGTGCTCGACAAGGATGATCACAAACAAAAATTGAAAATTTATCTTAACCAATTTTATCTTTTTATCCTAAACATACATTTATGTGATGAAACTAATAAAACAAACCAAGCACTCAACAAAGGCCAAGTTTCAGGAAAAATTCCTTTTCGGTAAAAGCTTTTATTAAGCAATTTAGAAATATTATAAGATAGTTGATTTACAGAGTACTTGATAACCGCCACAAGTATAATGCGTTGATATTTGCAAATCTCCAAAGAATAGTATTCGATGAGGAGTAGTCCACAAATGGGCTTCCACTCTCGGTATCCATAGATTAACCTTTTTAACAGGGAGTTCCCTTAAGAATCACAATGGCCAGCTATGGAGATACCTTCTCCACAAAGGTGTATGCGAGATACTAAAACAGTCTAGGGTTTAAACGAATTCACAAGAATAATTTTCAGGATGTATATTGTGGATTAAAAGTGTTATAGAACACTAAACAAAGAAGAACCTTTGTAAAAGATATTCATAAAATGATCTGACAAAAGTCATAAAAAATCTGAACAAAAAATAGGTATTTATAAGGTATTCACAAATTTTGAGGTGGGTCAATTCATCTGAATGAAAATGAAGCTCATTCGAACGAGAATAATATTTCATTTTAACGACAATCAATTTCGTTCAAACTAAACAACTATCTCGTTTGGACCAACTTCAAACGACATTCAAACGATGTGAAACAATACACCCTCCTTCGATACATGTTAGATAAAAACTTCAAACGCCCCTTCCAACGAAATTTTTTCTTGTTTGATCGAGATACAAATCTCGTTTGAATAAGGTTTAAAAAATATCCTCCCTTTTAAAAAAAAAAACTGTTCATTTTTAATAAAAATAAACATCCCAAAAATCAAGCCTGTGAATTAATTTAAGCAATAAATTGCTTTATACCCTTATGGTATGTCGAAAAGTCTTGAGCGTTAATGTCGATTTGGCGTGACGGTAAGTGATGGTTTGTAACGGGATACACAAAACTAGCCTAAAACAATACAAGGCCTATACTATAAGCAACACTAGAAATTTTATTCTTACGAATCTCCCCCTTTGGCAATTCCGGTACAAAAGCAAAAAAACTATCCAAAATCCAAATTACATTAATAAGACTCTATAAACAAAAGAAAGATAACACCATTCCTAATCCTAGAACAAAATGGCATAAGTTTCTTTATCTTTAAACTTCTCCTTATTCTTCCCTTTTACAAAATTTATCTTCATCCGGTGTGTCTTGAATTCCATTCTACATACCTTCACACATGAGAAAAAATATATACCCCGTGACGCATCGAGTTTTAAACAAACATAAAAACTCCCCCGTAATATGTTCTCTCGCTTTTTTGTCCGTAATAGACAAAGGAGTAAAACATAATCATGAAATGCGAAGCATCACTTAGAAGATAAGATATAATTATGAAAAAAATATAGATCAAGCGTGTGTAATGATAAACTCAAAGGCCATCCAAACCAACAATTTGTGTACTTTTTCAATATTTTAAAAAATACAAAATGTGAAAATTATATAGTACAACACAAAATATGTCCATACAATCACAAATAATTCAATAGATTCAAGCATTTTTCAAACATGGACTAAATGTAAAAAAATTTAAAATACCATATATAATATATGCGAAATATAGTAAATCAAATTTGACACACATATATAGGTATAAACGACCACAAAACATGACAGAAAATACATAAGCTTTATACACTAGCATAGTATTGATGTGTATAAACATGTGGGATGAAATGAATGGGTGTGAACTAGATACAAATGAATTATAACCTAAATGCTCAAATACATTCAAGAAGTTCTAATTAACCGTAAAACTTTATCAAACTAAGCTTTAGCCTCTAGTAACAAATAAAGGTGAACTTAATGAACAAAACAAGCACAATGCATGCAAGCCTAGAGTATTGATGATTCTACAATCAATAGCATCATGATAAAATACGCATACTAGTATTCATTGTGCTAATCATTGATCTTCAATTAAACTCCCTCAAAAGATAAACATATACCATATTTTCTTTTCTTTTCTCAATTATTTTGAAGTGATTTCTATTGAATGATCAAACATTAAACTAAACTATGTTGGCCCCTTTTTGGTAATTTATATTGGAAACTTTTCAATGGTGGCTTTCAAGCAAAGTCAACCTTTCTTTCACAACCCTTTCCCGTGTACACTCATATTTTTTTCAATACTAATATGTCTCACAGGCAACGGTTCTTAAATGCACAAATCCCTTATAGTCACAAAATATGTAGATGATAAAATTAATGAAAGAACATCTCACCAAGGTCAAATATACATAGTGAAGTTAAAATCCAACAAGTTTGTCCATGAGTTTGCGTAGGGATATACAAAGTTGAATCCATAATACAAGTCAAGTTCGAAATAATTTCATGAAAACATGACCAAGAACAATATAAGTATCTAAAGTCATAATCAAATGTCCTATCCACATCAAAATTATAGAGTGAATTTAATTCAAATACACTAATATGCCACACGAAATGTGTAAAACTAAAATACACAAAATAAAAAATCTTTTTGTATTTTTCAAAAAATTTATCAAAATAAAATCTTTTTGTATTTTTTCAATATGATCCAATATAAGAAAAATAAAATACAAATGATACACATGTCATAACACTTAAAAACATATATCATATATCATGAAGCACAACTAGAGTATGATAAATAAAATCATGCAAGCAATCTCCCGTAAGATATAACAAGTGAAAAATCATGTGCAAGCATGCAGGAATCAACTAGTTTAACATCTAGCTTCCCCAAAAGAGATTTTACTAATCGAAATAGATGTGCAGCTAATGTGTCGAGTTTTGGGAAATAAGATAACACTAGACTTCAACTTCTTAGGACCTCTTCCAAGATCATAACAAAATTCCCTAAGGTGACCTTTCTTACCACAATGTGAATATGTGTAAACTCGAGGAGTGTTACTTATGGGTTTACCTTTCTTAACGTCCTTGGATGCAGTTGACCCTCTAAAATACACAATGGTCTTGGCTTTAACACTAGAAGGATTAGAAACTTAGGAGCCAATACCACTACTACTAAAACTACTCGAGTCTTTTAAATCATCTTTTAACTTCAAAATTTTAAACTCAAGCAAAGAATTTGACTCTTCAAGTTTTAGGAACTCCTTCTTTAAATTTTCAATCATTCCAAGGAGGTTATTTCGCTCCCACTTAATGCTAGGGAACTCATCCCTAAGAGTCTTCTCAAA
Source organism: Sambucus nigra (assembly GCA_949130495.1). Classification (NCBI taxonomy): domain Eukaryota; kingdom Viridiplantae; phylum Streptophyta; class Magnoliopsida; order Dipsacales; family Adoxaceae; genus Sambucus; species Sambucus nigra. The sequence continues at coordinate 147,797,848 of OX422213.1, forward strand.
TCTAAAATTAATTTACTATCCTCATTGGCACAAACACAAACCCTAGAAATTTATAGTCCTCTAATTCTTTCTCTAAAAACCAGACTTTATCATCTCTCTCTTTCTTGGACAATTCTAATTTTCTAAATCATGATCCATGTCCACAAGTTTCTCACCAAAGAAATCTTTTTGAGTTTGAACAGTTTGTAAAAGTTCCACTACAGCTTTAAAACAAAAAAAATATTTTTCAAGAATCTCAATTCTTTTAGCAAACATCAAATTTAACTGATTTAAGTCGTCAAAAGTATGGGAATCCATTGAGAGAAAAACTAAACCACCTAAAAAGCACAAAATAGGGATCTAACATAAAAACTTAGTGCAACCCGCTCTGATACCACTAGTAAGGGTAAGAATTCTCTAAGACCACTTGTAAGAGTGGAAGACCCTGATACCACTATGAGAATGCAGAAACAAATGTGCTCGTCAAGGATGATCACAAACAAAAATTCCAAAATTTATCATTTTATCGTAAACATACATCTATGTGATAAAACAGATAAAGAAAACCAAGCATTCAACAAAGGCAAAGTTTCAGGAAAAATTCCTTTCGAGCAAAACCTTTTATTCAACACTTTAGAAATATTACAAGACAGTTAACTTACAGACTACTTGATAACCGCCACAAGTATAATGCATTGGTCTTCGTAAATCTATAAAGAATACTGCTCAGTGAGGAGCAGCCCACACGCAACCTCCTACACTCGGTATCCACCGATAAACCTTTGTCTTCAGCAGTAAGTTCTCTCGAGAATCACAATGGTCAGCTATGGATATGCCTTCTCCACAAAGGTGTATACAAGATACTAAAACAGTCTAGGGTTTAAACGAATTCATAAGAACAACTTTCAGGATGTATGTTGCGCATTAAAAGTGTTTTAGAACACTAAACAAAGAAGAACTTTTGTAAAAGATATTCAGAAAATGATATGCCAAAAGTCTTAAAAAATCTGAACATGGAACATGTATTTATAGGTCGTTCATAATTTTCGAGGCGATGCAATTTGGGTGACCTATGGCGGTCCTTCAACTACCTATACAGTCCTTCTTAGCTTCTGACAAATTGTTGGTGAAAACATTATAATTTACGATGTAGAGTAATCTTCTTAATCTTTATTTTAGAATAAAAAGTTAAGATTAACTTTAAAAAAAAATCAAAAGTGGTTCATTTTTAAATGAATTTAGTGATGTGATGCAATTCTCACCATTCATTTTCAAATGAGTGTTTACACAACTCTATCAAATGGAGTTATTACATTACTTTAGAGGACCTCAATTTTTTTTATTTTTTTATAGGTTTTTTTATTTTTTTAAGACGGACTCCGGACTCTCAAAACCGACATTGGTTATTCTCAATGGCATGTCACACTAGTGGTCATTTATAATACAGAGTTACAAATGTTTTATTTTTGGCCTAAAGAATTCTTACAGAAAATATAAAATGCAATAAATTTTCGGGTTATTTTGGGTTTCTTCCCTATTTTATTATCAATTTTGTAATAAATCTATGATTTCTTGAAATTTGTTGTTAATCAACAATGATATTTAGTGTTGGCCATTTTGAGTTGTCCCCCTACTTTTATGAATAGTTTTTCTATGGATCCCCACTTTTTAAAAATATTGTGATACTCCCTCAATCTGTTAGCGCTACAACTTTTTTTTTTTAATTTAAAAAACTTGATAGATTATTAATGAAATATTAAAAAGCTAGTAAAGTAAGAAATTTCATACTTTTCCGCTTTTTTATTTTATTCAAAAGATGTTTTTATTAAAAAAAAATAGAGAATTAAAACATTGAAGCTGAATTGCAAATATTTTTTTAAAAAAGATCTATTTAAAAAAGGTCATAAAGTTAGGGAAAAACTCAAAATGGTCCATGGTAACTACGGTTGACTCGTGATTTGGATGGCAAGTTAGCATAATGAGTGTGTATTGCTAAGTTTTAAAATGAATAATGCTAGACAACCCGGGTCCTAGTACCGGGCTAGTACCGGATTGTCTAGTTGGCAATTTTATTGGTCCTCATTTGTTATCATTTATCTAATTGTCACCTTATTTTTTAAAACAATTTTTTTCAAAAAAAATATAAAATCCTTATTTTCAATAAAAATATGTTGTTTAAAAATAAAACTATAGTTTTTTTTTGTTTTTAAAAAATTATTTTTAACTCATTTAGTCCATTCGACACCCATTTACCCAATATTTTCTTATTTTTACAGGTCCGCGCCAACGACATCCATTATTTTTAAGTTTATTTTTTTCAATTAACCCGACACTATCTCTCGGGTTGTCTATTATTATTATTTTTTTCTTTTTTTTGTTATCTTAACTCATTTAGTCTCTCAAATATCCATTTACTCAATATTTACTTATTTTTACCCCTTTGTATTTCTATAAAATGTTTAAAAATGTAAAAAAAAAAAATATTTATATTAAACTAACTTTTATTTTTTGAAAAAGTTTTTTTCCAAAAAAATATAAATCTGTATTTTCAATTAAAATATGTTTTTTTGAAATAAAACTATTCTTATAAGAAATTTCTTTTTTTTTTTAATTATTTTCAACTCATTTAGTCTCTAAAACACCACTTTACTCAATATTCTCTTATTTTTAAAGGTCCGCGCCAGCGACACCCATTATTTTTAAATTACTTTTTTTTTTAATTTTACAACATTTAAAACAATTTTTGTATTTCTTAAAACTGTTTCAAAATGTAAAAAAAAATATTTATATTAAACAACTTTTCTTTTTTGAAATAGTTTTTTTTAGAAAAAGAAAATCTTTTTATATTAAAATAGTGTTTTTAAACAATACATTTTTTTTTAGTTTATAAAAAATATTATTTTCTAATAAAACAGTTTTTTAAATAAAAAAAGTCAAATAATACTAATAAATCACATAAAAAAACAAGGGAAAAAAAAGATTCCCTCCATGTACTAACCCGAGGTTAACTCCCGGGTAGTATAGCATTACTCTTTTAAAATAGTGGAGGTCTATTGTAAAAAATGAAGGGGGGACTCAAACTAATCTTAAATTTTATATAATTTTGGGGGGGTTTAGTCCAATTTCTAAAGTTTATTAGGCTCCCATCCCATGTATTTTTTAAATTATATTTAGTGCCATAACCACCAAAAATCGTCATCAACAGACTTGTAACCATCCATCTTCCTTTCTACAGAGAATGATATATATATCTCATAGTTATTACACATGACCAACGACTAAAAAAAATTAAAACATAGGAGTGATTACAAATGAATCTTTAAAATTGGGACAAAATATATATAGTCCAAATTTTAAATAGACTAAGCTATATTGATTGTCCTCAAATTATCTGTCAAGTTTTAAAATAGTCCTTCAACTACAAACGATGTTAATTTATTGCTCAAATTTAATATCGTAAGAGTGTCAATTTAGTTCCTAAACTATAATAAGTGTTTCAATTAAATTCCCGTTAAATAATTTAAAATTTATAATTTTAATCTGTAATTCTAAATTTGTGCAATTTAATAGTCTTTTACAAGGACTTATTTTTTTTAAATTGGTATGAGAGTCGAGTTTTCATGTCATTTTTAGCTGTAACTCAAGTTGAAATATATATGAGTATAAGGTACACCGAAGAAATTCACTCAAAGAATTTTAACAACTCTACGCCGCAACAAATAATTATAGAACAATATAATACATTAATAAGGTTACTTAAAAATAGTGTAGAAAAAAAATGTAAGTCATCAATTGAAGTAAGACACCACCAAAATAGTATAAAGTAAAAGCATTAATAACAATGAAAGAAGACCAATAATGTTTGTATATATATATATATATATATATATATATATATAGAGGCCCTCTCCTGTAAGGACTCCTTATGGTGCAGACCCCGGTACATACCATTTTTTTAAAATAGTAAAAAAATGAATTTTTTGATGAAACTTCATGGATATGATCTTCATGGTGAGAAGATCATCTCCAATTTTTTTCGTCGAAAAATTCAATAAAAAAACCGTTGAGATGAGGTGATATGTAAAAAAATAGTATAAATACGCATTTTCAACCGTTGAAATGTTGGCGATCATCTCACCCACTTTTTGATTGAATTTTTTGATGAAACTTCATGGATATGATCTCGATAGTGAGAAGATCATATCCATGAAGTTTCACCAAAAAATTCAATCAATAAAGTGGCTGGCGCCGACCCAACATTTCAACGGTTGAAAATGCGTATTTATACTATTTTTTTACATATCACCTCATCTCAACGGTTTTTTTATTGAATTTTTCGACGAAAAAAATTGGAGATGATCTTCTCACCATGAAGATCATATCCATGAAGTTTCATCAAAAAATTCATTTTTTTACTATTTTAAAAAAATGGTATGTACCGGGGTCTGCACCATAAGGAGTCCTTACAGGAGACTTTCTGTATATATATATATATATATATATATATATATATATATATATATATATATATATATACACACACATTAGTGGTGACCCATGCGATGCTCGGATGCAACATATTTTTTAATAATGAAACAAACTTGTGAAATTATATTTAGAAGTTACATATTTGTGATCTTAAGCTTGTCTGTATACATGAAAAGTAATTAGTATGTTCAAGCCTAATCACTTGAAGATAAGTTTAATGTCCAGAAAAAACATATATTCACAATACACGTCCTAAAAGCCTAAGTTGAAAATTAATAATTACATGACATAAGAGTTAATTACATTTACAAATGTTTGCAATCATTATGTATCTATTTTTTGCAAGCATGACAACGATATATGTTTTTATTAGAAGTGTTTATTTTTAAAATAAATGATATTATTTTAGAAATAAACACTTCTAATAAAAAAATTTATTAATGATTTGATATTTCTTTAATTTATTTATTTTAACTATTAATTAGGGAATCATAAATCTAGACACGACATGAAAAGATATTATCAATTAATTTATGACGATGTAACTTATATTAGTTTTTGTTATTACATGTTTAATTGTTTGAAAAATATTAATTACTCAATCAAACAAAACATCACACATAATTATAGTAGGTTCATACCAACATTTGAAATGATAAAATAAATAAAAATAATAGATAAAAATTGTGAATTACTCAATTCGAATTTATTGATAGAAAACAGTTACTCTTCAGTAAGAAAATGGATAGCCTACTTTGCAGTATTTGTTGTTTCCAAACAAAAAAAAGTGAAATATTCTCCAAACTCATCTAAAGTGGGTTTGTCTAAAAACATAGTACACATGGAATAGAAAATTGATCATGCTTTAGAATTTTTCTTACAAAATAATTATGTACCCGATACAAACCATAACCAAAAACATAATTTATATACCTTCTCTATTACTTTGTATAAAAAATGTTAAATTTAAAAAATTATAAATTCAGCATTGTAATGTTTGTAAATTATATTAGCATCGAGAAAGGAGTATGAATGCACCCCGATGAACTAATAGAAAATAAAACAAAAAAAGAAAAAACTATCATACTTGAGTAAAAGTAAGAAAGTAAGATAGTTGATTGAGAAAGAAATATGTTTCTTCTATAAATTAATCTAAGTGCTAGAAAACTGAGACAAATAAATCATGTCAGTTTGTAGTTTATAGAATATGGCATAATACTGCGTTATCTAAGAAAAAAAATAAACATAATGATGTAAGAGACCAAATTAAAAAAAAAAATCCATGCCTACAAAATGAAGGAAGCAAAATACTGGGAAGATAATCAAATCTGTAAGAATTAAAGACGTAAAATACATCAATTTTCTTTGAAAACTGAAGCCTGCATCCCTTACCTACAAAATAGATTTAAACTCTCTAGCTTAATTTACATGAAACAAAATAAGATTCCCATTGTCTTAGCTAAGGAGTATCTCTTGAATCCATTAAAAAAATGAAAACTACTTGTGTAATGAAGTAAAAGCAAATAAAAGAAGCCTAGATTTGCACCGGGCTCAGCCCCATTTTGGGTTTATTGTCTATCCTACGCACTGGTGCTCCTCCCACTACTGGCACTAATCTTAATGACCTGTTCGCACCTTCTTCCGCCGTTGTACCACCCAGTGGAAAGCGCCACAACTCTATTTGAGATACAGTGAAAGTTACAGAAAATGCACGTTAATCTTGGAGATACAATAAAAGTTATATTCGGGGGGTGAAAAGGGTAAAACGGATGAGATAACTGATGATGCTAGAATTAGCACCACCAGGTAAGGTGTTTTCAAGCCCAATCAAAGAACAACAATGGCAGCATAGTTACGTAAAAGGTAGGAGAATGAGATGAGGAGAAGACGATAGAGCACAAGAATATAAGTGGTTCAGCCTAAATTGGCCTACGTCCACTGTGTGTGTGAATAACCTCACTGTAATAAGGCACTGATGGCCATGGATACAATCTCTCAAGATCTCTCTCTCTACTGTGTATCTAGACAGAGTTTCAGCTAGGGTTGTATATCCTGGATCCTTTACAAGGTAGAGGATGACCTCTATATATAGTACCTAGGGGGTGTAATGTACCCCCCATGCATGTAATGTGCATGGGTGTGGTTGCCTCACAAAATGGGAAAGCCATCTGTCACTGTCACATGTAGAGAATGATGATGTAATATTCTCCCCACGTGTGGGGAATAATCTTGTTATAACTGATTTGTGTCCACGTGCCCTTATCCAAATGTCAGCAGATGTTCGGCTATCGCACCTGGTGTACGACCTCGGCCTGGGAGAGGCCGAGGTTGGTAAGTCCAGTTGCTCGTTCAGTCCGAGGTGACCATGGAGGTCTCGGCTTAATCCTAGCCGAGACAATGGACAAGGTCGGCCTGATCCGAGGTCGAGTTGGTGTGTTTGGAGCATCGACTAATGTTTTGATGAGGTTGCTGGTGGCTTCTTGCAAGCTCGGCGTATGTTTGGCCGAGGTTGTCATTCCAAGGTATACGAGAATGCTGCTGATCCTTTTGATGCATGCGATGTCCCTTCAAGAGGTTGGTGGTAGTCTCGGCCTGGGCCGACCTTGCTATGGTCGAGCGCTGATGCCGCATGCCCAAGGCTTCTCCAATGTCGGCTACGATCTCGGCCGAGGTTGGTGTCTCCGAGCCGAGGTCACACTTGGGGCATATCAATCATCCCCAACCCTTAGTTACATGTGAAAGCAGGTGACTATGGGGTTTACCACTCCGAGGTCTTTCCAATATGAGCCAATATTTATTTAACACTTGTCCAGTCTTGAAGTATGGCTTTCTTGGCAAGCGTGTGTTGTCAGCCGCCCTTTGGGGCTCCCAAAGCAATGATGGGCCTTGGGAATCGCGCCTGTATATTTAAGGGTTTTGAACCCTCATTTTTCCCTCCATCCTCAATTCTCTTTCTCCTGCACGATTTGCATTCCAAGTGTTTCTCTCTCTAAAGGCATTCTCTTCACGATTCAATTGCAGAGGTCTTTGGTGGGAATTTTCTCGAGTTTTCTTCGTTTCCTTCCATTACTACTTCCTCCGGTACTCTCCGCCCTCCTTTTCCCTTCGTTTTTCCCTGTTTTTTGTGTTTTTCGGCGAGCTTAGGGATATTCAGGCGAGAACTTCATACTTTCAGGCGAACTGTATTTGCCTTAGGTTTCTTGGTTTGATATTTAAATTACCTTAGTTCATTAGCCAATCTTGTTTGTAGTTTAGGAAGCCTCCCTAAGTGTAATGTCTGCCTCTGATGCTCAGACCCCTATACCAACTTCTTGAGGAGTTCCCCTCCCTTAGGGAGAAGACTTTAGAAAAAACCAGACAAATAGAAAGAGCACAGGAGGAGGCTCGTGTCATAAGAATTCCCTATTAAACCCCTCTTCCCACCACCCCTGAAGGTGATATATCCTGATCCCTCGGAGTCTTTCAACCAGGCAGAGGTTCCTGTCGATCCTATACCAATGTCTGAGTCTGAGTCTTCCACCTCAGACCCCATGTCTGTGGATTCCTTCAAGGAGGCTATGGACTTCTCAATTCGGGAAGATCAAGCCCCTGATCAGGTCGAGGTCTCCAGCCGAGTCTCCTCTCATAACAACTCAAGCGCCTCAGCCTCTTCCTCAGAGGTTGAGATCGTTGAGCCGAGTGTGGCCATCCCACCACCACTTGACGCCATTCCTCTGTCGGCCTTCACCGGTGCCGAGTTCGCTCAGAGGTTCCTGAGTAACCCATCAACATCTGCTCCGGCCGACGTTGAGCTAGATGATGATGACGCTGAAAGTGATGTTGACGTCTCTGAGGCGGCCGAGATCGAGAGTACTGTAACTGAGGTAGACCTCCTCTACTTCAGATATATGTATTCCATTAGTCCCTCCATAAAGCAAAGAAAACCTCTGAGGGAAGAGAGGGCTTTTCACAGCCGAGACGGCAAAATATGCTTGTACGAGCAGATGTTCAAGTTGGGGTTTCGTCTGCCCATCCATCCCATTATCAAATCTATCCTTGCTTATATCAATTTGCCCCCTCTCAACTATCCCCTAATGCCTGGAGGGTCATAATAGGGTCCATAGTCTTATGGAAAGCTGTCCACCACTCAGACCTACCAGTTCAGGTCTTTGTAGGTTGATATGTCCCTTCCTCAGCCAAAAATCATCCGAGCTACTATCATTTCGTAGTTCGAAAGCCTAAACAAAAGATGCTTCAAATAACTCAGACTTCCAACCACAACTGGAAGCCGCGATACTTTTTTGCTTCTGGACCATGGGAATTTGGCCATGTGTTCCCTCGTCCATTCTGGAGCCGAGGATGCCCCTTAGGTGGGGTAAGGTCACAATGTCTGCGAGGGCTGACCCTGGCCTGAGCCCACAAAACCTTTAGAAGGTGAAAGCCCTTCAAGATCAGGGGGTACATGGTCTGTTCGTTAGGTTCGAACACTTGATGACCCCCCACTACCTCTTTGAGACAGGTATGGGTGGAAGTCCTCTTTCCGAGCTTGGTAAGCTCTTTCTATTTAAAGTTGAACCTCTGAGTTTATTTTTTTCTGATCTTCTAACTCAGATCTATTAATTTTGCAGAGCGTCCACAGGATATCTCAGACGAACTCTGGGAAATGGTTGCACCCAGCTTGACGAGACTTGCAAAGAAAGCTGGCCTTAATGATCCTCCCCCAACTCCCTCTGCCTCGAAGCCCCAAGCCACAAAGAAGAGGGCATCAGCTGATCATGCCCCTGAGGATCAGAGGTCGACGAAAAAGAATACTGATACTTCCATCCCCATCTCTTCAGCAGACACCCTGTCGGTTCGTCTAGAGCAGTTGAAGATTACTGACAGCATAGTCGGCCATAGTCTTCAGGCACTAGATGCCTTCGGCTCTACAATGACTGAGGCCGACAAGCGCTTCTTCAGGTCACTTGATACTCCTTTGTTGGTTGAGTTCGGCATTCACAGATCCATTCAGGTATGACCTCACTTTTCTTTCCAATTCCTAAGTGTAACCTCTGATTTTTCTTTTGTTCATTCCTGATCGCAAAATCTGCAGGGCCTGGCAGCGATGCACCACCTCTCTAATTGGACTCTGAGGAAGTTGCCCCTCATCCAGAAGGGTTAAGAGGCTGAGAAGGTTCATAGTTCTTTTAAATTTAGAAATCGACCGGCTGAAGTCTGAGTTGGGTGCGTATGACAAGAAGGTGAAGGGGATGGAGAAGGAGGTCTCTCGGCTTAACAAGGACCATGCTGCGGCTCTGAAGGCCAAGGATGATGTTCTGCAGCAGAAGGTCAGCTCGGCCGTGAAGGCATCCCTTCATGATGCCTCAGAGGGGATAATAGCCGAGCATAAAAGCTCTGATGAGTTTATGAGCTTCGGCTCTGAATACCTTGAAAGAGGTATCAAAGCCACTATCAAGTGGGCTGATGTCAAGGAGAGGGAGGCTGGCACTTTGAAGGCCTCTGACTTCATACGCCTTGGATTTGCTGATCCTCAGTTTGCCCAGGCCCTTCAGGAGGTTGAGGAGGAGGCTGCCGAGACTGCCACGTTGTACGGCACTGAGGTTAGAGGGGCAGACCATCATGATGACGTTGCCGAGGTGATCAACGTTGTCCAGCCTAACCAAGCCGAAGATACCAGCATCCCCCCCCCCCTCAAACCCTTAGACAATTTCTAAACATTGTTTGTAACCCCTGACATTGTAATCCCTGCACATCTATAATTTCTGAATGAACATGGCTCTTACTTTTCCATTCTTTATACTCTCTGAATATTTTTTATATCTAAATGTGTTATTCTCTGAAGAGGACCATCTTCTTTCGTTGTATGTATGTCGTGATGTTTTTGCTCAAGCTTATGCAATGGTGTTTGCTTAAAATGAATTAGTAGTCTGAGCTCAGACCTCGTCACCACTGAATGGTGTTATGAAGGTCTGAGGTTATCACCTAAGATGTTAGCCCCATTAATGAATCTCACTAAATTAATGATGTTAAGGGTCTGAGGTCATCCCATTATGGTGTCTGATCTCAGACCTCGTCACCACTGAATGGTGTTATGAAGGTCTGAGGTCATCACCTAAGATGTTAGCCCCATTAATGAATCTCACCAAATTAATGATGTTAAGGGTCTGAGGTCATCCCATTATGGTGTCCGAGCTCAGACCTCGTCATCACTGAATGGTGTTATGAAGGTCTGAGGTCATCACCTAAGATGTTAGCCCCATTAATGAATCTCACCAAATTAATGATGTTAAGGGTCTGAGGTCATCCCATTATGGTGTCTGAGCTCAGACCTCATCACCACTGAATGGTGTTATGAAGGTATGAGGTCATCACCTAAGATGTTAGCACCATTAATGAATCTCACCAAATTAATGATGTTAAGGGTCTGAGGTCATCCCTTTATGGTGTCTGAGCTCAGACCTCGTCACCACTGAATGGTGTTATGAAGGTCTGAGGCCATCACCTAAGATGTTAGCCCCATTAATGAATCTCACCAAATTAATGATGTTAAGGGTATGAGGTCATCCCATTATGGTGTCTGAGCTCAGACCTCGTCACCACTAAATGGTGTTATGAAGGTCTGAGGTCATCACCTAAGATGTTAGCCCCATTAATGAATCTCACCAAATTAATGATGTTAAGGGTCTGAGGTCATCCCATTATGGTGTCTGAGCTCAGACCTCGTCACCACTGAATGGTGTTATGAAGGTATGAGGTCATCACCTAAGATGTTAGCACCATTAATGAATCTCACCAAATTAATGATGTTAAGGGTCTGAGGTCATCCCATTATGGTGTCTAAGCTCAGACCTCGTCACCACAGAATGGTGTTATGAAGGTCCGAGGTCATCACCTAAGATGTTAGCCCCATTAATGAATCTCACCAAATTAATGATGTTAAGGGTCTGAGGTCATCCCATTATGGTGTCTGAGCTCAGACCTCGTTACCACTAAATGGTGTTATGAAGGTCTGAGGTCATTACCTAAGATGTTAGCCCCATTAATGAATCTCACCAAATTAATGATGTTAAGGGTCTGAGGTCATCCCATTATGGTGTCTGAGCTCAGACTTCGTCACCACTGAATGGTGTTATCAAGGTCTGAGGTCATCACCTAAGATGTTATCCCCATTAATTTCTGACATAAGTGCAAAATGAAGCAAGGACCACCATGGGAACTGATCTTTTATTAATAACCTCTTCATGACAAGATGGTACATTTACACAACTTCATGCAACATCATATGTAATACTTCTTTAGGTGGTCATCATTCCATGGATTAGCGAAAGGTTCTCCTTCTAGATTTTCTAGCCTGTAAGTGTCATGCACAACCTCTTTAGTCACTTTGTAGGGACCGTGACAGCTTGGGTGGAGTTTGTTTTCTTTCTGTAAGGTCTTCTTTAGTATTAGGTCTTCCACTATAATAGGTCTTGACTTCACCCTCTGGTTGTAGAATTTTTCTGCCCTGTGTTGGTAGGCTGCTTGTCTGACCTCTGCATCCTCTCTTCTTTCTTCGATAAGATCTAGGTCTAGCCTCCTCTCTTCCCCATTATTATCAGGGTCATAGGTCTGAATCCTATGAAATGTGAGCCCTACTTCTGTTGGTATGATGGCCTCTGAGCCATGTGCCAACATGAACGAGGTTTCTCCTATTGGTGTCCTTGCCGTGGTTCTGTAGGCCCATAACACAGCGTAGACCTCTTCAGTCCATCTTCCCTTCTCATCTTCTAACCTCTTCTTGATTCCATTGAGAATTATTCTATTTGTGACCTCGGTCTTACCATTTGCCTGAGGTCGGCCAGGAGATGAGAAGAATTGCTTTATTCCTACTCTTAGGCAATACTTTTCTAAAGAGGAGTTCTTGAACTGGGTCCCAATTCCTAGATGAGAGTGTTTGGGAGGCCATATCTGCATATGATATTCCTCCAAATAAATTGGAAGGTCTTCTGCTCTGTGATCGTTATCATCGGCTATGCCTCCACCCACTTTGAAAAATAGTCGATGGCAACTATCAAGAATCTATAATTGTTGGCAGCTCTTGGCAGGGGCCCTACTAAGTCAATTCCCCATACTGCAAATGGACATGGAGAAGTGATTGACGTCATAGGCTGATGAGGGATGGCGGCGAACCTCTGGCATTTATCACATTTTCTCACGTGGGCTGCAGCGTCCTTAGACAGGGTTGGCCACCAGTACCCCTGGGTGATGATTCTTTTGGCCAAGGGTCTTCCACCTATATGGCTAGATCAAGAACCCTCATGGACCTCCTGTAAGACCCGGGGAACTTCTGTGGGGTGCACACATCTGAGGAGAGTTAGCAAGAATCCTTTCTTGTACAAGACGTCTCCTACTACCGAGAACTTGGTAGCCTTATATCTCAATTTCCGCCTTTCTAGCTTGTATTCAGGTATCTCTCCCTTTCTGATATATCTGAAGAGGGGGTCCATCCATGAGTCTCCTAAGTTCAAATTGTGACAAGGGTTATATACCTCTTCTTGCTCAATGGTTGCCTTCCCCAAGACCTCGATAGGAATGGTCCTTCTAACATTTGTCTTCCTTGCCGAGGCCAACCTTGCCAATGCATCTGCGTGGCTGTTACTTTGTCGAGGAACTCTCTTCAGTCTTGCCTCTTCAAAATGTTCTAACATTGTTCTCACCCTTTTCAGATATTTGGCCATCCTTTCATCTCTGGCCTCATAGATTCCCAATACTTGATTGGCAACTAACCTTGAGTCGCTGTGGAGTAGGAGTCTCTTTAAGCGAAGAGTCTTTGCCAATGAGAGACCTGCCATTATGGCCTCATACTCGAACTTATTGTTAGAAGCTCGAAAGTTGAATCTCAAAGCGTATTCAATGTTGGCACCATCTGGAGCTGAGAGTATCAACCCCGCACCGCTTTCATTGTCACAGGAAGAGCCATCAACGAAGAGGCTCCAAATATCTGTACCTGATGAGAAGACCCCTTCAGTTATGACTCCTTTTTTAAAGAGGTACCGATCTTCCTCGTTCTCCGCAACTTGGTTCCTGGCCCAATTGGATGCGATCTCTTCCTGATCTTAGAAGATGTTTGGTGTCGTCTCTTTCGAATTTCAGAAGACACCACAGTTTTCAACACCCTCTAGGCCATTTTCTGCCTCGACCTCTTCCCATGTAAACTCAGCGACAAAGTCTACGAGGGCTTTACCCTTGATAGCCGTCCTAGGTTGGTAGGTAAGATCGTACTCCCCCAACTCAATGACCCATGTCATCAATTGTCCGGACATCTCAGGTTTATGTAGGACCTGTCTTAGTGGGGAGTCAGTGAGGACAACCATGGAGTTGGCCTGGAAGTAAGGCTTCATCTTTCTCGAGGCATGTATTAAGGCGTAAGCTAGCTTTTCCATGCGAGGGTAATTTTGTTCGGCCCCTTGAAGGGCCTTACTGTATAAATATACAGGCCTTTGGATTCCAGCATCTTCCCATATTATGGCTGCACCGATGGCTGATTCGAAGACTGCCAGATACACGTACAGTTTTTCCTCTGCTACAGGCCGAGACAGCAATAAGGGAGACCCTAAATAAGACTTGAGCTGGTTGAAGGATTTTTTGCACTCTTCGTCCCATTGGAAGGCCTTTCTCAGCACCTTGAAGAATGGAAGGCACTTATCTGTTGCCCTAAAAACAAACCTGTTAAGGGCAGCCACTCTCCCCGTAAGTCTTTGAACATCTTTGATACTCCTCGGTGTCTTCATGTCAAGTAAAGCCTTGATTTTTTCAGGGTTCACTTCAATCCCTCTCTGGTTAACGATAAACCCTAGGAACTTCCCAGCTCCTACTCCGAAGACACACTTCGCGGGGTTGAGTTTCATTCTGTATGAGTCCATAATATCGAAGGTCTTGTCGAGATCCGTTACATGAGTGTTAGCCTTCAAGCTCTTTGTTAGCATATCATCTACATACACCTCCATAGTCTTACCTATTTGCTCTTCGAACATCTTATTAACAAGACGTTGGTATGTTACCCCTGCATTTTTCAGGCCAAAGGGCATCACTTTGTAGCAATACGTCCCTTTGTCGGTAATGAAGGTCGTCTTCTCCGAGTCTTCTGCATCCATGAAGATCTGGTTGTATCCTGAATACGCGTCCATAAATCTCATGATCTCATGTCCCACCGTAGCATCCACCATCTGATCTATCTGAGGTAAGGGATAGCTGTCTTTAGGACAAGATATGTTCAGGTCGGTGAAATCAACACACATTCCCCACTTCCCATTGTCCTTGGGCACGATGATTGCATTTGATAACCATTCTGGATATGTGATTCTCTTATAAACTCAGCCTCTTCCAATTTTTTGACCTCTTCTCGGATGACATCGTATTTCTCCCTGGAATAGACTCTTCGTCTCTGTTTGATTGGCCTGGCATCTTTGGTCACGTTGAGCCTGTGACTCATAACTTCAGGGTCAATGTCGGGCATGACTGCGTGACTCCATGCGAAGACACTCAGTCTCCTCTTGAGGAAGTTTATCATCTCTTCCTTGATTTCTGCCTTTAGGGATTTACCGACCTGGATGGTTTTTTCCTGCTCGTCCTCATTGAGAATGATGGATTCTACCTCTTCTGCAGCCTCTCCCTTCTTCAACTTTGTCTCATCTCTTGGGTCAAGGGTATCAATGCTATAAGTGGTGGTTGCCCTCTTATGGGCTTCTCTTTCTTCGGCCGAGTTGAAGTAACATTCTCGCGCTGTGGTCTAGTCACCTTGCACTTCCCCTACCCCATAAGGAGTCGGGAATTTTAGCATCTGATGGACCGTCGACGGCACAGCTTCAAATTCTTTAAGGGCCACCCTTCCTATGATGAGGTTATAGGCCAAAAACACGTTCTCATCCATGACGAAAAAAATTATCTTCTTGGTCAGCCTCTTAGGCCACTCATCACCCATCCGTACGTCCATCTCATACATGCCCAAGGGGTGGACCTTTTCTCCACTGAAGCCCATCAATGGGTGGTGATAGGGTACCAATCTTGCTCTGCTAAGACCTAGGCTCTTGAAGCAAGTCCATAACATTACGTCCGCCGAGCTCCCCCCGTCTATGAGGATCCTCTGCACCTCGCACCCATTCACCCTTGTTGTTATGGCCAAAGGGTCATCATGGGGGGCTAAGATACCCTTGCAGTCGAGTCTGGAGAACCCAACTACGAGGGTGTCCATGTCTACTTTCTTCCTCTTCTGCACTGTATCGAAAGACGTTAGATTCACAACTTCAAGCTTGGCCACTGACTTGGCCTCTGCTACGTGAGCCTTCCTATCAGCTACTTCAGATCCACCTCCTGCAAATCCTCTACATATGGTGTCAACACCAAACGAGATCATACCAACCCTCTTCACCGGGGTGTTGTCATCTTTCGATGGAAGATCCGGATCGTCTTCATCATCACCTTCTGAATCATCGTCTCTTCTGGCCGGGATATTGTCACGGCATCTGTCATTTCTCCTTTTCTTAGGGTCATCTCTTCCACCCTTAGGAGCTTTATCGTCCACATACTTCCTCAATTTTCCAGATTTTAGCATCTTTTCAATCTCATCCTTCAGGGCGAAGCATCTGTCCGTGACATGGCCATGATCCTGGTGGAACTCGCACCATAGGTTTTTGTTCCTCTTATGTGGTGGGGCTTTCAGTTTCTCTGGCCATCTCAGAGTCCTGTCGTTCTTAATCTCGTTGATGATGTGCTCGCAGCTCACAGTCAGAGGAGTATAGTGAGCGAACTTGTCATCACCCGACCTCTTCTTCCCATCTTTCTTGTTTTGGGACTTTCCACTGCCACCTCGGTTCTCATCCTCATACTTGGCGGCCATTGCCTCTTCCGTATTCATTACTTTCCTTGCGGTTGCCAGGAGATCCGCCATAGACCTAGGGGGTCTTTCGCAAGTTTCCACAATAACTTCCCTTTTTGTAGACCCCCTATGAGGGCGGTCATGGCTATGTTCTCTTCATAATCTTTGACCTCCAACTTCTCTTTGTTGAATCTCTCTATGTAGTCTCTTAGGCTCTCATCCTTGGCCTGATTGACATACAGCAGGTGAGTAGTCTTCTTTTAAGGTCTCACCCCAAAGCAGAAGTTGTGGATGAATCGTTCAGCCAAGCCTTTGAAGTTCTCAATTGAGTTCTTTGGAAGGGAGGTGAACCAACTATGCGCTGCCCCTGTTAAGGTCCTAGAGAAGGCCCTACACTTCATCTCATCGGGTATCGAGTAGATGTCTGCTGTCGACTGGTACATCTCGATGTTATGTACAGAGTTAGTGCTTCCATCATACTTGGGAGACACTATAGGAGGCTTAAACTTAGCTGGGGTTGGGAAGCCCACTATCCTAGCCACAAATGGAGAGCCCTCTGAGTAACCCCTTTGTAATGGGTCCCTGCTTTTAATGAGATCTCCTATCTTCTCCTCAAGGCGCTGGATAGAGTCATTCAACGGTCTTCTGCCATCGACCTGGCCGAGGTTGTCCCCGGCCACCTCCATGGGATGGACCGAGGGTTCCCCTGCCGCGGCACGTCGACTGTTGGCCTCTTCTTATTCCCTGCCTCTTCTTTCATAGTGTCGGCCTTGGTCTGGCTGACCCTACATGTTCCCTCTCTGAGAGCTTGCTACACTCCTTGAGCTCGACAATCTCTGTCTTAGGTCACACACTGGGCCCAATCTCTCAAAGGCTGACCCTCTGCTCAACCTATCAAAGGCTGACACTCTTTGTTGAGCCTCTTCACCTCTTCGGCTGACACAACCTTGACTTTGCCGAAGAGGTCGTACAGTTTATTTGACACCTCATACGGATCCCAGCAGTCTTTCATGGCTTCTTCCGCCTCTAGATCGTCATACTTGTCCTCGGGGCAAGGGTTTCCTTGCCTCCCCAGGAGCAAGCGCCTAGGGTCAATAACGTCCCTTCTCCGTTGGGGTGTAGGCTGGTCCTTCATTGGTGCCTGGGGTGGTCCCCTGGCATCAGGATGAGGCTGAATAGCCGTCGGACTGATCATATCCGGTAAGACTCCAGGTGGCCTCATCATAGTTTGGCTGAGCTATGCAAATTGCTCCTGCATAGCTTGTTGTGTTGCAGCTAAAGACCCAAGGCTGGAGCTACCTCCGCCATTTCGGACTGGGGCAGTGCCTGACTGGAACTAGGCCCTCCACCCCCAGATGGCGGAAGAGGCGGTGGTAATTGTGGTGCCATATGTTAACACTATAGAGCTTGAGTATCAGATGAGCTTAGTACCTCAAAGGGCCCCTTTCAATAGTGAAGCAGCTCCACGCAAGGGGTGGTGCCTGGTTCACCACCAGAGTCTCCGGTGAGGTTAAGCTGAAGAAGAGGAAGAGACAGTTTCTCGTTCCCACAGACGGAGCCAAAATGATGATGCTAGAATTAGCACCACCGGGTAAGGTGTTTTCAAGCCCAATCTAAGAACAATAATGGCAGCGTAGTTACGTAAAAGGTAGGAGAATGAGATGAGGAGAAGAGGATAGAGCACCAGAATATAAGTGGTTCAGCCTAAATTGGCCTACGTCCACTGTGTGTGTGAATAACCTCACTGTAATAAGGCACTGATGGCCATGGATACAATCTCTCAAACTCTCTCTCTCTCTACTGTGTATCTAGACAGAATTTCAGCTAGGGTTGTATATCCTGGATCCTTTACAGGATGACCATAGTACCTAGGGGGTTTAATGTACCCCCCATGCATGTAATGTGCATTGGTGTGGTTGCCTCACCAATATGGGAAAGCCATCTGTCACTGTCACATGTAGAGAATGATGATGCAATACTCTCCCCACGTGTGGGGAATAATCTTGTTATAACTGATTTGTGTCCACGCTCCCTTATCCAAATGTCAGCAGATGCTCGTCTATCGCACCTGGTGTAAGACCTCGGCCTGTGAGAGGCCGAGGTTGGTAAGTCCAAGTGCTCGTTCAGTTCGAGGTGACCATGGAGGTCTCGGCTTAATCCTAGCCAAAATAATGGACAAGGTCGGCCTGAGCCGTGGTCGAGCTGGTGTGTTTGGAGCATCGACTAATGTCTTGATGAGGTTGCTGGTGGCTTCTTGCAAGCTCGGCGTATGTTTGGCCGAGGTTTCCATTCCAAGGTATACAAGAATGATGCTGATCCTTGTTATGCATGCGATGTCCCTTCGAGAGGCTGGTGGTAGTGTCGGCATGGGCCGACCTTGCTATGGCCGAGCGCTGATGACGCATGCCCAAGGCTTCTCCAATGTCGGCTACGATCTCGGCCGACATTGGTGTCTCTGAGCCGAGGTCACACTTGGGGAATATCAATAACCAAGATTATTAAAACTAGGCATATGAAGAGCAGAGGGTGAACCAACATTTTTCTTAACATTTAATCTCTCATTATACTTATAACTCTATTTATGGAAAAATATATGTAAAGCCAGCATAATGCTCTATAGTGTTTGTTCAGACTAAGGTGGGTAAAATATGTGATTTCTTACGTTCATACCTTACATTTAGGCTAACGTGGGTAAAGCGGAGATAAGTGTAGAGCTTAATAGTGGTAAGTGCTAAAAAATGAAAAAAAAAAACATGTGGCAACCCTTATTATGTGTGTGTATGTTTAAAAAAATATAGATTCTAAAGTGCCATAAAAATAAAAAAACAACATGCTAACCAAAAATAAAAGGAATATAATCCCATGTAAAAGGTGAATACTTGTTTCCAATGAACACATAAGCAAAAAATTGTGAACATACTTGAGTGAGAAATCCCCAAACCAAAAAACAAAAGGAATGAAAAAAATGAGACTGCAAACATGGATTTGTTTTCTCATAATCAACAAAGCTAGGTGTTTATACATTCCATTCCTGAAACATGGACTTGTTTATAAGTTCAATTGATTATTAATAATATATGATAATTGGTAGATGGTAAACTCTTACCTGAAAAAATGAAAATCCTCAACACAATATAGACCAATTCATGTAATTTCTAGAAATTAAAATTAAACGATAACATGGGAGACAATGTTTACCACACTAAAATGTTGCGATTGATCCTCGTGAGCATATCATGTAAACTCTTCCCCATTTTCTTCAATAGCCTGCTACAGAATTTGTAATAGAATAGAGGTCTGGAAATAAAACCACCAAAGAAACATCAGCACGTCTTGAAATATATAAATAGTGGTATCTTTATTTATTTTGCGTCATGCATATAAAAGAAAATTACTTGTTTTAGATTTGCATATTTTGTTCCTGAACTTCTAATTAGACAGAATACATGTCAAAAGAAAAAGCTCTAATAACCTTCGGTATAAGTTCTAAAATTCTAAGGGTGCACTGATGAGAAGAAGCTTTAATAATTCACCTTTTTACTTTTAACATGGTGAAAAATATTTCATCACAAACCAAACGAACCCTAAATCATAATATATTTTAACCTCCTATCCCCAAACACAAAAAGCGCATATAACAACTGGGTTTTGTTTTGAAAAAAAAAACAAGTATATAACAGGTATGAAAATAACGTATATAAATATTAACTGGGTTTTGTTTTGAAACCCAGAAACGTATACAACAAAACGCATATAAAAAAACTATGAGAAAATCTAAAAGACACCTTAGCATATAAGAAAATCTAAAAAACGGATCAACACATATTTAGACATAATTTACTCCTGATTCCCAATTTAATGTATAATAATTTGAAACTTGGTTGAATAAATTTTAGCCCAACTACTAAAATTCACATTGAATTGAATTGTTAAAATTCAAACTCATAGGGAAATTAAAAATAAAATAAGATTTGGGAAAAGTAACCATGTAAAACTACTGGAAGATTATGAGACACCTTAGAATATAAGAAAATCTAAAAAAACGGATCAACACCTATTTAGACATAATTCCCTCCTAATTCTCAATTTAATGTATAATATATTGAAACTTAGTTGAATAAATTTTATCCCAGCTGCCAAAATTCACATTGAACTGAATTGTTAAAATTCAAACTGATAGGAAAATTAAAAATAAAATTAAATAAAAAAAGATTCGGGAAAAATAACCATGTAAAGCTACTGGAAGATTATTAGGACCACATTTTTGTATAATTTTATAAACTTATTATAGTTGTATAAAAGAAAAATCAACCATTAGAAACACTAAATTCTAAAAAAATGTGTACATTTGACAAATGAAGAATCAGTAGCATGTGTATGTATCTTATTATGCATTAAAATGGCACAACCAATGTCAAGCTTATTCGTATCAGCGAAAGATAGAATCCTAACATAATAATGGGGTTCGAATTTATTTTCTGAGTGGGGTTACGGTGGGAAGTCAATTAGCAGCCTCGAGTTAATTTTTTTTGTCACCGTCATTTTTCCGGTCGCCGGGGGGCCGTCGAGAATTCCTCGACCCATCGCTTGATTTTTCCAATTGGGGGTTGAGAAGAGAGGAAGAATGAGGTGAAGAAACTGGCATTGGGATTTTTGAGCGTTATCTTTCTCTTCAATAAAACAATATATGGAGAGGCAGAGATTTAAAAAGAAATCTGTGAGAGTAGAAAAATCAACACTCAGAAATTCTCATTTCAGTGGAGAAAAGGTTGTCAATGCCCTCTTTCTTTACAGTTTGAAATGGTTGGGAGATAAAGGGAACCGTATGCCTTTTTTGTTTTGAGAGTAATTTAGGATCGAGGTTTTGTTCCGGATAATGCGCAATGTCAGTTATGGTAACTGTGTGAGAACGCCAGTATTAGCCACGTGTATTTTTTTATTTAAAATAAATCTAAATTATGAGATATTAGGATCCGCACTTTGGAGGCTTTTCAACTCTAACAACTACCATCCGTGTATATATATAAAAGTGGAGTCCCGTGCCATGCACGGCGAGTGTAACGCATTTTGAATTATTTTATTTAAATGCGTAAATTAATATATAATGATTTTCAACAAAAAATAAATTTCAGTAGTAATAAGTTATTTTCAGCAAATAAAAAATATTTATAGTAATAAAATTATATAAATGATTTTTAGTTATATAAAATTGTTTCTAGCATAAAGAAATGATTTACAACACATAAAATATGAGTTTTAGCTAAAACAAATGAATTTAATCAAAAACATTCCCAAAACATTATATAAAAATGATTTACAGGAAAAAAAATAACTTTCAGGAGTAGTAAACTATTTCATCAATTAAAAATTATTTCTAGGATTTAAAAAAAAATTGTTTTAAGCAATATATAATTATTTTTAACATATAAAAATGATTTCCAGCAAAAAATGATATCAAGCAGTTAAGAAATGTAGATATATATTGTGGTGTTAAAAAAATCTGGGATATGGGGGGTGCCCATGTATCATGATGTATGCACAATAATAAATAAAAGAGTGACAAAGATTTACGTGGTTCGACCATGAATGACCTGTGTTCCATTAGAATGATAAGAGAGTTTTACATGAGAGTGTTTCTCTAGCTTCTAAACCCCCTTTCACAATGGGGGGTGCCCCCTTTTTATAGAGTTAGGGGTTACATTAGGGTTACAAATATGGATGAGTCATATCTTCATGGAGTTTGATTTGACTCCGATAGTGCTCCTCGGTCTTCTCATTTATCAAGAACTCTAGTTGTCCTTATCTTGTTGGAGCTCCGTTCCTCCCCATCTTGACCGGGGTGCTCGCCACGTGTCATGCTATTATGTAGACATATTTTTTGCCCCCACATATATATGTTATAAAAAGTTTTAATCCTTGTGGTGATCCATGCAATCCACGTTTGGTCTAACGCGTTTTGAAATATTGTATTCTAAGATATAACCTAATAAGTAATGTTTATTAGTATTTACAAAATGAACGTATCCATAATCATGAACATGTAAATTTAAGTAATATATGGTGGAAAACACATATGAATTGAAATGAATATGAGAAAATGAATGTCAAGAATGATATTATCGCAAAAACTAACATAATATGAAAATCCAAATTAGTTAAAGAAAATATTTTTATGAAAGAAAAAAATTTGTTTTTCATATATAAAATGTTTTTTGACAATAATTATGTTTTGAAAATACTTTTTCAAAAAAATAGATTTTAAGGGTTTATTTAGAAAAAAAAACTTTATATATAATTTGTTTTCTAAAACAGTTTGTAATTTAAAAATGTTTAATATATAAAAATATTTTTTCAAAAAAAAGTTTAATAATAATAAAAAAACATTTTTATCTACTTTTTTTTAAAAGAAAAAAATGGAGAGTTTTTTAAAACCTATTTTTTAAATTAATAATAAAACTTTTTTTACAGTTTTTTTATAAAGCGAAAAATATATACATTTTTTTTCTATAAAACAGTTTATATATATAAAAAATTATTTAAACAATTTTATATATAGAAACTGTTTATACATATAAAAAAAAGTTTGTTAAAAATTGTTTACATATAAGCACTGTTTTAACTATTTTTTCATATATGAACAGTGTATATATATACAAACGTTAAAGAACGTTTTAAGTGTATTTTTTTATATATATTACTGTTGTATATAAAAAATCTGCATTTTTTCATTTTATATAAAGCAGGTTTTAAAAATAACATTTTTAAGATAGTTATTTATATGTTTTGATAAGTTTTTTAAAAAAAAAATATTTTTAAGTGTCAAAACACGTGAATCTTTGGTGGATCATAAATTCAGTAAACTAAAATATATGAAGTCAAAATAATTATTATTTAAACATATTGTCATGATTATAATAAAGAAATTTATAAATATTTCATAATATAAGTTTCCTTTAAAACTTACAATGCACTATAAAGTAATTTTTATGACATATTTTAACTAATTAAAATTTATAATATGAAATAAAACTTGCATTAATTGACGTATATAGAATTCATAAATAAAAACTCAATTACGATAATCTTAACATCACCAAGCTCGACAAATTAAAATACGTAGTGTCCGTACTTAAGGAGAGTTGTAGAAGGTTAGTGCAACACTCGGATACACAACATTATTTTCAAACCCAAAAGAAATGGTTAGAAAGCTTCTTTAGTTACCATGTCTATTATTTTCCAAAAAGAAATGCTTATTGCACTATTAATATACAACTAAAATACAACCAACACTAACTACACATACATGAGTGTATTTTTCCTTGTAAATGACACTTAAAAAATAATTAACAGTAACTTCACATATCTTAGTGCAACACTCCAATACAAAACATGTGCATACATTTCTAAATAAATAATTACATTTAAGATAACTGCCAAAATTATTACCCATATGCAAACCAAAAAAATATTACTCATGACCCGTGCAACATGATAACCAAAAACTGAACATAGGTAATATACCAACATGTGCGAAATCACCGTTCTCACCGTTATCTCACCAAAAACCGAACACTCGTAAGCCGTGCAAACATGGCCAAGTGAATTTGGCAAACTCTTTTAACAAAGTGAATGTGACAAACTCTTTTAGCAAACACTACACCAAACGGTGTAAAAGTGGCAAACTCTTTTGGCCAAAAAACTTGAAGCGATGTGGTGGAAAAACTTGAAGAGTATGTTTAGTGTGAGTATATTTTTTTTCCAGTATGTTATAGTGTGATCATGTTTAGTGTCGGTATTTTAGAGAGTACACTTTAAAGCTTTAGAGCGTTCAGTGTGAATATGTTTATGGTTCAGAGCTTCGGTTAAAATAAAAAGAAATAGAAAAAATATTTATATGTCATTTATATATTCAGACCATTTATATGAAAATAAACATGAATGAACCAAATAAAGCAGTACAAACCATAAAACACCCTGTATGTACATCTTCTTCTACCCCACGAATGATCTTGGATATGAACCCATGCACCATAAAACACACATGTTGGCATATGTCTAAAAAGGACACAAAGAGGATGAAAAAAAATCAAATGAGGCCATAAAGAAAATATGGAGAAAGGTGGGTGTTGAAAAAATAACATACTGTGATGAAAAACTGGATTGCTTAAACTTTGCATATAAATAAATTCAAATATCCAATAAAGGATACAAAATATGGATGATGATGCTTTATCATAAATAAATTTAAACATTTAATAAATATGTGGAATAAGTTTTTTATGATTTTTATTTACATTGCTAATTAATCTACTAATAAAAAAAATAATGGAAAATCTTCCACTTCTAACGGCTAAAATAAAAGTTAGTACTAAACGCACACGGTAGGAAGCTTCCATGACTTCATAAATTTTAAAACATACATTTACAGCATACATTAAAAGACTTCAAAGCTTCAACATGTACAAATTATTATAGCCCAATTAAAAACTATTATAACCCACCTTCCTATACAAACTATTATAACCCACAGCACCTATAGCCACATCATCAATAGCCATTTACAGCCCCTGACCTGTCCGGAGTGACCAACACAAAACGTAACTGCCCGGAGTGGCCAACTCAAAACGCTTGAACAATAGCCCTCTTAAAAACATAAAAAATGCAGGAGATCTAACGTTTGCGCCAGAGTGAACAAAACGCTTGATAAGTTTGTGCCGAAGTGAACAAACTCAGGCCGGAGTTACCAAATCTAAAACCAAAGGCCGGAGTGAGCACAGTCTGGATTTCATTGTCACGGGGGGGGGGGGGGGGGGGGGGGACACACAGGCTGGAGTTCATTAACATGCAGGGTATTGTTTTTAACACACAAATAAGCACACGGAGTATTGTTTCATTGCATAAATTAACACACATAGTATATATAACACAGAGTATGGGAAATAAACAAACTAATGTATGTAACAACTATGTGGGATAACACCATAACTGTGATTAGTTATTTATACTCAACTATGAAGAAAAAGAAAATCCAAAAGAAACCACTCAAAAACTGAGAGGCGGAGAGAGAGGACTATGGAAAACAACCAACTGGAATGGAACATATTTCTACTCAAAGTTAGAGGATCTAATAAGGAGAGAAAGATTGTGAGTATGAGAGCGGAGAGAGGCCTGCGTATTTTTTTCTTATTAGGGAGGCTTGAATACAAATGCAAGTATTACGGATTTAATGGGTGAGTATTCGGAAGTTACAAATTTGATGGCAGTTTTGGAAAGAGACGTGGATACACTGGTAATTGAAAGTTACCGATTTAATGGGTAAGTATGATTTCTCGAATTTATGTGGAAACATCTTACGTAAACACGTGTATTTGGTTGATTAAAAAAACTCAAAAATCTGAGAATTTAGAATTGAGGTTTTGGAGGCTTTTGGCCAACCTACTACATACGTGTGTACATATATATATATATATATAGAGAGAGAGAGAGAGAGAGAGAGAGATTTATAATTGTTCTATTAGCTAGAATATATATCTTTTTGAATATATTCTAGCTAATAGAACAATGAATCTTAGTAACTACTCACTGTAACAATTATAAAGGGATCGTTGAAAATTAAATTAATCCTATAATTAAGCATTGTAAAATATTATAATTAGCAATATTTTTTACTAATGGATAAAACTAAAATCATAGAAATAAATAATGTTAAAATGAATTTAAATGAATATTTATTTAAGCAATTATGATTAAGAAGCCTTGAGGAAATGAAACATATTCTTCTTGAGAATTTTGCAAAATTAGAAGAAATTAATTTTAATGAAGAAGAAACATATGAAATGAATATATTGATGAAATTAGTTAAAGACGAAACGAAACATAATGTTGGATATGAAACTACTCTTGAATTGAGTCATAGATATGAACGTACTTTTCAAATTTTAGGATAACTTAAATGAAAAATTCGGTAACATATTGTAATTATAGAAGGCGTACTGGAGGGTATACTTTTTTAAACAAAGTGAATTCATTAAACAGGCTAACACCTACAAGTGAAAATTTCATAGCAATAAATGAAGTCTTTTTTAGGGAAGTCCAGTTAGAACTAATCAGAGAAGTACTAAGATCGTGGAAAAATGGATTGCATCATGTTTTGAATTTGAATAGTAGATGTTCAAATGTGGAAAGCTTTATGCATTGTATTGAGCATAGTCTTTTCGAAAGAGACGCAAATTTGTATGATAACTTCATAGAAAATAATAAGATGACTATAAGGCAATAATCTACTCCAATGTCATTTCTTAATAAGTTTGTAAAAATTATAAAAGAAGAGTTTATAGGAAATAAATGCTTTGAAGATAAGAAGATGGGAATATGAGAGAGAAAGTTAAAATATAAATATTTGTAATATGAATTTTTTGGAGAACAATATATGTGAGTTGTAACAACCCCCATTTTCTCACGTAAAGGTTGGCCAGGAACGATACGCCGAAGATGGGACTTGCGTGTCAATTAGAACCATTCACATCATCAATATCATATAAAACACATATTAATAGACCGTAATTGAGTTAAATCAATACTCCAATAATAATGAGAATCCAATCAAGCATTAATTGTGTGATAAATCCAACATAAAAGTAAATATATCAAATCGACATGAAGTAAATAAATTTCGGGCTTATGCCCTATAAATATCCCAAAAATAAATAAAACACCTAAACTAAAATCAACAAGTCTGGAAAATTTGATGAGCAAAAGGAGACCGCAAGGCTAATATGTTAACAGCCCTGCTATCCCCCTCCAGGAGACCTAAGAGGAGAAAATATTTAAATTTCGGTAAGAGCCCTAGAGTTGCAAGAATTAACTTATTCAATTTAAAGTGCAATAAATATGGTCGATTCAAAGTTAATTTCTCCCATCGTCACTCACATGCGATTAACATCACCCTTCAGCTAAGTGTGATATTACCCGCATCCAAAAAAGACCTGAACTAATATATGACAACCGTTCTAATTTAATATTCAACGCATCAGCTATAATCAATTGCTAAAGCGAAGCCGACTATATTCAATTATCAAATCTCAAGGTATCCTAGTCTTATATATCTTGTGAAAGTGAGATAAACATCTATTATGGACAACATAGTAAGAGTCTTGTAATTTACAGTCTACATTCTTAGACACATTAATTAATCTCAATATATATATATATATATGCGACACGCAAAGGCATATGCTAGTGATGTCTCGTTCGTGCTCTATCGACAAGTCTGAAGGAAATCTCTATCCAAGTCAGACATCACAAAACACACATAAGTGGGGCGGTAGCTATGCATTACACCAGTTCACGACCCATACCTACCGGTGACAAAGGATCCCAGCATCTACACCTACCTCTCGAAGATGGCGTTGCTACATAGTACCTATAAAAATGACTTACACAACGCCTAGCCCACTTGTGCCGACGTGTGCTACGGTCCCGAACAACCGAAACCCCAAGCCGATAGGACTGTCCATGAACATTGATATGTCCACACAGATAAATATAAATACGTATTGTTATTACCATATACTATGTTTAGGTAATTACTTTATAATTACCTAAAGTATCCAGCATGATGTCCACAAATATTCATCCATTAATAATTGACCATCTAGTTAATTATTAATCCCTTTTTCTTTAAAAGATTATTTAACCATCTAGTTAAATATAATTTCCCAATTAATATATGCACCTTGCATTTTTAATAAATTCATCGTTGACCCAAACACAGTCCCACCAACTCGTATGGACTTCTAAAAATATCCTGGAACTAACCTCGGTCCCAACTCGCTCCGCCCCTAGAACTGAATCGATTCGGTTCCTTGGCCGGATCGATTTGCTTCCAGCCGAATCGATTCACATGCAGGCTAAATTGATTTGAAATGGCATAGTAGCCGAGATCTGATAGGTTTATTTATCACGAGATTTCTTAGTTCTTTCCTAAGATCCATTCCAATTGTAAATTCTTTTACATAATCATATGAATAGGTCCCTACTACTTAGTTACTCATCTTAGAGTCATAAATTTAATATATTAACATCATTTCTTTTCCACATTTCCTAGAATTTTTATAATTAAATCACCATCCTTAGCCCAGATTTTCTACCACAATATCAACTATGTATAAATCAGATTTTGGGGCATATAACATGGGTTCGAAGTCACTAACTTCTAGATTATAAACATGCAAAAAAAAATCTCTACATGTGAATAAAAAATGAAAATGGAGATTTCATAATGGTCCGTGGGGGATACTTATGAGAAACAAATTAAAAAATACTATTGTTCTTGCTAAATGAACCCATGCCTTCAAAAGAATAACTTCCATTCAAGAAGAAACAATTGATGTAATAAATGGAGATAACAATTATGAAAGCCTTCCACATTAGGGTATTTCACTCTTAAGTTTGCTTATGAAGTCATTAGAAGATCTAGGCCCAGCTTAAAATTAGAAGTTCATTTGGAGCCCCAATTGTCCATCTAAAACTAACATTTATATATGGGAAGTTTTGAATGATGTTGTTCCCACAGATGTGTCCATTCAGAACATTAGCATTAGATTAACATCTAAATGCAGAAATTGTGAATCAGATATTGAATCCATTGGCCATTTGTTAAGTACTTACTCTATTGCTCAAGAAGTTTGGCATTTCTTTGGCAGCAAACTCAGCATTAAAATGAAATTTGAGAACTGCATTTCCCTTATCATGTCTTGGTGGATGTCCATGCCATCAAGAGATCATCAAGCTTTCATCCTTTTTAATCTCCCTAAGATAATTATGTGGGAGCTTTGGAAATCTAGAAATTTAAAATTCTTTGAGAGTATTACTGAGAAACCAGTAAATATTATCATTAATGTTCTGAGATCTTTAACTGACTTGGGTTCCATTCATGTGTTTAAAGATAAGTGTAAGAGTGAAGATGAATTTTTTATCTCTTGGATTAGGATGAGAATCATTCCACCTAAATTTAATCTGATGAGATGTGTGTGGTCTAAGCCTCTTGAAGGATTTTTTAAACTGAACATTGATCGTATATCCCAGGATAATCTAGGCACTAGTGGTATTGGTGGTGTAATTAGGGATTTTAAAGGCATATTCATTGCAGGCTTTAGCATAGCCTTAGGGTTAACTCCTCTATCTATGTTGAGGCCAATGATATTCTTGAAGATCTTCAGTTATGAAGGAACTTCAATCTTTATCTTGAAAATGTGTTGGTTGAGTCTGACTATAAAATAATGGTTGATTTGATTTTAAAGAGAGGTAAACCTCCTAGGGTTATTAAGTAGCAAGTGGACAAGATATCAACTTTTCATCACCTTAAGATTTCTCATTATCGGAGAGAGTTTAACACTATTGCAGGTGGCTTAACTTCTAAGGAACCTTCCTCACAAATGTCAGAATTTCATGGATATTTCTACTCTCTTCCAAGTATAGTTAGAGGTCATCTTCAAATGGATAGATTAGGGATCCCTCAAATTAGAAAGAAATTTTTTTAATGGGATAAAATCCCAAATTTTTTTCTTTCTTTATCTGTTTGTAAAGGGGATGTTTATAAATCCCCTCTTTTTTAGCTTTAAAACTAGAGTTTTGGGTTCAACCTCTACTTTTCTTTTGTTAAAGATATTTCCTAGTACGACTTGATTTTTGATAAAAAAAAAAAAAAATTTTTTTTGGGGGGGGGGGGGGGGATGTGTATTGTCCCACTTTACTAAAAAAACCTAAGGCATTTATCCTCAAATTTAAGATGTCAATTATACTAGATTTTTGGGTTAACAACCTATGTTTCAATTAATCCTCTACATCCATAAGATTGATTCCTAACATCCAATCCCCAAATTATAACCTAAAATAAATTTTTTTCATGAAGTTTACTACGATGAATCAAGAGTCACATTTAATGTTAAATTAAGCAAGAAAATTCTTGCCTGAATACGCGGTTGATGAATTTCCCTTTCAATCTCCCTCTTCAATTCCTTGTTGTGGCTTCTTGCCTTCTCTCTCTTTCAGGGGTGTAGGCTAGGGTTCTTATATGTAACCTCCAAAGAGTTATTAAATCTCTTAATATAGGTGATTAGCTTGCTAATCTCAAGTTGGGCTTATTTCCTAAGTTTTGGACCCCCAAATGGGCTCGAACCCATAATTAGATTAGCTAAAAAGTCTCCCAACTTGTATACCTATACTCCGGAACCATTTATCAAGGTTTAAAATACCTAAATGAGCCCATATGACTTACAGAAATGTGTCCCATTTATTTTATGGTCAATTTACAATTAAGTCCCTTATTTATAAATTTTCAACATTTTAGGACAATTTACTGTTAGGTCCACTTATTATACCACCGACTTCTATAAAAAAAGAATTAGTGGACCTAAGTGTTTAAAATTTGTCAAAATTCCTTTAGTGTTTGAAATTTGTTTTCGAGGGACCTAAGAGTACTTTCCTCTTATTTTATTAACAATTATATTTATAATCGAGTCGCACAATATAAATTTATTATCTACTACACATGCGATTATTTTTCATTGTAATTATTAGCATAAAAATATCAATTACACATGATTACGACATAATAACAATTTACTCTTTCTCAATTAATAAATAAAATTCACCGATTTTATTCAATTTCCAAGAATTTTATTTTATTCCAAAAATATAGTTTTATTTATTCTAGAAAAATACGAGATCTTACATTCTTCCCCTAATAACAAAATTTCATCCTCAAAATCTAGAAAAGTATGTACCTAATTAAAAGAGTTGGTGATATTTTTCTGCGCGTGTAGTCTTCCCTCTCCCAAGTTGACCCGTCCTCTTGATGGTGTTCCCACTTCACCCGAACTAAATGAACAACCTTGGATCGAAATCAGCGCTCTCGACGGTCCAGAATGGCTATGGGTCTCTCCTCGTAAGTAGCGTTTGGTTGGAGCTCTGTCTCATCAATGTCGATGTGCTAGTACACTATCTTATCTCGAAGGAACCTCCGTAATTCAGATATATGAAAAACATTGTGCATCTAGTGTAAGTGGTTCAGTAATCCCAATCGATATGCCACGGACCCAATCCTTTCAAGAATAGGAAATGGTCCCACGTATCAGGGAGACAAATTCCCTTTCTTCCCAAACCTCACCACTCCCGTCATGGGAGAATCTTTAATCAAAACCTGATCCCAACATCAAAGGCTAAGTGTTTCCGTCCCGTATCCACATAGCTCTTTTGTCTATCTTGGGCAATCCGTATCCTGACTCGAATCATCTCTACCTTCTGTGAGGTTTCCTGAATGAAATCTGGCCCAAGTAACTTGTTCTCTCCCACCTCCAACCAGCATGAGGGTGAACGAAAATGTCTCCCGTAAATTGCCTCAAATGGTGTCATCCCAATCGTGAACTAGTAGCTGTTATTGTACACAAACTCCACTAAAGAAAAATACTGCTCCCAACTCCCCTTAAAATCTAAAATGCACATCCGTAAGATGTCCTCCAATATAAAGTTCACCCTCTCTGCTTCCCCATTGGTTTGAGGATGATATGGGGTTCTCAATTTTAACTTTGCCCTAAATCCTACTGAAAGCTCCTCCAAAAGTGGGACACACACATCCTATCCCTGTCCGACAAATTATTAATAGATGCCCCATGAAACTTTACAATCTCTGTGAGGAAAAGTCTAACGTACTGCTCGGAGATATAAGCTGTTCAGACCGGTAAAAAGTGAGCCACCTTTGTCAGTTTGTCGACGATCACCCAAATGAAATTGTGCCCCCTATGTGATATAGGTATACAAATGATAAAGTTTATGGAGATGCTCTCCCATTTCCACATTGAGATCTCCAAAGGCTGTAACACACCTGCAGGATGCTGATGGTCCACCTTCACCAGTTGACACGTCGCATACTTGGACATAAAATCTACTTATGTCCCTCTTTATCCCTGCCCACCAATACGGACATCGCATGTCGTGGTACATCTTATCCCCTCCAGGATTACTGTAAAATACGAACTGTGAGCCTTATAACGGCTCGCCTCAACTCCTCGTCATTTGGGATAACTAATCTGCCCTAGAATCTCAATTCACCATCCGACCCAATGGAATAATGTTTCGCTCCCTCGGCTAACAATTGTCTAACTCGCTCCTGGAAAAGTTGATCTCCTCCTCATGACTTCTCCACCCGAATAATAATCTCGGGTGTGATGGTGAGTACTTCCATAAATGCACGATTCAAGTCGTCATCCCTACGAAGTGATTTCCACTTCACCTTCCACACTGTCGCTAATTTCAACATCGACTTGCAGCTCAAAGCATCCGCTACGACATTCGCCTTCCCCGGGTGGTATTGAATGTCAAACTGATAGTCTTTCACAAAATCTAGCCATCTCCTATGCCTCATGTTTAACTCCCGCTGCTTGAACAAATATTGTAGGCTCTTATCGTCTATGAATAGCTGAAACTTCTCCCCAGGAGATAATGCCTCCATACTCGCAGTGCAAATACCACGACTGCTAACTCCAAGTTGTGGGTGGGTTAATGTCCCCCATCTGGATTAAGATTTATTGAAGCATAAGTTATCGGTCTCTCCTCCTGCATCAAAATACATCAAAGTTCCCTCAAGAACGCATTTATGAAGACCTTATAATCTATCGCTAACTGAGGTAGTGACAGAACCGGTGTTATAGTCAATCTAGTCTTCAGCTCATCAAATGCATACTGGCACATGCCATCCCATACAAACGACACTCCGTTCCTTCTCAAATTTGTTATGGGCCCGACTATCTTGGCGAACCCTTAAATGAATCGATAGTAGTACCTGCGTACCTCAGTGGGTGTAGTGGGTTATCGCTACTCTATCACTGCAAAAACCTTCCTTGGGTCCACTAATATCCCCCTCTCAGACACAATATGGCCAAAGAACTGCATCTCTCTCAAATAAAAACCACATTTCTCAAACTTAGCATATAACTAGTGGTCCCGTAGTGTCTATAAGAGTACCCGTAAATGATGCTCGTGCTCTTTCGGAGTCCAAGAATAAATTAGGTTGTAGTTAATAAACACTATGACGAACTGATCCAAATAATCTTAAAATACACGATTCGTCAAATCCATAAAAATCGTCGGTGCATTGGTTAGCTTAAAAGGCATAACCAAAAACTCATACGACCCATATCTCATAAGAAATGTCATCTTCGAGATGTCCTGCTCCTGGATATTCAGCTGATGATAACCCGATCTCAAGTTAATCTTCGAGAAATACGCTGCACCCCACAGCTGGTCAAATAAATCATCAATGCGGGGCAATGAATATTTATTCCATATGGTGACCTTATTCAACTCCCTTTAGTCGATACAAAGTCATAATTATCCCTCCTCCTTTTTCTTGATGAAAAAAACTGGAGCACCACACGATGAAGTACTCCTCCTAATGAACTCCTGTCTCAATAACTACTCAATCTAATCACGAAGATCCCTCATCTTTAGAGGAGCCATCCTATACGGTGTACGCGCAATGGATCTGGTTCTCGTAATCAAATAAATTATGAAGTCTATCTCCCGACTAGGTGTCAACCCTGGGATCTCCGCAAACGCATCTAAAAATTCTCTAACTATTGGGATGGAATCTAGTGATACCACGAACTCTGGAGAAGTATCCTCCTCAATATAGTATAAGTGCATGCTCGACCCACCCTAGGGTGCGACATCACAACCAAGTACATTTCTTGCCCCGAAACGACAGAGACGATGGACCACCCATAACAGTCAACATATGCTCTGCATGTATCCATCCAGTTCATCCCTAAGATAACATCATACTCATGTATATCAAGTAATAGTAAATCAGCTACAAAAGTGAGTCGTTCTATCTCAATTCTTATACCCCGACATACTATATGTATGGGTTCACATCTACCCATTAGTGAATTGTGCAGTACGATATCAGAAGCAAATTCTATCACCCCAGTCTCACGTGCAAAACCCATGCTAATAAAAGAGTGAGATACCCCCGTGTCAAATAAGATACAACCTACGTGTCCAAAGATAGGGAACTTACCCTCAACTGCCTGAGCTAGAACTGGCCTTTCTGTGGGTGCAATGTGATAAACTCTATCGTACTATAGTGGCGGTTGTCCCTAAGGTGGGGCGACGGGTGCTGGAGCGGCTGGTGTAGCAACTCTCGGAGATGGTAATGGTGGGCGCTATCCTTGTGGTGCCCGATGTCCCCTTTTACCTTCCTTCTCCCGAGATGCCTGATTACCCGAGGACATCGCCTCGTCGTATGGCCATTCTCTCCACAAGGGAAATAATTCTCGTGAAATGGGCATCGCTCTGCCTGTCGGCCATGATGGCCTCAACCCTACTGACTTTGACTCGGATGGCCTCTGTGCTACTAAACCTGCTAGACCTTTCTGGATTTCCCATGGCCCTAATATCCCTGCCTATTTTTATCATCAACCTTATAAATCTCTTATGCTGATCTGCGACTGAAGTACCATTAAACTACTGGGTTTTGGATCCGCTATTCCCACTCGTCTTGGACTACTAGCTCAACGACTCGGATCCATGTCCTTTCTCTCGTTCTTCTGGATGGCCCTAGGATCCTAACAATGGATAAGTATAGCATTCATCATTTGATTATATGTGCTGAAGGTCGGGTTACCCAAAAGATCCTTTCTAATGTGCCAAGCTAACCCCGCTATGAATCTGTCCATCTTCCTTTATTAGGTATTCACATCTTCCTTTACAAAGTACGAAAGGGTCGATAAGCCAAAAAAATACCATGAGTGCACTGCCATGATGGTAGGTGTTCGTCACATACTCAAGGAAATCCATGGGGATAATGACCTGAGATGGAACAAAAAATTTAAGGCCCTAACAAACTTAAGGGATAAAATAAAGTATTGCGAGTTCCATGAGGTTCACAACCACAACACGAAAAACTGTATAACACAAAAGAACGAGATCGAGAGCTTGATCAAGCAAGAAATATATTAGGGTACATAGGCAGAGGCGGTGGTACTGATCATAATGACGAGCAAAAATCCAGTGATCAAAATCCCCTTGCAGAAAGGTTGACGAGAAGAAAAGAAGAAGAGACGACGATTCGAAAGATGATCCGTGCCTTCCCAAGAGACCCAATGAACATGTGCATGAGTTTAAAATGATCTCTTTTGGGTGTAATTTCATTACAGGTGGAGATGAACCAGCGAAGAGAAAGGCCTACCTCAATGAGGTGAAAGTTATTGCTCATATCACACAGATCAACCTGATAACTGACGTGGATATCGTGACACCTCGTGCCTGCTCTCATCTGATGGCTCCTCTTTGGAGTCATCTGAAAGGGGATCAAATTTTTATTAGCTCATAATAATTTACAAAATGATTAGCATAAGAACTTAATTACGTAAATGCGCAAATAAAAATGCAACCATCCTAAAAGTAGGGCTCTATATCAAATGATGCTACACTGAAATGAAAATCTCGCACATATCCTATAGGAAACTAGAACTCGATGCTTTGATACCATCTGTGACATCCCTCCTATAAAAATAATGGGTGGCCATCCCGCTACCAAAATAGCGGCAGTCTCATATGGCTCATTCTTAGCATCATTGTTATATAATTAATTATATTACTAACCACTTATTAGTTTAACAAGTAGTGTCAATTTATTCTTGTTATTACATGAAATCTAAAACCATCCATACATAAACAATATGAAATAATACTAAATGAGAAATCACATCCAACAGAAGTTTAAATGCATAATATTAACTAAGTGCCGAATACAAATATCCAAAATGAAATAAATAAACTGAACATCACTAATGTCTGAATAAAAGGCAAAATGCCAAATTGATAATGGATATGGAGCCTAGTTTAGGAAGTAATAAATGAAGGGACTAAATTAAAACTCTGTTAGCCTCCACATCTGCTGCAGTTACGCATCCCTGTAACGAATGATCATCCATAGTGTCCCTGTGGCTGGACACTTAAAAGTTTTTAGAAAATATTTTTGACACGGGCCAGAGCCCAAAACATTTTAAAAATATTTGCAAGTGATTTAAATGAAGTATATAAATATGAAGTAAGCCTTCTACATTTAAGCCGGTGTCACACTCTAGCATCTACATCTTAACCCACCTTGTTACACTACCCCGTCTAAAAAGTCCCATGGTAGATCTCATGAATACACCACTCTAACATGAGTATTGTCAAAGATTTATTACTAAGCTAGTTTGCCCATTATCTTATTTAATTAACTCATTATTTATCATTGCTGTAACTTTACTCTAGTTACTTCCAAACATTCACACTTAATGTATTAAATATGTATATAATTTATCGCTGTATTATATACCTCTAGATACCCTGTAAGAGTTACACATATAAAATCACTTTTTATGTGTTAAGCCCGTATATGAATTATTATACTATTATATACGTAAAGGACATACCACAACAAGCACACATATGTCGCGTATAATTATAATCCCCCAAGTAAAAGCTCGTCAGAGGTCCCCCAAGTAATAACTCATTAGAGGTCTGTCTCTAAAATGCTATCATCACATACGCATAATGACATCATCATGGCTACCGATGGTCGAAATCTCACACCGACTCGATGAAATCGCAAAAGTATTGAAGGCGGCCATAATCCTTCATTAGTGAGTCACAACCATAGCCGTAATTACCTCACTTCGAACTTCAAACATCATGAGGGCACATGTGTGGCACTATGACATGGGGACTATACTCACCCTGCATTCACTAGCCGGGGGGATCACCCACATTGTGCAACCTCCACTGATAGCACTAGAGGGGTATGTTTCATAGAATTATCATACAAAGAGATATTATCATCATTCTAATATATATATATATATATATATATATATATATATATATATATATATAGTCTCTATACCCGTATATTTATTTTAACACCGTTCCGATTAAACCGTGCCTGTCACTCAAAGCATTAGCTTAATTACTACGAGTCTATATCCCTGAGACTCTTGCACATATTAATTCTCACTCATTACTATTTAAAATAGTAGCATCACTTCGCTAAATCCTCGAACTTACCCAACCAGGCTGTAGGTCAAATAAATCAAGAATTAACCCACCCAGTTCCTTCATAAAATTAATCACAAATTTATTCTCGTATTGTAATCACTTCCCATTTTAATTACCCACTCAAACTAGGTAATATAATTCTTTCCAAATTATCCAGCAGTTTTTCTCATCCTTACTTTAAAATTTCTATTGGAAATCCTCCGAATTAACCCATGAATTAAATAACAAAGCTAGAAGTGTCAGGTGGTTCAAACCGATTTGTCCTAACACCCAAACCGGTTCGCTCAATCGACCCAAACAGGTTCGCCCCCATATCTGAACCGATTTGCTGTACTTGACTATGAGCCATTTTCTCCAAATTTAATCCAAACTTCTTTAATATGATACCCGACTTCTATTAAAACACAAACAATGTAATGGGAACTTATAAATCATCCTAACATCAGAGATTAGAATAATATTAATGATTGAATCAATCAATTGGTTTGTTTTCAAATTTCTCCACCAAAAACCTAAGTTAAGTCCACAAATCTGAATTTAGATTTAATAAATCTCTACACCTCATCAAGGTTAAACTTCCCAACAATTATAATTCATCTAAATTCATGAATTCATCATTTAAATCAATTGAACATTGCAAGAGATAAATTAAACCCCCAAATCCCCATTTTGTGCGAAAAAGCCCTTTCCAAAATAGTTTTCTACACCTACTATGATATGAACACGAATTCCACACATAAAATTTACACCAATATAACCTATTACCTTATACGATTCGTAAGTTTTGAAATTCTGTTGGAGAAGATAAGTTACTTGTCGATTAGACTCTCCAAATTCCCCTTTTCTTATTCCTTCTTCACCTTCCCCTCTTCCTTCACTTGGTTAGGATTTAGAATTATGTTTAGGCCATCTCAAACCTTAACCCTAGATTAAATAGTCTTAATCTCAAAATTACTTTCATGGGCCAAACCCAAATGACTTAAACATTCTCGTGTGAGCTCGATCTAGTCTAAAAAGCCTTTGGAACCCATTACTAACCCATACTCAATTTTGTCTATTTCGGCCCATTAAGGACCAACCGTGCACTCAAAATCCCCACCTGAATTGTTTAACATAAATTTCCTATTTTAACCTTTAAAGTAGTCTCCCGTCATTCCCACCCATGACGACGTATTAGGATTTACTATATTTTATTTACTACACACACTTAGTAAATTTAATACATTAATATTAATCTTAATCTCTCCAATTAATATTAGATAATTTCACAACATTTTGTTATAATTTAAATTATTGCAAACATGTAATTTAAAAAATGTCAGAATTAAATAAATTCCAAATTATTCAAAATACGGGGTGTTACATACTCCCTCTGTAAAGGAATTTCGTCCCCCAAATTCAAACATACCCGCGTCGAAAATCTCGGGATATTACTCTCGCGTATCATCCTCTCACTCCCACATCGACTCGTCTGCATTATGAGGTCCCCACTGAACTCGAACCAAGGGTACTACATTTGACCACAGCTTACGCTCACAACGATAAAAAATAGCATCTGGTCACTCCTCGTATGAGATATCTGGATGCAAGTCTATCTCCTAACATGGTATATGACAATAGTCCCTCTCGCTCCTCTGATATTTCCTCTGCGACGACACATAGAACACATCGTGGATCCATTATAGATGCTCCTGTAAACCTAGTCTTTAAGTAAATGCTCCCACTCTCTCAATTATTGGGAAAGGCCCAACATACCTCAACGCAATCTTCTCTTTCTTCCCAAATCGCATGACTCCTTTCATAGGAGATACTCGTACCAAGACCTGATCCCCTATCTCTACATCTATGTGTCTCCTATCTACATCCGCATAATTCTTCTGCCTATCCTGAACTATTGTATGCATCTTCGAATGAGCTCGATCTTAGCAGTAGTTTTTGGAATCATCTTCGGTCCCACAAACTTGTTATCCCCTCCTCTAACCAACAAGTGGGTGAATCACAAGGCCGTCCATAAAGTGCCTCAAATGGTGCCATGCTAATGGTAAAATGGTAGGAGTTATTATGAGCAAACTCTACCATTGGAAGGTACTCCTCCCACCCTCCCCCAAAGTCAAGTATGTACCACTTGAGCATGTCTTCTAACATCTAATTAACTGCTCAGTCTGCCCATCCGTCTGTGGATGATATGACGTACTCAATTACAAATCAGTGCCCATAGCCTCCTGAAGGCTCTGCAAAAAATGGGACACAAAAATCATTTCATGTCGAACACGATATTAACAAGAATCCCATGTAATCTCATGATCTAGGCTCTAAACATCTATGTGTACGGTCTCGTCTCATAATCTATACAAACTAGTAGGAAATGGACCACCTTGGTCAATCGATCCATAATCACCCAGATGGAGTCATGACCTCTCTGCGATGTTGGTAGCCCAGTAATAAAGTTTATCGAGATGATCTCCCACTTCCACACTAGAATCTCAAGTGGCTGTAATAAACTTGTCGGTACCTAGTGGTCTATCTTTACTAACTGGCAAGTAGCACACTTCGAGATAGACTCTGCTATGTCCGACCTCATCCCTAACCACTAATACTGCTTGTGCCTATCCTCATACATCTTATCTCCACCGGGATGTGCCACAAACCTCATCCCATAAGCCTTGATCATCATCGTGTGTCTCAGATCCTCATTCTCTATAATCACAAGCCTTCTGTTGAAGCGTAATCCTCCCTCGAAAATGATTGAGTAGGACTCCACCCCATCTGTTAACAACTTTCTCACCCTGTCCTGATAGAACTGGTCCCCAGCATGCGCTTAGTACCCACATAAAAATCTCGAGTGTGATAGCCAAAACTGATGTGCAAGCTCTGACGACGTCGTCATCATGTCGAAGCTTACCTCACTTCGCCTTCCAGACCTCTGCTACCTCTCCAGAAAGCCGTCGGCTCAATGCGTCTACCACCACGTTAGCCTTCCCAGGATGATACTGAATATCAAATTGGTAATCCTTTATGAAATACAACCATATCCTCTGTTGCATGTTTAGATCCTTCTGCGGGAACAAGTACTGTAGCGACTTATGATCCGCGAATAAGCTGAATCTATCACCCAAAAGACAGTGCCTCCAAATCCTCAAGGCAAATATGACCGCTGTAACTCAAAGTCACGTGTGGGATAATTCTTCTCATAAGTCTTAAACTTACGAGATGCATTATCTATAACCCTATCCTCCTGCTGTAATGCACCCCATATCCCTACAGAGATGTATCTGCGAAAACAATGTACTCCCCTCCTCCCCTAGGTAGTGAAAGCATGAGCGTTGAAGTCAATATATCCTTTATCTCATCAAAATCCAACATACAATAATCATCCCAAATGAACGGTACCCCCTCATGAGTCAGATTAGTCAATGGACTCGCAATCTTTCAAAAATCCTTTATGAAGCGGAGATAGTATTCGGCCAATGGTAAAAAGTTTCAAACCTCCATCGGTATCGTGGGATGTCCCAACTCCCTCACTGTCGATACCTTACTTGGATCCATGAAAATCCCCCTATATGATACAATGTGCCCAAAAAATTTCACGTCCCTCGGCCAAAATCGACATTTATCGAACTTGGCATACAATTCCGAGGTCGCCTCTTCAATACAATACAAGTTAATTGTCGGCTCTCCCTTTGGTATAGGCATCGCCACTAAGAACATCTCCTACCCCGGAATGAATAATACGATAGTCATCTCATAGCAATCTACCATTGCCCTGTACTCAGCTAATAAATCCATGCCCAGAATGACATCATACCCCTCCACATCCAATACTAGTAGGTCGAATGCTAAAAATAATCTCCCCACATATATCGAGTGAATAAGGGACCCGCTACCCATAGGTGACTCTACATACATAAGATGACTATCGGCTGTCTCTAATAGACTGACTGTGTGTGCAAAACTAGTGGCTGTGAATAAATGTATAACTCCCGTTTCAAACAATACTCTACCATCTGTCCATGAATAGGAAATGTACTTGCCATTATCGGCGGTGCTTGCGGTCCCTAGGGTATGGAGGCATCCCAAACATTATAGACATGTCCATACTATAACTTCCCCTACTGCTGTGAGGCTAGTGGAGCTAGTGCAGCCGGTGGTAACTACACCTGTTGTCCCTGCTGAGCACCCTGTTGTAGTCCCCTATCTGAGTGTGTAAAGTTCCTCTTCTGATGACACAACTCTCCACACTTATAGCAACGACCAGTGAAGTCTATATGCCTTTTGCTCTAGTGACCCTTTCGGGGTTATCCCTTTCTCTGAACCTAATGGTCCTGGCCCTACTGACCACCCCCACTGTTCCCTTGGACCTGGTAACCCTATGGAACCTGTTACTGCTGAGCATGATGAGGACCCTGATGGCCTTTTCTAAACCCACTAACCTTTGGCCTAAATCCTACGGATCTAAATCTCTTAGTCGGATCTCCATCTCAGAAATCCTTCTCGGGCTGCCTACTCACCTGCTGCGATTGTGCCCCACTTGCACCACTTCCACCTGTCTTCCCACTCTGGATGGCCTCTTTCGTTTTCTTGCTTCCTTCCATATGGAAGCGATGGTCCTGGGAATGTAGTAGTGCGGCATTGACGACCTCAGTATAAGTCTTCAATGTCGGATTACCAAGCAAGTGTTGTCTGACCCTCCAAGTGAGTCCATCCATGAACTTCAGCATTTTTTCTCCTCGTTATTTACCTCATTCGGGCATAAAATTTGCCAAACGAGTAAATTCCTCCTCCTATTTCGCTACGAACCTATCTCCTATGCCACCTCATTAAATTTCCTCCTTATCTCTATCTGAATAATTAAAGGAAAGCGCTTATGGTTGAATCGCCCCCAGACCTCAGTGATCATCATATTATCTCTCCCCTCTAAGGTGGTGACCGACTCCCACCACTGTAAAGATGCATCTACTATTTAAATGTCGCCAAAATATGCTTCTGAGTGTCACTGAACTCAACCATACAGAGGTGATGCATCATATTCTTTTTCCAATGACTAATAATAACTACATCTAAGATACCCTGAAACTACGATGGGTTACCCTTCTGAAATGATTTCCTCACTCTCTACCAATCAGATGGACACGGGTGGGACTGAACGACTAGTGCCACTGGCTATAGTGGCTGAGTCTGTGGAAAATGATGCGCTATTGTAGTCATCACTGCATTTACTGCCTGGGCTATGGTGTCGACCACCTCTACCCGCATAATATTCCCCTGTCTGGCCTCCTCCCCAATGCTTGCTCTCATGTAATGGGT
Organism: Sambucus nigra; assembly: GCA_949130495.1. Lineage (NCBI taxonomy): Eukaryota > Viridiplantae > Streptophyta > Magnoliopsida > Dipsacales > Adoxaceae > Sambucus > Sambucus nigra. The sequence continues at coordinate 147,840,557 of OX422213.1, forward strand.
CCTCTTTAGACATTTGAAAGGGGATTGAGTTTGTATTAGCTCACAATAAAATAAAAAATGATTAGCTAAAGAACGTAATTACGTAAATTCGCAAATACGAATGCAATAATCCTAAGAGTACGACTCTATATCAAAGGATTCTACGCTGAAACACAAAAATCCACACAGATCGTATAGGAAACTAGAACCTGATGCTCTGATACCATCTATGACACCCCGATTATCAAAATAATAGGTGGCCAACCCGCTACCAAAATAAAACGGTATTCTCATATGGCTCATTCTTAGCATCACTGTCGGATAATTAATCAGATTACTAACCACGTATTAGTATATCAAGCAGTGTCAATTTTAATATTGTTATTACATGCAATCTAAAACCATCCATACATAAACCATATGAAATAATACTAAATGATAAATCACATCCAACAGAAGTCTAAATTCATAATAATAACTAAGTGCTAAATAAACCATTGGTCACCATATATATAATACAAATATCCAAAATGAAATAAATAAACTGAACATCACTAATGTCTGAATAAAAGGAAACATGGAAAACTAATAATAGAGATGGAGCCTAGTTTAGGAAACAATAAATGAAGTGTCTATATTGAAACTCTGCAAGCCTCCACACTCACTGCAGCTACGCATCCCTAGAACGAATGATCATCCATGGCGTCCCTATGGATGGACACCTAAAAGGTTTTGAAAAATATTTTTGAGACTAGTCAGAATCCAAAACATTTTAAAAATATTTGCAAGTGATTAAAATGCAGTAAATAAATATGCAGTAAGCTTTCCATATTTAAGCCGATGTCGCACTCTCATGAGATTTACCCCTTACCTCTCAATTATTGTGCACACCTAGCATCTACATCTTAACTCACCTAGTTACACTACCTTGTCTAACTAGTCCTATGATAAATCTCACGAACACACTACTCTAACCAAAGTATTGTAAAACGTTTATTACTAACCTAGTTTTCCCGTTAAATTATTTAATTAACACATTATTTATCATTGATATAATTATATTCCAGTTATTTCTAAACATTCACACTTAATGTATTAAATTTGTATATAATTTATCACTCTATTACATAACTCTAGATACCCTGTAAGAGTTACACATATATAATCATTTTTTATGTGTTAAGACCGTATATAAATAACTACACTATTATATACGTAAATGATATACCACAACAAGCACACATATGTCGCGTATAATTATAATCCCCCGAGTAAAAACTCATCCGAGGTTCACCGTGTAATAACTCATCAGAGGTATTTCTCTAAAATGCTATCATCACTAAAAGGCATACTCACATTATCTCGGCTACCGGTGGTCGAAATCTCACACCGACTCGCTAAAATTGCAAATGTATTGGAGGCGGACATAGTCCTTCGATAGCGAGTCATAACCATACCTGTAATTACCTCACTTTAAACGTCAACTCTCATGAGGGCACATGAGTGGATCTATGATCTGGGGACTATACTTACCCTGCATTCACTAGCCAGGGGGATCACCCATATAGCGCAACCGCCACTAATAGCACTAGAGGGATATGTTACACAGAGATATCATACACAGAGATACTATCATCATTCTAATATATATATATATATATATAGAGAGAGAATAATATATATATATATATATATATTTTAATACCATCCTGGCTAAACCGTGTCTATCGCTCAAAGCACTAGCTTAATTACTACGAGTCTACATCCCCGAATCTTGCACATATTAATTCTCACTCGTCAATATTTAACTAGTATCATCACTCTACTAAATCCTCAAACTTACCCATACAGCCCGTACGTCAAATAAATCAAAAATTAACCCACCCAATTCGTTCATAAAATTAATCACAAATATATTCTTATATTGTAATGACTTCCCATTTTAATTACCCACTCAACCCAGGTAATATAATTCTGCCCAAACTATATAACAAGTTTTTCTCATCCTTACGTTAAATTTTTTTATTTTAAATACTCTGAATTAATCGACGAATTAAATAACAAAACTGGAAGTGTCAGGTGGTCCGAACTGGTTCGACCAGACTCCCGAACCGGTTAGCTCAACAAACCCAAACCAGTTCGCCCAATATCCGAACCGGTTTGCTATACCTGACTGCGCACCCTTTTCTCCAAATTCAATCCAAACTTCTTCAATATGTTTCCCAACTTCCATTAAAACACATGCAATGTAATGGGACACAAATATGATAATTCCAAAACTTCTAAATTATCCTAACATTAGAGATTAGATTAATATTAATCAAGGTTCTAAAAAATGCAGGGCGTGATCGAGGCGTGGAGGCTAAGCCTTAAGCCTTACCTTAGGCATAAAAAGGCGTGAAAAGTCGTTTAGGCCTTCTTAATATATTTTAATATTTTTTAACCATAACAAGGCTATTAGAATAATAAAATTGTGCATATCATAAAAATATGTCTGAATATATGTAAATTAAAATACTATTTGATTATTTGGGATGAGATAACGGTCCGGTTAGTAAAAGAATTTTTTAAAAGGCGATATCGTTTCACTAAAGCATTGTTGTTTTTATAAAAAAGTGCGCCTTAAGGGTTTTATCAAGAATAGGGCGTAAAAAACTTAAGGCGGGGTGTTTCTCCCTATCCTTAAGCCTAGGCGGGTTTTTTAGAACAGTGATATTAATGATTAAATCAATCAATTGGTTTATTTTCAAATCTCTCCACTAAAACCCTAAGTTAAATCCACAAATCTGAATTTAGATTTAATAAATCTCTACACCTCATCAAGGTTAAACTTCCCAAATTTTATAATTCATCTAAATTCATCAATTCATCATTTGAATAAATTGAACATTACAGGAGATATATTAAACCCCCAATTCCCCTTTTTGTGTGATAAAGCCCTTCCCATAATAGTTTTCTACACCTACTATGATATGAACACGAATTACACACTTAAAATTTATAGAAAGATAACCACTTTCCTTATACAATTCATAGGGCCTGAAATTTCGTTGGAGAATGAATTGCTCCTTGAATAGACTCTCCGAATTCCCTTTTTCTTCTTCCTTCTTCACCTTACCCTCTTCCTTCACTTGGTTAGGGCTTAAAATTTTATTTAGGCTGACTCAAAACCTTAACCCTAGATTAAATAGCCTTAATCCCAAAATTAGTCTCATGGGCCAAGCCCAAATGACCTAAACACTCCCGTGTGAGCCGAGTCTTGTCTAAAAACTCCCGGATCCCAATTACTACCATGGGTATTCAATTTTGCCTATTTCGATCCATTCGGGACGAATCGTGAACTCAAAAACACCATTTGAGTTGTCTAACATAAATTTCTTATTTTAACCTTTAAAGTAGTCTCCCATCATTCCTACCCATGACAACTGTTGATGTAAAAAATTAGATTATATCTAATTTTTTAATCACAGATAAAATAAAATGAGACAAAGAAATTTTAAAGTGGTTCAGCCTTATAAGAATGGCCTACGTCCACTGTTTCTGTTATTGCTGACTGTTTGGGAATTCTCGATTACAAGTTTTATCCAGAAATTCCGGTCCATCCACAATTAGGATAATACAATGTATTGATAGCCCTAAGGCTGTAATGTGAAAGGGTAATACATTCAATGCCCCTTAAGCGTATACATCTGTATGATAAAAATAAGCATTTAATGGGCAGTCAATCTGTTGGTTATCCTGCTATTAATGCTTTGTTCGAGGGGCAGCTCGGACCGCCTAAGCTCCTCGGTACTCAAAAGTTCCTCGGTACTCAAAAGTTCCTGATAAAGTTCTTGTTGGTCGGAGCGTCTGAGTTGATCGGGGAAGCAGAGTTCCTCGGAGTCAAAGTGTTGTTCGAAAGTGCTTGTTGTTGCCACGCAGATTGCCACATGTCTTCACTCAATTGAGCCATGTCAGCAGACTAAATTTGGTATTAACAGAAGCCCCCAATGTTTCATAGTTCGAAATTTGAGGAGTGTGGAATATTCTTTCTCAAAATATGGCGGTTTTAAATGGTCATCCTGAAATTTAGGAGTATTTTCTTTTGTATTTATTTATTCTTCCAATTTCGTAGAATCGGTCTTTTTTGAATTATCTAACCGCTTCGATTCCCGCACCCTTTTTGTCTTTTTAGCCGTCGTTAACGTAACCGTCTCTTTTTGTAATAATTACTTTTACCCTTTCCCAAGGCAAAGTATTTAAACGTTGCAGAAAATCCCATCGTCTTCTACTTTTTCAAATTTGTCTCTTTGAGTTTTCCATCGTCTCTCTCTCCTGTGCGTTCATCTCTTTCATCATTTGTTGTCAACAGACTCATCCCTTTCCTGTAAGATTTTCTTCTTTCTCTTTGATTTCCTTCCTTCATCATGGTTTAACCTGTAGAATCGATTGATAAGTTTCGCTCTGATTTCTTTATTCCCTCATGGGTTATTTTGGAAGAGCTTTCTGAGCCTTCAGACTATTTTCGTTTGGCTGAGGGACATTGGTTCCCCAGTCTCTTTGTCGCTGAGTGTGGCTTTTCTTTTCTCCCAAACCCTCTATGTCTGGAATTCTGTCAATACTTTGACGTGGTTCCTGTAAGAATAGCCCCCAACACGTGGAGAATAGTTAACGGTGTTTATAGATTAAATCAAATTCATGGAACTCGTATAGGAATTCCTGAAATTATGTTTTGTTATAGATGGGCTGTGGGCGATAATACTTTTTATTTAAAAACTAAGTTTTTAAATAGAGCTTTAGTGGTCAATCTCCCAGATGCCAATAGGGACTACTTTGAACACGGAGTTGTTATGAAAACTTGGTAACACCCTCCATTAACTGGAGTTGATGTTTACCAGGGTCCCAGATGTCCTCCCTATGGCAATGGGATAGGTTGTTTTTATTTTATTTTCAAAATTATGCTTCGTTTGTGTTTGATAAAATGTGCCACTGATATTTTAATTTTGATTTATTTGCAGTTGACAACAAAAGAAAATCTCTAAAAGAGGCAGACGTTAATATAAGGCATTTAAAACTTATTTGGAGTTTGCATCAGACTGTTGTCGATGAGCATATTAGGCCAGCTTCATATTTGCTGCAGTACAAGAGTTACACCTCCTCTTTTACTGCTCGTCCTGTGATAAGCGATGCAGAACCAATACCAGCCTCTACAAGTTCTTCACCTGAGTCACATATTCCTTTGAGTGAAAGGATAAAGAAAAGAAGACCTCCTACCCTTTTTGAGAAATCTGTCTCTGGTGCTGGAGAGGCAAAGAGAAGTAAGCTTGATGTCCCAGGAGAGGGGACAAAGAAAATTAATGCACCTCCTTCGGCTGCTCCTGTGAAGGTTGTCGAGAAGCCCCTAGTGGCCCCGAGCAAGGTTGCTGCTCCAAGCGAGGTGATTGTCATTTCTCTGAGTAAGACTACATCGTTAGTCGAGAAAGTTGATGCTCCTCTGAGGAGGCTGAAGAAAAGCTCCTCTATTAATTTGGCTGAATCCATCTCTCAGTCCCCGACTAGTGGTGTTCCCACTTTTGTTCCCCCGAGCTCTGCTATGAACTCGGTGAAGACTTGGATCATTCCCGAGATCCAAGGTATTGAAGCAAACCTTTCTCGGGACACGATTACCACATTAGCATCTCGTCATATTGCTTCTATAAGTCCTATAGTCTTAAATTTTCGTTCTTTCCTTTTTGTATTTGTGCACTGACTTGCTTTCGTTTTCTTTTCACAGTTGGTGAGCTGTTTTAATACAATTCTGAAGAAAGATGAAGCTATTAAAGCTTCAAGCTCCTCGTCTAGTGTAGAGGAAGCTTTGATGGGCCTGGCGCAGTCTCTGAAAGATTCTCGTCAAAAATATGATGATGATAAGGCAATTTGGGAGAAGAGGCTTATCTCGACCGAATAGGAAAAAGCTCAGGTTATTGAGGTCTCCAAGGGGTTGGAGAAAAAAATAAATGATTTGGAGGAGAAGAATAAAGAGCTCGAAGGGAAGCTCAAAAATGCCGGGGAGCTTGAAAATAAGCTCAAGGCTGCTGAGGAGGAGTTGGGTCAACTTCGGAAAGTAAGTCGTCAGAAGGAGGAAGTTGAGAATAAATTGAAAGCTACTGATGATCTTCTTTTCGAGAAGCTTTCCTCGGAGAAGACAAAGAGGAAATTGGCTGTCAAAAAATCTTTCAGCGCCGGCTGGGATAAAGGGTGGAATAAAGGTTTGGCTTCCATGATGTCGCAAGTGGAATATGGAAGCCTCAAATACTTTAAAGATGGATGGGTCGCTGCTCTGCAAGAGATGAAAGTTGATGAAAATTCTGAACTATTTCAGCGACACATCCCGGCCCCCCCTCCAACTCCTGAAGAAGAAGAAGAAGAGGATGAAGCTGCCTCTGAGGAATCTTCCATGGTGATAGGAGATCAAATTTCTCATCCCCCAGCTATCCATCCCACTGGCGATGAACTTCAGCTACCCGTTACTTCATCCGAGCAACCTCCATCACTTCTCGAGTAACCCTCTGTTCCATCCGAGCAACCTACCTCCTCGTCCCAGCCTCCCGACAAAGTTTTGGGAGACAAGGAAAAGGTGTAGAGTTGTTCGGATTTCTCTCTATTTTATTTTTCTTTGTCAAATGTAATTCTGAACTTTGTACTTCTCCTTTATGATGTAGTAAAATTTGAACTTTTGTTTATGCATACTGTTTATTCTCTTCTTCATGCTCTGTTTGTACTCTTATTGATTATTGCTTTTTCTTCCTTTACTAGTTTCTGGCCAGGATGGAATATTGTCTGCTCATGATTCAAAACTGTTAAGGCAATGCAATGAGTATTTCAAAGCTGGTCATACAGACATGAGTGCAGCTCAAATCATTGACATCCTCGGTCAAGGTGCTTCAGAGCAAGTAATTGAAGCCTATCAGTATTTGAAGTGCCTGCTCGACCGTGCAGTGGCTAATAACGTAGCATACTATGATATTATTGAAGATCTCCAATGCACTCTTGAAGAACTTCAGCAACAATATAAGGAATCTACTGCCCTTTTTCACGAGGGGTACGAGAAGAAGTATCAGCAAATCAGTGCCGATAAGGGATACGATAAACGGTTTGCTGCTTATGATGTGAGGGAGAGAACTTTGAAGGCTGAGGTCGAAGAGCACATACAGATAGCTGAGTTGTTAGAGCAAGAAAATAATAACCTACAAAGAGAGGTGTCTCAGTTGAAGTCTGCAGCTGCCACCTCAAATGCTTTGGTCCCTGTGAACGACGAGGGAGTCTCTTTCTTGGAGGTCAAAAATGCCAACCTGAGGGATGATTTAGAAACCTTGAAGAGGTCTGGCCCTTCTACATCTACTCGAGGATGAGCAAGATCTCCTCGGGGATGAGCAAGAGCTGCTCGAATTTTTGTCGAGGAATAGAGAACTCAATCTGGTCCAGAGAACCAGGCCTTCCAACTGATGGCAAAGAACCAGGCATTGGCTGAGATGTCTAAGAAGATCAGGAGTCTGGACGAGCAGCTTTCTGCGCAGAAGTCTATCTTGGAGAATAAAGAACTCTTTATAAAAATCTCCACGACCAACTGGAAAGATTGACATATCAATTCCACAAGCAACCCAGAGAATTCTGGATGGCTGGCTACAATGAGGCTCTCTACCATTTGGATGATCGTATCCAAAATGCAAATAATGAGGGTTATAAACAGGGATGGTTGAATGCCATAGGTGTACTGCAACTGGAACAGGGTCATTACCTGTGGGATTACCATAATCCTGGGCTGCTTGACCTACCAGTGCCACCATTCAAGCTTGATATGAGTTGGATCCCTGCTCGGGCCATCCCTCGGTGTTTGATTTCCACATACCTTGGCGATCACAATCTCCGTTCCAATGTTGAGATATCTCATCCCGAGCACCTACTCGATCGACCATCTGTGATGAACATCAGGATGCTTAAAGATCTAAACTTCATAAATTCCCCTTATGCTTTAAATAATCCACCTGCTGGCGAGGAACCTGTTTCAAAAGCAGAGGGGAAACCATAGAATAGGAATCTTGATGTAATAAATTTTTATTTCATTCTTGATGTATTTTGTTCTACATTTAATGAAATAATTTTATTTACAAATCTTGACTGCCATTGTCTTGTAATCATAAAACACTTTACATCTGTGCATATATATCTGTTAAAAAGATAATAACATTGTGTTATTTGTTGATCAACTGGAGTTTGTTAAAACTTATTGTCGACTATCTTGAATTTGTGGTAATCATTTGATGACTAACCAAAATTGATGATACTTTGTTTCTCGACCAACTTTGTAGTAATTTAAAAAGTCACGAGTATAAAAAATTTTGCTCGATCACTTTCTCGTACTCATAAAATGTTTCCGACCAACCAAGGTCGGTAAATTTTTCTTCTCGACCAACTACAGTTAGTGGGTTTTTATACCCAATCAACCATAGTTAGTGTATTTTTCTTACCGACCAATATTTGGCACTTTTTGGAATAGTTTTTCTTCCTAACCAACCTTAGTTGGCATTTTTAGGAATAGATTTACTTCCTAACCAACCTTAGTTGGCATTTTTAGGAATAGATTTACTTCCTAACCAACCAAGTTGGCATTTTTAGGAATAGATTTACTTCCTAACCAACCTTAGTTGGCATTTTTAGGAATAGATTTACTTCCTAACCAACCAAGTTGGCATTTTTAGGAATAGATTTACTTCCTAACCAACCTTAGTTGGCATTTTTAGGAATAGATTTACTTCCTAACCAACCAAGTTGGCATTTTTAGGAATAGATTTACTTTCTAACCAACCAAGTTGGCATTTTTAGGAATAGATTTACTTCTCGACCAACCTTAGTTGGCGTTTTCGGGAATAGATTTACTTCCTAACCAACCTTAGTTGGCATTTTTAGGAATAAATTTGAGTAGTCCGAGTTTTACTGAGTAGTGTGTAGCACTAGTATTCCGCAAAAAAAATCCAATAAAAGGAAAGAACTGGGCAGAACATTGTCACTTTATTCATACTGATGAAATTGCATTACATGAGAGTTTACATTACTGATAATATTTGCGCAGGTGTTCCGCATTCCATGCATTCTTAAACACCTCCCCCTCTAAAGTTTCTATTTTGTATGTCCCTGGTCGAACAACTTCCTTAACTCGGTAGGGTCCATGCCAGTTTGCTTCCAGTTTGTTATGCTTTTGAATCACCTTCTTTAGCACATAGTCTTCTTCTTTCAGGTCGCACTTCTTCACTCTCTTGTTGTAGAACAAAGATGTTCATTGCTGGTAAGAAGCATTTCTAATGGCTGCTTCTTCCCTAACCTCCTCGAGCATGTCCAAGTCTAACCTTCTCATTAAATCACTGACAGGGGAATTGAAATTCAGTATTCTGTGTGTTGGGAGACCCAATTCGGCGGGTATAACAGCTTCACTTCCAAATGCTAGCATATATGGAGATTCCCCTGTTGCAGCTCAAGGAGTAGTTCGATAGGCCCATAGCACTGATTGTAGCTCGTTGATCCAGTTTGCTTTCATGTTATTCAGTCTTTTTTTCAAAATATTCAGCAGCGTTCTGTTTGTCACTTCAGTTTGTCCATTTCTTTGAGGATGGCCTGGTGCCGAGTGGATCTTTAAGATATTTGACTGATGACAATAGGAAGCGAACTCCTCGTTGTCAAATTATGTTCCATGGTCTGTGATGAAGGCATGAGGAAGACCATATCGACAAATGATGTTCTTCCAAATAAATTGGTACACCTTGTCATACGTCATATCAATGAGAGGCTCAGCCTCAATCCATTTAGTAAAATAATCCACAGCGACCACGAGATACTTAAATCTTCCCCTTGTCATCGGCAGTGGCCCGACCAAATCTATTCCCCATATGGCAAATGGCCAAGGGGAAGTAATGGGTGTCAATAATGCTTGGGTAGTTCTTCGAATGGAGGAGAAGCGCTGACAATTGTCACATTTTTTGGCATAGGCTATACAATCAGCTCTCATCGTCGGCCAGTAGTATCCTTGAGTCATCATTCTTTGCAAAAGTGTCCGACCTGCTACATGGGATCCATAGGACCCTTCATGGACCTCTTCAATCAAATCTTTCACCTCGGTGGGATGCACACATCTTTGCAAACCTGCTATAATTCCTCATCTGTATAGTATACCATTAGTCAGTACATAACGAGCAGCCTTAAACTTCAGTTTCTTGGCTGCAAGTTTGTCAGTTGGTAATTCCCCTTTCTCAATATATGCCCTGATGGGATCCATCCATGATGACCCTAAATCGAGGGTATTAAAGTTCATCGTCAGATCTTCATCTATACTCCGACCAGCTAAAACTTCAATTGGGATTGTTCTTCGTAGCTTGGTACGAGTAGCTGATGCTAATCGAGCTAAGGTGTCTGCTCTTGCATTCTCCATTCTTGGAATTCTGACCAGCTGAATAGCAGCAAATTCCGACACCAATTCCTTTGCCTTCGCATGATATTTGATCATTAATACTCCTTTGGCTGCATATACTCCCATCATTTGATTTATGACCAATTACGAGTCACTGAAAATAATAACTTGTTCTGCCCCCATGGTTTTTGCCAAACTAAGACCTGCAATCATGGCTTCATATTCAGCCTCATTATTCGAAGCTTTGAATTGGAAACGTAGGGAGTATTCCATGTCAACCTCGTCCGGACTGTTCAAAACTATCCCTGCGCCACATCCTGTAGTGCAAGATGAACCATCCACATACAGACTCCATATAGGTAACTCGTCTTCAAATTTCTGATCTGACAGAGTTCCTCGGTGGAAAATTTGTTGCTTCCTTTCACCATCTCCTGATATTTCTTGCTGTTCGTCTATCATCTTTTCTTGCCCTTTTACCAACCTAAGCTGGTCTGGGCTTGAATTTGATAATCCTGTAACATCCACAGGTTGATCAGTGAGCAACTTTTGCTCCTCGGGGGTATCAGGATAGGTGAACTCTGCTATAAAATTTGCTACCGCTTGCCCTTTTAGCGATGATATGGGTTCATAAACTATATCATATTCACCAAGTTCTATTGCCTAACACATCAATCTTCCTGATTTTTCTGGTTTATGAAGGGCTTGCCTCAATGGCATATCAATATATACTACTATAGTATGAGCCTGGAAGTATGGCTTCATTCTTCTACTTGCCTCGATCAATGCTAGTGCCAATTTTTCCAGCCTTGAATATCTGATCTCTGCTCCTCGAAAGGCCTTACTTGTGTAGTATATTGGTTTTTGTACTCCATTCTCCATTCTTATCAATGACGAACTAACTGCATTTTCGGACACTGCCAGATACAAGTATAATTTTTCTCCCATCACTGGCCTGGATAACAGTGGAGGTACTCCCAAATATTTCTTCAAGTCTTGGAAAGCCTTCTCACATTCATCATTCCACTCAAAAGTCTTTCAGAGCGTCTTGAAGAATGGGAGACATCGATCAGTTGCTCGCGATACAAATCTGTTGAGTGCTGCTACTCGTCCTGTAAGACTTTGCACCTCTTTCTTCGTCGTTGGGGATCGCAGCCCTAACAGAGCTTTGATCTTTTCAGGGTTAGTGTCAATGCCTCGCTGATTGATAATGTACCCGAGAAACATGCCTTCTCGTACTCCAAGTATGCACTTCGTCGGGTTCAACTTCATTTGATATTTATCTAGTTGATCAAAGGTCTGGCCTAAGTCAACTAGATGATCAGCAGCTTTCTTGCTCTTTGTCAGCATATCGTCAACATAGACTTCCATATTGCAACTGATTTGTTCTGCAAGCACTTTGTTCATCAGCCGCTGATATGTTGCACCTGCATTTTTCAAACCAAAAGGCATAACATTATAACAATAAGTTCCCCTAGGGGTAATGAAAGAAGTACTCTTCCTATCTTCAGGTTTCATTTTAATCTGATTGTAACCAGAATAAGTATCCATGAAGCTCAGCAGCTCGTGTGCTGAGGTAGCATCCACTAGTTGATCAATTCGGGGCAGTGGAAAGTGATCCTTTGGACATGCTTTGTTGAGGTCGGTGAAGTCTACACACATCTTCCATTTATTGTTCTTCTTTTTCACCATCACCACATTTACTAACCAGTCTGGATATATAACATCTTCAATAAAGCAAGATTTCTGGATCTTCTCGACTTCCTCCTGTATAACTTGATTCTTCTCGGGACTGAATACTCTTCTTCTCTGCTTCACATGCTTGATCTCCTTATTCACATTGAGCTCGTGACATAAGAAATTTGGGTCTATCTCGGGCATATCCTCATGAATCCACGCAAAAGTTTGCTTTCTGCTTCTTAAGAAAGTTATCAATTTCTGCTTTAGTGAGGCTTCCAACGACGAACCTACTTGAGTAGTTCGTTGAGGGTGCTCGTCGTCCAGAATGATGTTTTCAGTAGCTTCCACCACTTGACCCTTTACGAGTTGCGACTTATCTCTAGGATCCAATGTTTCAATTTCTGCACCTTCATCCACTTGATAGGTAGTAGTCTTTTTCCTTGATTCCTCTGGTTCCTCTTGCTCGGCGGATGAATAATATCATTCTCGAGCTACTTTCTGATCACTTTTCACAACTCCTACTCCAAAATTTATTGGAAATTTTAGGCATTGATGTACCATAGATGGTACAACCTCGAGCTTCTTCAATCTTACTTTTCCCATGATGATATTGTATGCTGATTGAACATTCTTATCCATCACGAAGAAGCGTATTCTTTCTGTTCGACAAGCAGGCCATGTACCAATGAATATATCCAACTTGATCGTCCCTAGTGGAAAAACTTTCTCACCAGAAAAACCCAGGAGGGGTCTGTGATAAGGCTCCAGTTGAGATAGTTTTAGATTTAAACTGTCGAAGCACGAGTAGAACATGATGTCTGCCGAGCTACCATTATCTACCAGTACTCTTGAAATCTTCACTTCCTTCATCCTCATTTTGATCACCAATGGGTCATCATGAGGATATAGAACACCTGCGAGGTCGTTCTTTGAGAAACCAATGACCAATTTCTCTTTGTTTACTTTTCTAGGGCGATCCTCCTCAGCTAGATTTATTCGTTAAATGTATGAGCAAGCTTGAACCTCATAGAGGTAAGCTTTTCTCTCTGCAGTAAGGTCTCCTCCTCCTGCATCTCCACCTATAATAACATTACAATCAAATGTCCCAAAGCGTATCGAAATACCTCACGTTCTGGCTGCCTTGGTCTCTTGGGAAGATCGGGGTCGTCTTCTGGATCAACTTCATGGTCTCTTTTCTTGTTCTCATCTGCTCGACGAGGAGATCTAGACCTCTCTCTTGTTCGATCGTTGTTTCTTCTTTCATTCCTTCGATCAACATACTTTGCCAGTTTTCCTCGTCTGATGAGTGTTTCAATCTCATTCTGAAGAGCTATGCAATTTTTGGTCATATGACCATGATCTTTGTGAAACTCGCAATATTTTTCCTTATTTCTCCTGTCAGGGTCTGCCTTCATTTTTTCTGGCCAGTTTAATTCCTCATTGTTCTTGATTTCTTCTAGAACATGGTTGATGTCTTTCTTCAAAGGAGTATAATTATCAAATTTCTTCAATACTTCCCATGACGACCTTGTTTTTGAGTGTTTGTCACTACCATTGTTCTTATGCTCTTTCTTCTTATCTTTATCACCTTCCACCTTGGTTTCTTTGGCATCCATATTCTTCTTCGCAGCCATAGCCTCCTCGGCATTCATAATCTTGGCCGCTTTTCCCATCAGATCTGACATGGTTCTAGGTGGATCTTTGGCCAAAGTGTAGTATAACTTATTGGGTAGTAGTCCACTCATCAAGGCGATAATCGCTGTCTTTTCCTCATAATCAATGACTTCGAGTTTCTCATTATTAAAACGAGCTATATAATCTCTGGTACTTTCACCAGCTTTTTATCTAACACTTAACAAATGCGCTACTCGTTTGACTGGCTTTGCCCCAAAATAGAAATTCCCAATGAATAACTCGGCCAGTTGAAAAAAAGTTGAGATCTTACCCCGAGGAAGATTATTATACCATATTTGAGCAGATCCGGTAAGAGTTCCCGAGAATGCTCTACATCTCATCTCATCTGGAACAGCATAGATGTCGACTGCAGCTTGGTATTGTTCTATATGAAGGACAGGGTCGGTCTTTCCATCATATTTGGGGGTCACAACAGGTGCTTTGAACTTTGATGGTGTTGGAAAATCTACAATGGCTTGGATAAAAGGTGTTCCTTGATTAAAAGTTCGTTGTAAAGGGTTCTTGGCTTTAGCCATTTCCCCTAATCTATCCTCCAGCCTCTGAATAGAGCCTTTCCACTCATCGTTTCCTTCCTCGGGCCTGTTGGTTCGAGCAACTGATCGCGTTGATGTGGCTTTCTGGGATCTATCTTGACGAGTAGCTAGTCGCGACTGGGCAGATCCTTCCCTTAAGTCTGATGATCGTAAAAAACTCCTCGATGCGGTTCTAGGAGGACTTTTGCTCCTCGTAGGACCTAATCGATCAAAAGGAGATACTCTGCTTAATCTTTCTAGCGTACTAGTCCTTTCTGGAGAGAGAGAGTGATACATTGTTCAGTATCTGTGGCTCGTACCGACGAAGTTCGTCCAGGTTGATAAGAAAAATTTTCTTGCTCGAGAATTAGTTCAGGAGGTATATTGAAGTTCAGGAGGAATATTGAAGTTCAGGAGGTATATTGAAGTTCAGGAGGTGTATTCAGAAGTTCCGAAAGCGCATTTAGAAGTTCAGGAGGCATATTCATGAGTTATTATGCACATACTATTGAAGTTCAGAAGTCAAATTCAGCATCTACAGCACTGAGATCTTTACTACTACTGTCCCGACCAACATTGAAGAAGAAGTTGTATGAAAATGTTTCGAAGTCCACCACTAGCTTGGTACTAATCAGATTAAAGAGTTAGGTTCAAAAGGTAGTATGTTACTCGACAAAGTACTCAGAGGATCATAAATCAGAAAAATCAAGCACCTGAAGTTAGCACTCAGTTGCTCGGCACAGGAGGCAGTTGGTCGGCTAGCAAACCAATCAACATACTTGAAGATTATGACAAGCTACAAGCTGCATACTATGGCATGGCTGCATCCAAATTCCCAGGGGTGATACATAGCACATGGAGTTCCTCGACAGAAAGATTAGCAACCATCGATCTGTCTGCATCATATGTCGTCCAGGAGATAATGCACTTTATGTTGAACAAATCAAGAAGGTAGATCAAGAATTTCATGAGCACCGAGCAACACTGCAGAATAAATACTCCATCCTTTCAAGTAAACCATCAAGCATGGAGCATTGGGGGCTTCTGTTAACGCAAGAATTCTCCATCTACGAGGACCAATCAGAAAGTGACACATGTCATCCTACGTGGCAATATTCGACACCCGAGGAGAGTTGGTCGGCATCTGAGGAGAATTGTTCGGCACCCGAGGAGTGTTAGTCGACACCCGAGGAGAGTTGGTCAGTACCCGAGGAGAAGTAGTCGGCACCCGAGGAGAGTTGGTCGGCACCCGAGGAGAGTTAGTCGGCACCCGAGGAGAGTTGGTCGGCATACCAACCAGGAAGATCAAAGGATAACTACGCATTTAATGAGCCTTAATGTACATTTATACTGTATTAATAGATGACAACACATAGCATACCAAGCATAGCATACTAAGGGGATACATGTATTTATATTGATGGGAGATAAAGAGATTCATTGTATGTAGACATTTATGTCTACATTGAAAGAATCTAATTGTTGAATTGCTTGGTATGCTATGTGTTGTCATCTATTAATACAGTATAAATGTACATTAAGGCTCATTAAATGCGTTGTCATCTTAATTACTGCCACTTTTCTAAAAAATCCGCCTAGGCTTAAGGCTTAGGAGAAACGCCCCGCCTTACGCTTTTCACGCCTTATTCTTGGTAAAACCCTTACGTCGCACTTTTTTCTAAAAACAACAATGCCTCAGTGAAACGATGTCACCTTTTAACGAATTTGTTTACAAACCGGACCATTATCTTATCCAAAATAATCAGATAGTATTTTAATTTGCATATATTTAGACATATTTTTATGATATGCGCAATTTTTGTATTTTAATATCCTTGTTATGGTTAAAAAATATTAAAATATATTAAGAAGGCCTAAAAGCCTTTTCACGCCTTTTTACGCCTAGGCCCGCCTAGGCTTCTAAGGCTTAAGGCTTGGCCTCCACGCCTCAATCACGCCCCGCATTTTTTAGAACCTTGATTACTGCACATTAAATGCATAGCTATCCTTTGATCTTCCTGGTTGGTATGCTGACCAACTCTCCTCGGGTGCCGACTAACTCTCCTCGGGTGCCGACTAACTCTCCTCGGGGGCCGACCAACTCTCCTCGGGTGCCGACCAACTCTCCTTGAGTGCCGAATATTGCCACGTAGGATGAAATGTGTCATTTTCTGATTGGTCCTCGTAGATGGAGAATTTTTTCGTTAACAGAAGCCCCCAATGCTCCATGCTTGATGGTTTACTTGAAAGGATGGAGTATTATTCTGTAGTGTTGCTCGGTGCTCGTGAAATTCTTGATTTGTTCAACATAAAGTGCATTATCTCCTGGACGACATATGATGCAGGCTGATTGATGGTTGCTAATCTTTCTTTTGAGGAACTCCGTGTGCTATGTATCACCCCTGGGAATTTGGATGAAGCCATGCTATAGTATGCAGCTTGTAGCTTGTCATAATCTTCAAGTATGTTGATTGGTTTGCTAGCCGACCAACTGCCTCCTGTGCCGAGCAACTGAGTGCTAACTTCACGTGCTTGATTCTTCTGATTTATGATCCTCTGAATACTTTGTTGAGTAACATACTAGCTTTTGAACCCAACTCTTCAATCTAATTAGTACCAAGCTAGTGGTGGACTTCGAAACATTTTCATACAACTTCTTCTTCAATGTTGGTCGGGACAGTAGTAGTAAAGATCTCAGTGCTGTAGATGCTAAATTTGACTTCTGAACTTCAATAGTATGTGCATAATAACTCCTGAATATGCCTCCTGAACTTCAATATACCTCCTGAACTTCAATATTCCTCGTGAACTTCAATATTCCTCGTGAACTTCAATAGCCTCCTGAACTAATTCTCGAGCAAGAAAAACAACTTATGAATGATAATTAGTCGGGGCCCCGACTATGTAAGTTTATGGAGTTGAATTTGGTGCTCGACTATATGATGTTATGAGAATGTGCCACCGAATGAACAACTGAATTTTTAATAGAAGCCCCCAAGTGTGGAATGTGAACTTTGAATGCTTTTTGCTTGATCGCTTTCACATACTCATAAAATGTTTCCGACCAACTGTAGTTGACAGCTTCTTATTTCCGACCAACCTGAGTTGGTGGATTTTTTCTTCCCAACCAACCTTAGTTGGCACTTTTGGGAAATATTTTTTCTTCCCAACCAACCTTAGTTGGCATTTTTTAGAATAGTTTTTCTTCTTAACCAACCTTAGTTGGCATTTTTAGGAATAGTTTTACTTCCCAACCAACCTTAGTTGGCATTTTTAGGAATAGTTTTACTTCCCAACCAACCTTAGTTGGCATTTTTTTAGAATAGTTTTTCTTCCTAACCAACCTTAGTTGGCATTTTTAGGAATAGTTTTACTTCCCAACCAACCATAGTTGGCATTTTTGAGAATAGTTTTTCTTCCTAACCAACCTTAGTTGGCATTTTTAGGAATAGTTTTACTTCCCAACCAACCTTAGTTGGCATTTTTTAGAATAATTTTTCTTCCTAACCAACCTTAGTTGGCATTTTTAGGAATAGTTTTACTTCCCAACCAACCTTAGTTGGCATTTTTGAGAAATATTTTTGATAATAAATGATGGAGACTTCCTCGGAGCTGACCAATAGATTGTTGGGAATAAGATATAATAAATGTTGGAGACCTCCTCGGAGCTGACCAACAGATTGTTGGGAATAAGATATAATAAATGCTGGAGACCTCCTCGGAGCTGAATATATATAGAGAGAAGAAATTTTTCGAGATCCATGCTGAATATAAATAAGAATTACCCCGACCAACTATCCGTTGGGGGTGAAATATAATAACTGTTATAGTTCTTCCTCGGAGTTGAATATGAATATCTCGTCGAGTTCCGTGTTGAGATGAATATACAATATGAATCCCAAGGGATATAGAATAATTTGTGCTTGAGCCGATATCTCCGAGTAATAATAAAATATATAATGCCTCGCTGAGGTGAAATGATAATAGTTTCCAGATTGTTTCCGAGCATTCATCGGCGTTGAGTCTTGTACCTGTAAAAATTAATATCTTGATATACCACATGTGTAGGCTGAATTGATTAATCATGAGAATAATTTACTCATCCAATAAATATATGATGTGTATATGCTTGAGAAATAAAATATTAATTTCAAAAAATGAAATAATATATGTTGGCTGATATGTCGAGGCAAAATTGCCTGATGTCGAGAAATAATAGTTTCCAGAAGTTTAAAATTGTGGCTGAGCTTTCGTCGGGATTGAATCTCGTCCCTATGAAATTTTAATAAGCTACCCGAGCACCTGTCGAGACTAGATCAAATAATTATTGTCATGAGAATAATTATTCAACCAAACAATATGTGATGTGTATCAGCATAAGGCAATAAAAATTTCAAAATATGAAATAATATGTTTTGTGCCAAATGTGTGTGAGATGGACAAATTTTTATTAGATATGTGCCATAAATAAGACGTAGAGTTTTTTGTAAAGTTATTTAATCTCCAACAACTAATTAGGTATAAGTTGATGTTTGAAAATTATTTATCACTTGGTTTTAAAAATATATATACATATATATATATTTTTTTTGTGTGATCACAAGTTTTTTAAAAAAAACTTAAGCCCCGGTTTATCCCCAAGATGAACTCGTGTTTAAAGAAATATTTGGGGTGCTCCGCATTTTTTAATTCCCCAAGATTCTACTATTGCCGACCAACTGCATGGGTGTTGCCAACCAACATTTGGGGATGTCTCAGGCTGTATAATATATAGTGCCGACCAAGAAGCAAATGATCCCCGACCAGCAGAGCGATTTCGTCGATCAATAAAAATGGTGCATTGATATTGTAGACCAGCTGTTGGATGGTCACCGAACAACATCAGATGTCGCCAACCAAGAGTTGGATGGTTGGATAGTTGCTGACCAGTAAATTGAAACCTCGGAACAAGGCTGAGATGTCGCCGATCAAGAAGTAGATGATCGTCGACCCGCAATTGGTTCCACCGAGCTACAATATGAGTCTCCAACCAACAATAAGATACCTCGTAGTTGGATAAAATTATTTCAACGTTGCTGATGGATCTTCACATCTTATCTCCGACAAATAAAAATGGTCTGGTTAAGCTTCCCTTTAATAAAAGATGGACCGAGATGATGCGGACCAACAATCTGTATGGCTGACCAGAAATAGGGGCTGTAAGTGGACGATTCCGAATAGCCATATGAGCCGCGGTGATGAATTTTTCATGAGATTGCTATGTCCCAAAATATCTCGAACCAATAGATCAGAAAAATAACCTTCGATGTAAAATCCAAGCATTAAGATTGATAATTAAGTGATCCATTCTCTAATCCACTATATTGTGTTATCCCGACAAAGAAACCCTGTGATGTGATGAATGAGGAGCCAACATCTCAAATTTGTGCCCAAAGTCTTGATATGGTCATGATTGTTTAATTGATCCTTTTTTACAAGAGGTGGGTAATGGTTTTTCAGATGAGAGAAAATTATTTTTTATATTGATCCCTTCCTATTCCCTATTTGGAGAGATAAAAATATGCTGAATGATCGAAGATATTATCAAATTTATATCAAAAATCAATCAATGAGACTTTATTGACATAGATGGAAGATGAACCAAATTAAGTATATAGTTCATAAAAGTGAATGCAAAGAGACTCAAACTTGAAGAGAGAGAAAGTAGATCTGGGTCATGATTTCCATGAGAAAACTTTTTATTGTTATTAACCTTTTCCCATTCTTTGATTAAAAATATAATGGGAATTTGAATAGTCATCAAAGATCTTTTAAAAATTATTTAAAAATCAACAATGAAAATTATCAAATCTTATCATCGTCGTATATATTGGTATATGTAATCATTTAAAATATTTATTCCATGATATAAAATTGAAACTTGAGAATCAAGCAAAAAGTTATGATTTATGAAATCCACTATTTTTCAGATTTCTAAATAAGAATGAATCTAACAGTTATGATTTAAAAATCATGATATGCAACATTTTGCAGATAAAAATTGGACAATTAATTTATGTATATAAACATAAAAATCATGATTGAATCAAAAGATGTATGTATAATTGATTATACGTAGAAAAAATAAAAACTTAGCTTTTGATGGAGAACAATGCTTATAACACGTTCCCACAGACGGCGCCAATCTGTTGATGTAAAAAATTAGATTATATCTAATTTTTTAATCACAGATAAAATAAAATGAGACAAAGAAATTTTAAAGTGGTTCAGCCTTATAAGAATGGCCTACGTCCACTGTTTTTGTTATTGCTGACTGTTTGGGAATTCTCGATTACAAGTTTTCTCCAGAAATTCCGGTCCCTCCACAATGAGGATAATACAATGTATTTATAGCCCTAAGGCTGTAATGTGAAAGGGTAATACATTCAATGTCCCTTAAGCGTATACATCTGTATGATAATAATAATAAGCATTTAATGCGCAGTCAATCTGTTGGTTATCCTGCTATTAATGTTTTGTTCGAGGTGCAGCTCGGACCGCCTAAGTTGCTCGGACCGCCTAAGTTCCTCGGTACTCAAAAGTTCCTCGTAAAGTTCTTGTTGGTCAGAGCGTCTGAGTTGATCGGGGAAGCATAGTTCCTCGGAGTCAAGGTGTTGTTCAGAAGTGTTTGTTGTTTCCACGCAGATTGCCACGTGTCTTCACTCAATTGAGCCATGTCAGCAGATTAAATTTGGTATCAACAACAACGTATTACGATTTATCGTATTTATTTACTATACACACTTAGTAAATTTAATACATAAATATTAATCTTAATCTCTCCAATTAATATTAGATAATTTTGTAACATTTCATTTGAATTTAAATTACTAAACACGTGTAATTTAAAAAATGTTGGAATTAAATAAATTCTAAATTATTCAAAAAACGGGGTGTTACTGATATTCACGCTATGAAGGTAAACAAATATCATTTAGTTGTCGGCTTTTTCAAGGATGGTTTGTTCGGTATCTTGTATTAACACGACGATCCTATGTCTTCACAATGATGGTGCATGAGAGCAAAGTAGCAAGGACACTAGTTGATAATAGTAGCTCGACTGATGTCTTATTTCACAACTGCTTCAAGGGTTTGAGGCTGAGAGATAACAAACTAGAGTCCTATCGTAGGCCACTAATTGGTTTCTCCAGAAAGAAGGTGTACCCTCTGGGCACAATCAAACTGAAAGTGGTGATCAACGCCTGGTCGACCTGTCTAATAGAAAATATATGCTTCTTTATCCTAGACAATAACGTTCACTTGGTATATAAAGTTATATTTGGCAGAGTAGGACTATAGAAGTTTGAAGCTTTTCCTTCTATAGTGCACTAATGTTTGAAATTACCAACTCATTATAGGGCCAGGGTCATTAAAGGGAACCAACTAGAGGCTATAGAATGTTCCTACACCTCAACTGACCAAGAGGAGCAAAAAAAAACTGACAATGACCTACAAGATCAGAACGATAGAACCACAAGACGAAGAAAGACTAGTCAAAGGGCAGGTTGTTGCAGAAATTGAATCAATTGCCTTGGATAAAGAGCACTGGGAGAGAACCGTTCAGAACGGCTTGTCGCTACAATTCGACCTCAAAAGAGATTTTATTAGCTTTCAGAGGCAGTGAAAAAGTGTCTTTGCCTAGAGTTACAAAGACATTCCCGGAATTGATTCGAATTTTATTTGTCATGAGTTGATCATAGTCAAAGATTCTAAGATAGTCAAATAGAGACAATATGTCTTAAACCAGGAGAAGAACATGGTTTTGCAGGAAAAAGTGCAAAAAGTAAATTTCATAAAGGATGTTAAATATCCGGAGTGTCTCTCCAATGCAAATGATCAGGAGGAAGAAGAATAATAAGTGACGAATGTGTGTGGATTTCACCGATCTGAACAAAGCGTGCCCGAAAGATCACTACCCCTTACCTAGGATTGATTAGTTGGTTGATGCCACTTCAGGTAACGAGATGCTTAGTTTTATAAATACTTATTAAGGATATAATCAGATTAAGATGAAATCGAAAGATCGAGAAAAGACCTCGTTCATCACTAGCTAAGGTACCTATTGCTACAATGTAATTCCTTTCGAGCTCAAAAATATTAAAGCAATGTACCAAAGATTGGTGAAAAAATTATTCGAAGAATAGATCAGTAAGAATATGGAGATATACAATGATAGCATGCTCACGAAGAGAAAAAATGCAGCCGAATGTATCAAAGATTTAAAGCAGACCTTCGACCAGTTAGAGAAACATCAGATAAAGCTCAGTTTGACGAAGTGTATTTTCAAAGTAAAAGAGGGGATGTTCCTGGGATTCATAGTTAATCAAAGAGGGATTGAGACCAACTTCGACAAAATTCAAGCGATTAACAATATCCAGTCACTAACGAATAAAAAAGAACTTCAAAGATTTATGGGACACGTGGCAGCAGTAAATAGGTTTGTTTCCAGAGCCTCTGATAAATGTCTTTTATTTTTTAAGGTGTTGTGAAATTTTTTTGAGTGGAATGATGAATGCGAAGCTGCATTCTTAGAGCTAAAATGATATTTAGGATTAACACCATTTCATTCTGGACTAATTTAAGGTGAGAAGCTTTATTTGTACTTGGTCGTATCTAAATATGTGGTTAGTTAGGCTCTATTCCAATAAGAAAAAGGAATAAAGGCAAGTATATTACAATAGCATGTTATATCGAGGAGAAAAAAATCGATATTCTAGGTTGAAAAAATTATCTTTAGACCCAATCAAAGATTTTAGAAGGATGAAGCTATACTTCCGGGCTCATACCATTGTCATCTATACAGACCTCACTTTATGCCAAGTCATTCATAAACTTGAGAAATCAGGCAAACTGATGGCTTGAGCTGTGGAATTAGGAGAATACAACATACAGTATGAACCAAGAATGACGATTAAGGGTCGGGATGTGGTAGATTTTATTATGGAATTCACTTATGAGGAAAAACCTATCGAGGAGATTTTTTAGGAAAAAGAGGTCACTAATAGTGGTAAAGCAGACTTCTACGAAAGAGCGCTTAACTCCAAATCAGATCGAGCCGACTTATTCGAAAGAGAGCTCACCAGTTCAACTAAAAGAGCAGACTCCTATGGGAGATAGCCTGACAATTAATCCGATCAACCAGAGCATTGATGTACCAGAGTTATCGGCCAAGAAAGAAGATATTTCTCGTGACTTAGAGCAAATAAAGAAGTTACTCAAACATGGAAATTTGATCGAAGGAGATATCGAAGAGGATCTCCCTATCTGGTAAATATTCATGGATGACTCTTCCTGTACCACCAGCAGTGGAGCAGGTTTAATAATTACGACGCCAGATGACATCGATGTGGAGTATGCCTTTCAATTCCGATTTGAGGCCTCTAATAATGAGGTAGAATATTAAGGACTCATAGAATTATTTGGGCTAGCATCATATTTTGGCACTGAACACATATTGGCACGCAACTACTCTCAGCTTATAGTAAACCAAGTATTGGGAATTTATGAAAAGGGAGAGAAGAGTCTATAATAAAATACTTGGCCAAAACCAAGTGATGGTTTTAAAAATTCCTCGGGGTCAGGAAGATCAGAATCCTAAGGGTAAAAAATGCCCGAGCAGATGCACTTGCTCGATTAACATATGCTACAAGGATAAAATCGAGAAGAACAGTTCCAGTAGAAATCCTTGTGCATTAAAGCACTGACGAAGAATTTGTCAATGTGATGGAGCTAGACATAGAACCATCCTGGATGGATCCAATACAAGTATACATAGAAACTATCATCATCCTAGTAGACGCTAAAGAAGCAAGAAGACTTAGGTATAAAGAAGCGAGATAAGTAAAAGAGAAATCATGTTTAGAAGAGGGTTCATCTTTTCATTGCTCAGATGTGTTCATCCATCCAAAGTGAACAACTTGATTAAAGAAGTACATGAAGGTTATTGTGGAGCACATTCAGTAAAAATATCACTAGTGAAGTGGGTAGATATGCAAGGTTATTACTAGCCCACTATGAAGGCAGATTGTGCATACCCAGAAATGTCACAAGTGCCAGAAATATGCCCCCGTCCACAGTACACCAAGGGTATCCCTTACGGTAATCATCTTCCCATGGCCATTTATAATGTGGGGAATAGATTTGGTTGGCCCGTTACCAGAGGTAGGCTTAAGTACTTAGTGGTAGGGGTAGATTACTTTACTAAATGGATGGAGGCTGAGCCCCTGGTAGAGATCCCATACAAGAAACTCTTCCAATTCATCTAGAATAACATTATTTTCTTGTACGGGCTGCCATACACCTTCATCACTGACCATGGTATGCAAATTAATAACCAAGAATTTGAAGATTATTGCACTCACTCCAAAATCTTGAAGTTACACTTTGTGCCATATCATCCACTATGTAATGGACATATAGAAGTGAAGAATAAGACTTTAGATGATAGGATGAAGAAAAGTTTGGAAGACGTAAAGGGAAACTGGATCAATAATCTGTAGAGTGTCCTCTGGGCGTATAGAATAATGCCACAAATAGCACCAAGTGAAATTGTATATATGTTGACTTTTAGAATAGAGGCAGTAATCCCAACAAAGATCGGTCTACCTAGCCATTGAATAGTTAACTTCAACTCACCATGGAGCGATCTAATGAGAATATTGGATTTAGATCTTGTAGAGGAAGTCAGAGATTACACAACACTTAGAGATATAGCATACCAATAACAAACTACTCAATTTAATAACAGACTGAGCACCTTAATGGAAGGGGATTATGTATTAAAAATGGTCATCCAGAAAGGAAACAAGTTGGAGACCAGCTGACACGATCCCCATAAAATATGTGCTACCATACGACTAAGAACATATAGGACTGAGACCTCGGAAGGGAATCAGTTTACATATCCATGGAACGTTGATCACTTGAGGAAGTACTATCCATAGTTAAATTTAAGGTCTTTCCTTATTTGTAATTTCGTTTGGTGATAAATAAAAAAGTTCCAATTTTCCCCAAGAATGCTGCTACTTCCATTATTCTATATTTTGTCGCTATGATATATATATATATATATATAATAATAAACTTCATGTATGACTTGGTCTCTAGATATATCACGAACAAGAAGTTCAACTTCATGTATAATTTCGTCTTAGGACAGATCGCAGACAAGAAGTCTTACCAAATCTAGGACATCCAGTGCAGTCTTGTAGATAATAAGATCTAAACATAACTGACTAACACAAGGATAGATCCTAGTAAAGTTAGTCAACACTGGTAACCAATGCTGACACTTGGGCAGGAAGATGAAATTCATCCATGCGACCAGTAAGCTGGTATAAGCATCGGTAGATTATAAGTCAGAACAAATCAAGTTTATCCAAAACTGGTAGCTGGTAAGGCAGATTAAGTTGGAAATAAGATGACCACTTGATCGTACGACTAAACTATTATTCGGCCCATCCAAAATACCAAAGTAATTAGTAAGTTAATATGGGAAGAGGCAAAATACCACAATAAGTCCATAAGACTAGAACTAACTCATCTGAAGACATAGGATTACATTTAATTATGAAAAACATTATCAATATAGTTAGATCAAGCCCAAATGCAAGTAAATATTTTCAAAGCAGAAAATATGAAGATAGCAGATTTGATAAAGGATCAATCATTACTAATGAAAGACATAAAAATGTTAATTATAGATATAATAAAAAACATTCAACAGAAAACACTTAAAGATAAGGATAAGGAAACATCGTTAGTAGCAGCAGGGGCAGGGGCATTAATAATGGCAGCATCTTCGGCGATGAGAAGGGAAGCCTCATTGGTGGAAACTTGATCAGTTTCATCAATTTTCTCATTCTCAGAAGTGGGCTCTTGTTCTATCAGTTCGGTAGTGAGTGCTTTAGCCTATGCATCATCACCTTCCTAATTCTTGACTTCGTCGGTTATATTAGGGTAGTGTTTCATGACCCTCTTCTTGAGTTCCTTGTAACCTTTAAGAAATAAGGCCAGGTTGTCCACATTATAATCAATTAAGGATTTGTAGTTCTCCACCGCTACCTCCTTAGTCTTTACTAAAGCTTCTTCAACCCACATAAAGTTTCTGATTAGCTATTTGTAAAGCCTGGTTAGACACTTCTAGGTCATAATTTTCTTTCCTTAGGGTCTCCTCCAAGCTCCTTAATTTAGCATCATCCATATTGGCTTGGTGTTTTAATTTGCTGGCTTCCTCCTCAACCTAACTAAGGGAGACCGTCTTGGCGATGACTTCCTTATCCTTTTTCTCCAACTCAATTCAGGTTTTCTTTAAATTATCTATCGTCTCCATAGATTATCCTTCAATTTAGTATTTTCCTTGGTTAGCGACTCTAAGGCGTTTCTCTACTCCTCATAAACCACGTGATTAGTGAGAACCTTCTTTCTTAGAATTATCATGGCCATATAACTCTGTCCATAAAATAAGGAGTCAAAAAGAGGGTTAAAATGAGTAAAGTGCAAGATAAAAGAATTTTTTTTAAACTTACCACTGCTAAACGATGTTGGGCCAGCCTTTATAGGGCATATGGATCACATGCCCTGAGAAACTCAAAATCTTTAGTATGACTGTGGTAGCCATAGAGGTTAGTTGCATTATTCATGTGCTTATAAAGGTAATTGGGGTCCCTTTTGCGATCCTCTAATGTCACCAAGTGAACAGGATCAAATTTAAACTCTTTAACTTCTCCGTAACGCGAGGCTGATCCTTGTGCTTAGAATAGATGACGAATAGGTCTTCCCTCAATCTGCACCCTCTTAATAGCGGCTCTAACTCTGGGAACCTTAGGATCAACTTGAGGCCTCGAATCTTCGAGTCACCTCTGGTCCTCTATTGCAACAGGGATAGGGGACATGGTGGCTTTCCCTTTCGCTTTGGACCTGGTGGCAACTTCTGCCTCGATCGTCCTCCAAACGGAAACCTCCGCTTGCTTTCTCTCCTCAGTATCAGTCATTTTTTGGGTGTCCACCTTCCTTTTGTCCCCAGCCTCAGTATCAACCTTCCTTTTTTATCAGCCTCCATCTTCTTGTGATGATCTAGATCCATTTGATTCTGATCAAGTTGTCTAGGATCCATCTTAAATGTGGACTTAAAAGGATGATTTGAAAAGGTAGGAGAAGTAACTTCACAGATGAATAATTAATAAAGTACTGAAAATATAGTATGGATAAGCAAAAAAAAATTCGAAAAAAAATTAAAAACGAGCAGAAAAAAATCACCTATCTTAGCTTTGGGCCCAGGATCGTGATCAACATTTGCCTCTAGGTTGTTCTACAAAAACATCCCGTATTCCATAGGGATGACTACTTCAATTGAAGGAACCCACCTGGAGGGGTGTGATATCTGATGCTTATAGATTTGGATACAAAACAAATCTTCAAATTTAGGAAGCTTGAGCACCTAGTAAGCCTCCACCAAGTCTTGCATTGCAACTGAAAGTTTTGGGGCCCTCTTCACTGAAATGGATCACAGATAAATCAAGACAATGCAGCTTAAAGAGAAGAAGTATGTAAGAAATAATGCAAATATACTTATTCTAGTTGGCCCATTCCATTCACGCAGAACCTTACATGACCTATCCTTCTCGTGGCTCCTAAACTCTCTATCACCCCTTGTGAACACGTACTGAACCTTTCAGCTATGATTACTGGTCTGGACGATCTTAACTATCCTTAAATGTGACTTCCTAGGAGAAAAGTAATAGTATTTAAGGGCCTTAGTGTTGCCTTTTAGGCCATGGACATATATGAATATGTCCCGAGTGAGGTCAAACTCGATGTGGGCCTTCCAAAACATCATTGCTCCTACGATAATCCTATAAGCATTAGGGGATCTTAGTAAAGGTGACACCATACCCACTTAGTATATATCTAATAATAGGGGGAAGAGTAGGCAAGGTCTAATCTGTATGGCCCATAAAGGAAGGAAAATTTTGTCTGAACAGAAGGTGTCGTAAACCCTCTCTTAAATCGTGGGCAACCAATGGAGATGCTAATAGGGATACTATATTTTCCCTCAATGTTTCCAATTCTTCGTCTCATATATCACAAGCATACCACCTAGCATAAGTGGTTGAGGGGTCATAAGAAGATAAAGAGTCCCCTGAAGCACTCTCCTCATCGATCGGGTCCTCACCTACTAGTTCCTTCATGGGGGGAAGGGGATGGATTAGACCTCACTAACATTGATATGTTAGACATAGCTCTATCAGGGAAAGAGTCCAAATCTATGATAGACGTAGACACGAAATTAACTAAATGTTCAACACCCACTTGTTGTTTCAATGAGTTAACTGCCTCTAGATCCTCAATAATAGAATCATCAAATGCCACTCTAATCGGTAATGGGGCATAACCACGATAAGAAGTTGCCCTAGGCATATAATTAGGTTGCTTTGGCTCATCTTTGGGGTGAATGGCTTATAGTTGTTTTTTAAACCTCCTCGCTAGAATACTGGGGCAATCAACATCCAACTCGAACAAATACTTTAACCATTTACGCACATAGGGTTTGTAACTCATAAAGATCAATGTATTGTGGGGTTTGGGGGATACAAGAAAGATAAAGCCAAAAATTTTGCACAAAACCAAAACATAGAAAACCCTAAAAATGGTTGGATACTAGGGCAACCAGCTCAATGACCACCTAAAAGATTAAACTTTCAATTATTAATACCAAACACCATGTCATTAAAAACCTAAAACCATGTCATTAAAAAATATATGAGTTATAAACAGTGATAACTACAAATAACTTGCAGAAGAAAGGATAAAAACCTAAAAGCTTAAAAGGTCAAACAGTTGCATACCTTCGAATCCTACATAGAGTTGAAGACAGACGGGATAAAGCGGTAACTTCACAAAAAATGGAAGAATCTCACCCGAGATGAAGAATATCTAGGAACAGGATAATCTCTTTGTCTCTCTTAAAATGCTTAGAAAATTGATATGGTATGGAGATTCAAACGATGGTTGTTTTTAGCTTTTAAATACTTTACATTTGGTGGCAAGTTCATTAGAAAGTAATGGCCATTGCATGTTCAGTGAACAGAAGCGCGCATTACACCAAGCGTAGATAATGATTACTCTAAGCGCTAATACAAATCATTTGACATGTGGCTGTCCATTTCCAAATCCAAAATGTTACAAGTGCGTCTTCTCAGCGCGCGCCGAGAAGAATTTAAGACGTCCAGATTCCTAAAGGCTAACAACATCCTACTATTTAATACTCCATCCATTCATTTCACCTAGCAACTACTCCGAATATCCAATAGTCTAGAGAACCTGCTACAAGTTCCAGTCATGAATGAAGTCATAGGGGATTTGGTTATACACTAAATATAGGACTCTTTATCATCATATCAGGAGGTGACACTTTTCCCCATTAGGGACCAAGTATTTTCTCAGCTACGATCATTGTGGTCGGCTCAGATATAAATGTGCTCAGCTCGACAATATGATTGACCGTCTCATTATTGTTAACCCGATGTTAGTTAACAACATTTGTTAGCCCCATCACTGCCATCCTTGCTCCAGTTATAACACGTGATAGTATGCCAGCAATCATGTTTATCCTAATTTCACACGGAAAGAAGTTGTATAATATTCCACCTTTATTGTGTTGTAACAAACTCATCATTATCTGTCTCTTGGAATGTAAAAGGTATAACTATCTGACTTATAAAGGCACTCCTCCTGTCCCACTACACTCTCTCTTTAGTAACTACCTATAAATAACACTCGATCCCTAACGGATCTAGGCTACTTAGAGAGATTTCTGAGAGCTTGTAAGCATTCGGGTTATGGCTATTGCCCATTGAATATATATGACTAACACTTCACTTGTGGACGAAGGCACCTTTTTGGGGCCAAACCGTGTTAACCTCTTGTTTGCTTATTTTTCTCTCACTCTCTCAGTCCTCCCAAATTAGCATGTTGGTAACGATAAACTCTTTATTTGTTAATGTTTATAATTAGTATATTCTATCTAAGACTTAGAATATTCATATACTAGTTTTAGACAACAATAGTCAGGTAAAGAAATATATGGTAGATAAAAAAAATAGAATAAAGAGTAATTTGTATGAAGTACCAATAAAATTTAGTTATTGACCAAGATATTATGTTGGTTTAATTGTTGGATTTGTAGGTAGAATTCTGACATTAAAAAATAAAGTTATAGAAATTAACATGCATGATGTGACTTGTCCTTTATGAAAACACAATTTATAAGTTAGATAAGACTATAGACACAAGAATAGGGCATACAATAATTGAAAAAGATATATTCAAACCAATAAATGGAATATAGATGCAAAGAATAAAATAAAAAATAATTAACTAAAGTGAAATTAAATAAGTTCATAAACTGATAAAGAGTTTTTGTAATCTTCGGTAATATCAATATAAAAAAGCGTAATAAAATTCAATAAAAAAGGAAATATAGAGATAAAAAGTCCAGTAATAAATATGTCTGGATAAGGTAACTTTTTGCCAAGAAAATAAATCTGAAGAAGATAACTCATCTCAAAATATTGAAGAGATTGATAACATAATTCTTAAACGAAGTGGAAAGTCGATAAGTGGTTGAAGATTAGTAGGATATAAAATCACTAGTGTACGAATATATAAAGATGAGGAAATTATAATGGTGTCGATCAAAGAAAAAATAAATAGCATAGAGAGAATAAGAAGAATTTACCAACAAATATTGCAAGAAGGAAGAACAAAATAAGTAATTTGTACCATATATTAATGTTAAGAATATTTATATTCTGATAAATATATGTATTTAAGGGTTTAACAAATACGAATTATGTGAGTATTTAAATAGTGGTTGCTTAGTATGTTTTAAGAGAAGGTAATTATTTCCTAAATAGATATGGAAAAACAAAGTTAACCGATTGTAGTTAGGATAGAAAATAATAGTAGTTTGTCATTCCTAAGATCTGGCAAACATGTCAACCATCTCATGATGCCATAATAGGAAATAACTTCCCAATGTGTATTGAAATTATTTATTCGTTTATATATACGATAGAAAACTAAGCAAATAAAAGTCTTTAATGTAAAAAAATAGCCAGTCAACATATATTTGACTTCTAACGCAACAAGTGTGGTGAAGAGGTAATCTCTCCGACAAATTGCGAAATCGGTTTAAATATTAAAGAAATATATTAATAGAAAAAATAAAAGAAGATCAAGAAGAAATGTAAGCGTTTATAGGGTGAGAATCGATTAGAATTTTTGGGTAGAGATAAAAGTAATAGAAAATTAAAGTTAATAGATCATAGTAAAATAATTAGAGTAAAAAAGGGACATCGATATGAGGATATAAAAGAGTTTAATATATAAATTGAGGAATTAAAGAAAAATAGTTAATTAAAGATACTTAGAGGCCTCATAATTTTTTTCTTTTCTGGTTAGAAACTATAATATGAAGAAAAAAAAGAGGATAGAATGGTGATTTATTACAAAAAGTTAAATAATAATTAAAAAATTTATGGATATTTTATTCCAAATAAGCAAGTCCACTTTAACATAATAAATATGCCTATTGATTTTCATAAATGGACTCTAAAGGTGGGTATTGACAAATAAAGATGGAAGATGAAAGTATTTAACAAATGGTGTTCAACACTCCTTAAGGGAATTATCAATGGATACTAATGGAGTGTAACACCCCATGATTTTTAGACTGAGAAATTAAATTTTTGGGAAAATAAAAATTTAATTTAATTGGAGAATTTTAAATTTGAGAATTGAGGCCCAAAAATAGAGGGCATTTTAAAGTATTCCGAATGATGATTTTGAGGGTACCATTGATCCCGGAAGGGTCGAGATAGTCAAAATGACTGTCATTGGGTTTTATTTCGGCTCCGGAATATTTTTAAGTATGTTTGGCTCGAATTGGAGTAAACGAGTCATTTAAATTGTGTATTAACATTTAAAATTGGTTTTATGTTTTAAAGGATTAGTGGCTTACGGATGAAGCCATTTCTCATTTAGAGAAAGAGAGAAAAAGCCCTAGAGGGAGAAAGAAGAAGAGAAAAAAGAAAAAAAGAAGAGAAAGAGGAAGAAAAGCTTGGAGATTTCCGGCCCAATCGCGACATCGAGGACGATCCAACCTCTACAAATCTGAGGCAAGTGTTTAATCTTGCTAAATAGCTATTTGTGTATTTCATTTCATAATTTGTGGGTTAAAGAAATGGATTTTTGGGTATAAATATCAAAACCTAGATTTTGGGGTTTAATCTTGAAATCAATGTTTATGTATGGTTTGATGACATATAAATGGTTGGGATGAGATGTAGGATGGATTTTCTTGTTAAAAATTTTATGGGGTAAAGATTTGGGGGCTTGAGGATGATATGTGAGTGTTTGAGGGTTGTGGGTTTGCTGAAATTGGAAAATCGGCCAAGGCAACTGGTATGGCCGGTCGACCGCGCCCTGGGGACCGGTCAACCGCGCCTTAAGGGAAAAGCCTACTGCATTTCTTCGTAGGCAAAATTTGGACCCGCGATCGATCGGGGGTCTGGGACCGGTCAACCGGTCCCCTGTTTTTAGCCCAAAGTTTGGAGTTCTTTTATATCTTTTTCTTTTGGAGTTTTATTCTTAGGGGCTTTCTTAATGGGCTCAATATGAAGGGTTACGATATTAGATCTAGGGAATAGGGCCCTAGGTCGATTAGGGGCTTGCGGGCCTATGTTAAATTGATTTAGGAGGATGGGATGCCTCTTTTAGTAATGAAAGGAACATGGGGCTTAAGTGATTGGCGTATAGTTCTTATCATGATAAAGGTGAATTATCATGAAATGGTTATAAATGGAATAGGGATAGTCTCTGTTGTCTATACGCGTGTTAAAAAAATGGATACCCTTAAGTATAGTGTGGGATCTCAGTGAGGACGGGAGTTCTAACTCGAGGTCCTAGGTGAATACATATATGATTGAGGACCGACGAGAGAAGATGTTGTGCATCCTTGAGGAGTATAGACTTAAGGAATAAATTATGAACATAATAAGATTTAGAGTTCATTAGAACTATTAAACCTTAGGTGGGATTCCAATACTTGAAGTGAGGTTGGAATAATTTGAGGTTTTAGACTGCTAAGTCATATATGTTCCTATGGTTAAATAGTACTAAAGGAAATTATGTACTTTTGAATATGGATGAAATGCGTAGTGATGGGTTCCTACACAAAATTTTGGGTGATAACCCTAAGGTTGAATAGATATGTATCTATAAATACATATGATTTTGGGAGACTATTCATCATAGGAAAAAAATGATTGAATATGTTTCAAGTGAGAGTTTGTATTCACATATCGAGGTAAATTAAATGAGTTATGGTGACGACTTGTATATTGAGGATTATGTATACTTATAGCCGAATTTATATATCTCATACTTATGAACGAGAATAAGTTATATATATGGATATGTGAGTACATGTGTATATATCTATATAGATATGAATTATGGATATATATTTATGTTGTGGATACACATGGTATGGACATTTAAACCGTGTATGATGGTTTAATGCTTAATTATATGATTGGATCATATATATGTATATATATTATGCATGTGAATGATATATATACTTAATTGGTTAAGCATACCCCGCTCATGCTATCATTGGGAAGTTGCGCGCGTAGAGGGTGAGCATCCTGGCTAGAAAAGCAGGGTGTGGATATTCCCCAGGTCATAGTCGTCCCGTGTGTTATTATATGATATATATATATATATATATATATATATATATATATATATATATATATATGTATTTTTGGGATGAGACGTGGTGGGTATGTTTCGTCTCATTGCCGGTTAGGAGCTATGACCGCTTCCCGGGATGTCGTGTGCGTGTGTTTACCACAAGATGGGTGTCGTTTAGTCCCACCATGGTGGCTCCAGTATTGCTACGTGAGCCGGGCACTGGGAAGATGATAGCATTGATGCAGTTTATCGGCGCTATATATAGCCGGGTATTTATTTGTGCATGGCCTTTGTACATCATATATGGTATGTATACATGGTCATGGGATTGGATGATGGTGTGTATATATATATGGTTAGAATGAAATGCCTATATATATATATATTTATATATCCTATAGATAAAAAGGATATGGTATCGTTGTGGAGTACATATTGGATGATTATGATGTACTAGATGATTGGGGGATTGATGTATCGCATTTAGGGAACATTTCGGTTACATCATCCCAAGTATATTATTAGAGATTGTAGATGTTTTCATATTGTAGTCTAAAATTTAGTAGTAGTAGTAATAGTATTAGTAGTAGTAATAGTAGTATTATATGGTATGTACGACATTATGGACCTCTATGATCGACATTGTCAAAGAGTAGTGTAACGGGGTGGTTCCTTGTTTGGATTTCGTTCTACGAGACACCCCACGCACGAAATGTAGTACATTGTTGAGAGTAGAGAGAAGTTCTGTCGATATTTATGTGTGGCATAATGGATCTCCAGGATCGACGTTGACATGGAGTAGTGTAACGGGGTGGTTCCTTGTTTGGATTTCTCTTTGCGAGAAACCCCACGCACGAAACGCAGCGCAGCGTTGAAATTGGAGGGAAGTTGTGTCAATAATAATTTTGCATGCTTATTAATTAGAAATTTAAATCATATGTTTCAACCGAAATGCATATTGGGTAACTTATTAAATTATAAATGGTTAAAGTATAAACCGGAATCCACTAAGTCTAATAATGCACATATGATTGAAAATAAATACTTATTTATGGTTAAAAAGGGGGTGGATTCTTGGGTTATGATAGGAAGGTAGATCTCGTGGGTATAGGCTAGGCCTATGATAAGTTAGGTTGTCCTATTAAATTGGGGTAATTTAACTAATAAAATTGAGGACGCGAATAGGTGCGCGCCTTTAGATGAGAGGTGAGTTGGGATTCCACGAGAGTGCGATTCCACTTTAATTATGAAATAAGTGCATCTATTATTTATTATGCACGGTTAACACACTTGCAAAATATTTTCACAACTCGGGCTCTGACCCGTTTACTTTTCTCTCCTGCCTGTATATATATATATTACTACAGGTGTCCTACCGCATGGATACCGGATGACCTTCTATCCAGAGTCTAGGGAGCCGTGACAGGTGCGGACTGTTGCGGGATGTATCTGGTAGTCGCTTCCTCCTTTTAAAATTCTAGGTAGGATTCATTGTTGTACATCAGGTTTGTACCCAAGGGATATTTATATACATGTTTATATTTATTCCATTTCAGTTATTGTATTGGCTGTGACCCGACAGCTTATTCGGGTTTACTTCTTTGTAGTACATTCTGTTGTAGTTATTTATATCATTTTATTATAGCATTTCGTTTATCATAGTTCTTTCCTGCATCTTTCTTTCCTTTATTCGTAGTGTTATAGTGTTGTGTTGTGGTATGTTGTATGTTTTAAATTATTCTAACATCTCGCTTATATGATATCAGGTAGTTAGTCCTATATTATATTGTACCGGCAGTTGATGTTGAGACTGGACCATCTGAAACTCCTGATTTAATGTAGTATAGGGCTGGCCACCCGTTATTATTTTAAGCGGGGTGTTACATGGAGTTAGGTTTAAAAAATGCTCCCCATATTTTCAAAGATGAATAGATGATATATTTAAAATTCTTAGTCGTATTTCTGTTTTAGAACACCATAATATATATATATATATATATATATATATATATATATATATATATATATATAGGAAATGTAACAAATAAATTCATAGAATATAGTATTCTATCAGGAGAAAATAAGTTTACATATACGCAACAAGAAATTTAATCTTTAGGACTAGAAATAAAAGTTGCCACGATAAAAAAACAAAAAACACGTTTTATGTATAATTCTTTTCTAGGTAAAAATAGTATATAAAAAGGAATTCGAAAGTTTTTTTTATAATCCCTAACTTATGCATTAGAATTTATAAAATATTTTGATATATTGGAAAAACTAATACAAAATAAGTTTAAAAGGATTAGAGTTTGAAATAAAACTCAGACGACTCTTCATTAGTTAAATTGTTAAGAGAACATTGTAACAATCTCCCAACATTAACATTACAAAATGAAAAAGATAACCTAGCGCTAGAGAAAAATGTAAGAAATAGACACTGATGTGCCCCAAATGTACCACCTTGGCTCAGAGATATCAACCTCGGTCATGGATGTGACCGACGATTGGAAGGGCCTTAGATCAATGACCAGCGGCCTCGTCCCAAGCAAGGTCGGCCACGGTCGACGTTACTACCAATCTCGTCAGGAGAGGTCTTCATGATCATTTGGAATAATTATTCATCAGGCCGACTAGGGGATGACAACCTCGGCTGGGAGTAGGGCGAGGTTAAAGCTATACTTCCATCAAAGGCCAACTCCGGCAGGGAATCAACCGATGTGCCTAATCTGTACCAGTTCAGCCTCGGCCCAGGCCGACCTCGCGACATCACCTACCTAACCTCGGCTCCACATAAGCCGAGGTCACCATGACATCTCAGATTGGATAGCATCTAGGCTTTGCCAACCTCGTCCCCTCCCTGGCCAAGGTTGTGACCAGGCAAGGATGGCTGAGCTCTTATGCGCATTTGTTTGGATAAGGACACGTGTATACAAATCAGTTATAAAAAATCATTCTCCTCACGTGGGGGGAATATTTCATCATGATTCTCTACATGTGACAGGGACAGATGTCTTCATCATATTGGCTAGATCAACTCACACATGCTCATTGCATGCATGGGGGGTACACTACACCCCCTAGCTACTATATATACTTGTCTTCTCCTTCTTAAGGGGATTCAAAATTAACAACCCTAACTGAAACTCTGTTCAAATACACAATAGAGAGAGAAAGCTTGAGAGATTATATCTATGGCCATTAGAGCCCTCATACAGTGATACACGTCATACACTTGCACAGTGGACGTAGGCTTGATTGGCTGAACCACTTATATTCTGGTGTGAATCCTCCTCTCCTCACCTCCTTCTACTGTGTGTATAAACCCTTATGCTGCCATTGTTAACATTGAATTGAGCTCACAAACACCTTGAAGGGTGGTGCTATTTCTGGCATCATCATTTTGGCGCCGTCTATGGGAAGAGAGAAGTTGTCTCTTCCTCTTCTTCAGCTTAACCTCACCGAAGACTCTGGTGGTGAACCAGGCACCACCCCTTGCGTGGAGCTGCTTCACCATTGAAAGAGGTCCTTTAAGGTATTAAGATCATCTGCTACTCAAGCTCTTTAGTGTTAACATATGGCACCAGAATTACCACCACCTCTTCCGTCGCCTGGTGTGGGAGGACCTAGTTCCAGCCAGGCCCGCCTCTATCCGAAATAGCGGAGGTGGTTGCAGCTTTGAGGTCTTTGGCAGCAACACAACAGGTAATGAAGGAGCAATTTTCATAGCTCAGTTAAAACATCATGAGACCACCTGGGGTCTCACCGAAGATGATTACTCCGGTGGCGGTTTAACCCCATCCTGAAGCCATGGGACAACCCTAGGCACCACGAAAAGACCAGCCTACTCCCCAGCAGAGGAGGGACGTTGTTGACCCTAGGCGTTTACGCCTAGGGAGGTAAGGACACCCTTTCCCTGAGGATAGGTATGATGATGTGGACGCTGAATATGTTCCGAAAGAGTGTTAGGGACCGTATGAGGTTTCGAATAATACAATGCATCCTCTTCAGCAAAACCGAGGTTGTGGTGTCAGAAGAAGTGAAGAGGCCCAACAATGAGGATCAACTTTTGATCGATTGAGCAGAGGATCGGCCTTTGAAAGGTTAGGCCCAGTAAATAACCTAAGACAGAGGTTATCGAGGTCGAGAAATGCAGTCGACTCGTAAAGAGGAGATAGACAACGTCGGCCTCACCAAGGCCGACCTCATACAGGAAGAGATAGAGACCAGGAAGAGGTCAATAACCGACATTGTGCTGCGGCTGGGGAACCCTCAGTCCACCCCTTGGAGTTGGATGGGGACAACCTCGGCCAGGCCGATGTTGCGAGACCCTGGAATGACTCTATTCAACGTCTTGAGGAGAAAATAGGAGACCTCATCCAAATCCGAGACCAATTGCAAAGAGGTTTCTCTGAAGGCTCCCCATTTGTGTCCAGGATAGTGATTTTTCCAACCCCTGCTAAGTTTAAGCCACCCATGGTGTCTCATAAGTATGACGGTAGCACTAACCCTGTACATCACATTGATATATATCAGTCAGCGACGGACATCTACTCAATACCTGATGAGATGAAGTATCGGGCCTTCTCTGGGATATTGACAGGAGCAGCACACAGTTGGCTTACTTCTCTTTCGAAGAATTCAATTGAGAACTTCAAGGGCTTAGCTGAATGATTCATCCACAACTTTTGTTTTGGGGTAAGACCTCAAAATAATACCACTCATCTGCTGTACGTCAAGCAAGGCAAGGATGAGAGCCTAAGAGACTACATCGCCAGGTTCAACAAAGTAAAGCTTGAGGTTGAAGATTATGAAGAGAATATAGCCATGACCACCCTCATAGGAGGTCTTCAGAAAGGGAAATTGTTATGGAAACTCGTGAAAGACCCCCCAGGTCTATGGAAGAGCTATTGGCAACTGCGAAAAAAGTCATGAATGCCGAAGAGGCAATGTCCTCCAAGTATGAGGATGAGAACCACGGTAGTAGTGGGAAATCCCAAAGAAAGAAAGATGGAAAGAAGAGGTCAAACGATGACAAGTTCGCCCACTATACTCCTCTAACTGTGAGATGTGAGCATATCCTCAAAGAGATCAAGAATAAGAGGTCTCTAAGATGGTCGGAGAAACTGAAGGCCTCTCTGCATAAGAGGAACAAGAACTTGTGGTGCGAGTTCCACCAAGACCATGGCCATATTACAGACAGGTGCTTCGCCTTGAAGTATGAGATCGAAAAGATGTTAAAATCTGGAAAGTTTAGGAAGTATGTTGATGGCAAGGCTCCTAAAGGTAAAAGAGATGACCCTAAAAAGAGGAGAAACGATAGATGCCATGACAATGCCCCAGCTAGAAGAGACAATGATTCAGAAGGTGATGATGAAGACGATTCAGACCTTTTTCCAAAAGATGACAACACCCCGGTGAATAGGGTTGGCATGATATCCTTTGGTGTTGACACCATATGCGGAGGACTTGCGGGGGGTGGTTTTGAAGTGGCTGATAGAAAAGCTCATGTGGCAGAGGCCAAGTCAGTGGCCAAAATTGAAGTTATAAATCTAAGGTCTTCCAATGCAGCGCAGAAGAGAAAGAAGGTGGACATGGACACTCTTATAGTTGGGTTCTCCTGACTCGACTTCAAAGGTATCTTATCCCCACATGATGACCCTTTGGTAATAACAACAAGAGTGCATGGATGCAAGGTGCAGAGAATCCTCGTAAATGGAGGGAGTTTAGCAGACGTGATGTTTTGGCCCTGCTTCAAGAGCCTAGGTCTTAGCAGAGCTAGGCTAGTACCCTATCACCATCCTTTAATGGGCTTCAGTGACGAAAAAGTCCACCCATTGGGCATGTATGAGATGGAGGTACGGATGGGTGACGAGTGGCCTAAGAGATTAACTCGGAAGATCAATTTTTTCATTATGGATGAAAATGTCTTCTCGGCCTATAACCTCATCATAGGAAGAGTAGTCCTTAAGGAATTCGAGGCCGTGCCATCAACTGTCCACCAGATGCTAAAATTCTCGACCCCCTATGGGGTAGGGGAAGTGCAAGGTGACTAGACCATAGCACGGGAATGCTACTTTAACTCGATCGAAGAGAGAGAGACCCATAAGAGGGCAACCACCACTTATACCATTGATACACTTGACCTAAGAGATTAAACAAAGTTGAAGAAGGGAGAGGCCACAAAAGAGGTAGAATCCATCGTCCTTAATGAGGACGAACCAGAAAAAACCATCCAGATCGGCAAAGCCTTGAAAGCGGAAATTAAGGAAGAGCTGATAAACTTCCTGAGGAAGAGGCAGAGTGTCTTCGCTTGGAGTCACGCAGACATGCCCGACATCGACCCTGAGGTTATGTGTCACAAGCTCAACGTGACTAAAGATGCCAGGTCTATCAAACAAAAGTGAAGAGTTTATTCCAGGGAGAAGTATATCGTCATCCGGGAAGAGGTTAAAAAATTGGAAAAGGCTGAATTTATCAAAGAAGTCGTATATCCAGAGTGGCTATCAAATGCAGTTATCGTGCCCAAAGCCAATGGAAAATGGAGAATGTGCGTTGATTTTACTAACCTGAACAAGTCTTGCCCAAAAGACAGCTATCCCTTACCTCGGATAGATCAGATGGTAGATGCTACTACAGGGCATGAGCTCATGAGATTTATGGACGCATATTCAGGCTACAATCATATCTTCATGGATGCAGAAGACTCAGAGAAGACAACCTTTATCACAGACAAAGGGACATATTGCTATAAAGTGATGCCCTTCGGTTTGAAAAATGCAGGAGCAACATATCAATGTCTTGTAAATAAGATGTTCGAGGACCAAATAGGCAAGACTATGGAGGTATATGTAGACGACGTGTTGACGAAGAGCCTAAAGGCCTGCACTCACGTGGAAGACTTGGAAAAGACCTTCTATACCATGGACCTATATAGAATGAAACTCAACCCAACGAAGTGTGTCTTCGGGGTAGGAGCTGGGAAGTTCCTTGGGTTCATCGTCAATCAAAGAGGAATAGAAGCAAACCCTGAGAAAATCAAGACTTTGCTTGACATGAAGACGCCAAGGAATATTAAGGACGTCCAAAGGCTCACAGGGAGAGTGGCCGCACTCAACAGGTTTGTTTCCAGAGCGACGGACAAGTGCCTTCCATTATTTAAGGTGCTTGGAAAGGCCTTCTAGTGGGACGAAGAGTACGAGAGGCATTTAACCAACTCAAGTCCTACCTTGGGTCTCCCTTGTTATTATCTCGTCCCATAGTAGGAGAGAAATTGTATGTTTATCTATCAGTCTCTGAATCGGCTATAAGTGCAGCCATAGTACGGGAAGACATCGGGATCCAAAGGCCTGTATACTTCAACAGTAAATCCCTTCAAGGGTCTGAGAAAAATTACCCTCTTATGGAAAAGTTAGCCTACACTCTGATACATGCTTCAAGGAAGATGAAGCCCGACTTCCAAGCCCATTCCATGGTCGTCCTCACCGATTCCCCACTAAGACAAGTCCTCCATAAACCTGAGAAGTCTGGAAGATTGATGACTTGGGCCATCGAGTTAGGGGAGTATGACCTTACTTATCAGCCTAGGATGGCCATCAAACGGAAGGCCCTCGCAAACTTCATTGCCAAGTTCACATGGGAAGAGGACGAGGTAGAGAATGACCTAGAGACTGCTGAAGGGTCAAATAATAATATCTTATGGGAACCGAAAGAGGTTACACCAAACATTTTTTAGGACCGGGAAGAGGTTGTATCCAAGGGAGTCAGAAATAAAATTGCCAAGAATGAGGAAGATCGATACCTCTTCGAGCAAGGAATCATGATAGAAGGGGACTTCTCATCAGATAAAGACATCTGGAACCTCTTTATTGACGGGTCTTCTTATGACAGTGGAAGCGATGCAGGGCTAATACTTTCAGCTCCAGATGGTAACAACATTGAATATGCATTGAGGTTTAGCTTCAAGGCATCTAACAACGAGTCTGAATATGAGGCCATGATAGCAGATCTCTCATTGGTAAAGACTCTGGGAGTAAGACGACTCCTACTTCATAGTGACTCAAGGTTAGTAGTTAATCAAGTATTAGGGGTCTATGAGGCTAAAGATGAAAGTATGGCCAAGTAACTTAAGAGGGTGAGAATAATGTTAGAATATTTTAGAGAGACAAAACTGACGAGATAACCTCAGCAAAATAACAGCCACGCAAATGCATTTACAAGGTTGGCTTCAGCAACGAAGATAGACATCAAAAGGACAGTTCCAGTCGAGGTCTTACCAAAGGCGATCATTGAAGAAGATGTTAACAACCCTTATCTCAATTTAAACCTAGGAGACTCATGGATGGACCCCCTCATCAAATATATCAAAGAGGGAGAGCGGCCGAAATCAAAGCTAGAGAGGAGGAAACTAAGATACAGGGCTGCGAAATTCTCCATAGTGGGAGACGTCCTATATAAGAAGGGATTTCTGTTGCCTCTCCTCATATGTGTTCATCCTACAGAAGTTCCTCGCATCTTGCAGGAGATTCATGAGGGTTCTTGATCCAGTAACATAGGAGGAAGACCCTTGGCTAAGAGAATCATTACACAGGGGTACTGGTGGCCAACCTTGGCTAAAGATGCTGCAACTTACGTGAAGAGGTGCGATAAATGTCAGA
The DNA here is from genome assembly GCA_949130495.1 of Sambucus nigra. Classification (NCBI taxonomy): domain Eukaryota; kingdom Viridiplantae; phylum Streptophyta; class Magnoliopsida; order Dipsacales; family Adoxaceae; genus Sambucus; species Sambucus nigra. The sequence continues at coordinate 147,883,294 of OX422213.1, forward strand.
GATTCTCCACTATTCCTCACCAACCTCATCAACTTATGACGTCAATCACTTCCCCTTGGCCATTTGCAATATGGGGAATTGACTTAGTAGGACCACTGCTAAGAGCTGCCAATAATTACCGATTTCTGATAGTTGCCATTGATTACTTCTCAAAATGGGTGGAGGCAGAGCCTATGCTAATGATTACAGAACAGAAGACCTTCCAATTTATTTGGAGGAGCATCATATGCAGACATGGCCTCCCAAACACTCTCATCTCAGACAATGGAACCCAGTTCAAGAACTCCTCTTTAGAGAAGTATTGTGAAAGAGTTGGGATAAAGCAGTTTTTCTCTTCTCCTGGCCGATCTTAAGCAAACGCTCAGACCGAAGTCACAAACAGAACAATCCTCGACGAAATCAAGAAGAGGTAAGAAGAAGCTAAGGGGAGATGGACTGAAGAGGTTTATGTTGTCTTGTGGGCCTACAGGACAACGATAAGAACACCGACAGGAGAAACCCCATTCATGCTAACATATGGCTCAGAGGCCGTCATACCAATAGAAGTGGGACTCCCTACACATAGGGTTCAAACCTGTGACCCTGATAAAAATGGGGAGGAGAGAAGACTAGACCTAGATCTGATTGAAGAGAGAAGGGAAGACGCAAAAATCAGATAAGCAGCTTACCAGCAAAGAGCAGCAAAATTCTACAATTAGAGGGTGAAATCAAGATCCATTGCCGTGGGAGACTTATTACTGAAAAAGACATTACAGAAAACAAATAAACTCCACCCAAACTGGCATGGTCCCTACAAGTGATCGAAGAGGTTGTTCTCGGGATCTACAGGCTAAAAAACCTAGAAGGGGAACCTTTTGCCAACCCCTGGAATGCTGATCATCTAAAGAAGTATTACATATGATATTGCAAGAAGTTTATGTAAATGTATCATCTTATGAAGAGATTATCAATGAGAGATCAGTTTCCATGACAATTCTTGGTCCATGTGATCTAATGGTAGAATTTATGAGGATAACATCTTAGTGGTGACCTCAGACCTTATAATATCATAATGTGGTGACAAGGTCTGAGGTAAGACATCATACTTGGATGAACTCATATCCTTAACATCATTAATTTGGTGAAATTATTTATAAGGATAACGTCTTAGTTGATGACCTCAGACTTTATAACATCATAATGTGGTGACAAAGTCTGAGGTAAGACATCATACTTGGATGACCTCAGACCCTTAACATCATTAATTTGGTGAAATTATTTATGAGGATAACATCTTAGTGATGACCTCAGACCTTAACATAATTATTTGGTGACAAGGTCTGAGGTCAGACATCATACTTGGGTGACCTCATACCATTAACATCATTATTTGGTGACAAGGTCTGAGGTCAGACATCATACTTGGATGACCTCAGACCATTAACATCATTAATTTAGTGATAAGGTCTGAGGTCAAACATCGTACTTGGATGACTTCAGACCCTTAACATCATTAATTTGGTGAAATTACTTATGGGGATAACATCTTAGTGATGACCTCAGGCCTTAACATCATTATTTTGGTGACAAGGTCTGAGGTCAGACATCATACTTAGATGACGTCAGACCCTTAACATCATTAATTTAGTGAAATTACTTATGGAAATAACATCTTAGTGATGACCTCAGGCCTTAAATATCATTATTTGGTGACAAGGTCTGAGGTCAGACATCGTACTTGGATGACCTCAGACCCTTAACATCATTAATTTGGTGAAATTACTTATGAGGATAACATATTAGGGATGAGCTTAGGCCTTAACATCATTATTTAGTGACAATGTCTGAGGTCAGACATCATACTTGGATGACCTCAGATCCTTAACATCATTAATTTGGTGAAATTACTTATGGGGATAACATCTTAGTGATGATCTCAGATCCTTAACATCATTAATTTGATGAAATTACTTATGAGGATAACATCTTAGTGATGACCTCAGGCCTTAACATCATTATTTGGTGACAAGGTCTAAGGTCAAACATCATACTTGCATGACCTCTGACCCTTAACATCATTAATTTGGTGAAATTACTTATGGGTATAAGATCTTAGTGATGACCTCAGATCCTTAACATCATTAATTTGGTGAAATTACTTATGAGCATAACATCTTAGTGATGACCTCAGACCCTAAAAAATCATAGTGGTAACAAGGTCTGAGGTAAGACACCATTCGTTAAGTATAATAAAGACATCATTGCACCAAGACTTCAGAGCTGAACACATTGCATAGCAAAGAAAAGCATTCAACAAACAAATCAAAAAATGAAGAAATAAAAACCCTCCTTAGAGGTTGTCATACAATTATAAAATGCAAAGATATAAAGCAACGATGTTCATTAGAGATTACAACAAATTGGGAGTTACAAAAAATTAGGAGCTTCACAAAAACTAAGTGTTTACAGCTTTAGGGTTGATAGTTGTATATGGATTTTCTTGGCCGAGGGTGGCCACCTCCACCCCATCGTCTTGGGCACCGACATCCTCAGTCATAGTGTCCCCTTGTGGTGCAGTCTCGGTGGGGGCAACACCTCCCTCTTCTTCAACTTCCTGCAAGGCCTTAGCAAACTTAGGGTCGGCATAACCCAGGCCAATGAAGTCAGCACCGGCAAGACTTCCTAATTCCTTCTCTTTTATGGCAGCCCATTTTCCAGTTGCCTTGACGCCTCTCTCTAGATATTCAAAGCCGAAGCTAACAAACTCATCAGAGACCTTGTACTCCTCCAAGATCTTCTCTGAGGCATCTTCCAAGGCTGCCTTGACTGTAACATTGACCTTGTGTTGAAGGGAGTCAGCCTGAGCCTTCATGGCAGTATTATGGTCTTCCCTTTTCTTATCCATATCCTTTTGCATCCCCTTCACACTTGCCTCAGCCTTCTTCAAAGCAGCCTTCAGACGATCCACTTCAGTATTTAAAGTGGCCTATATCTTCTCAGCCTCTTAGCCCTTCTCTATCAGAGGTAGTTTCCCAAGGTCCAGTTAATATAGTGGTATATAGTGATAAGACCCTGCAGAATACATGCAAAGATGTCAGTATAAGGTCTGATGAAGTTTAAATGCCGATGTTACACTAGTAAAACTCAGAAGCAAAAACTTAAAGGTCTTACCTGTATAGAACGGTGAAGAGAGAATTCAGCCAGCAGAGGCTTATCCCTGGATCGGCAAAAGCGCTTATCAGACTCGGTCATAACACCGCCGAGAGCATCGAAGGCCTTCATAATTTTCCCAATGACACTTTCATCGATTTTTAATTACTCAAGACGAGCAATCAAGGCATCCTCGGAAGAAATGGGGATGGCACGATCCTTATCTTTTTTCTTATGCCTCTGATCCTCAGGGGCAGGGGCAGTAACCTTCCTCTTATTGGTGGCCTCAACCCTCGAGGGAGATGGAGGGAGAGGAGGAGCATTCAGACCTGCCTTTTTGACGAGCTTTGTCAGACTTGGTGAGGCCATCTCCCATAACTCGTCCGAAATTCCTTTGGGGCTCTCTGCAAAATAGAAAGGTATGAGTTAGAGAATCAGATGCAAATATATTCAGAGGTATAACTTGTTGAAATAAAAAACTTACCAAGCTCTTTAAGAGGACTTCCCCCTAAACCAGTCTCAGAGAGGTAATAGGGGGTCATCAGATGCTCGAATTTGACAAGCAGACCATGCTCCCCCTAATCTTGAAGGTCTTTGACCTTATTAAGATTGAGTTAGCTTAGCCCAGGGTCGGCCTTAGCAACCATCATAACATTTCCCCATCTCAGGGGCATTCTCGGTTCTAATAAGGAGGAGGGGGCACATGGACCAAATTCCCAGGCCCTGAAGCAAAGAAATAACGGGGCTACCAGTTATGGTTTGAGGTTTAGGTAATCTGAAATATCTTCTTTTCTGGCTTCCGAGCTAAAAAATAATAATAGCTCGAATGATTTCTGGCAGATGAAGGGACATAGCATCCTATAAAGACTTGGACAGGAAGGTCTGAGTGATGAACAACCCTCCATAAGACAATGGCTCCAATTATCACCCTCCAAGCATCGGGTGATAACTAGGAAGGGGCCAAGTTGATATAGGCCAATATAAACCTGATGATGGGATGGATGGGCAGATGAAATCCCAACTTGAACATCTGCTCATATAGGCAGATCTCACTATCTCGGTCGTGATAAGCCCTCTCTTCCCTCAGAGGTCTCCTGAGTTTTATAGAGGGGCTTATGGAATATAGGTATCTGAAGGATAAGAGGTCGATCTCGATGACTGAACTCTCGATCTCAGCCTCCTCAGAGACGTCAACATCACTCTTAGCATCAACATCATCATCTAACACAACGTCGGCTTGAGCAGATGATATGGCATTACATGAAAACCTCTGAGCGAACTCAACCCCTGTGATAGCCGACAGGGGAATGGCTTCAAGGATTGGTGGAACTGCCACATTTGGTCCAATAATTTCAACCTCTGAGGAAGAGGTTGATGTACTTGAACTTTTGTGAGACGAGGCCCGACTGGAAACCTCCGCTTGATCAGGGGCCTGATCTTGCAGAGTTATGAAATCCATGGCCTCTTGGAAAGAGTCTCCAGACATAGGGTCTGAGGTAGATGACTCAAACTCAGACATTGGTGTAGGTTCAGCTGGGGCCCTTATTGGGTTAACTGGTTCAGGGTATATAACTTTCAGAGGTTGTGGAAAAATAGGCCTGAGGGGGAATGCCTCTGCCCTACAAGCTTCCTCTTGGGCTCTTTCTACTTGTCTAATTTTTTTTAAGGCCTTCTCCCTAAGAGATGGGAATTCCTCTAAGAGTTGGTAGAGGGGTCTGAGCATATGAGGCAGACGTTAGACTTGTGACTCTCCTTAATTATAAAAAAGATTGGCAAATGGAATTAAAGATCAAGTTATTTAACTTTGAGCAAAAACAACAAAGAACAATAAAAAACAGACCGCCGAAAAATCAATGAACTCGCTGGAAATCTCTTAAATCTCACCGGAAAATGCAAAAATAAGAATCAAAGCAGAAAAATGAGGAAGAAAGGATGACAAAGGATACCTGAAGAAGAGTGATGAGAAGTAGGGAAAGAACTGCAAGGAAGGTCCACCCAAGTTCACTTCAAATCAAAGCTCTTCTAGGGAGAGAAAGTTGCAGAAAATGCCCAAGTCTGGAGAAGGAGAGAAATGAGGAAGAAAGAGAAGAATTAGGGTTTTAAACCCTTAAGTGTGGGTGCACGCATCCCAAGTCCCATCATTGCCTTGGGAGCCCAAAAGACAACCATCATCATCAAACCTATCAGGCACGCTATGTACTCCAATGGCGACACTTATCAAGAGGATATTTGACACCTGAAGAAATCCAACCTCGGGCTAATACACCCCTTAGATACCTGACCATACAGGTAACTAAGGGCTAGGGGGTGATTGATGTGCCCTAAATGTACCACCTAGACTTAAAGACATCAACCTCGGCCATGGATATGGCCGACGATTGGAAGGGCCTTAGATCAATGACCAGCGGCCTCGTCCCAAGCAAGGTCAGCCACGGCCGACGTTACTACCAATCTCGTTGGGAGAGGCCTTCATGATCATTAGGAACAGTTATTCATCAGGACGACTAGCAGATGACAACCTTGGATGGGAGTAGGCCGAGGTTATAGTTATATTTCCATCAAAAGCCGACTCCGACAGGGAATCATCCGATGTTCCTAATCTGTACCAGTTCAGCCTCGGCCCAGGCCGACCTCGTGACATCACCTACCTAACCCCGACTCAACATAAGCCAAGGTCACCATGACATCTCAGATTGGATAGCATCTAGGCTTTTCCAACCTCGTCCCCTCCCTGGCCAAGGTTGTGACCAGGCACGGATGGCCGAGCTCTTATGCGCATTTGTTTGGATAAGGACACGTGTACACAAATCAGTTATAAAAAATCATTCTCCTCACGTGGGGGGAATATTTCATCATCATTCTCTACATGTGACAGGGACATATGTCTTCATCATATTGGCTAGATCAACTCACACATGCTCATTGCATGCATGGGGGGTACACTACACCCCCTAGCTACTATATATACTTGTCTTCTCCTTCTTAAGGGGATTCAAAATTAACAACCCTAACTGAAACTCTGTTCAAATACACAATAGAGAGAGAAAGCTTGAGAGATTGTATCTATGGCCATTAGAGCCCTCATACAGTGATACAAGTCATACACTTGCACAATGGACGTAGGCTTGATTGGATGAACCACTTATATTCTGGTGTGAATACTCCTCTCCTCACCTCCTTCTACTGTGTGTATAAATCCTTATACTGCTATTGTTAACATTAAATTGAGCTCACAAACACCTTAAAGGGTGGTGATGTTTCTGGCGTCATCAAACACACGAGTCCAATATTAGAAATAAAAAAAGAAAATGAATTATGTAGATATTGCACTGAATGTTTTAATCAAGATGATTGTAATTATGCTACAATAAAAAAATAAATATTGGAGATAATTAAAGAAAATTAAATTTTCTACTATTTTTAGTTCCAAGACTATTTCTAATAAGAACTTATTATAATTTATCTGACGTCACCATTCTCCACCTGTCTGAGCTTCCCCGGTAGGCGTTGCAAAGCCTCCAAATTCATCCTTATCCATTGGTTCCCCCTCACCCAGTCTGTATTAAATTAAATACTGATGGTCTCTCAAAAAGATATACGAGAATCGCTACTTCTGCAGGTCTCTTTAGAAGTCCTCGGGGTTTCTTCTTGGGAGCCTTTAGTATCAATATAGGAAATCAGAGTGCTTTCTATGTCGTGCTCGTTATGGTCATATATGGGGTGAACCTTTCCTGGGATAGAGTTTGACATAACATTTGGATCGAAGCGGACTCCATGGAGGTTTTTTGTCGTCTTCTTAGCATTTCCTTTCCACCCCCTTGGGAGTTGGCCACTAGATGGTTTAACTGTAAGGGCCAACTCTCCCAAACGAGATTCTGCTATTCGCATATTTACAAAGAGGGTAATGCCACAAGATGTCTCATCAATCCCTCAAATGGAGGCCTTTTCCTCCACCAGAGATCATCATTCTACTTAATAAGGACCTCAGTTCGTGTCCAAAATACAAAATTCAAGTTTATTAGCTTTGCTCTTACTTTCTTATATCGATCTTTTTGTTGTTGCTCTTCGCAATCTCTTGGGATATTGATTCGTTTTATTTTTAATTTATTGCTCCTTCATCAGGAGTATTCTTTTTTTTTTAAATCCTATGAAGTTTTGTTAATAAGAATATATCTAACATGCAGGCATAAGGAAGACTGTTGTGGTGGAAAGTTTTGTTAGAATAATCTACATTTAATACGGAGCATGTAGATGGAAGAGAGAATTTTTTAACCAATATCCTAATAATATAATTTGAAGATTGACATGAATCGATGACTCTCTCATCTAGGGAAGGAAACAATCCTAGTAGAGATTGAACAAATGTCGAACTCAGAATCCCAAGACAACAAAACAACTATAATTTGCTGGAAAGAGCTATTTCATAAATGAGCTGCTTAAATCAACCCACCATGTTGTATTAACACTAATGAGATTTAAAAATTAACTTTTATTTATCACTTTTAAACAAATGTACAAGAAAAAAAAATGTTTATTAACATATATAAAAATTATATTATTTTATGGAATATCATGAACCCGGGAAAAGGATGCCTCCCTGTAATTTGGAAGCCAGAAAAAACTATTGCAATTTCTAATAGGGTAGTTAAAGTCTCCATCAAAACCTTGTCTTCGACATTGGTCTAATAACATCGACGTGGAGAATAAGAATGGTTATAAGTTTTAAAGCTCCCCCTCATCTAGAAGGTCATTTATTTTCCATTTTCACAAATTTTAAGCAATATATGTTTAGAAAAATATATTTATGAGTGTTAAAATCGTAGGTGACTTTAGACCCAGAGGTTATCCACTCTGGCCCTCAGATGGGTAAGAAGAAAGAAGTGTCAATGCAAGAGACAAATGTTTAAAGTAGTTCGGACCTCGGGAGCTAGTCCTACGTTCAAAGTATAAAGTAGTTCGGACCTCGGGAGCTAGCCCGTTTATTAAAAAGTAGTTGGCTATTACAGTCTAAGAGACCCCTTGAGCTTTGGTTAAAAAATTCTGAGATCTTGTGGCCTTTGCAACTGCATTGAGAATCTTAGGAAGTAACTGAATGACTCTTCTAATGGTACCTAGGTACTATTTTAGGGCTCTTGTAAGATATACAAAGTGTATGAATAATGGAACTTGTCCAATTATAAGTGCTGGCTTCACAACAGTGGGTTACGAGTATATAATTGGGTTACGAGTAAATAATGGGGTAGGAACACCCATGAAATGTTAGAACTCTTATGAGTTTGACATCTTGAATGCTCTAATTTCTTTGAGTGCTTGAGATTGACCCCCACCACCTTCTATTAGATTTCTATTTATAGGAGAACTCGTGGAGAGAGAACGAAAGGACTTCCATGGACTGGCTCTAAAATTTCCGAGGTTTGATGATACTGGGAGAGAGGTGGAGTGTTGGGAAAAGTATTTAAAGATGGAGTACCTTGGATGCTGAATGTATTTAATGCTGATGGGAGCATTCAATGCATGAGGAATTTTGAAGTGGAGTACGTTGATTATTGTTATGCTTCCCACCTACTTTATCAGACATCTTGCAGGAGCACTATCGGAGGTCCAAAGGGGTTGAATGGATCATGAAGTTGATGGGAATTGATCCTGAAATTCCACGGATCATTAAATTCCAGAATAGAGGTCCAAGTGACCTCTAGATGTCATTATCGCTCAATTTGGGTCGACTGAGGGCGCATATTGTAACGAGACCTTGATGCTGAGGTCTCTGAGTTTGTTAAAATAAACATGTTGGAATGACTAACCTTTCTTGGGGAAGAACATGAGATCGAGGTTTGCTATAGTACCATAGCTGACCCTTGATGGTAGCGAAGGTGTTATCTGATAAGTAGCGATCTGTTGTAGGTCAGGGGTTAGCCTTGGGACCTTTGACCTTGGATCAAGTGGGGAATTTGGGATTGACTTCAAATAGTAAGTGTGAAATAGGGTATAATATATAAACTTCATAATCTTGGAAATAAAGTATGTATATGTTTTGATAGATCTCAATCGAAACCCATTGAAGATCATCTTAGTGTAGTTCATTATTTATCCATAACACAGTACCAAGAAAACCATATCCCTTATTGGTCTCAATGGATTTATAAATATTTTAATAAACCGTAAATGATGCAACTTAAGCAAGAGCAATGTGTTACTTGTGATTAGTATGATTACTACTGAATTAAAACAGAAGAATTTAAACTTACTCGATATTGAATTAATTCATATGGAATTCTCCTTCATTAGAAAAGTGAGATAGTAGTCCTAAATTTACCATTGGATTCAGTATACGAATATTTGTAAAGTGTAGGCAGTGGAAAATATTTATCCATAAGAAAGTGTGATGTGATATGTGACCTCATCATTACACATGAAGACAGAGAAATTGATATAGCATAATACGATCCAAACTCTGAAGATGATGGAGCCCACTTTTAAGAAATTTTTGATGAAGAATATTGTCATAATATTGAGAATGTGATAGAAGGATGGTATTATCACGCGTAAAGGGACTACTCTCACATTAAATAATATGTTGTTATCCTTTTCCTTTTCTTTTTTATTCGTGTTTGATAATGGAGTGAATTATTGTACTAACATATGATGGTCTTGAATTATTTTACTTTTAGTTACATTTCAAGTCTTATTTTGGAGTCTGAGAGTACCTATAAAAGTCCTCCATATGTAGTAAGAAGGGATATAAATTAAGTGAGTATTCTTGAACTATGAAGAAATTCATACTCTCAGTTCATCTCAGAGAAAAACATACTTCTGCAATCCCAACATCCTATAGACACCTTTATGTCTTTATAATCTTTCATTTTAATATATAAATTTTTTCAAAGGAAACAATGTGATCTTTAAATGTCTTATCCTTACATTAATATATTCCAGATTGTAATCCCATTACCCATCCATTATTAATATTTATCTAGGGCCATATTCTGAGGTAGAAAATGAACAGTTATGTGTTGTGTTTGATCTAAGGAAGGTGATATTTAGATTCACTAAATTTATAAATTGGAATTTTGTCAATGCTAGGTGTATAAATATTCATATAATATTTTTTATTTTTGAAGTGTAGAGGGCCTTTTGTCACATAAAATTAAAATATAGAGTTAAGACTAGTAGAGATTACACACCTAGTATAATAAAAGTCATTATCAATAGTTTCACACTAACCTTATGATAATTGTGACACCCCACTTAAAATAATAACAGGTGGCCAACCCTATACTTCATTTAATTAGGAATCTCAGACGGCTCATTCTCGGCATCAACAGACTAAACTAAAAATAGGTAAGGCTAACTACCCGAAACTAGAAAAGTGGATGCCAAAATTAAATAAAAACATACAATGGATAACATCCCAACAATATACAACTACTAACAAACGTATGATGTACACAAGTACCATGCTAATATAAGTGCTAAATACTTAAATAAAAAGGGTACACATAAGGAAATATACCCGAATAAGCACAATAACCATAAAGAAGAAATATAAATAACTACGTAACTCTTGGGTGTAAACCCGATATACAACATGAATCCTACCTAGATTTCAAAGGAATAGAAGTCGACTACAGTCTAAATCCCGCCACAGTCCGTAACTGCTACGGCTCCCAAGACTCTGGATAGAAAATCATCTGGTATCCATGCGGTGGGACACTTGTAGTAAACAGTATATATATATATATATATATATATATAACAAAAGAGAAATATAAACGGGTCAGAGCCCAATGTGTAAAAATATTTAACAAGTGTGTTAACCGTGCATAATAAATATAAATGCACTATTTCATTATTAAAGTGGAGTCTCACTCTCATGAAACCGCCAAACTGACCTCTCATCTACAGCGCACACCTACTCGTGTCCTGGAACCTTAATTAATTTACCCCACCCGCTAATGGACAAGCTACCTTAACATATGCACGACCAATACCCGCATGACCTGCCATCCTAATGTAACCCAAGAATCCTTTCCATTCTAATCACACCTAGATATATATACACACATATAAGCCTTACTAGGCTCTAGTGGTTCCAATTATTAACTTAAACCAATTTTTGAGTCTTAGAACAACCCACATTAACATTAGGTTTCAATATAAGAGTTTATTCTCTAAACAAAATACATACAAGTACTAAGATAAAACATCTCTCTACTCTCAACATTGCACTACGTTTCATGCGTGGGGCGTATCGCAAAGCAAAATCCAAACAAGGAACCCCCGGATACACTACTACTTGACAATGTCGATCGTAGGGATCCATCATGTCATCTACATATATCATACTACTGCAACTACTTAAATAATGAGTATTATATCTAAGAACATAAATAGAATCTCTATCTAACTCCTTGAGGTCGATATAACCGCAATTGTCTCTAAGTACGATCTTTCGATCCCAATAAACTAGTACACCAAATCACCCAAGACGTACATCATAGAAACTCCATATCCCCTTCACCTATAGGATATATAAATATAGTTACTCTAAATATATATAAGCAATCATTCATTCCTATAACAACGTATACATAACAAATATAATGTACACTTTGCAATACACATAACATAAACGGTTATAGGATACCAAAATACTGCACCAGTCTATCATCTTCCAGGAATTACTCACTTTCTCCCGGGGTCACCACCTATCGGACTATTATCACACCACCATGGCGATAAAATCAATCCTAACGTATGGGAAGCGGTCGTAGTTCCAACCGAAAAGTGAGAATGACTCAAACCCAAGACTTCTCACCCCAAAATAAAATCACACAAATAAAAATGGACGACTATGACCTGGGGACTATCCACACCCTGATCCTCAAGCCAAAGGCTCACCCTCATCGCGCAATTTCCCATGATAGCATGTGCCGGGTATGCTTCACACATTAAGTATACATATCATTCACACTATATATATATATATATATATATATATATATATATATATATATATATACACCATCTCTCATCCGTATGTATGACATTTATAAACTCGACTATAAGTGTACATAATCCTCAATATACTAGCCGTCGTTCCAAGCGTATTTAATTTAATTCGTTATATAAATACGATCCCTTACTTGAAGCATTATTCATCCATTGCCCCTATTATATGAATAGTCTTCAAATGCATTGAACATTAAGGTTACTAACCCAAAGTTTAACGTATGTGACAATCACTACACATTCTGTTTATATTCGAAAGCACATCGATATATCTACTAATAATTCCGACTATTGGTATACACCTAGCTAATAGTCTGCAAACCTCAAGCTTCATCCTAGATTCATTCCATGATCCCATCAAGTATGAGAATCTCCATTATTAATCACACATAGATATATAATAACTATCCCAACGAACATTACATCACAACCTATGCTAGTCGATAGTACAATCCAATTGTTCTCAATTCTGCCTAAGGTTCAATTGCTCCTATGAACCTTTAACATCGAATGTTCGCATCAATCATCATACCCATACCATCTATAACCAGATACATACCACTATACGATAATCATTCCGGCTATAAGTATAAACACAACCTAATAGTCGGTAACCTACGAGTTACATCCTTAATTAATTAGAACCCCATAATACCACGGAACACCTGTCTTTAATTGCCATACATGTGTAATAAGGATCTGGGCTATAAGTACATAGACCCAACTTTATTAATCGGTAATGTACTAGAATATCTACCGTGATACCACTTGTCTCCAAAAGCACATTAGTAAAAAGGGACTATTTCTACGACTTACAACTAGCTCACGATAGCCCATCCAAAATTATGTCCATATAATACGCCTATCTTTCAGTCCCATGATCGTTTCCTTACTAAAAAAAAGGGGCATTATACCCTCATAATCCATTTCTAACATAGGTCTGAATGCCCCTATTCACCCTAAGGCACCAATCCCTTAATATTATGACATAACCCTCTATAAGACATTCACTAAGAAGGTCACTAAGTTTTAAACCCAAAAGAAAAGGTGGTTAAAGAAAATTCCATTCTTGGGCTAAAAACAGAGGACGGTCGACTAGCCCTTGACCCCCGATTGACCGCAGTTCTAAATTTTTCCCTACGAAGAATGCAGTAGGCTTTTCCCTTAGGGCACGATCGACCGGCCCCCGGGCCGCGGTCGATTGGCCATACCAGATATCTTAGCCCATTTTCAATTTTGAACGAACCCTAACTCCCCAAACATCCTAATATCATCATCTAACCCCCAATATTTAACTCAATCACATTCTTAACGTTGAAACTCATCCTACCTCTTATCCCATCAATTTATACGTCATTAATCCCATGTATAAACATCAAATTCAAGTTTTAGTCCCAAAAATCTAGGTTTTAACATATAACCCAAAAATCCAATTCTTTTATACACAAATAATGAAATGAAATACACAAATGAAATATTTAGCAAGATTAAACACTTGTCTCAGAATCGTAGAGGTTGAATCATCCTCAAAATCGTGTACGGGACGGAAATCTCTAAGCTTTCTCCTCTCTCTCTGTCTCTTCCTTTATTCTTCTTTCTCTCTTTCTTTTCAATGAAATTGGTTGATTCGTAAGCCTCTTAAACCTTTAAAACATAGATCCCAATTTTAAATGATAATACACACTTTAAATGACTCGTTTACTCCAATTCGAGTCAAACCAACTTAAAAATATTTCGGAATCGAAATAAATCCCAAGGATAGTCAGTTTGACTATCCCGACCCATCTGAAATCAATGGCGCACTCAGAATCATCATCTGGAATACTTTATAACGCCCTCAATTTTTAGACTTCAATTTCCAAATTTTAAAATTCTTCAATTTAAATAAATTTTATTTCTCCCAAAAATTTATTTTCGCAGTCCCAAAGTCACGGGGTATTACATACTTCCCTCCTTACAAAAATTTCATCCTCAAAATTTAGGTTATGCCTAGGACTCCGAACCTCATCTAATTCTTACATCTACCCTCAAGATCATTATACCCATCTCTCCCACTTCTCACATCGAATCATTTAAACTTTGAAATCAAACTTGCTACCCAAGGTGCTCATACACCCTGTACCCAAGCTCAACTCGTAAAAACATAACCCGGCTCCACTAATCTCAATCGTAATATAACTCTCAACAGAATAACCTACGGTAACGTACTAAATATATAAAATTTTAAAATTTCTATTGGTTGAACTCTTCTCAATTCCCGACACTCGCTACTTTCATGCGGGGGAGGTCTCGCAAGCGAAATCCAAACTAGGAACCCTCCCAATACACTACTGTGTAGCTATGTCGGGAATTAAGATCAGTTGAACTAGGATTAAGGTTTTATAAAAGATTTTCGAATCATAATTATTGCTCGAAGGCATATATAACCATATACTATAAAATAATTCCATGTCTTTCGACACGCCAAGCAAACACCTTATGTTCAAGACACAAGGCTTTAACAAACACAATACTCTCACTAATGCCTAGTCCTAATAACTAGCACAACCATGAGGTAAATTCTCTGCTCAATAATAAATCTGCTAAACTCTGAACCTCCTCAGATATACAAATCCTTTACACCACATTAAAGCATTACCGCAAAGGTAAGTCTTTCCCCCATTGGAATACTACAATTACATTCCCAAGCCTATCTATAAGACAATAACCTTATAACCACTAATCAACAAACCTTAACAATCCGCATTTCTGGAAATCAAATAGCACAGATCTCTCCTAGCTCATTGCGAAATGATATATTACCCCAAAAGATGGAATACAAAGGCCGTACTTACTCACTCCTGCTTCCAAGGAAATTCTGTACACACTATGGTTATAGCGATTAACCACTCATTATACCTTAAACGCGACATTCCCAATACTTCATAAAGCATGATCTAAACCCAAAAAAAGGTACTCTATCTTATACTTCCATAATCCAATCATTTCACTTCATCCCTGGGTCCTTCTACTCCTTCCAGGACAAGCCCTCCTTCCTAAGGCCTAAATTTCCTTAAAGAAATATCCTGCCAAAAATTCTTCCTAACCATCCTGAAGGACAAGGCGCTATTGCGACCCCTGACAACTCCTTCAGTCCTACTCAATGAACCCAAGTCTCCCAATTTCTTACTCCCTCTTCCAAAAAGGCGATACTACCGACATTGGGACAACCCCGCACACCTGACATCGATAAAAGTCAGCAACATCGGCTTTCCCTAAAAAATGGTAGCAAATTATCAATCTAAACCTCCCACGGGCTTCACTATTCGCTTCTCCTCAGTACTTACCTGATCGAGCACAAAATTTGCCATTCGAGTAAATTCTCCTTCTTACTCGACCACCGTCAAATCACCTGGAATCACCGCTAGAATTCTCCTCCTTATCTTCGCCTGAGTTACAGAAAAAAAAATACCTCCAATCAAAGCGTACCTAAAATATGTTATGGGTATGGCATCTCTCATCTTGCCCCGTTCTGGATGACTTATTATTGGCGACGTCTGAGATGACAGAAACTGCGTCAGAACGTCGTTTAAATGAGTACACCTCGCAGAAGGAAATAGACGTAGTGAACACAACAATCCTAATAGTAGGGCTCTACACCAAGAATGCTTGTGGAGGAACACAGAAAACTCACACAGATCCTAAAGGCCAAGAACCTGATGCTCTGATACCATCTCTGACACCCCGTTTAAAATAATAATGGGTGGCCATCCCTATACTTCATTTAATCAGGAATCTCAGATGGCTCATTCTCATCATCAATAGACTAAACTAAAAATAGGTAAGGCTAACTACCCAAAACTATAAAAGTGGATCCCAAAATTAAATAAAACATACAATGGATAACATCCCAACAATATACAACTACTAACAAAGGTATGATGTACACAAGTACTATGATAATATAAGTGCTAAACACTTAAATAAAAAGGGTACACATAAGGAAATATACCCGAATAAGCTGTCGGATCACAGACAGTACAATAACCATAAAGAAGAAATATAAACATCTACATAACTCTTGGGTGTAAACTCGTTATACAACATGAATCCTACTTAGATTTCAAAGGAATAGAAGTCTACTACAGTCTAAATCCCTCCATAGTCCGCAACTGCTACGACTCCCAAGACTCTGGATAGAAAAGCATCTGGTATCCATGCGGTGGGACACTTGTAGTAAACAGTATATATATATATATATATATATATATATATATATATATATATATATATATATATATATATATATATATATATATATATATATATATATATATATATATATATATATAACAAAAGATAAAATAAAACGGGTCAAAGCCCGAGGTGTAAAAATGTTTAACAAGTTTGTTAACCGTGCATAATAAATATAAATGAACTATTTCATAATTAAAGTGGAGTCGCACTCTCGTGAACTATTTCAATATAAGAGTTTATTCTCTAAACAACATACATAGAAGTACTAAGACAAAACTTCTCTCTAATCTCAACATTTCACTACGTTTCGTGCGTGAGGCGTCTCGCAAAGCGAAATCCAAAAAAGGAACCCCCCGATACACTACTCCTTGACAATGTCGATCGTAGGGATCCATCATGTCATCTACATATATCATACTGCTGCAACTACTTAAATAATGAGTATTATATCTAAGAACATAAATTGAATCTCTATCTAACTCCTTGAGGTCGATATAACCGCAATTGTCTCTAAGTACGATCTTTCGACCCTAATAAACTAGTACACCAAATCACCCAAGATGTACGTCATAGAAACTCCATATCCTTTTCACCTATAGGATATATAAGTATATTTACTCTAAATATATATAAGCAATCATTCATTCCTATAACCACGTATACATAACACACATAATGTACACTTTGCAATACATATAACATAAATGGTTATAGGATACCAAAATACTGCACCAGGCTATCATCTTCCAGGAATTACTCACTTTCTCCCGGGATCACCGCCTATCAGACTATTATCATACCTCCATGCTGACAAAATCAATCCTAACGTATGGGAAGCGGTCATAAATCCTACCAAAAAGTGAGAACGGCTCATACCCAAGACTTTTCACCCCCAAAATAAAATCACACAAATAAAAATGGACGACTATGACCTGGGAACTGTCCACACCCTGCTCCTTAAGCCAGGGGCTCACCCTTATAGCGCAATTTCCCATGATATTATGTGTCGGGTATGCTTCACACATTAAGTATATATATCATTCATACTATATATATACATCCATATGATCACATCATATAATCAAACCATCACACACGATATAGATATTCACTCCATAAGTACACACATATATACATATCTATACATCTCTCTCTCTCTCTCTCTCTCTCTCTATATATATATATATATATATATATATATATATATATATATATATATATACATACCATCTCTCATCCATATGTATGAAATTT
The DNA here is from genome assembly GCA_949130495.1 of Sambucus nigra. Lineage (NCBI taxonomy): Eukaryota > Viridiplantae > Streptophyta > Magnoliopsida > Dipsacales > Adoxaceae > Sambucus > Sambucus nigra. The sequence continues at coordinate 147,900,922 of OX422213.1, forward strand.
ATAAACTCGGCTATAGGTGTACATAATCCTCAATATACTAGCCATTGTTCCAAGGGTATTTAATTTAATTCGTTATATAAATACGATCCCTCACTTGAAGCATTATTCATCCATTGCCCCTATGATATGATAAGTCTTCAAATGCATTCACCATTAAGGTTACTATTCCAAAGTTTAACGTATGTAACAATCACTACACATTCTGTCTATATCCGAAAGCACATCGATATATCTAGTAATAATTCCGACTATTGGTATACACCTAACTAATAGTCTGCAAACCTCAAGCTTCATCCTAGATTCATTCCATGATCCCATCAAGTCTGGGAATCTCCATTATTTATCACACATAGATATATAGTAACTATCTCGATGAATATTACATCACAACCTATGTTAGTCGATAGTACAGTCCAATCGTTCTCAATTCTGCCTACGGTTCTATTTCTCCTATGAACCTTTAAGATCGAATGTTCACATCCATCATCATACCCATACCATCTATAACCAGATACATACCAGTATACGATAATCATTATATATATAAGTATAAACATAACCTAATAGTTGGTAACCTACGAGCTACATCCTTAATCAATTAGAACCCCATAATACCACGGAACACCTATCTTTAATTGCCCATAAATGTGTAATAAGGATCTCGGCTATAAGTACATACACCCAACTTTATTAATCAGTAATGTACTAGAATATCTACTGTGATAACACTTGACTCCAAAAGCACATTAGTAAAAAGGGACTATTTCTACGACTTACAACTAGCTCACGATAGCCCACCCAAAATTGTGTCCATATAATACGCCTATCTTTCAGTCCCACAATCGTTTCCTTACTAAAAAAAGGGGCATCATACCCTCACAATCCATTTCTAACATAGGTCTGAATGCCCCTATTCACCCTAAGACACCAATACCTTAATATTATGACATAACCCTCTATAAGGCATTCACTAAGAAGGTCACTAAGTTTTAAACCCAAAAGAAAAGGTGGTTAAAGAAAATTCCATTCTTGGGCTAAAAACAGAGGACCGATCGACCGGTCCCTGACCCCCGATTGATCGCGGTTCTAAATTTTTCCCTACGGAGAATGCAGTAGGCTTTTCCCTTAGGACACGGTCAATCGGCCCCCTGGCCGCGGTCGACCGGCCATACCAGATATCTTGGCCCTTTTTCCTTTTTGAACTAACCCTAACTCCCCAAACACCCAAATATCATCATCTAACCCCAAATCTTTAACTCAATCATATTCTTAATGTTAAAACTCATCCTATCTCTCATCCAATCAATTTATATGTTATCAATCCCATGTATAAACATCAAATTCAAGTTTTAGTCCCAAAAATCTAGGTTTTAACATATAACCCAAAAATCCAATTCTTTTATCCACAAATTATGAAATGAAATACACAAATGAAATATTTAACAAGATTAAACACTTGCCTCAGAATCGTAGAGGTTGACTCATCCCCAAAATCGTGTACGGGCCGAAAATCTCCAAGCTTTCTCCTCTCTCTCTCTCTTCCTTTCTTCTTCTTTCTCTCTTTCTTTCTTGTTTTCTCTTTCTTTTCAATGAAATTAGTCGATCCGTAAGCCTCTTAAACCTTTAAAACATAGATCCCAGTTTTAAATGATAATACACACTTTAAATGACTCGTTTACTCCAATTCGAGTCAAACTAACTTTAAAATATTTCAAAATCGAAATAAATCCCAAGGACAGTCATTTGGACTATCTTGACCCATCCAAAATCAATGGCGCACTCAGAATCATCATCCAAAATACTTTATAAACGTCCTCAATTTTAGACTTCAATTTCCATATTTTAAAATTTTTCAATTTAAATAAATTTTATTTCTCCTTAAAATTTATTTTCTTAGTCCCAAAATCACGGGATATTATAATAATATGCTCATAAACGAGTTACCATATTAAAATATATTTGTAACCATTGCAATCTATAGATATATAGTTATAGAGTTGGTTATAATATATAACTTATATAGAAAATTAGGACCAAACTAAAAAAGTTTAGATAGTTTGAGGACCAAATTGAGACTGCGTTGATAGTTTGAGGAGCAAATTGAGATGAATTAAAGACTAAGGACCAAATTGAAACCTAGTCAATAGTTCAAAGACCATTTAGGAAATTAACTCTTTTATATAAGAAAAGTATAAGATATTCATTCAAATATATCACTTTTATAACATATTTACAAAGATAATGGAATCATACACATAATTAAAAAGATATTACATTTGGTGCATTCGCATCTCAAAGATACAACTACCATGTTTAATTCCATCTCTCATGTGTTTATTCGACTTAAACTAGCAATATAACTAAGTTAAATCACTTAATTGAATTCGCATCTTCTCGATGAGAGTTTATGTAGTATTAATTACCCAACCAATATCTATTATTCGTTAAAAACCCACAAATGATTCTTTGATGTTTTATCCATTATGCTATGCATGAAATAAAATATATGGCATCATTGGCATGAGAAAATCATGAAATAATTATAATAATGAAAGTACACACTAATCACTAAAGAGGAAGCATAAATACATGAATAAACAGACAAACATTCATACATTGTGAATGGTTTAACTGATAAATTAAAAAAAAAGCATACTAGTTGGTCAAGTCACACGTTTGCTAATTATTTGGTTTATCCTCCTACATAGGTTCATGTGACAACCCGCTCACCAAAATAAGGGGTGGCCAGCCCAATACTCCAATATAACAGGAATCATGGATGGAATCATTCTCAGCATCACAACAATATAAAAAGTATCCAGGATAACCACCCAATATTTCAGAAAACGGTTGCCAAAAATTTTGTTTTAAAGTTAAAGAAAGAATTTAAACAACCCAATAATGAAAAGAAAGTGGAAACCCCAATAATATACATATTACAATAACAACAAGTAAACAACAAAAGGACCAAATATGATGTCGGTCAATAGACTCTTCAACAATATTAAACAAATTCAATAAATTATATAATTCATTACATTAGACAATTACAAAAGCTTGGGCCTCACGCCCCAGTAAAAGACCCGATCTTAACTAGAGTACAAGAATGACGGAGTCTATTGCAATATGTCCCGTAAAACCCGCAAAGCATTACGGCTCGCCAAAATTCGCCGGAATAGGAAAGTCAGAACAGGCGTCCTTGCGGCGGAGTACCTGAGAGGATACAAGATGCATACACAACAAGAAATATGAACGGGTCAGGGCCCGATTTTATATGATCACCAGATGAATAAAAAGTATGACAGTTATGAACAGTAAATCATGGCTAATAAAATTATGTATCTACCTACACAATTCAATGCACAAGCTAGGACAATTCCCATAATCATAAATTTGATTTAGCTACGCATGAAAAATAAAAATGATTATCATTAATTTAAAACCTTCATCATGTATACCGATTATTTCATATATCTATTCCTTAACAGGAAATATATAATCACAATTTTATGCACTTTGTGGCATTTCATCTCAATTATGCACTTTATAGCATCTCATTAGGTTCTTTATATCATTCCATTCCTTAACAGGAATATAGTCATCATAATATGCTCTTTATGGCATTTTATTGTGCTCTTTATGGCACTCATAATCAATCAAGTCTCACTTGATTAATAATACGTATAATTATACTTATATAACGATTCTAAGACCGCCCGTTCGGATTTCCCCACTGTGCATGTAATGACCCCATTTTCTTATGCCAATATATAATTGTCTTCTTTCAATTTCGTCACACTTACTATCTAATAATGATATATTATTACATATATAATATTCCGAGTTCTTAATATAACAAAGCCTATTTTTAAATTTGAAGAATCAACGGTAAAATGGGTCAAACTGAGATTTTATGGCACATCCTAAGCTAAGTGATAAGTTTTGGGGTGGAAAATGTAATTCTATGAAACTTTAGGGACTTGGTTTTAATAAAGAAAGTTTTAGGCACCAAAATGAAAAATAAAAGGGGACTTTTTGTAAATAAAATATTTTCAGGGACCTAAAAGAAATATTAAAAATATATGGTGTGAAATTACCAAAATGCCCTTCAGGTGCAAAATGACCCTTATACCCTTAATACCTTTCCACCTCATGCTTGACACCTCATGCTTGGTTTTGACACCTCCACCGTACACGTGTCGTCATTAGAGGAGAAGCCCAAACACGTGTCGTCGTTAGAGGAGAAGCAAAAACACGTGTCGCAGTCCAGTGAAATAAGACTGCAAGATGCCTCCGTTACGCGACACGTCAACGCTGACTCCCATTGTAAAAGCTTGGTCTGCATGGACACGGGTCAATGCCGTGATATCTTTGAAAAACTATAAATAGGGCCTTTGGGGATCATTTGAAACTCACACCAATTCCTTGAGAATTATAAAAAGAAATAGTGAGAGAAAGTGTGAGAAAGTTTAAGAAGAAGTTCTTAGGGATATTCATCTTAAGGTAATCTTAATGTTATACTGCATCTTTATAGTTTTAATTTATTATTTTATAGCTTTACTTAGTAGTTATGTTGGTAAAATACAATAAAGAATTCATTAATCAAAACTTAAAATTTAGAACAAATTCAAGTTGATTTTATAAACTTGTTTGAAATTATACGCTTTTAAAAATGATTCTTCCTAAAGAAATTGCTCGTTATTATGGAATCCCATTTAAGTAATTCCAAAGTCAGGTCCGGTGAAGTTCTGTCTAGATGAGATGGTATTTAAGTGGTGCCCCTGTGACCCTCCATCTCTACTGGGAATGAATCCTGAAATGTTGTGTCTAGTTGAGATGGTATTTAAGTGGTGCCCCTGTGACCCTCCATCTCTACTGGGAACCGACTGATGAGGAAAGACTATGAATTGAATTCTTCAATTACGATCAATGAGTTTTAAAAGTTAACAAATAGGGATTCAGTAATCCTTTAAAAGAAGAGGTTAGTATAGTATAAACTGGACCTTAGAATGTGTACTTAAATCTTTATCAGATTAACGTGTGATCGAAGACCAATTCCAGTAAATTTGAACTCCATTTTGGGTGAGTACTCTATGCAATTTCTTGCGCATTTTGACTATATTATATAATGCAAACTATGTATATTTTGTGAAATGCTTTTATTCTCAAAATGCATCTGATACCGATGATTTACGTCCTTTGTTATATGTTTATATCTCTCCATATAAACATCTGATTTGAATTCTGAAAATATGATTTGGCCTAAGGGACCTCTTTACTGACTGACCTTCCCAGCTGGGTTATCGCTGGTGTGCCCTAAATAAGGCATTGTGACGAACTGGTTCGATTGACCCTCAACTACTGGGGTATAATACGGTAAAAGAATACGGTATTAGAGTGTACTTTGCCATCAAAATGATATGATTGAAAGAAAAAGATATCACATTTGATTTGTTTCATTCGTCTTATTCTGAGCTATCCAATTGTGATATATATACTTTCATTTAAAAATATATCTATTTACTGCAAGTTCCTCTCCATATAGGTATATGCCTTCTCTTTTGACTTGAATAGGTATCTATTTTCTGAAAACCCTGGAATGTTTGGAGATTGAACCTCATTCGGCTTTTAGCTGATGTTGCATAAAATAACCATTTTTCAGGAAACGTTTAGGCTCACGGACGGAACGAAAATGGACTATATTGAAGATTTATCTTTTAGAGCTCTTTTTGTAAAATGTTTATTTAGAGCATGTCTGGCTCTCTTGTAATAAGGTTTAAATTTTCTCTTAAGTTGTAACTCGTTATTAATTTTAATATATATGAAGTTTCCTTTAGAAAAAGCTGATGGCGTAATTCCTTTACTTTCAGTATTTTACGATTCATAACCATGTGATAATACATCCGTTGCATTTCTATAAGGAAATAATTAAATTGGAATATTTTTTACCTTGGTGGCATGTCAAGACACTCGTTCCCTAATACTATTTTGGGTCGGGGTCGTGACAGAGGTGGTATCAGAGCATAGGTTATGAACCCGTAAACTATCGAACATAAGTTTCGAACGTTATAGATTTTAAGTTTCCATACATAGGATACATGATTAAATATCCGACTTATGTGATAACCCTCCACATGTATTAAAATATATATAATTATTTATATATCATTGTTCTTCTAAATTTCAATCCTGGGCTAGTATAATACATCTTACGTTCATCCATGACTATAGAAAATGACCAAGGCAAGATCAACTCCAGGAACTAGTGGTTCGAGTATGGAAGGACTGGAAGGTGCATACAAGGCAATTGAAAGTCTAGCAAGAATTGTGGAGCATCAAGTGAATAATGGAGCACCAAGGAATCTTGAACTAAGTAGTTATACTATTGAATAGTTCAAGAAGTTGAATCCTCCTCTTTTAAAGGGACTCCTAACCCCACTGAAGCAGAAAACTGGGTGATGCAAATGGAAAAGATGTTCAATTTTCTTAAGTGTACAGATGAATAACGGGTTTTATTTGGAACATTCACGTTAGAAGGTGAAGCCGAACATTGGTGGAGAATGACTAAGAGAATGCATGGGGAAAGGAATAATCCCATAGGTTGGAATGATTTCTTAGTGATCTTCTACGAGAAATACTTTCCCAAAATGGTGCAAGACCAAAAAGCAGTTGACTTCATGGGTCTGGTTCAAGGAAATATGACAGTTAGTCAATATGAGGCAAAGTTTACTGAGTTATCCCGTTTTGCACCTCATGTTGTGATAACCGATGTTTTAAGAGACAATAAGTTTGAACGTGGGTTAAGGTTGAATATTCGTAGCTGAATTTCCATCCTAAAGTTGACATCATATAATGACGTGGTGGTTAGGGCAACAATAGCTGAGAAGGATAGTGAAGAATATAATCAGGTTAGAGAGGGGAAGAGGAAGTTGGGGGAACAAGGAGGAAGGAAGCCCAATAATAAACACCTTTAGGACTATGCCCAATACACGACAACCTTTTGTGAACAAACCCTTTAATGTTGATAGATGCCAACGATGTGGTAATATTCATAGAGGGCAACCATGTTACTTGGAAACAGGAAATTTCTTTGGGTGTGGCCAAAAGGGACATAAAATGAGAGATTGTCCTAACAAAGGGAAGGAGGCAACAAAGACTTCTAATGACAATAAAGATCATGGCAAACAAGGTAGAATTTCTAATCTTTCTGATGCAAAGGCTTCTAATGTAGTAGTGTCAGGTATACTTTCTATATGTGCACAACCTTTTCAAGTTTTAATTGATCCTAGTTCTACCTATTCATTTATGTCTGTGCGTTTTGTTAATCGCTTTCCTAATATTCCTGAATCCTTGAATCATATCATACACGTTTCTACTCCTTCGGGTGAGTTATTGACGGGAACATTAGTATATAAGTCTTGCCCTATAAATTTCAGTAGTCATAAACTATTCACTGATTTGATAGTTTTAGACATAAGAGATTTTGAAGTCATTTTGGGGATGGTTTGGTTAGCATCATATCATGAGGGTGGATTATTTTGAGAAGAGAGTTATTTTTCAAATTTCTAGCCAACCAGAATTTAGTTTTGAAGGAACTAGCATCTTATCTCCCATGCGTATTATCTCTGCAATGCAAGCTTGTAGTTTTCTTAAGAAGGGATGTCAAGGATTCCTTGACAGTGTTATTGATTTTCAAACAAAAGAGCCTAGTTTATAAGATATTCCTATAGCTAGGCTTTTTCCAGATGTTTTTCCAGATGATTTGCCCAGTCTACCTCCTAGTAGAGAAGTAGAATTTACCATTGACCTTGTTCCTGGAACCACACCAATCTCAAAACCATCTTATCGCATGGCACCTTTAGAATTAAGGTAATTAAAAGTTCAATTACAAGATCTGTTAGAGAAGGGTTTTATTAGACCTAGTATATCCCCTTGGGGTGCTCCAGTGTTATTTGTTAAAAAGAAGGATGGGACAATGAGGTTATGTATAGATTATCGTGAACTGAATAAGGTAACCATTAAGAATAAATACCCCTTACCTCGTATAGATGATTTGTTTGACCAACTACAAGGTGTGCAAGTATTTTCTAAGATTGACCTTAGGTCGGGATATCATCAATTGCAGATTAAGGAAGATGATATTTCGAAATCAGCTTTTCGTACTAGATATGGTCACTATGAATTTCTTGTGATGCCATTTGGACTTACTAATGCACTAGCCATTTTTATGGATATGATGAATAGAGTGTTTAGGAAATATTTGGATCAATGTGTGGTTGTTTTCATTGATGACATCCTTATTTATTCCAAGAGTATTGAAGAACACGAGAAGCATTTAGAGACAATATTACAAATCCTTAGGAAAGAGAAATTATATGCAAAATTAAAGAAATGTGAGTTTTGGATGCCTAGTGTTTCTTTCGTAGGACATGTCATATCCAAAAAGGGAGTGTCAGTTGACCCTCAAAAGATTGAGGCTATACTATATTGGCCCAGACCAACTAATGTGAGTGAGATTCGTAGTTTCCTTGGATTAGCAGGTTATTATCGAAGATTTGTTGAAGGATTTTCTATCATTTCCAAACCTCTATCTAGGTTAACACAAAAGAAGATAAAATTTTAATGGTCCGAGGAAGCCGAGAAATTTTTTCAAGAACTTAAGAATCGATTAGTAACTGCCCCAATTTTGACAATTCCTTCAGGTACGAAAGGATTCGTGATTTATAGGGATGCTTCAAAAAAATGGTTTAGGATGTGTGTTAATGCAAAATGGAAAAGTAGTTGCTTATGCCTCAAGACAGTTAAAACCACATGAAAAAAATTATCCAACCCATGGCCTAGAATTAGCAACTGTAATTTTTGCTCTTAAGATTTGGAGACACTATTTATATGGTGAGACTTGTGAGATTTATACCGATCATAAGAGTTTGAAATATATATTTACTCAGAAAGAATTGAACATAAGACAAAGGAGGTGGTTAGAATTGATGAAGGATTATGATTTGAATATTCATTATCACCCAGGGAAAGCTAATGTAGTAGCTGACGCTTTAAGTAGGAAGCCTACACCAAATTTAGCATGTCTTATTACAAACCAGGAGGCTCTATTGAAAGATTTAAGAAATATGGAAATAGATATTCATATTTATAGTAAAGGTGGAATAATCGCAAACTTACAAATACAACCCACGTTGATGGAAAGAATTAAAGTTGCACAAGTAAATGACCCACAACTGAAGAAGATTAAAGAAGAGGTTATTGAAGGGAAGAAAATTGAATTTGCGATACGAGATGATATATTAAGGTTTGGAAATAGAGTCTATATACCTAGTGACGCCCAACTAAAGAGGCAGATTTTGGAGGAAGGTCATTACTCGAGATTCACAGTTCATCCCGGAAATACGAAGATGTATAGAGATCTCCGAGAAGTGTTTTGGTGGAATACCATGAAAAGGGAGATAACAGAGTTTGTATCTCAGTGTTTGATCTGTCAACAAGTAAAAGCTGAACATCAGAAACCATTAGGATTATTACAACCTTTACCAATCCCTGAGTGGAAATGGGAACATATTACCATGGATTTTGTGATAGGGCTACCAAGGAGTTCCAATGGTAATGATTCCATTTGGGTAATTATTGATAGGTTAACTAAATCTGCTCATTTTCTTGCCATTAAGATTACCCATTCCTTAGAAAAGCTAGCTAAATTATATATGCGGGAAATTATTAAGCTTCATGGAACCCCAATTTCAATTGTTTCTGGTCGTGACCCTAGATTCGTGTCTCGCTTTTGGAAAAGCCTACAAGTAGCCATGGGAACAAAATTGAATTTCAGCACTGCTTTTCATCCTCAAACAGACGGACAATCTGAGAGAACTATCCAAACCTTAGAGGATATGCTTAGGGCATGTGTACTTGATTTAAAGGGGAATTGGGACGATCATTTATCGTTAGTGGAATTTGCATATAATAATAGCTATCAAGCAAGTATTCAAATGGATCCATATGAGGCACTCTATGGTAGAAGGTGTCGTTCTCCTGCATGTAGGGTAAAAGTTGGAGAAAGAAAATTATTGGGACCAGAATTGATTCAGGTTACAATAGAGAAAGTGAAATTGATACAAGACCGACTTTAAATCGCTCAAAGCTGTCAAAAGAGTTATGCTGACAATCGGCACCGACCGTTAGAATTCCAAAGAGGAGACTATCTTTCTTACGAGTATCACCGACAAAGGGAGTAATCCGATTTGGTAAGAAAGGAAAGTTGAGTCCAAGATACATAGGATCTTTTGAAATCCTTGAAAGGATAGGTGTTGTTGCGCATCGAATAGCCTTACCCCCTGAACTCTCTAGTGTGCATAATGTGTTTCATGTTTCAATGATAAATAAATACATCCCTGATCTAGCACATATCTTAAGTCACGAGCCTCTTCAAGTTAGAGAAGATTTGACATACATTGAGCATCCAGTGGAAATCTTGGATCATAAAGATCAAATATTACGAACCAAGGTTATTCCACTAGTCAAAGTGTTATGGCGGAATCATTCTGTTGAAGAAGCAACATGGGAGTGAGAAGATGAAATAAAAGAGCGATATCCACACCTTTTTGGAAATAAATGTAAGTAAAGTTAGGGGACCAAACTTTTTATAAGGAGGGTAGGATGTAATGACCCCATTTTCTTATGCCAATATATAATTGTCTTCTTTCAATTTCGTCACAATTACTATCTAATAATGATATATTATTACATATATAATATTCCGAGTTCTTAATATAACAAAGCCTATTTTTAAATTTGAAGAATCAACGGTAAAATGGCTCAAACTGAGATTTTATGGCACATCCTAAGCTAAGTGATAAGTTTTGGGGTAGAAAATGTAATTTTATAAAACTTTAAGGACTTGGTTTTAATAAAGAAAGTTTTAGGGACCAAAATGAAAAATAAAAGGGGCCTTTTTGTAAATAAAATATTTTTAGGGACCTAAAAGAAATTTTGAAAATATATGGTGTGAAATTATCAAAATGCCCTTCAGGTGCAAAATGACCCTTATACCCTTAATACCTTTCCACCTCATGCTCGACACCTCATGCTTGGTTTTGACACCTCCACCGTACACGTGTCGTCATTAGAGGAGAAGCCAAAACACGTGTCGTCGTTAGAGGAGAAGCTAAAACACGTGTCGCAGTCCAGTGAAATAAGACTGCAAGATGCCTCCGTTACGCGACACGTCAACGCTGACTCCCATTGTAAAAGCTTGGTCAACATGGGCATGTGTCAATGCCGTGATATCTTTGGAAAACTATAAATAGGGCCTTTGGGGATCATTTGAAACTCACACCAATTCCTTGAGAATTACAAAAAGAAATAGTGAGAGAAAGTGTGAGAAAGTTTAAGAAGAAGTTCTTAGGGATATTCATCTTAAGGTAATCTTAATGTTATAATGCATCTTTATAGTTTTAATTTATTGTTTTATAGATTTACTTACTAGTTATGCTGGTAAAATACAATAAAAATTCACTAATCAAAACTTAAAATTTAGAACAAATCCAAGTTGATTTTATAAACTTGTTTGAAATTATACGCTTTTAAAAATGATTCTTTTTAAAGAAATTGCTCGTTATTATGGAATCCCATTTAAGTAATTCCAAAGTCAGGCCCGATGAAGTTCTGTCTAGATGAGATGGTATTTAAGTGGTGCCCTTGTGACCCTCCATATCTACTGGGAATGAATCTGGAAATGTTCTGTCTAGATGAGATGGTATTTAAGTGGTGCCCCTGTGACCCTCCATCTCTACTGGGAACCGACTGATGAGGAAAGACTATGAATTAAATTCTTCAATTACGATCAATGAGTTTTAAAAGTTATCAAATAGGGATTCAGTAATCCTTCAAAAGAAGAGGTTAGTATAGTATAAACTGGACCTTAGAATGTGTACTTAAATCTTTATCAGATTAACGTGTGATCGAAGACCAATACCAATAAATTTGACCTCCATTTTGGGTGAGTACTCTATGCAATTTTTTACGCATTTTGACTATATTATATAATGCAAACTATGTATATTTTGTGAAATGCTTTTATTCTCAAAATGCATCTGATACCGATGATTTAAGTCCTTTGTTATATGTTTATATCTCTCCATATAAACATCTAATTTGAATTTTGAAAATATGATTTGGCCTAAGGGACCTCTTTACTGACTGACCTTCCCATCTGAGTTATCGCTGGTGTGCCCTAAATAAGGCGTTGTGACGAACTGATTCGATTGACCCTCAACTACCAGGGTATAATACGGTAGAAGAATACGATATTATAGTGTACTTGTCCATCAAAATGATATGATTGAAAGAAAAAGATATCACATTTGATTTGTTTCATTCGTCTTATTCTGAGCTATCCAATTATGATATATATACTTTCATTTAAAAATATATCTATTTAATGCAATCTCCTCTCCATATAGGTATATGCCTTCTCTTTTGATTTGAATAGGTATCTAGTTTATGAAAACCCTGGAATGTTTGGAGGTTGAACCTCATTCGGCTTTTAGCTGATGTTGCATAAATAACCATTTTTCAGGAAACGTTTAGGCTCACGAACGGAACGAAAATGGACTATATTGAAGATTTATCTTTTAGAGCTTTTTTTGTAAAATGTTTATTTAGAGCATGTCTGGCTCTCTTGTAATAAGGTTTAAATTTTCTCTTAAGTTGTAACTCGTTATTACTCTTAATATATATGAAGTTTCCTTTAGAAAGATCTGATGACGTAATTCCTTTACTTTCAGTATTTTACGATTCATAACCATGTGATAATACATCCGTTTCATTTATTTAAGGAAACAATTAAATTAGAATATTTGTTGCCTTGGTGGCATGTCAAGACACTCATTCCCTAATACTATTTTGGGTCAGGGTTGTGACAGTGTGCGCCCCTAAATGACCATCATCTTCCAGGGCCTATCAATTACGACACCTGGGCACCTACAACGCAAGACGTCGGGAAGCGGCCATGTGCCTGCGGGGTAGTCATAACCACACCCGGAATTACCTACCCATCGCTGAAAATATCCAACAACAAACGCTCACGTGGCCTAGGAATATATCCACCCTGCATTCACTAGCCAGGGGCTTCACCTCACGCGTGAACTTCCCTTATGATGGCATTTAGAAAGGGTGTGTTTCAGAAAAAAATAACATTTACCATATTCATAATTAGTAAATTATCATTTACCAAAATTAATACCATTTCCATTTCATTTTCATTTCCATTTTACATTGTGTGCTTCATTTTATCCGAAACCATAATTATTTACATTTTGTAAATAATTTACATTTCATCCGGAGCCATACGTAATTCATATCGTCACTTCAACCTCAAAGGATAAGTGAACTCCCAATTCTCCCAACACCCTTTTTGCGGTGTTATATTATTAACCATCAAGACAAACATAGCTCAATTGAGCTTCTAAAGTCTCCCAAACATAACACTACAACTCCTAGTTTCATAATAATCAACTAAAAGAAAGAATGTTGTAACATCAATTGGCATATCCCCGGAAAAGCCCCCACATAACCCATTTCTGATGTAGGGTAATAAAGTAACTCATCTAGGACTCTAGGAATCTAAGTTTACTTCATACAAGAAGGTTCCTAAGTCTTATGCCTCAAGAAAATGGATTGGAATTGAATTATAAAATTAACTCAAAAATAGTAGGAAAACGAATCGATTCGCCCTAGCGAATCGATTTGCCCAGAAAATGAATCAGTTCGGACAAGGAAACATGGGATTATATAACCTACCGAATCGATTCGGCCTGAATGAATCGATTCGGTCCAAACAGACATGTAAGCTGACCCTTTGGCGAATCGATTCGCCCTAGGGACGAATCGATTCACCCCTGCGAATTTGCCAAGAATGGCTTTCGGGTTATAAACCCTAGTTTTTCCCCAAACTCAAATCTCTTCCATTTTTACACACATCCAACATCACTAATCTACCCAAAATCATCCTACATGATTATTAACAACTATAACCCACAATTTCATCATGAAAAAAAACTAAGGTTAGGGTTAAAACTCCATAAATTCCATTTTTTATCCATAAATATTAATACACAACTATCACACAATTTACTCATCTTAAATCACACATTAGCAAGTAGAAAACTTTCCTTAGAGTTGAAATCTCAGATTTCTTTGTGGTAGAAGCAATCCAAATCTTCAATCTCCAAATCTCTCTTCTTTCTCCTCTTTCTCTCTTCCTCTCTCTTTCTCTCTATGTTTAAGGCATGTAATAGGGAAATTAGGGGATTTAAAAGACTAAAATCGGGGCTTAAGTCTAAAATTCCCAACATAAGTGGTTAATACCACATTAAAATGACTCCCAAATACGCATTTAAGTCAAAACCAGATAAAAGAGCCCGAAATACAAAAATGCACTATGGCACTTATTTTGACTATCTCGCACACTCCAGGACTAACTACGCCCTCTAAACTAGCATCCGACAATTTTATAAATTATGTCAAGTTCCGGTTTCATTTGAACCATAATGTCATTTAAATCATATGACACTATAACACCTGCTACATAATGATATTTACTTACACATACAGTAAATATGCAACAATCTAGTAAATATTAACTTTCAACTCGTTCAATTAATATTTACTCAAGTTCCGACATTTTATATAATTACCTTATGCGGTATATTAATAAAATTAACCTCCTAAAAGTGAGGGTTGTTACAGTTCAATGACATTTATACTGTGTCTATATATATATATATATATATATATATATATATATATATATATATATATATATATATATATATATATATGGTGTCTCTGATTATAGGTTTGATATATGGCTTAAAACTTTACTTGCAATTAAGAGATCTCTCTCAGCTTTGCCTATCACCATTTTCTCTATCTCTCCTTGTCTCAATATGTATCTCTTCCCCTTCATATTCTACTAACATCAATTATTCCTTCACGCCAGTTTTTAAACTGCACTAGTTTTTAGCCCCGCGCAATGCGCAAGCATTTTACAGTCCTTGGTATATAATGGAGCATAAATTAAAAAAAGGGAGCATATGTATTTCAACTTTAAATTATCAATTCTTCGTGCAATAATAAAACCATGGATGAAGGTACAATTCTAAATCAATCCCACCACGGCAAAACAACAACTGAATCAGGAATGATATCCCTCATTCTTTTTTTTATATAATTTATACGCATCTTTAACTTGGGAGCCTCACGAAACTAAGTCATTATTGGAAGTTTAACAGAACATGATGCAACAATTGGGTAGATAGGGCCATATATCATTTAGGTATGGCAACGGGGCGGGTTTGGGGAGATTTTTTAAAAATCCTAACCCTCCCATTTAATAAACGGGGTGGGCGGGGCAATTTTTATTTATATTAACTCCTAACCCGCTCCATTTAATAAACGGGGCGGGTGGGGGATCCTATAGTCGAGATAATTTTAAAAATATTAAATTAAAAATATTACATTATAGTCTTAGAGGTCTATAATGGTTCGTATTCCAATATGTAAGACAGTCCTCCATTTATCAATCCACGTTTTCCACATAGATCTTTTATAAAATCAACATACATATAAAGTTTTTTTTAGTGTGTGTGTGTGTGTGTGTGTGTGTGTGTGGTTTAATTGTAATTAACATACATATAAAGGGTATTTATGTAGGCATAAGTTAAACGGGGCGGGGCGGGGCGGGGCGGGGCGGGGCGATTTTATTTAAAAAAACTCCTAACCCGCCGCATTTAATAAATGGATATTTTAAAAACCCATACCCCCTCCTAATTCATTAATCGGGTTTAAAAACCCGCCCCATTAGGGGCGGGGAGGGACGGGGCTCCTACGTGTCGGGTTAAATTGCCATCCCTAATATTAGTAAACGCTTATGAAGTTGGCTCCTCAGATGGATATTGAATGATTTCATCAATTGTCATGTAGTTTCCTTGTTCTTACCTTCTCCCCCCTCCCCCAACGATAAAAGTATATCTTCATAAAATGCTCTTTTCATAAGCATGGAGTGTCGTCAATCGAAAACTTGAAAGAGAGTAGGCAGACGCTGGTAACGCCATCTACTTTGGCGGTGGCCTCCCTCATTATTTCATTACATTGGGTTATCTTCATGTGCCACTGTATTTTAACTTTTACACTATGCTTGAATTATCTGGAAAAAACAAAGAAAAAATATACAAATATACATTACCATGTAATAAAATTTTGACCACTTGTTTGGAATTTCATCACGCAGTTGATGTACATCACAAAATTAAAGGAAAGTCTAGCGAAATGGATCCAAAACTTACTTCATAAATGTGAAAAGAAAATTATACTAAATAAACAAATAATGGTCCCAATATAATATAGATAAATCGAGTATTTAATGCAAAAAAAAAACAATTAGATGGGTTGGCATTAAGGTTTGTAGTTTTTTAGTTTACTAAGTACCATAATCTTGTGAAATCCAAATTTAATACTTCGAGAAATAGTTTTTTGGAAGAAAATAAACTTTTTTTTATAGGCAATCAAACACTTCTGAAATAAAAAATAGATCACAGTAATGATGCTATATTTTTTTAGGAGTGAATCAATTCAATTGAAAGAGAAAAAACTTAAGCAATAAAAGTTCATTATTAAAAGTTAAAAGTAGAGAAGACATTACCTTATGAATCAGAAGAACATATTTTTTCTTCTTTCGATACAATGATCAAGTGTGTCGTTCTTGAACCTATCTATTTTACTATTAGAATAACTGCATGGGTAAGTTCAAGTAGTGTTTTAGATGAAGAAAAAGACAAACATATATATTCCTCACAATTAATGGCCTATTTTGTAAAGCAATAATATAATAGAAATAAAATAAAAAGGTCCTTCACTAATGAAGAGAAACAAAGATAAACCATATGAGTATTATATTTGTCTTATGAATGCATCCGTAAGAAATAATCACAACCCATTTGTAACACCCCGTATTTTTTGATATTAAATAATTATGGGATTAATTATTATTATTGGATTAATTAAATTAAAATGTGAGAAATTAATTGTTAATTAATTCGAATTAAAATAAATATTAACTAGTGCGCCAAGGGTTAATACTTATTGTTGAGAATGATTGAATATTACTGTGTGAATATGTAATATGGGATTGTAAAATTTTATAAATTGTCGAGAGTGGAAAATACGACAGTTTGGTATATTAAGTTAGGATGCGTGTGTGAGTCATGTCGGAACTAATTTAATGGATTAAAGAAGCAAATAATTTTTAAGTAACTCGTATATTTATTTCAAGTGCGCCATTGAGTCCGAAAGGGTCGAGATAGTCAGAAAACTCTGCCCGGGTATTTTATTTGGACTCCAAAATATGTTTAGGCCTAACCGGCACCCCGTAGGGGTATTTTTGTCTTTTGAATTTTTGGGAAATTGTTATGGACAAAAATTATATTATTAAAGATGGGTGTACGTGGGTGAGAGGGAGTCTGTCAGTTTCTAAACCTACGAGAGAGAGAGAGAGAGAGAGAGAGAGAGAGAGAGAGAGAGAGAGAGAGAGAACTATAGAGGAAGAAGGAAAGTCCATAGGTGTTCTTGGTGCAAAACTCGAGAACTCACACCACAAATCCCACCAAAGTGTAGATCGAAAGACGAGGAACAAGTATATACCAATTTCATCAGCGGATCAGACCATCATAATCGAGGCAAGTGGTTTATTACTTGCTTCCTATTAGCAATAACTATGCTCATGTTAGCATAGGAATCAAACATATGATTCAGAATTGAATTGGTTGAATTTAGAGAATTTAAATCATAGATTAAGAGTTATTTTGATGAAGAATTGAACCCCTATGCATATAGAATAGGAATCCTGAAATTTTATGTTGTGATTCAGAAACAAATCTGGGTTTTAATGGTACTTGAATTGAAATTTGGAAGAACTAGGGCCTTAAATGTTTAATTTGGGGATTTCATATTTAATTGATGTATTATAAGGATTTAATGATTCTAGGTTGCTAGAAATCATCTAAACATGTTAGGATATTAATTTGGTTTGTTGTTTTGGTGTTTGGGACTGAACAATAGAGTTTTTAGACTTGTTAATGGTGGAAAAACGTAACAGGTGCAGGTTCGGGATGAAATTGCTCAATCTCGTTCAAATGAGACCGAGTCTGGTTCGAACAAGAACCCATGTCGCGCTATATTTCGTTCTAACGACATGCTATCTGGTTCAAACGAGATAACTTCTGATTCGAACGACAGGTTCAAAAATCTTGGAATTTTTATTTTCGACCCAAATTAAGTTACACAGTTAGTTTGAGTGAGGAAAACCATTATTTAATGAATTTAGCACAGTGCATAATTCTTAAGAAGTATATGGGAAATAATACTTCAAATATTATAACGGTAATCTAACCTTGGAAGTTTCGAGAGAGAGTAATCGAATTAATTATATTATAAGTAATAATGAGAAAATATTACGTATGGAAAATATATGTACGGATTGGGTGAATACCTACTATTTTTAATAGGATGTGAGAGTATGTATTATACATTTATTATTATTTGTATAATATACATACGCTACTTACTATCAGGAGGAGGTTCAGAAGTTGTATCCCTCTGAGTGAGCTTCTCCTGGCCGTAAACGGTGCCCAAATCTGATTCCTAACGAAGA
This sequence comes from Sambucus nigra, assembly GCA_949130495.1. Lineage (NCBI taxonomy): Eukaryota > Viridiplantae > Streptophyta > Magnoliopsida > Dipsacales > Adoxaceae > Sambucus > Sambucus nigra. The sequence continues at coordinate 147,919,637 of OX422213.1, forward strand.
ACTTACGGGAGGTTCAGCGAAAGGGAATTTCAAGAAATCAAAACAGGGCAGAATGCAGCTTGGCTGAAACATCAATCGATCAAAAAAAGGGGTCGATCGATCGAATCTTAAATTTCTGCCTTGGTTCGAAGACAGTGTGCATTTTTCTGATCCATCGATCGATCGACCCTTGGGTTCAATCGATCGATCCCCTGTTTATTACAACACTTTCTTACTTTTCATTTCTTTCTTTTTTAATTTCTTTTCCAACTTACTATATATAGAATTTTTGCGGTAATAAGAAGATATACTTAGCTTTTAAGAGATATTTTAGGTTAGGGTTTCGTTATGAGAGATCATCTTCATTTCTCTTTGGGGTGACATCCATTTGGGTTTGTAAGTCGTAATATTCATCACCGTCTCCATTAATATAGTTATGTTCTTCCTTATTCTTGCCTAGATGATTAGTTTAATTATTGTTTAAATATATTTATTTAGTTTAATTTAGTTTAATTCATGCTTATCCCTTAGATAAATAGGGTCGGGGTTGTTTTCCACCATTAACGGGCCTCGAGCTCTGCGTTTAATTGCAACCACATATATTAAATTTGGATTGTTATGCGTTTAACTTTATTTTTCACGCAACTTTAGTGTTTATAGCCACAATCTGAATTTAATCCGCGTGTGACCATTTTTTATTAAATGTTTATTCAAGCAACTTTGGGTTAAATTCCTTCTTGCATGAATTTCATGCTTAATTAAAATACTCAGTTAAATGTTTCAAGCCAGAATTCTAATTAGTATTTGTTTAGCCCGCGAACGTGTGTATGCGATCCCAACTCTCGCTTTTACTTTATTTAGACTTAACTTCACTCTTTTCTTTTGTCACCATAACAATTAATCATCTTTTGCATTTTTATTTTTGAAGTAGGAAAATAATTAAAATCTAAAATTCAATCACCCCTTGTGGATTCTCGATACCCGACTTACCTCCGTGCTTGCTTGTCAACTGTAATGGTAATTTAGGTTTTTGTATTGAGTAGGCGAAACGAAAACAACGATTAGCATTTTGACGTGATGCTACTTTTCGCGCTCGATCACCTCCAATATTTGTGATTTGAATTCTATGGTTCGTGAGAGATTGAACCAGCGGCCCTTCATGCAGTGAGTGATGAATCGGGACATGATAGCAGATTATGCATTGTGCCAAGTGGTCTTAACCTAAGGGTGCAAGATTAGTATATATATATGTATAGAGATGATGTGATAATATATATATATATATATATGTGTGTGTGTGTGTGTGTGTGTGTGTGTGTGTGTGTGTGTGTGTGTGTGTGTGTACTTGTGAATAATTCTACTATGTGAAACTAGTAGATACGGTAATGATGATAAATAAAATAATCTTAGTGGGTAAAAGATTAACTATTCGAACGGTGTATATGAAATGTGGTTATCTGGGATAAACTATTTTAATAACGTATTGTATGGGCAATACGGGTTTACTACTAGTGAACGTAGATGGTGATCTTGTGATTTCGAACTAGTAGGGCTGGGTAACATGGATAGTGTGGATTAGAAGATGCTTTAGGCGTGCACAATAGATGAGAGGTGAGGATCTCATGTGAGGGTTCGAAAAGCTATCATGCACATAATACTTGGTTTACTGAAAATTTTAAATACTTGCTAAAATAAATATTTTACAACTCTGGCTCTGACCCGTCTTTTGCTATTCTTCTCTCTTTTGCTATATATATATACTATATCAGGTGCCCAGCCACATAGTTACTAGACTTAGACGCTTGGATTGTTTAGCGCGTTGCAACGATTGTGGGAGTTTTAGGTCCTCGCATTTAGACGCCTCTATCATTTCTCTCATTTCTATTCAGACATTTCATTTAGGGTATGTGTCGCACACTCTAAGTCGTTTTATCAGAGAGATTGTACTCAATTTACTTTAGTAGTTCATTTCAGTTGCTTTTGAGTATTTTATTATTTGTTGGCTTGAGACTTTAATCTGAAATTTTTTATCCAGTCTTATTTATTTCAGCAAAAATTATTAATGAATTCTTTGGGTATAACTTAAAATGGAAAATGTTTTGACACTAGCTTAATTATTTATTAGGTGATTATTAATGTTTAATGTATTTCGATAGTGATGCTAAGAATGAACCAACCGAACACTTTGTTTTAAATTGAATAAATGACTGATCACCCGGTATTTAATTGGGCGGGGTGTCACATGTGGTATCAGAGCATCATGTTCTAGAGTCTTTTAGGATCTGTACAGCTTATTATGCAATAAGCTTAGCATCCTTTCATATAAAGACATATCTTTAGGACTGTTGTACTCTTATTTATGTGATTACGTCCTCAGCTATTTGAGATTTAATAAAAACTGTGGACTAATAAAATTCTTTCTTGTCTCAGATGCCTCCTCAATGTGTACCACGAGACAGACAGGCCCAACCAGCGGAGCCAGTAGCTTAGGCTCAGGGAACAATGAACGCAATTGAGATTGCCTCTATAGTTGCTCAGGCGGTGAATGCAGCTTTAGCGATGGTGCAGTAGGCCCCACCCCAAGTTTAGGCTGTGGCGCCAGTTCCAGTCCAGTTTCCCACTGCATAGGGGAGAGTTAGGGATGACTTTCAGAAGGCATATCCCCCAGAGTTCTTGAGCAGTTTAGACGTTGTTATCACGATAATGGAAGAAAGACATCCACAGGCATCTTTGAATGTATAAGTGTATAGACATTAGGAGAAAGCTACTGGCTACCTCCAAGCTAGTAAGGGCAGCCTTACAGTGGTGGGAGTCCACTACCACTTTAGAGGAGAGGGACAGTATGACGATTCTGAGTTTTTGGGTGTGGTTCGACCGCAAGTATTTTCCTTTCGCCGTTTAGACCGAGATGAATCGAAAATTACTGAACCTCACTCAGGAGGGGAAGACAGTCGCAGAATATGAGGAGGAATTCATAAGACTGGTTAATTTGCCACATAGTGAGGTGCCTACTGAAGAGAAGAAAATACAGATATTTATGGATGGCCTAACTTGGAGGATCCGTCAGCATCTTCCGGGTAATTTATTATTGCAATCCTATATAGACGTATTTAATGATGCATTGCTACATTATTAGGACCACCGTTTCCAAGATAAGGGGTACAAGCGAGGAGGTAAGCCTAGCCAGCAGGGTAGGACAGGTGGGGGTAGTGCTAGCGGGGCACCGGTAGCTCAATAGCATTAGAGGCAGGCTGAATAGGGTTCCCTGTTGGGGGAATCTGCTAAGAGGTTTAGAGCGGCTGGATTCAAGCATGGTCATGGAGGCTACAGGCAAGGCCATTAGGTAGCATTCGAAAAATTTAAACTTCTAATAAATAAAAAATTACCATTTACAACCTACAATTTGCACTTCTAATAAATCATATAATAGAAGTAAAAAAAAATTGAGGGTCCACCCAAAATACAATTTGACTTTGAGGGATAATCGGTGTACCCTCAGTTTCATGAATGCCTTATGGAAAATAAGAATTCCGTTTGAACAACGGAAGGCATGTGTGAGGTGGAAAAAATGAACCATCACCAATTAAAATTTTTAAAGTGATGATGGGGGATTTGGATTCTAAGGGGGACAAGTACAATTGGGATCCAAGAAAAATATAATCACTTCCCAAATATTTTTCAAGTACTATGGGCAGCGTGGCACACAATAACAGAGAGTCAATATTGGAAAACAATTCAAGTAAAAGGTCATCGTCGGTAAAAGGTTTAAACGTTTCAAAAGTTTCAACCGACTCATAGGAATGTAGCAGTACTTCTAATGGTTCAATAACGATGAACGACAATGGTGATGAGATAAATTCAACCTCAAGTGATTTGTCATCACTAGGAGATTGAATTTCAAGGGAGAAAGACTCACTTTCAATGAGATGGTCTTCAAAAATTTGAGGTGACACACAAGTCTCAACCTCCTCTTTGCTTTCCAAATTAGAACGTATCTCATCGCAAAGTGAGATCATTTCCGCAATAAGAACAATATCAATCGCGCTTTGGGTGGAAAGAAAATCAAGTAACTGTTTGATTAGAAAAAACATTCTTTCCTTCAAAGTAGGATTCCTTCGCTCTATAACCTCGAAAGAAAAGTCATCATTGGATTCGAGTAATGCATCCAACTCTTCCTCCCACAAATTATTTTTTCCCAATATTTGTTTTGAAGCCATTCATATTCATGAATTAAAAACCACACAACCATTTTAATAGGTTGAGGCGGATATTCTTGAAAATAAAAAGATTGAAAACTATTCCCATATGAACTATTATAATTATCGAACTCACTATAAAAAGACATGATTACCGAATAGTTTATAAACATACAATCCACATAAATAGGTGTGCGGTTGAGGATTCAACATTTCTTGGCGCTCAAGTGTGCAAGCCTGCAAAAAAAGGTTAAAACAAAAAAAATACAAAAGAAAAATATCTTACGGAATAGTAAATCAATTATAATCTATAACAAAACACTCCCCGGCAGCGATGCCATTTTGATCGAGTGCAAAAATTGAGCATCCGTGTAAATATGTTAATCATTGTAATCGACTTCCGACCATAATACAAAAAAACTAAACTGTAACTACAAGTCTTATAGAGTATAGCAACGAGTCTAGGTATCGAATCCACATGGAATGTTTGATAGATTTTAATTGATTTATTACTTCAAAAATAAACTGTAAAAGATGATGATGGGGTGAGAAACGAAAAGGGGAAAAAATAATGAAGTTAACTAAAAATAATTGGAAAATTAAGGTAGGAACACAATCCTCTAACTCCTAGTATATTCCCTAGTACAAAACTAGTTGTAAATTAATTAATTGATCAAATCCGGTCTTTAGTACTCCCAAACATTATATATATGAGGGATCATTGCCCGTATCATTTATAACCAAGAGATGAATAAAGTAGTGTCGTATTAACTACACCCGTGCTGCACTCTTAAGCATCCTGGTTACCTAGTGCAAACGAGATCAAAAGTCCTATAACGGTTGTAATCACCATGCCGCATGATCTAATCGATTATTAAATTTAGAGAACAAATTTTATACCCATGCAAACCACATCGGGTTGGGTTCATGCATCCCAGCCCTTAAAAATCTAGCCTAACATGGTGAAATTAGTGAAAACTACGTTATCTACGTTGCATGAACTCATAATTGCGTTGAAAGAGAGATTGAACATGAGAAATAATAATAAAAACTAGAAAAGCTCTTGAATTAAACGTGAAAAATATGTAAATTCTTCTCCTAGATGTTACTACTTATTATGGAACTTTTACATGAATGAAATCTGAATAAAAAGAGTCCTAATGACTAAATATAAAGGCTAGAGGTCGTTTAAAAGAGTACCCCAAAACATAAAACTCTGTTGGCTAAAAGATAAGAACAAAATAAAATCCCGCATCTGGCAATTTGTCACGCTTAGAAAGTGTGACTAATTTTGTAACGGATTTTGAGAGTGACTAAATGCAGTTCGGATCCTTTTAAAATAAAAGGTCCGGATCGCCCTTAAAATTTATGATGAGATTTTCTCATCTTTAAAACTTCATAACTTCTTCGTCGTAGTTCGGATTGAGGTGTTGTTTTTTCCTGTGTTCTTGTAATTGAAAGATCTTCCACTTTCCAATTGTCCCCACCTCCGAAATATGGTTGTAAAATTACAAAAATGCCCTTGAACTCTTCATTTGTTGCTTTCTTTCACTGTTTTGCGTTATACCTGTAAAACACATAAGAGATACACAAAATACGAAATACGTGCCAAAAAGGGTTGGTAGCATAAATATGAGACAAATTCAAGCTATTTCCAATGCACGGGATCATTAAAATACTTAAATTAAAGGGATAAATCTAAAGAATTTATGCCTAATAATGTCCCATAACTTAAAACTTTGTGCGTACCGAGCAATGTAAAAGAATAAAAGTATGAGTTAAGGACCCTTCAAAAACCTTATTTAGATAGAATACCTTTTTTGCGGGCAAGCAATTGCATTGAGCGTTTGCAACAAGCCTTTAAACCCCTAGGTTACCCTAGTAGGACGAGTTGTGTCTCGTGAGGGTTTGTAGTGTATATACCCACAAAATTCATTTTTGAATCAAAGAAAAATCAAAATATTTAAAAACTGTACAATCTAAACTCCTTAAAAATAGTCACCTTAAATTCATATTCTCAAGTCTTAATTTGAAGTGTGTGTGTGCGAAGCCAAAAATTAAACCGTAAATTTCCACCGATTGATCATCACGCTACTTTGCAAAAATTCATTTTGATTCAAATGCTCAAGGATACATTCATAAACGAATCACTCGAAAAGGTGGCTATTCTCTCGGTGTGCGTGAATTATAAGAGTAAATGAAATGGAACACAAGTTCACACACACTAAATTCAAAAGACGAAACTTTATAGGGTAAAAAGATCTCATCATTAGAACACGGTTATAAGAAAACGGGAAACATCGTCTCTACTTTACGCCTTTAATCTCTTTTGTTATCTTTTCTGCCTGAACTCTCCACACGGTAAGCAAATTTGCAATTTGGACTCGGTTAGGACTTTTTGAGTTTTTAAGGTGCATTGGGTAAAAGGAGATGGTTGGGTACTTTAGAATTGAAAAATTCCCTACAAATGTCCATTAGGCTTTTCCGGGCTTTTACTCATTTTCTTTTCTTTTTCACATTTTTCTTGTCTTTCTATTTTTGTTGAGCATGTTCTATTTTTCTTGCCCCTTTTTATTTCCACTAATTGGACTAAAATTATGGGGTTTCACTTTTCTCAATTCCATGCCATTTAGGTTTTTCAGGTAGTCAAATGAAAAGGAAAAAAAATTAGTTGGTTCAAATTGGTTAGCAAAGGGAAAAAAAATCATGATTTTTTCTGGCCAATATTTTTGGGTAACAAATGAGGGCCTACTTTATTGTGCAAATTATTAATTGCGTTACCATATGCGTCTCGAGGTGAATTTTAGTTTAGAGATTCATTTAGCGCATTTTTCAAGACATCATCTCACACATTTTCCAAGACCGATCATATCAAAGGAATTGAGATCCTCATTGACGTTTGTAAATGCTAAATAGAGCTTTGAGTTAACTATTAACTCGGATTGATTTATAAACTCACAGAAAAGGATAGGCTCGAATCTCACCGGGTTGGTTAATCTCCACACTTATTATTTAAGTCGTCCATGTTCGCTCAATTTACATCTTTGGTCAATTTCGGCTTTGTGCATTATGTTTTTACAATTTGAGACTTTAAACCGAATTTTAATGATATTTTTGAAAAATTTAAATTCCAATTTTTATTTATTTTGAAAAAAATATTTTTGTCTTTTCAAAATTTTTCAATTTTTTTGGAAATTTGTAAAATTTTCTAAAAAAACACACTTGGAAAGAACATGTGATTGAATCAATGAAACTAAACAAGAAATGGTAAGAATATACCACACACCCTCACTTAAATGTTACATTGTCCTCATTGCAAATCAAGAACACAACATAAAGAGAGGAAAAGAAAGATATTATCCAAATGGAGCGATCCCCGATGAGTGCGAGTCTATTGAATCTACAAAACATGTCAGAACCAAGCATAACAAAAAGAATAAGAAAAAACTTAACTAATTACTCTAAACTATAAAAAAAGAAAAAAGAATAAATAAAAAAATTACTATTTACAACCTACAATTTGAACTTCTAATAAATCATTTACTAGAAGTCGGAAAATTTAAGGGTCCACCCGAAATACAATTTTACTTTGAGGGATAATCGATGTACCCTCAGTTTCATGCATGCCTTCTGAAAAATAAGAATTCCGTTTCAACAACGGAAGGCATGTGTAAGGCAGAAAAAATTAACCATCTCCAATTAAATTTTTTAAAGTGATGATGGGGGATTTGGGTACTAAGGGTGACAAGTACAATTGGGATCTAGGAAAAATAGAATCACTTCCCAAAAATTTGTCAAGTACTATGGGAAACGGGGCACACAATAAGGGAGAGTCAATATTGGAAAACAATTCAAGTAAAGAGTCATCGTCGCTAAAAGGTTTAAACGTTTCAAAAGTTTCAACCGACACATAGGAATCTAGCGGTACTTCTAATGGTTCAATAACAATGAATAAAAATGGTGATGAGATAAATTTAACCTCAAGTGATTCGTCATTACTTGGAGATTGAATTTGAAGGGAGAAAGACTCACTTTCAATGAGATGGTCTTCAAAAATATGAGGTGATACACAAGTCTCAACCTCCTCTTTGTTTTCCAAATTAGAACGCATCTCATCACAAAGTGAGATCATTTTCATCATAAAACCAATATTCATTGCTCTTTGGGTGGAAAGACAATCGAGTAATTGTTTGATTAGAAAAAGCATTCTTTCCTCCAAAGTAGGATTCCTTGGCTCAATAACCTCTGAAGAAAAGTCGTCATTGGATTCAAATAATGCATCCAACTCTTTCTCCCCAAAACGATTTCTTTTCCCGATATTTATTTTTAAGCCTTTCATATTCATGAATTAAAAACCACTCACCCATTTTAATAGGTCGAGGCGGAGATTCTTGTAAAATAAAAAGATTCAAAACTATTCCCATATGAACCGTTATAATTACCGAACTCATTATAAAAAGACATGATTACCGAATAGTTTGTAAACGGACAATCCACGTAAAGAGGTGTGCGGTTGAGGATTCAACATTTCTTGGCGCTCAATTGTGCAAGATTGAAAAAAAAGGTTAAAATAAAAAAAGACAAAAGAAAAATATCTTACGAAATAGTAAATCATTTATAATCTATAACAAAACACTCCCCGACAACGACGCCATTTTGATCGAGTGGAAAAACTGTGCGTCTGTGTAAATACGCTAATCATTTTTATTGGCTTCCGACCACAATACAAAAAAAACTAAACTCTAACTACACTCTTATGGAGTATAGCGGCGAGTCAGGGTATCAAATCCGCATGGAATGTTTGATAGATTTTAATTGATTTATTACTTCAAAAATAAAGTGTAAAAGATGATGATGGGGATGAGAAACGAAAAAGGGGGAAAATAAAGAAGCTAACTAAAACTAATTGAAAATTAAGGTAGGGACACAATCCCCCAACTCTTAGTATGTTTCTCAGTACAAAACTGGTCGTAAATTAATTAATTGATCAAACCCTGTCTTTAGTACTCCCAAGCATTACATATATGAGGGATTATAGACCGCACCATATATAATCAAGAGATGAGTAAAGTAGTGTCGTATTAGCTACATGCGCGTTTCACTCTTAAGCATCCCAGTTATCTTGGGTAAACGAGATCAAAAGTCCTACAACGGTCATGATCACCATACTACACGATCTAATCGATTATTAAATTTAGAGAACTAATTTTATACCCATGCAAACCACATCAGGTTGGGTTCATGCATCCCAACCCGTAAAAATCTAGCCTAACATGGTGAAATTAGTGAAAAATACGTTATCTACGTTCCCTGAACTCATAATTGCATATAAAGAGAGATTGAACATGAGAAATAATAATAAAAGTGCTAGAAATAAAGGTTACCAAGATTGAAGAACAAGAACATGCAAGAAGAAATTAAATCTTGAAGAAAAATCGAAAAAGATCTTGAATTAAAGGTGCAAAATATGTGAATTCTTCTCCTAGATGTTCCTACTTATTATGAAGCTTTTATATGAATGAAATCTGAATAAAAATAATCCTAATTGCTAAATATATAGGCTAGAGGTCATTTAGAAGTGTCCCCAAAATATAAAACTCTTTTGGCTAAAACATAAGGACAAAATAAAAATCTCGCATCTGGTAATTTTTCACACTTAGAAAGCGTGACTAATTTTGTAACAGATTTTGAGCGTGACTAACTGCAGCCTGAATCCTTTTAAAATAAAAGGTCCGGATCGTCCTTAAAATTTATGCACACATTTTCTTCTTGACTTTTCTCATCTTCAAAACTTCATAACTTCTTCATTGTAGCTCGGATTGAGGTGCCGTTGTTTCTTTGTTCTTGTAATTGAAAGCGCTTCAATTTTCAAGTTGGCTTCACCTCTGGAATATGGCTGTAAAATTATAAAAATGCCCTTGAACTCCCCATTTCTTGCTTTCTTTCACTGTTTTGCGTTCTCTTTCGCACGAATTTGCATAAAATACCTGTAAAACACATAAGAGATGCACAAAATATGAAATGCTTGCCAAAAAGGGTTGGTAGTATAAATATGAGACAAATTCAATCTATTTACAATGCAAGGGATCGTAAAAATATCGAAATTAAGGGGATAAATGTGAAGAATTTATGCCTAATTAAATCCCCCTAACTTAGAACTTTGTGCATCCCGAGCACTGTAAAAGAATAAAAGTATGAGTTAAGGACCCTTCAAAAACTTTATTGGGATATAATACCTTTTTCGCGGGCAAGCGATTGCATATAGCATATACAACAAGCCTTTAAACCCTTAGGTTACCCTAGTAGGACGAGTTGTGTCTCGTGAGGGTTTGTAGTGAATATACTCACAAAATTCGTTTTTGAATCAAAGAAAAATCAAAATATTTAAAAACTGTACAATTTAAACTCCCCAAAAATAGTAATCTTAATTTCATATTCACAAGTCTCAATTAGAAGTGTGTGTGTGCGAAGCCAAAAATTAAACTGTAAATTTTCACCGATTGATCATTAAGTTACTTTCTGAAAATTTGTTTTGATTCAAATACTCACGGATACACTCACAAATGAATCACTCGAAAAGGTGGCTATTGTCTCGGTGTGCGTGAATTATAGGAGTAAATACAATGGAACACAAGTTCACGCACACTAAATTCAAAAGACGAAAATTTATGGGATAAAATGATCTCATCATTAGAATACGGTTACAAGGAAACGGGAAACAACGCCTCTACTTTACGCCTTTAATCTCTTTTTTATCTTTTGTGTCCAAGCTCTCCACGCGGTAAGAAAATTTTCAATTTGTACTCGGTTAGGACTTTTTGAGTTTTTAAGGTGCATTGGGTAAAAGGAGATGGTTGGGTACTTTGGAATTGAAAATTTTCCTTGAAATGTCCATTAGGCTTTTTTAGGCTTTTGCTCATTTTCTTTTCTTTTTTTCTTTTTCACATTTTTCTTATCTTGATATTTTTGTTGAGCATGTTCTATTTTTCTTGCCCCTTTTTATTTGCACTAATTGAACTAAAATTATGGGGTTTCACTTTTCACAATTCCAGACCATTTAGGTTTTTCGGGTAGTCAAACGAAAAGAGAAAACATTTAGTTGGCTCAAATTGGTTAGCAAAGGGAAAAAAAATTTTGACTTTTTATGGCCAATATTTTTGGGTAACAAACGAGGGCCTACTTTATTGTCCAAATTATTAATTGCGTTACCATATGTGTCTCGAGGTGAATTTTAGGTTAGAGATTCATTTAGTGCATTTTTCAAAACAGCATCTCACACATTTCCCATAACCGATCAAATCAAAGGAATTGAGATCCTCAACGACTTTTGTAAATGCTAAATAGATCTTTGAGTTAACTATTAACTCGGATTGAATTATAAACTCACAGAAAAGGATAGGCTCGAATCTCACCGGGTTGATTAATCTCCACACTTATTCGTTAAGTCGTCCATTATCGCTCAATTTCCATCTTTGGTCAATTTCGGCTTTGTGCATTATGTTTTTACAATTTGAGACTTTAAACTGAATTTTAATGATATTTTTAAAAAAATTAAATTCTAATTTTTATTTATTTTGAAAAAAATATTTTTGCCTTTTCAAAATTTTTCAATTTTTTGGAAAGTTTGGAAATTTTCTAAAAACAACACACTTGGAAAGAAAATGTGATCGAATCAATGAAACTAAACAATAAATGGGAAGTATATCCCACACCCCCTAACTTAAATATTTCATTGTTCTCAATCCAAATCAAGAACACAACATAAAGAGAGGAAAATAAAGATATTACCCAAATGGAGGGATCCCCGATGAGTGCGAGTCCATTTAATCTACAAAACATATTAGAACCAAGTATAACAAAAAATTTAACTAATTACAATAAACTATAAAAAAATAAATAGAAATAAATAAAAAAAATTACTATTTACAACCTATAATTTGAACTTCTAATAAATCATATATTAGAAGTCGAAAAATTTGAGGGTCCACCCAAAATACAATTTGACTTTGAGGGATAATCGGTGTACCCTCAGTTTCATGCATGACTTTTGGAAAATAAGAATTTCGTTTGAACAACGGAAAGTATGTGTGAGGTGGAAAAAATTAACCTTCACCAATTAAAATTTTTAAAGTGATGATGGGGGATTTGGGTGCTAAGGGGGACAAGTACAATTGGGATCCAAGAAAAATAGAATCACTTCCTAAAGATTTTTTAAGTACTATGGGAAGCAGGGCACACAATAAGGGAGAGTCAATATTGGAAAATGATTCAAGTAAAGAGTCATCATGGGTAAAAGTTTAAACATTTTACAAGTTTCAACCGACTCATAGGAATCTAGCGGTACTTCTAATGGTTCAATAATGATGAGCGAAAAAGGTGATGAGATAAATTCAACCTCAAGTGATTCGCCATCACTTGGAGATTGAATTTCAAGGGAGAAAGACTCACTTTCAATGAGATGGTCTTCAAAAATTTATGGTGACACACAAGTCTCAACCTCCTATTTGTTTTCCAAATTTGAACGCATCTCATCGCAAAGTGAGATCATTTCCATAACAAGAATAATATCCATAGCGCTTTGGGTGGAAAGACAATCGAGTAATTATTTGATTAGAAAAAAGAATTCTTTCCTCCAAAGTAGGATTCCTAATCTCTATAACCTCGAACGAAAAGTCGTCATAGGATTCGGATAATGCATCCAACTCTTGCTCCCCAAAACGATTTTTTTCCCAATATTTGTTTTCAAGCCTTTTATATTCATGAATTAAAAACCACTCACCCATTTTAATAGGTCGAGGCGGAGATTCTGGAAAATAAAAAGATTAAAAACTATTCCCATATGAACCATTATAATTACCGAACTCACTATAAAAAGACATGATTACTGAATAGTTTGTAAACGGGCAATCCATATAAAGAGGTGTGCGATTGAGTATTCAACGTTTCTTGGCGCTCAATTGTGCAAGCCTGCAAAAAAAGGTTAAACAAAAAAAACTACAAAAGAAAAATATCTTACGAAATAGTAAATCAATTATAATCTATAAAAAAAACACTCCCCGACAACAGCGCCGTTTTGATCGGGTGGAAAAATCGAGCGTCCGTGTAAATAGGCTAATCGTTATTATCGGCTTCCGACTATAATACAAAAAACTTGTACTTTAACTACACTCTTATGGAGTATAGCGGCGAGTCTGGGTATCGAATCCATAGGGAATGTTTAATATATTTTAATTGATTTATTACTTCAAAAATAAAGTGTAAAAGATGATGATAGGGTGAGAAACGAAAAAGGGAAAAAATAAAGAAGTTAACTAAAACTAATTGGAAAATTGAGGTAGGGATACAATCCCCCAACTCCTAGTATGTTGTCCAATACAAAACGAGTCGTAAATTAATTAATTGATCAAACTCTGTCTTTAGTACTCCCAAGTGAAGCACCTTATACTCTTGACTCACTTGAGTCAACATTGTATAAGTGCTCATGTAGTTTGGAATAGTGACAAAATTGAGTCCCTCCCCTAGATACCAAAGAGCCTCGGACCTTTAATTCAATTCATTCCTCTTGTTTGAATGATCAAAGGTATATTCACAAACACTTAAACACATTAGGATTGCATACTTTGTTCATTGTTTTGCATTAAATTGATTGTGTGTGTGTGTTTTGTGTGTTAATTTCCCTAAAAACATTTTAAATATTTTTTTGGGAATTTCTAATGATTTTAAAACAATTTGTTTCTTAAATAAAATTGGAATTAAATAGTTTTGGGGTCATTCTATAATTTTTGGTTCTTGGTTTTATCTCTGTTAAGTTGACTTGGGTAGAAACCGAAAGCGCTGGAGACTGTAAGGGTGTCTATGTAATTAGTTTGGGATGCGCGTTTGTGGTCCGTTGTTTACCCTACACTTGTTGCCCTCCTATTGGTTGGATGTGTGTTTATTTTAAGAGACAAAGCCGGTGTTTATTAACAGCCCTTGGATTGACCTTATCAACGCCCTGCAAGCGTCAAACAATCCCTGTGAACCTCTCTTAGATAATAAGGAAGCGTTTAACCAACCGCTTATCTTTAACTGTTGGATGGAAGTCAATATGGCAAGACTAAATCCCAGCCCTTGATTTTGAACCTCCTTCTCAATCCTTCTCAGCCCAGTATAAATAGAGGCTAACCCTTAGCCTGTAGAAGACTTTTTGCCACTTCGTCATTCCAAGTGAGAAGAGAGAAGAGAGAAAAGAGATAGAAGAGAGAAGAGAGAGAGAGAAACCACAGAGTTAGAAACCCTAACCCTAAATTATCCAAACACCTCTTCAAACCCTAACTATTTTTTCCAAAAAATAATTTATACCAAACACCAACCTTGAGTGTTTAAGAGTTTTTGAGTGTTGGTTTGAAGTTGTTTCGTGTTGTAACCTCTTCGCTTTAAGATCTTGTGTCCAACTTAAACATTAGGTCAGATCTGTATTTTTGTTTCATAGAAATCATAGATCTAATATTTTTATGTTATATTACACCTAGATCTGCATTCTTTGTTTCTCACCTTGAGAAATATTTTGTTGATTATTTTCAGTAAATGTTTTCATCTTCAAAATCAACAAAATCAATTTTTGTTTCTAGTTCTTTTGAAACAAGACCTTTGACCAAGTTGGAATCACACTTGGCGGATTTCAATTTCAAAAACATTTTTAAAACCCTGAAATTGAATAAGATCTTGAAACGTCTTTTGAGCAGGTGATTAAGGGTGAAAAGTGGCATTCCGTCAAAATGCCGATTGTTGTTTTTTGTTCACCGCCTTAATACAAAAACCTAAATTACGACTGCACTTGTGATAAAAGTTTAGTGGTAAGTTGGGTATCGAAAATCTAAAGTGATGAGTTGCTAGAATTTATAGGATTTAATACTCCTAAAATAAAAGTGTAAAAGATGATTATACACAAAAAGGAAATGATGCATAAAAGGGAAATATTAATCTAGGCGAGGGAAAATAAAGCTAGATTAAGAAAGCGAGTAAAAACTATAGGTTGCGTCGAATATCCCTCACCTGAGTTAATTAATATAAAATGGTTACGTCGGTCGAAAAGTTATTACAAATGCGTCCCGTTTCTATAGTTAATTAAATCAAGGGTTGTCACACCCCTAAATTTACATAAAAGCCTAATACGATTTTGGCATCAACAAACACCCTGGAAATTATGCATGCAAGGTTGTAAGCACGGAGCATACATGATATGCCCCGTCAAATCCCCTAGGTGTAATAACTAGGACAACGCACCCGAAATAGACCCGTAAACTCCATCACCAAAGCAAAGTAACACATAAACCCTAGGTGAGTTCAATCCAACACAACTTAGACTAAATTAGCTAGAAAGCATGGTGAAAGACATGTATTTAAAGCAAGGAAGTAAATTAAAACAAGTAAAACTACCTATCAAAGCTTGTAAACTAGTTAACAACACAATAAATAAACAATGGAATCTTTATTAAAGAGGAAGAAGATGAATAGTAGCAACTTACATACAAAATGGGATGGAACCCTAGGAGAGAGAAGCTCTCAAAAATATCACCGAAAAGCTAACCTAAATGAATTATCTCCCCCAAATAAAAGCCTACAACATTCTATTAATACCCCAAAATAAACCCCCAACAAAACTAAGTCAAAAAACCCCAAATAAGTCATTTTTCATCCATATCTGATGGGCCCAGTCGAACTCGTGTTTGGGGTCGGTCGACCTCACTTTTGACAGCCCCATTTCCTCTCCGAACCAATTTTAACTCGTTGCACGAAAATGACCATAACTCCCTCATACGGAATCGAAATGATGCATGGTTGAAACCTAAACGAAGAAAATTCAATTATCTACATGATTATGTTTTGAAACCCTCCAAATTATCCAGTATGAAATTACCAAAATTCCCTTGAAGTAGAAGAAAATACCCAAACCTTCCAGAAATGGCCATAACTTCCTCATTCGGAGTCAGATATACGCATAGTCAGTGGCGACGAAAAGATAATTTGATGATATACATGTTGGTAAGTTCATTTGATACAGAATAGTGAGTTTAAAAAGATCATATTGCCCTTGAAGTAGCGTTCGACGACGAAACTTCTTCGAAATGCAACAGATCCTCATTTTTAGCATTCCAATACCTACAAAAGCACAATTAACCCCTGCAAAATATATATATATATATATATATATATATATATATATATATATATATATCTAAATCCTAGGTTTTTTGGTTAACGAGTATAAATATAGACATTAAGAACGTAAAAGTGCTAGCATGCATAAAGATAAAGGGTGCAAATATGCAATATTCGTGATGTATCACACCCCCTAACTTAAACATTGCTAGTCCCTAGTGATGAAACAAACAAAACCAGTCGACAAAAGTAAATACAAAACTTATATATGTATCAAAATATAATTGCCACTTTCGTAGGGAACACAATTGCATTTAGCATATGCAATGAGTTGTTTAACCCCTAGGTTACCCTAGTGGACGAGTGTTGTCTTGTGAGGGATTTCAGGGATGAAACCCACAAACATCATATCGTTTCCTCAAAATATATGCCCAAACCAACATGCGACAAACCCAACAATAGAGAAAAAGATTTCATACACGTTATTAGCATAATAAAAGAACTCACACAAAAGTCCGTATTATTAACATTATAGAATGCACCTCGTAGAATTGAAACCTTGAAATGTGAGAGGGGAGCGAGCACATGCAAAGTGTGATTTGGCAAAAACTTATATAAATCGGATACTAAAGAAAGCCAGAAAATATTCAATCCTCAGGGGCATTACACTCATCAAGTGAATTCACTCAAAACAGAGAGTTAACGCACGGAACATGTGGGCATAAAGAGTAAATATAAATGGAAACTAGGACGCACACATGTCACAAATGAAGAACGCTATATATGAAATTAAAAATTGTAATCTCAATGAAAGATACCACACATTAAAGGAGGCGGAATGAATTTTCACAAATTATCAAAACTATTTTAACTTTTAAATTAAATGCACCCTAAGATCACATAGGACTTGATAGGGTTATAATGTAGGTTTGGCTAGGGTATGAAACGAGGAATATGTATTTATGGATTCAAAGTGTTTGGAATGAAAAACTCGGCATAATGGAAAATGCGGGCAATTTTGAAAATGGAAAACAAGTTCCACAATCGAGCATTGAATATAACAATGGGGAGAGCAACAAGGATTATTGAATCACTATATACGACATATACAAATTTCTCTTTTTTTTCTTTTGTTATTTTTCTTTTGTTTTGTACTTTCTCTTTTTCACTTCTTTCTTTTCTTTACTTTTCACACTCTCACGTGCCTAAATTTCAATCGCAACACAACATCATTCAATCCAAAGTATCATTCCAAACAAAGGTACGTAAGGTAATATGTATGGCTTATAAAACTCTAATTCGGAGTTGGTTATGGGAATTTTGGGTTATGAAATGAAAGGATAATATTTAGGCTCACAGGGGTTGACGAGGGAAAATGTATAAGGGTGAGATCAAGGCTAATATGGGTGATATAACAAAGATGGCCTATGATGATTTCCTAAAGTTTACGCAATTCTCGAGTCAAAACAAACTTTAAAAATCATGCTCAAGTAACACATTTCATATATGATATCAATTAATGAACGATCAAATGAACAAGTAGAGAGATTACCGACGAACTCAACGTTTTCAAAGAGGAAAGAATAGTATATACACTCACAAACGACGAAAGGTACAAAGCTTACTCGGTGTAAGTATATACAATGCAACAAAAGATTACCGAGTTATAAAAGTCTTAAAGCAAATCAATAAAACGATAAAAGTGCATGTGCTCAAGGGATTAAAGTTTAATTCATGAAGCTATTCATAATATCAATAATTAGGACTAAATTCTAATAACTTCTAAAATCCAAAACATGCATCATTGGGTTGTCAATTGAATCGGGCGATTATTGAAATTTATCATCGAAAATAAAGGTAAAATGCCCAATAAAGGAGAAAAAAGAAAGAAAATCTTTTTGAATTTTTTAAAATTTTTCTAAGAAAAGTATACTAAGTAACTAACATGTGAGAAAAAACATGGACTAACTAAAGACATGGATAGAATATCCCACACCCCCTAACCTAAAACCTGACATTGTCCTCAATGTGAATTAAGAACCAAGTTAAAGAGAGGAAATGAGCGATATTACCCAAAATTGGAGCGATCCCCATAAGAACAAGTCCAAAGAATCTACAAACCAAGTTAGTACCGAGCATAGAGAAAACAAATAACAAAAAGTTAACTAATTACATTAGACTAGATTAAAAAGGAAAGAAAAAATAAAAAGAAAGAAAAAATAAAAAGCTAACTATATACAACCTACTATTTAGGCTTCACACTAACTATACACTAGAAGTCTAAATAGTTGAGGGTCCACCATAAAAACGATTTGACTTTGGAGGGTGACCGGTGTACCCTCACTCTCAAGCATGCCTTCCAAAAAATATGAATTCCGTTTGAACAACGGAAGGCATGTGTAAGGCGGAAGAAAGGAACCATCGTTAATTAAAAGTTTTGGGGGGGCGATGGGGAATTGGGATTGAACGGGTGATAAAAACATGTGGGGACCGAAAAAAGAAAAATACCCTCCGAAGTATTTTGAAATTGGAATGGGAGGTGGCGCACATGAAGGAAAAGATGCGTTCATGGAAGGTGACTCGAGCAAGTACTCCTCATCGGCGAAAAGGTTTAACACATTAAAGTTTGAAATCGATTCATCGGGTACTTGTGACGGTGTGATAATAGAAAATGAAAATGGGGATGAATGAAAATCAAACTCAAGAGATGAAACATCATCGCTTGAAGATTGAGTTTCGAAAGAAGTAAGATCATTTTCAATGAAATGTTCTTCTTTGGGGGCCAAAGAAGAAATAATTTCATTGAAAATGGATAATTCTTCCATTTCATCCTCACTTTCAATATCTGCTACGCAATGGGCAAAGTCATCAATGGCTTGTTCCAAAGTAGGCATAAAATCCTCATTCGGTTCAAAACATTCGTCGGATTCAAAAGTATCGGAAGAAAAATCGTCGTCGAATTCAAATAATAAATCCAACTCCTGTTCCCAACAACGATTTTCTTCCCGATAACGATTTTCAATTTTCTCATTCTCAAGCATAAGCAAGCCCTCCACAAAAGTCATAGGCCGAGGCGCGGATTCTTGAAAATGAGAACTTTGAAAATTACCATCGGACTTGAGCTCATTATTATAAGAATTTTGAAAACTATTGCAATTCGTTTCAAAATTCATACTATAAGGAATTAGAGGCCCAAAATCATTATCATCATCGTCAAAATTTCAATAACTCAAGTTTTGACTTCCGTTATACTCGCCCAAAGTCACTTTTGAATTTGTAAATTTTTGGGACTCTAAGTATTGATCGAAAGTCATAGGATTTTGAGCATTTTGAGAATTATAACAATGATTATCGAAAGAATTGGTATAAGACATGCTTACCCAAAAAATGTAGATGCGCGTGGGAAATTCAGGCGTTTCTTGGCGCTCAAGTGTAGAAGTCCTAAAAAAATGTGAGGCAAATAATACAAATAGAAAGAAAATACTACGAAATACTAAATCAAATAAATTCTAAAAGAATCTAGTCCTCGGCAATGGCGCTGATTAAGGGTGAAAAGTGGCGTTGCGTTAAAAATGCCGATCGTTGTTTTTTGTTCACCGCCTTAATACAAAAACCTAAATTACGACTGCACTTGCGATACAAGTGTAGCGGTAAGTCGGGTATCGAAAATCCACAGAGACGAGTTGCTAGAATTTATAGGATTTAATACTCCTAAAATAAAAGTGTAAAAGATGATTATACACAAAAAAGGACATGATGCATAAAAGTGAAATACTAATCTAGGCGAGGGAAAATAAAGCTAGATTAAGAAAGCGAGTAAAAACTATAGGTTATGTCGAATATCCCTCACTCGAGTTAATTAGTATAAAATGATTACATGGGTCGACGTAGTTATTACAAATGCGTCTCGTTTTGATAGTTAATTAAATAAAGGCTTGTCACACCCTAATATCGTATATAAGCCTAATACGATTTTGGCATCAACAAACACCCCAAAAATTATGCACGCAAGGTTGTAAGCACGGAGCATACATGATATGCCCCGTCAAATCCCCTAGGCGTAATAACTAGGACAGCGCACCTGGAATAGACCCGTAAACTCCATCGCCAAAGCAAAGAAACACATAAACCCTAGGTGAGTTAAATCCAACACAACCTAGACTAAATTAGCTAGAAATCATGGTGAAAGACATGTATTTAAAGCAAGGAAGTAAATTAAAACAAGTAAAGCTAATTATCAAAGCTTGTAAACTAGTTAACAACACAATAAATAAACAATGGAAGCTTTATTAAAGAGGAAGAAGATGAATAGTAGCAACTTACATACAAAATGGGATGGAACCCTAGGAGAGAGAAGCTCTCAAAAATATCACCGAAAAACTAACCTAAATGAATTATCTCCCCCAAATAAAAGCCTACAACATTCTATTAATACCCCAAAATAGATCCCCAACAAAAAAAAGTTAAAAAGCCCAAAATAAGTCATTTTTCATCCATATCTGATGGGCCTGATCAACCTCATGTTTGGGGCCGGTCGACCTCGCTTTTGACAACCCTCTTTCCTCTCCGAACCAATTTTGATGCGTTGCACGAAAATGGCCATAACTCCCTCATACGGAATCGAAATGATGCATGGTCGGAACCAACGCGAAGCTAATTAAATTATCTACATGATTATGTTTTTAAACCCTTCAAATTATCCAGTATGAAATTACCACAATTCTCTTGAAGTAGAAGAAAATACCAAAACCTTCCAGAAATGGCCATAACTTCCTCATTCAGAGTCAGAAAGACGCACAGTTAGTGGCCATGGAAAGATAATTTGATGATCTACATGTTAGTAACTTAATTCCTTAAAGAATAGTGAGTTTGAAAAGATCATGTTGCCCTTGAAGTAGCATCCGACGATGAAACTTCTTCGAAATGCAACGGATCCTCACTTTTAGCATTCCAATACCTACAAAAGCACAATTAACCCCTGCAAAACATATATACATCCAAATCTGAGGTTTTCTGGTTAACGAGTATATATATATAGACATTAAAAACGTAAAAGTGCTAGAATGCATAAAGATAAAGGGCGCAAATATGCAATATTCTTGATGTATCAGCAAGATAGTCGTGGATTCTGGGTTCTTTTTAAAGGTCAAATAAGGTTTAAGTTTCCTAAGAAGAGAAAAACTAAAAATCACAGCATATAGATCTTATTTGTAATTTGCTAGGACTGTTTGTAAAAATAAGTGTGAGTGTGTGCATTCATGTGTTAGATCACCATCACAAACACTTACACACTACAACACTGAAAGTGTTGGTAATAAGATCTTGAAACAAGAGTCGACATAAAGACTGGAACAAACTGGGAGAACCACGTCAGCAATCAGAATTATAGAAAAGTTAGAAGGACACCAGTGGGTACATTCCAAAACTTATATAGGACTGATTTGTGTGCATGTGTGTTATATAGTTTGTAACTGATATATTTTGTTTTAGTGGATTTTTGGTTTGTGACTTAGAAGTCACCGTGGATGTTTCCTTAGTTGGGTGAGGTTTTACCACGTTAAAAATCTCTTGTCATTAATCTTTCTACATCTCCTCATCTCATTCTTACTGGTGTGCTGATTTAATATTTTAAGTTTTGTTTTTCAAAACTTGTTACAAATCTTAAACTGATCTCGTGCATGTTTTATTAAACACATCTTGTGATTAAAACTCATTTGATTTAAAGAAAAGAGTTTCTTTAAAAAACAGTTCGGAGTTACTTAAATAGTTTAATCTTGTATTAAGCGGCATTAGTAACAGTTTTTCACCAAGAAATACACACATGAGGGATTATTGCCCGCACCATATATAATAAATAGATGAGTAAAGCAGTGTCGTATTAGCTACATGCGCATTGCACTCTTAAGCATATCGATTACCTAGGGCGAATGAGATCAAAAATCTTATAACGGTTGTGATCATCATACTACACGATCTAATCTATTATTAAATTTAGAGAACTAATTTTATACCCATGCAAACCACATCGGATTGGGATAACCCAACCCTTAAAAATCTAGTCTAACATAGTGAAACTAGTGAAAACTACGTTATCTACATTGCTTGAACTCATAATTGTGTGGAAAGAGAGATTGAACATGAGAAATAATAATAAAAATGCTGGAAAAAAGGTTACCATGATTGAACAACAATATCATGAAAGAAGAAATCAAAGCTTGAAGATAAATTGAAAAGGCTTTTGAATTAAAGGTGCAAAATATGTAAATTCTTCTCCTCGATATTCCTACTTATTATGGAGAATTTACATGAATGAAATCTGAATAAAAAGAGTCCTAATGACGAAACATATAGGCTAAAGGTAGTTTAGAAGAGTCCCCAAAATATAAAACTCTATTGGCTAAAAGATAAGGACAAAATAAAAATCCTGCACCAAGCAATTTGTCACACTTAGAAAGTGTGACTAGTTTTGTAACGGATTTTAAGCGTGACTAAATGCGGTACGGATCTTTTTAAAATAAATGGTCCGGATCGCCCTTAAAATTTATGCAGAGATTTTTTTCTTGACTTTTCTCATCTTCAAAACTTCATAACTTCTTCACCGTAGCTTCGATTTAGATGCCATTTTTCCCGTGTTCTTGTAATTGAAAGATCTTCAACGTTCCAGTTGGCCCCACCTCCGAAATATGGCTATAAAATTACAAAAATGCCCTTGAACTCCACATTTCTTCCTTTCTTTCACTATTTTGCATTGTCTTTCGCACTAATTTGCATGAAATACTTGTAAAACACATTGGAGATACACAAAATACGAAATACTTGCCAAAAAGGGTTAGTAGCATAAATATGAGACAAATTCAAGCTATTTACAATGCAGGGTTCATAAAAATACAGAAATTAAGGGGATAAATGTGAAAAATTTATGCCTAATCAGGCACCCGTCCTATAGCACGTGCACCTTACTGAATGGCTCCGATGGAAATGAGGGAGTTACGGGACAAAATAGTGAAGTTATTGGGACAGGGTTTCATCCATAGGAGTACCTTGCTTTGGGTTGGTCTAGTTCTGTTTGAGAAGAAGAATGATGGATCCTTATGACTTTGTGTTGATTATCGGGAGCTTAATAAAGTCACGATACATAATAAATATCCGATGCCTCGCATCGATGACTTATTTGACCAGCTGAGGGGAGTAGCCTACTTCTCTAAGATAGAATTGGTGTTAGGATATCATCTTCTACACATCAGGGAGCAGGATGTGTCGAAGACTTCTTTTCTGATGAGGTATGGGTCGTATGCGTTTCGGGTTATGCCATTTGGGCTAACCAATGACCCAGCAGTATTTATGGACTTAATGAAAAGAGTTTTCAAAGAGTTCTTAGATCAATTTGTCATTGTCTTCATAGACGACTTTATGATTTATTCCCGTACCGAGGTGGAGCATGTCGATCACTTGCATAGGGTGCTATAGACCTTACAGGAGCATGAGCTGTATGCGAAATTTGAGAAATGTGAATTTTGACAGTGGGAGGAATAGTTTTTGGGACATATTGTATCTGATATGGGGATATCTGTGGATCCTAGAAAAGTGTCAGCAGCGAGGGAGTGGGGAAAGCCAAGACACCGATGGAGGTATGGAGTTTTCTGGGTTTAGCCGGTTATTATTGATGGTTTATATGGGGATTTTCGAAGATAGCGATTCTGATGACAAATCTAACTCGTAAGGGTGTGCTTTTTATTTGGGACGATGCGTGTCAGTTAGCTAAAGTGTCAAAAGTTGAAATTAATTTTGAGCTACGGTGAAGAAGTTATGCCTATTTAAAGTTGGAGACGGAAAGTCAAAAGTTGAAATTAATTCTGGAAGCTGAAGAGTCAAAACTCTTGAAATTTCTTGTTTAATTCATTTTTATTAGTTGTAAAACGTGAAGAGGCATGGGAAAAGTCATTTTTTAGGTGTATAAAAGTCCAAGCCCTACATCCTTCCAAGGGAGTCGAATTCTAGAGAGAGAGTCAGATTTTAGGAGTTGTTTTTATCACATTGTAGGAGGCTAGTAGTTAATTTTTAGAGGATTCTTGTATCCAAGAACCCTAGTTTTGAAGTTTGGCTACTATTCAAGATTCAAGGTTCTATTCAAGATTAATCATTCATCAATTGCAAGTGATTTTAATTTATTACTTTTACTGCTTTCATAGTTAGTTTAATTTATTGTTGCTTTCTACTTTTTCCAATCCCAATTCAAGTCATGTTCTCAATTTTCTAGATTTAGTTATGAATTCCTGCACTTTCACTTTTTAGTTTTCTTTTATTGTAATCATGTTAAGCTAAGTTTTTAAGGGTGGGGATGCATGAACCCAACCCGATGTGGTAAGCATAGATATAAAATTTGTCCTCTAAATTAAATAAGTGATTAGATTGTGTTGTATTGTTTCACAACAATTGTAGAACTTTTGACCTCGTTTGCCCTAGGTAACCGGGGTGCTTAAGGATGCAACGTGCGTGAACTATTGCAACACTGATTTACTCATTCTTTGATTATGTATGATGCGGGCTTGAACCTCATATATGTAATGCTTTGGAGTACTAAAGACTGGGTCTGATCAATTATCTAATTTATGACTAATTTTGTATTGGCATACACACTAGGGTTTGGGGGAGTGTATTCTTAACCCATTTCTTCATTCATATTAATTCCTTCTTAGTTAGTTAATTTTGCATGTGAAGGTTAATTTAATTGAATTTAGTTAATTCATAGGTAAAATCCAAAAGTCAATCATCTTTTTCTTTTCTTTTATTTTAACATAAACTTTAGGATTAAACTACCTTACTTTTGTCATCACATTCACACCTCCTAACTCCCTGTGGATTCGATACCCAGACTCGCCACTATACTCCTGAAGAAGTGTAGTTACAAGTTTTGGTTTTTTTTGTATTGAGGTTGGAAGCCGATATCAACGACTAGCGTATTACACGGACGTACGATTTTCCACTCGATCACTGGTGAAGGTGGACCATCAGAGACCATCAGGATTGCTACATCCACTAGAGATCCTTGTGTGGAAATGAGAGAGAACTTCCATGGATTTCATTACAGGGTTGCCTACTTCTTTGAGAGGTCACGATTCCCTATGGGTTATTATGGATCGACTGACTAAGGTAGCCCATTTCCTTACAGTTAGGACTGATTACACGATGGGACAGTATTCCCAGTTACTTATTGCTGAGATAGTGAGGTTGCATGGGGTGAATATTATGTCTGACAGAGACAAAATTTTTGTGTCATGCTTCTGGGAGAGCTATTAGGAGGCTATGGGTAACGAGTTGCGATTGAGTACGACTTATCACCCACAAGTAGATGGGAAGACTGAGCGTACTAATTAGATGCTGGAGGATATGTTACGCATCTGTGTCCTTGATTTTGGAGGGGGCTGGGAGAAGTACCTTCCATTGGTGGAGTTTGCTTACAATAACTCCTATCAGTTTAGGATTGTCATGGGCCCATTTGAGGCGCTATATGGTAGACCTTGTCATTCTCCTACTTGTTGGTTGGAGGTAGAGGACAACAAGCTAATCGGTTCAGAGGTGATCCAGGATACATATGCTAAGATTGAGGTGATACGGAGTGGCATACAGGTAGACCAGGACAGGCAGAAAAGCTTTGCCGGTACAGAGCGATTCTTCAAGGAGTTTAGAGTGGTGGACCTTGTATTATTAGGAGTGTCTCCTATAAAAGGATTAATGAGGTTTGGGAAGAAGGGGAAATTGGATTCGAGATATGTAGACCATTTCCCATTATCGAGAGGATCGGAACGGTGGCATACAGACTTAAGTTTCCAGAGCATTTGTACCGTATTCATGATGTGTTCCACATTTCGTCGTTGAGGTGGTACCTTCGAGATGAGTTGGCCCACACTCACATTTCGATAGAGGAGATTGATTTGCATCCTGACAGTTCATATGAGGAGAGGCCGGCGGCTATCCTAGATCATAGCGAGAGGAGATTGAGGTCAAAGGTAGTTCCACTTGTGCGGGTCCAGTGGGAGCATCATAATGTAGAAGAGTCTACTTAGGAGCGAGAGGAGGATATATGGGAGAAATATCGAGACTTATTTTTACCAGGTATGCTTTACTTTTTAAATTTCAGGATGAAATTCCGTTATTAGGGGGGAAGTATGTAACACCCCGTATTTTTATGATATTAGATAATTATGGTATTAATTATTATTGTTGGATTAATTAAATTAAAATGTGAGAAATTAATTGTTAATTAATCCAGATAAAAATAAATATTAACAAGCGTGCCAAGGGTTAAAACTTATTGTTGAGAATTATTGAATATTACTATGTGAATGCGTAATATGGAATTACGAAATTTTAGAAATTGTCGAGAGTGGGAAATACGACAGTTTAGTATATTTAGTCAGGACACGCGTGTGAGTCGTGTCGGGACATTTAGTGGATATAAGTAAATTATTTTTAAGTAACTCTTATAGTCATTTCGAGTGCACCATTGAGTCCGGAAGGGTCGAGATAGAAAACTTTATTCGGTTATTTTATTTGGACTCCAGCATATTTTTATGCCTAATCGGCACCCCATATGGGTATTTTTATCCTTTGGATTTTTGGTGAATTATTATGGATGAAAATTAGATAATTAAATATGAGTGTACGTGGGTGAGAGGGAGTCTGTCAGTTTCTAAACCTACGAGAGAGAGAGAGAGAGAGAGAGAGAGAGAGAGAGAGAGAGAGGGGGAGGGGGAGGGAAAGTCCATAGGTGCTCTTGGTGCAAAACTGTAAGGACACAAATTTCCAATTGAGTCTTATGTAGTGTTGGCTCAATTTCGGACAAAATAATTTGAGTCATAGGATATAAGTGATTCCATCCAAGCCTATGACCTGTTTGAGTTGAAAATTTAGCGTCCAAGATTTCAAGTTCACTCCTTTGCTGAGTTTGGTGCCTCGTTTCTACATCAACAACTAGTGGATTCCACTGTCTCCAAAAGGTATGAATGCATTTGATATATATAGGAGACTTTGGAATATTTATTATGGGTGTAATTTTAATTTAAAATGATTTTTTCCTTTCAGAAATTATTTTAGAACTTTGGATAAAAGTTTTTAGACTTACAATTGAAATTCTGGAAAGTCTATTTTTTCGTTAGAAATGTATTCGAACGAGATTTTCGTTCAAACGATGTTGTCATCTGAACGAGTTTTGCCATCGAGATTTGTCAATTATTTTATGTTTTTTCGTTCGATGTTTCGTTCTAACGAACTCATTCGAACGAGATTTTTTAACGAAATTTTAGCCTATTCTTCTTTTGAAATCTCATTCGAACGATGTCGTTCGAACAACCTGGGAAAGTCGTTCGAACGACTTTGGTGGGAAGGAAAATTTTTTGCAGTTTTCTTTTTTAACCACCCATGTTTCCCATTTTTTCCACTATCTTTTACTAGCCATATTATGTGCGGGAACAAGAATTTTCAAAATAACCTTTTGAGACTTTTTCATTCTCTAAAGAGCAAAAATTGTTTACCCAAAAGGTTCATGCTTTGAGTTTTGAATTTATGAATTAAAATCCTTCCAAAACTCTACACACCCATAGTTTTGTTTAAGTTCCAAGTTTCCATATATATATATATATATATCTTGCTTGGAGTTTGGTTTGGCACCTTTGTTTCATCTCTACACAATTAAAGAAGCGAGTTTGGGTTCTTCTCCACCCAAAAGGAGTTTGTTTGTGTGCTACGGTGTTCCCACTTGAAGTATGGCTTTGGGTGCGGTTTGACGTAGACAAAAAGACTCATTGGTGGTTTCCAAGGTTCCAGTGGAGTCCGGGGTTGTTGACTAGGCGGAGGTAGTTACAAGAAGACGCGCCAAGGATTGGACAGAATCGAGTCGTCTGAAGTAAGTCATCTATCTTGTAATAATAAATTCATACTTAGTGAACTTAAGGCTAGGGCCGTCCGAAATTTTTCCCATTTGGGTTTTTCTTGTACATCGACGTGTAGTGGTTTGTGATTTATTTTATCTTGCTATATCACCAAGATGTATGCTTAGGACTAAAAGATAAAAAATGGTTTAAATCACTACTCATGTTTATTTTGGTGCTGAAATTAATTTGAGTAATGTTTAATTAATTTAATTCAAGTCATTAATTTTAATTTGATAAAATTTGGTTTAGCCTATATAGAAAAATGAATTAATCTTGTTAGGAAAAATTTTAGGACTTGGGTTGAATTAATTTGTTTAAGTGAAAATTTATATTAGAATAACTTTATTCACTTTTAGTTTAGTTTTATTTTAATTTGAAAGAAATCAAAATTTGAAATTTACATTTGTAGGTTGTTGATAGTTGAACCATCACATTAAGTTTAAAGAATTTTATAATTGGGGGTCTTCTTTTCCTTCGAATTGGTATCAG
This sequence comes from Sambucus nigra, assembly GCA_949130495.1. Classification (NCBI taxonomy): domain Eukaryota; kingdom Viridiplantae; phylum Streptophyta; class Magnoliopsida; order Dipsacales; family Adoxaceae; genus Sambucus; species Sambucus nigra. The sequence continues at coordinate 147,948,372 of OX422213.1, forward strand.
AGACAGAGCGTTAATTTATTGGGTTAAGGTCCTTTATTGCATTTTGTTTAAAAGTGGAATTTTCCCCCTTTTCAAAATTTCCTGTTTTCGATGGTTCCAATTACGCGTATTGAAAAGTGCGTATAAAATCACCACTAAATTCCATAGACGAGAGGATTTGGTTGTTAATTGTTAACGGGTGATTCCCACCCACATGTTTGGTAGAAAATGAGTGTGTTCCCAATCCTGTAGATTGATGGAGTGAGAATGAATTTAAACAAGCCAATTTTAATTTTTGAGGATTAAATGCCTTGTTTAGTGAGGTTATACCGGATGAATTCCATCGTACCATGACTTGCGAAATCTCTAAGGAAGCTTGGGATATATTACAACTCACTCACGAGGGAACTAGTGTCGTTATGGCTTCAAAAGTCCAAAATCTCACCACTCAATTTGAAACCATCAAAATTCTTGAGAATGAAACATTTGAGAAATTTTATGCTAGACTTTCCGATATAGTTAATTCATCATTTAATTTGGGAGAGAAAATACCCGACTACGAAGTTGTAAAGAAAATTTTAAGGTCCCTACCCGATAGATTTATCCCTAAAGTGACCGTTTTAAATTCTTTACACACCTTGCACTCTACCAAACTTGAGGAGTTAGTAGGTGGTTTGCAAACCTATGAACTAGATATGTTTCCCACCATAAATGAAAAGAAAATAGATAATGGCATTGCTTTGAAAGCCCGAAAGGAGGAAAAACAAGTTATGGTTGATGAGAGTGATAGTGACTCGAGGGACATGGCTATGTTAGCGAGAAAATTTTGAAAATTTCTTAAATTTATTAAAGATAAGTTTAAAAATGATTATAAGAAATTTGAAAAATTCAAGCATGACAAAGCCGAAAAGATCCCTAAATCATATAATGAAAATCTTAATAGGGATGAGTCAAATAGGTGCTATGGTTGTGAGGGTTATGGCCATAGGGCGATAGAGTGCCCCACTAAACTAAGGAGAGAAGGCAAACAACCGATTTCCTATAATGCCACCCTTAGTGATGAAAGTGAAAAGGAAGAGGGACCCGATTCCTCCATTGAGCGCAACTTTACCGCATTCATGGCATGTCATGTGAGCACCGATAATGAATAAATCCATTAAGATACACATTTACATGACTATTCTGAGGCCTCTGTTTGTGAATCCCAAAAAGATGATGGTTGTGTGAGTGGCGAAGAGAGAGAGAGTGAAAGTGATGAAGAGGTTGATGAGAGTGAACTTCAATTTGCATTTAGAGAATTATATTAAGAATCTATTAAATTAAAAAGAGAAAATTTGAAGTTAGAAGCTAGTTTGAAGGAACGTGTCAAGGTCATTGATGAGAGTGACTTAGTGGAAGACCTTAGGACACGTGAGAGAGCTCTTCGAGAGAAGCTTGAATATGTAGAAAGGGAGAGAGATAGCTTTAGAGGGTTGATGGAATCAATGAAAAAATATCTTTTTATGTTTGAAGAGTGGAATGTTTTGCTAAAGTCTAGAATTTTAGAGTTGGAAGAAAATTGAGAGACTCTAGCGAGGTCAAATTTGATTTGGAATGTAGGTCCGCTAAATTAGATAAAATTATTAGGAACCGTCCAAGTAAAAAATGACACTTGTGATTTAGGCTTCGATTCCTATAACGATTCCACTAATAAAGCCAAAACTAATTGTTTGATAGAATCACCTAGGAACACTTCTAGAGGTCAATCCTTAGGTACTACGTTTCGACGTGTCTTTACTTGCTCATATTGTTGTCGAAAAGGTCATCTTAGGAATTTTTCTTTTAATCTTAAAAGAATTTTTAGGAATTCCAAAGGTAAGGTAACCGAGGTAGCTAAAATCCCCAAATCTCGAGAATGTCACTCTTCACTAGTTTGGGTTAGGAGATCCGACTTGATAGCTTTACAAAATAGGATTTTTAATTCTCATTTTCTTTCACATGCTTCCTCCTTTGCAAAATCTAAAGGTTGAATGTGTTAGTATTGTTATTCATACTATAGTTTTATTTTTCATGCTATATGTTCATGCTAGTTGTATACTTGTTTGTCATTTTTCTAGTCTATGCTCCTTGATTAATCACATGCTAGAATTATGATTTGCGTATATCTTTTGTATTATATTCTTTTCATTTTAATTTTCATTAAATGAAAAATACAAAAAGAGTTTGTTTAGCATTAGTATTTCTATTTCTATGAGTTATTTGAGTTTAATGAAAAATACAAATGATTTTTGTTTGTCTTTTAAGGAAATATTTTTATGTGTTTGGTAAAAATCTTCAAAAACTCAAAAAGATTTTTTTTATGTATATTTTAGTTTAACACACCTTTTGTGGCATATATTTGTCTTGAATCCTATCATGTTGCTTCCATGTGGCTAGAACTTTTGGTTAAAATTTTCAATCCTTAAAATGTTCTTTGTCATGGTTACATGGAGTAGTTTAAGTTTGACTTGGTTAATGGATTCTCTTTTTATATGCCTTCTCACTCAGATGCACGAGCTCTTTTGATTTTTAACTTCACGTGTATATTTGATCTTTGTGAGGTGTTATCCTACCAATCTAGTCATCTACATATCTTGTGACCTAGGAGGATTTGTGCATGTTAATTACGTTGCACGTGAGATTTGTGTGATAATAATGATATATGAATGTGCACGGGGAAGGGCTCCTAAAGAAAATACTATCTTTTGCGAGTAAGACCGTTTGGAGTGGACCTAAAAGAAAAGCGTGGTCCAAAGGCCAAAAAGAAAAAATATGGCATTAAAAGAAAAAGATTTTCCCTGGCCTATTTTATTTAGTTTGATATATTCATTCAAGGTATTATATGCAGATTTTGAGGGAGTTTGGATGGTATATCAACGATTTTGCACAATGTCCTTTTATCCTAGTTGTGATTTCATTGTCATGACTCTTTTGGTTTGTAGAATCATCAATATGCTAGGCTTGTATGCATTGTGCTTGTTTGTTCATATAGTTCAATTGATCTTATCACATAAGGCTAAATATGAGTTGACAAAGTTTTACAATCAAATGAGAACTCCGTGTACATGTTTAAGTGATTAGGTTTTAATTCATTGGTATCTTGTTCACACCCCTTTCACTTCTATTTCCATATGACACATTTATGCTATAAGAGTGTGAAAAACTCATACTATTTTATTTTGTGTCATTTTGTGTTTATATCTACATGTGTGTACTTATTCTTATTTTTCATCTATTATGTATACATATATATGAAATTTTATTTGTTTTTGAGTCTTTGACATGTTAGCTAATCCATTTTTTCTTTTAAAATTCATAATTGGAATCTATCTTGTTATAAATTTTGGTTGATATCCCATGCTTATGTTGAATACATTTTAGGTGGTATCATTTTTTTCGTATCATAAGTTAGTATCTAATTACCCTTATTGTGGATTAGTTACTTTTTTTCATTGTCCTTATGTTTAAATGTTCATATTTTTATCACTTTATGCACCATAATATCTTTACTTGTTTTAATTCTTTATCCTTTGTCTATTCATGAACAAAAGAGGGGAGAGATGGTATCTAAACCTTTAGTTTAGAAGATCTATTTTAGGGGGAGATGTCACCTTTAAGTAGGTCATTATTTGATACAGCGAGATAATTAATTTAGGGGAGTATTTATTTAAAGTGCATTTAATATTTGATATTCCTTATGCATTTAATAGTTTGCTTAAGTATGCAGGAATTAATTCTAGCGGCATCTTTATATCGGCAAAGCTATTTATCATTGGGTGGAGTCAGTGTCTGTAATTTTTTTTTGTGTGATGTATGAGCCTAGACGAGCTTGACGGCCCTTTAGGATTTTTGGTTTGGTTTTGTCCCGGAATAGCCAAAGGGGGAGATTTGCAAGGACACAAATTTCCAATTGAGACTTATGTAGTGTTGGCTCAATTCTGGACAAAACAATTTGAGTCATAGGATAGAAGTTGTTTCCATCCAAGCCTATGACCTGTTTGAGTTGAAAATATAGCGGCCAAGATTTCAAGTTCACTCCTTTGCCGAGTTTGGTGCCTAGTTTCTACATCAACAACTAGTGGATTCCATTGTCTCCAAAAGGTATGAATGCATTTAATATATATAGGAGACTTTGGAATATTTATTATGGGTGTAATTTTAATTTTAAATGGCTTTTTCCTTTTAGAAATTATTTTAGAACTTTGGAGAAAAGTTTTTGGACTTACAATTGAAATTTAGGAAAGTCTGTTTTTTCATTGTAAATGTCGTTCGAACGAGTTTTGCCATCGAGATTGGTCAATTATTTTTTATTTTTTGTTCGATGTTTCGTTCTATCGAACTCGTTCGAATGAGTTTTTTAACGAGATTTTAGCCTATTCTTCTTTCGAAATCTCGTTCAAACGACTTTGGCAGGAAGGCAAATTTTTAGCAGATTTTTATTTTCACCACCCATGTTTCTTACTTGTTCCACTATCATTTACCAGCCATATTATGTGTGGGAACAAGAATTTTCAAAATAACCTTTTGAGACTTTTTCATTCTCCAAAGTGAAAAAATTGTTTACCCCAAAAGTTCATGCTTTGAGTTTTGAATTTATTAATTAAAATCCTTCCAAAACTCTACACACCTATAATTTTGTTTAAATTCCAAGTTTCCACACACACACACACACACACATATATATATATATATATATATATATATATATATATATATATATATATATATATATATATATATAGAGAGAGAGAGAGAGAGAGAGGCTCATGTGCAAACTAAGTTTGCACATCATTTTTGTAAAATAGTAAAAAAGATATTTTTCAGTTGATTTTTTTGTGTGATATTTAAACATTTTAACAGACCCATGTAAAACAAAATCAACTCAAAAAAAATGTATTTTCCATTTTTAAAAATCGGTCAAACTTTCGCTGCTTTTAAGCACTTTAAATGCTGTGAAAGTTTGACCGATTTTTTAAAAATAACAAAAAAGTTTTTTTGAGCTATTTTTTTTACATGGATCCGTTGAAATGTTTGAATATCACATAAAAAAATCAACTCAATTTTTTTAATGCTTTAAAAAAATTGGTGTCCCCATGTTCTCTAGGCATATCATACCATGCTCAGGAGACCAATTAGGGAAACACCCTTCGCACTCACCTACGAAAGCAAAGCTATCTACCACTTAAAGCTGGCCTCCCTACCATGAGAACCAGACTGGACGACCAAGGGCTCAATGACGATGCCCTTCACTTTGAACTTGAACTCGCAGAAGAACGAAGAGAGAAAACTATGATTAAGTTGGCCTTATATTAGCAACAATTGGCAAAGTAGTACAACAAAGGGTCAATCCAAGGAATTTTCAGGTACGAGACTACGTCATAAGGAAAATTCTAGGCAACGTCGTAAGGTCGTTAGATGGCAAACTGGGGCCCTTTGGGACGGACCTTTTAAGGTGGTCAGAGATGATCTTCAAGGATCCTATCACTTGAAAACAGTGGAGGTTAGAGAGATACCAAGGGTATGGAATGCGACCAACCTCAAGAAGTTCTACTTCTAGTCTTCTTATATCTCAGTACATTTAGTTTAAACAAATTTTTATTTCAAACTTGTGTTGCTCGCACCTTTTATTTTACGTTATGAATGAATAAATGACCATTTGTTACAATGTCATTATTATCTCAATAATATGCATTATTTCCGAGCAACAATTCTTATATTGGAACAACCTCATTTTTGGGTGTTGAGCAGTTATACGTCACGAATATTGCATTTTCCACCCATTAATCTATGCATTTTTAGGCCCCCTTGAGTACCGTAATTGCAATAATTATGATCGTCAATCAGACAACCTTCCTTTTATGTGCTAATACTTTATTTGAGGTATTATTAAGCATTTATAGATGTTACGGTACTTAGTGTGAAGTTTCGTCGCGTTTCGGTAAAGTTTCGTCACAATTCGCATGTTTAGGGGCATTTTTGTAATTTTACATTTCGGTATTTTTGCCCGAAGTATCACGAAAGTTGTATCCCTCAGGCCAAGCTTTGTGTTGCCATGAACGATGTGCGAATCGGAGTCCGAACGAAGGAAACACGGACCTTTAATCAGAAAAGAATTTTAAGAGATTCATTAACAATTTATATAATTCCCCTTGTGTCCCTTTTCTTCTTTATGAACAATTCCATAAATTCCACCTATGTCACTAACACGTTTTTTTGCAAAAAAAGAAATGGCGAGTTGAACCTAGGCTAGAATTTTGCTCGGGTTTTGGTTTCGTCCAAAATTCGAGCCTTTCGTCCGAAATTGAAACTTGATTTGGGATCACACACACAAATGGGTCTCTTTGGCCATTTTTGGAGATTGGGTTTCATGTCTTTGGCCATATATGGAGGTTTTTCGACATGGACGTGGGTCTTGTTTTTTTATGGAGTTTTTTGGCCAAAAATAGTGCAACTCTTGGGTCTCGGCTAATTCAGCCATGGTGGCCTCGGTTAACACATCAATTTGGGTCTCGAATTATTCTCTCATTGCAACTCACAAGTTGTTCATCCATGGATGTGGGTGTGTGCGATGTTAATGTTTTGTGCTGCAGCGAATTGGGCTTGGAATTACAGGCACGGTCGATTGGCCTCGTCCCACCGGTCGACCGAAAATTTGGATTTTGCCTGAGAGCTTTGACAGTGTGCCCCTCCTATTACACGCGGTCGACGGGCCCATGCGCGATCGACTGGGGACCTATTTTTGTTTGTGCCGAGACCTGTTGCCCATTTTCTTTTTATTTTTATTTTTTCTTTTCTTTTTCTTTTTTTAGTTAATTACAACTTAGCCATTTGTCATTTCTTTTTCATTTTCTTTTCTTTTTCTTTTTGCCACTTAGTATAAAAAGAACACTTTGTTTATTTTTTTAGCTCTCTTCATTTTACTTAATTTTTAGGTTAAAGTTTGAGAAGTATTTTTGGGGATTTTGTGGAGACATTCCTCTCCTCCATTTTCTTTGTGTAATTTCTCCATTAATGTAAGTGCTAATATTCATTGTCTCCTTTAAGTTGTATTTGCTTTATTTTTCATGCTTATTTATTTCTTACCTCGTTAAATTAATTTGTAGTGTTAAATTAATTAGTCATACTTCAATTAATTAGGTCATTTACTTAATGTCATTTAATATGCTTAGGGGCTAATTTAAATTAGGTTGTCTCGGATTGAACTCACCTAGGGTTGATGTGTTGCTTTGCTTTGGTGATGGAGTTTATGTATTTATTTTGAGTGTGTTGTCCTAGTTATTACGCCTAGGAGATTTAACGGGGTATATCATGTATGCCCCGTATTTACGACTTTACGCGCGTAATTTTCGGGGTACTTATTGATGCCAAAATATTATTAGACTTTTATGCAAATTTAGAGGGGTGCCAACTCTGGGTTTAAGTGACTGTCGAAACGAGACTCAATCTTAATAACTCGTCGACCCATGTAACCATTTTATACTAATTAACTCTAAGTGATAAATATCCGACACAGCCTATAGTTTTTATTCGCTTTGTTAACTTTAGTTTAAATACACTCGCCTACTATAATCTTTTCCTTTATTTATCTTTTATTTTGTTAGCAATTATCTTTTACACTTTTATTTTAGGAATATTAAACTAAGTAAATTCTAGCAACTTGGCTTTGTGGATTCGATACCCGGACTGGCCGTTATACTCCCTTAAAAGAGTGAATTCATAGTTTAGGTTTTTGTATAGAGTTGGTGAGCCGAATAATATAAAATGATCGGCGCGCAGATGACGCTTGTGCCGCGGCGAAACCCATGTTTATCAAAATGGTGCCGTTGCCAGGGACTTAATGTTTTAGAATTTATTTGATTTATTATTTTGTAATTTTTTTCTATTTGTATTTTTTGCCTATTGTAGAAGGGTGTTTCAAGCTTCACCACTCTATTTGTGAGTGAGGGTCCCTCAAAGACGCCCCCTTCACCTTACAGAAAATATATTGGAGAAGGAACCCCCAGGGTCCCTCGGCCGCAGAAGTGTCATATTGGAGAAAGAACCCCAGGGTCCCTCTACTGCAGAAGCCCAAGTTGAGAGGGGACACCCCAAGGGTCCCAGCAGAAACTCGAGTTAAGAAGGGACACCGCGAGGGTCACTCCAGAAATGACATTCGAGAAGTGCCCTGCAAGGGCCACTGCAGAAATGACATTTGAGAAGTGCTCGGCAAGGGCCATTGCAGAAGTCCAAGTTGAGAAGGGTCACTGCAGAAATGACATTCGAGAAGTTCCCCGTAAGGGCCACTGCAGAAATGACATTTGAGAAGTGCCCCGCAAGGGCCACTGCAGAAATGACATTTGAGAAGGGCCACTGCAGAAGTGACATTTGAGAAGTGCCCCGCAAGGGTCACTGCAGAAGTCCAAGTTGAGAAGGGCCACTGCAAGGTTCACTACAGAAGTCCAAGATTGAAGAGGGCCACCACAAGGGTCACTGCAGAAATGACATTCGAGAAGTGCCCCGCAAGGGCCACTGCAAAAATGACATTCGAGAAGTGCCACCGCAAGGGTCACTGCAGGAATGACATTCGAGAAGTGCCACCGCAAGGGTCACCATAGAAATGGCATTTGAGAAGGGCCCCTCAAGGGTCACTGCCGAAGTCCAAGATTGAGAAGCGCCACAGCAAAGGTCACTGTAGAAATGACATTCGAGAAGTGCCACCGTAAGGGTCACTGTAGAAATGATATTTGAGAAGTTCCCCGAAAGGGCCACTACAAAAGTCCAAGATTGAGAAGCACCATCGCAATGGCCACTACAGAAGTGACATTCGAGAAGTGCCACCACAAGGGTCACTACAGAGATGACATTTGAAGAAGTGCCCCACAAAGGCCAGTGTGGAAGCCCAAGATCGAGAAGGGCTGCCGCAAGGGTCACCGTAGAAATGTCATCTGAGAAGTGACACCACAAGGGTCACTGCAGAAATGTTATCCGAGAAGTTCCACCGTAAGGGTCCCGACAGAAACTCATATTAAGAAGGAATCTGCCTAGGGTCTCGGCAGAAAGTCATAATGAGAAGAAACCCCCAGGGTCCCGACAGAAACTCATATTGAGAAGGAACCACCATAGGGCCCCAGCAGAAACTCATATTGAGAAGGAACCCCCCAGGGTCCTAGCAGAAACTCATATCGAGAAGGATCCCACCCAGGTCCCGACAGAAACTCATTTGGAGTAGGAACCCACCCAGGATCCCGATAAAAACTCATATTGAGTGGGAACCCTCAGGGTCTCGGCAGAAACTCATATTGAGCAGGACCCTCCCAGGGTCCCGGTAGAAACTCATATTGAGAAGGAACCCACCCAGGGTCCCGTAAGGAACTCATATCGAGCAAGAACCACCCAAGGTCTCGGCAAAAACTCACATTGAGAAGGAACCACCCTCGAGGTCCCTTAACAATAGAAAATGTCAAGGCAAGGAGCAGTCAAGGTCCTCCCCCTCCCCCCCCCCCTCAGCTTCCAGAAAAATAGGCCTGGATGAGGGAGTGGCTACCATGAGCAACTCCTCATCGTGAAACGTCATTCCTTAAAAGAACAACAGTATTAACATTTTACTTTCTTGTACAGGTTGCCTAGTTGAGCAAGCAGGACTTATGTAGGCCAGTTGGGATCTCTTGGGAGTTTTGGCTTGGAGGATGAAGGACAAGGTATGTTGGGCAAGCCCAACCACTTAGAACTATAGAATTGAGAGAATACTAGTAGGAAGACCCAGAAGTCACTCAAAACTACACACACTTCACACTTGGTCACAAGTGAAGTGAGCAGCCAAAGGGCTGGCTGCTCACAAGAAAATAACTGTTTATAAAATGATTTTAAAGGAGAGGGTCCTCTAAACCCCTCTCAAGAAAAATGATTTTAGAAGGGGGTCCTCAAGACCCCCTCAAGATTACAAAGATTTTAGAGGAGGTAGTCCTCGAGCCCCCCCCCTCAAGTTTACAAAGTTTGTACCAAAAGTTACCGTTTCAAAAGATATTTAGCAAATCGGATATTTTGTCTCCATTAGAAGACATATTTGCTTTTGAACTTTGGTGGGAACCAGGGGGCATCTGCCAGAGGGGACAAATAGTACACTGCAGACTTTGTCCATCACTAACCCTCTAAGTTTTGGCGCCAAAAGTGCCAACCTAGCCTTAGTGCCCAAGTATAAATAGGACCCCTGGGCAAGGTCATTAAGAAAAAAAGACTCAATAAAAAAAGCTACTCTGTCAAAATCACACCAGAACCTCTCTAGGATTCTCTCCCTACTCTCTCTAAGTGATAAGTGCCTTGTTATTTCACTCCCCACTGACAGCCATCACTCTCAAGAGCTCCTCTTGAGAAAATTACTATTATTTTTGTGGAAGTTCATTTTCTTGCAGGGAGGGAGTTCCAACTTGAGCTCCATTTTTACAAAAAGGAGAAGGTTTCATTAGAAGTTGCACCAAAAGACCTTGAAGACCTTGCAGGCGGTGTCCATTGGAGTGGGTCACACCTCACCCTTTTTAGTTATTCATAGACCCCAATGTAACACCCCGCTTATAGTAATAACGGATGGCCAGCCCTATACTACATTAAATCAGGAGTTTCAGATGGTCCAATCTCAACATCAACTGTCGGTACTACATAATATAGGAATAACTACCCGATATCATATAAGCGAGATGTTAAAATAAAATAAAACACACCACGACTGACAAACCAACACTATAATACTACTAATAAAGGAAAGAAAGATGCATGAAAGAACTATGAGAAATGAAATGCTAGAATAAAATGAAATAAATAAATACAACTGAATATACCACAAAGGAGTAGACCCGAATAAGCTGTCGGGTGACAGCCAACATAATAACTGAAAGGAAATAAATATACACATCTATAAATATACCTTGGGTATAAACCCGAAATACAACATGAATCCTACCTAGATTTTTAGAAATAGGAAGCGGCTACAATCTAAGTCCTGTAACATTCCGCACCTGTCACGGCTCCCAAGACTCTGGATAGAAGGTCATCCGGCATCCATGCGGCAGGACACCTGTAGTAATATATATATATATATATATATATATATATATATATATATATATATATATATATATATATATATATACAGGCAGGAGAGAAAAGTTAACGGGTCAGAGCCCGAGTGTGAAAAATATTTAGCAAGTGTGTTAACCGTGCATAATAAATATCGGTGCACTTAATTCATAATTAAAGTGGAATCGCACTCTCGTGAAACCCCAACTCACCTCTCATCTAACGGCGCGCGCCTATTCGCGTCCTCAAATTTTAGTTAAATTACCCCCATTTATAAGGACAACCAAACTTAACATAGGTCCCGCCTATTTCCAAGAGATTTCCATCCCCATCTTAACCCAAGAATCCACTCCTTATCTAATCATACAAGATTATTTTCACAAACAAATAAGCCATAATAGGCTTAAAGGATTCCAGTTTATAATTTAATTAATTATAATTCTTAATGCATTACCTATTTATATTTGGGTTGAATTGTAAGATTTAATTTCTAAGTAATAGGCATACAAAATCATTATTGACAAAACTTCTCTCCAATTTCAACACTGCACTACGTTTCGTGTGTGGGGTGTCTCGCAAAACGAAATCCAAATAAGGAACCACCCCGTTACACTACTCCTTGACAATGTCGATCCTAGAGATCCATTATGCCATATATACAATATTATACTACTACTACTAAATTTTTAAACTACAATATGAACACAACTTAAAATCTCCAATAATATCCTTGGGATGATGTAACCGAAATGTTCCTTAAATGCGATACATCAACCCCCATCGATCTAGTACACCATAATCATCCAAGATGTACTCCATATAGATACCCTATCCTTTCATCTATAGGATATATATAAATATATATATAGGCATTTTATTCTAACCATATATATATACACAATCATACATTCCCATAGCCAAGTGTACATACCACATATGATGTACAATGGCCATCCACATAATATATCCGGCTATATATATCGTCGATAAAACTGCATCATGCCATCATCTTCCCAGTGCCCGGCTCATGTAGCAAAACTGGGGCCACCATGGTGGGACTAAACGACACCCATCTCGTGGTAAACTCATGCACACGACGTCCCGGGAAGCGTTCATAGCTCCTAACCGGCAATGAGACGAAACATACCCACCACGTCTCATCCCAAAAATATAAATCATATAATAACACACGGGAAGACTATGACCTGGGGAATATCCACACTCTGCTTTTCTAGTCAGGATGCTCACCCTCTGTGCGAAAACTTCCCAATGATAGCATGAGCGGGGTATGCTTAACCACATAAGTATATATATCATTCACATGCACAATATACATACATCCATATGATCCCATCATATGATCAAACATTAAACCATTTCATAAGGTTTAAATATTCATACCATGTATCCACAATGTAAATATATCCATAGAGTCATATCTATACGGATATACATTGAGAACACGAGAATTACGTGTGATAATTGATTAACTTCGAAGCTTTCTAATATAGCATACTTATTTAATTTCAGCCCCTAAACATGCATCTAAGGTGCGTGTGTCAATCCATAAATAAATAAAGCATGTGACACAAAAATATGCTGAGACACAGATTTCAGGAAAAAACCCCTTTCGGGTAAAACCTTTATTTCACTATGAATATACAAGCCGCAACTTACAATTACATAGAGAAATCTGCAATGGATCAACGCGCAGCCAACCCACAAAGACACGCAGTCTTGAACTCAGCAAGAGAATACACGCAGCACCCTCCAAGGACTCGCAGCCCAAACAACGCAGGAAGAACCGCAGCTCTCCTCAATGACACGCAGCCATAAAACTTTGTAGAGACTCCCTCAGTAATGACACGCAGCCCTCGGTTGCAAAGATCTCTCCACAAAGATGAACAACAACAAAGTTTGTGTTCTAGGGTTCCAAAAGATTCACAAAAGTAATTGGGATTTTTGTGTGTGAATCAAAAAGATGTTTGGCACATCAAAAATTGAAGTCTTGTTGTGTTTGTACTCTTAAAAACGTTTTCTCAAAGACTTCAATAAATACACCATCGGAATAGTTATATATATAGGAAATATAAGATGGTGGCAAAAATAGTTACGGAACTGCTCGAGTTTATCCCAGGCGGACCGGTCCGGCTAGGAGGCGGATCGGTCCGATTGACCGGATCAGTTCCTTTAAAATATGGCTCCATCGGTTTGCATTCGATCCGGGGTCTATTGGACCTTGAGCAAGGCGGATCGCTCCGGGTAGAGGGCGAACCGGTCCGAATTTCCCAGAAAATAAAAAACTTTAAAAAGCCTCATTTTGCTTGAATCCAACATTAGGGTTATCACCCAAAATTTAGTGTCGGAACCCATCACTACACATATCCTCTATATTTAAAAGTACATACTATCTCTTATACCATTTGACCATTGGTGTATGTATATATGCTTAATAGTCTATAAACCTCAGCTTAACCCAATGGTTACTTCCATACAATATGCATAAACTATCCTGACTAGAATTTATACTACTACTTATTCTAGTTGATAGTATGATCCAATCGTTCCCAAATTTGCCTAAGGTTCAATCGTTCTTATAAACCCTTACTCCTACTGGGTTACCTGCGGTTCCTTAATTTAAACGTTTCTAAGGATACGTGACCCCTCTCTCTCTTCGGTCCCCAAACCTTAATCTCCATAGATACCTATTTACCATAAGGATTTGGCACCATCCTCGGCCTACAAATACAAGCCATGCCCTCACAACTCTCTCTCTAAGAGTTCTTAACCTCTCATCACATCTATACTTACCTTAGATCTATAATTAGGATTCCCAACCCCATTGAGTTTTCTCACTATCTCCATAAACACACACAACTCCAATGCATACATGGAAACATATACCCTCCTTTAACTATGTAAAGAAGTCTCCATAATCATAATAAGTGAGAAACCCCCTTATAAGTCTCCAAAATATATCTCTTACATCATAAAAGAAGGCCCCGAATAAATAAACCCAACCGAAAAGGGTTAAAGTTCACTATAGAGAAAATGCCTTAAAATACCCTGTTTTCGAATCGATTCGGCCCTATTCAATAATCGATTCGTACCAGCGAATCGATTCGGCCTCCAAGGAGAATCGATTCGGGTACAAAGACCAGGGCTTCTGGCTCAGGCCGAATCGATTCATCTTGGGTCCGAATCGATTCGGTCGCACAGACCTGGGATTCTGCAACATTTCGAATCGATTCGAAAAGAGGCTGAATCGATTCGGTCTGTTTAGCAGGCTAAGAAATGGTCATTTTTCTACATAAACCTAAATTTCCCAAAATCCCAAATCAACAATTTCTAACTATGAATTTGTAACCCAATAATGTTTCCAACATTAAACACATCCTTTACTTTCACCTCATCAATTTATACCTCTTAAACCCATGTGTAAACATCAATTTCAAGATTAAACCCAAAATCTAGGTTTTGATATTAATACCCAAAATCCATTTCTTTTACCCACAAATTATGAAATCAAATACACAAATGACTTATTTAGAAAGATTAAACACTTGCCTCAGATTTGTAGAGGTTGGATCGTCCTCGATGTCGCGGTTGGGCCGAAATCTCCAAACTTTTCTTCCTCTCTCTCTTCCTTTCTTCTTCTTTTCTCTCTTCTCTTCTCTTTTCTTTCTCTTTCTCTCTTTATCTAAATGAGAAGGATTCATCTGTAAGCCTCTTAAACCTTAAAACATTAAACCCAATTTTAAATGTTAATATACACTTTAAATGACTCGTTTACTCCAATTTGAGTCAACTGACTTAAAAAAAATTCGGAACCGAAATAAAACTCAATGACAGTCATTTTGACTATCTCGACCCTTCCGGAATCGATGGTACACTCAAAATCATCATCCGGAATACTTTAAAATATTTTCTATTTTTGGACCTTATTTCCCAAATTTAAAATTCTCCAATTTAATGAAATTTTATTTTCCCAAAAATTTAATTTCTCACTCTCCAAAATCGTGGGGTGTTACACCCAGTCTCACTACCCTCCTACGTTTGGCGACTCTGCTGGAGAGGTATCCTCACTTCCATGGACAAAGAAGGTTTTAATGTTTCTAAGTAGCTAGTGTTTGAAGACATTCCATCTAGGAATGGAGCTCAAAGATACCAGACCACTCAGGAGGATGCGGTGGTGATCGGAGCTATAGTACCTGCTCCTCAGTAAGGACATACCAGTTCACCGACAATGGCTCCGGTGACAGCCCCCTCTGAAGGAGTAGTCGCTTCGATAGTGATTCTGGTAGATTTAGCTCGACCACGAAGGGCGACGGTGGAATAAGTTGTGACATCGTCAAGCTCATTAGAAGTCAAGGGCATGACTTTGGAGAAATCACCCTCCAAAGTTGTTACTAAGATGGAGGTCAGGAAGTTTCTCTCCTCTTCTCAGAGGAAGAGGGTCCTCATTTGTATGAAGAGTTGCAGGACCTGACCACAAGACGTGAATGAGAAACCATGCCTGAAGGGGTATGTTTCACCCAATTTTTTCAAATTCAATGACAAGCGAACCAATGCGCGAGGAACCTCTTACATCGTAAGGGCTCAAAGTCGGACTTGAACCCAGAGGTAGTTGGGACATAGCCGTCAAGGAACCCAGAAGTAGTTGGGACATAGTCATCGAGGAACCCACGAACAAGGTGGGTCGTGAGAGACCCTTGGTTATCATCACACTCCTCATGATAACAACAGTCGGTGCGGAACTCCAGAAGTATTAGTCATTCAAGTAGAAACTCCCTTTATACGAGGGACCCTTGGCAGTGTTAACTATGGGCGAGGGACCCTTGGCAGTGGGTCCTATAATTGAATCTCTGTTTGGAGATCAACCTATAAGTCCTAAACCAGTCGCGTACAAGGGACCCCCTCTGTTCAAAACTTCGAACGAGGAACCCACAGCTAAGAAGGGTCCAGACGAGGGTACCTCACGGTGAAAATTTTCGACGAGGAACCCCTCGGTCCTAAGTTGACCAACGAGTGTCCTATGAAATTATATTGTGATGAGGGGCCCCTATGCGAGGACTCCCATCCATCTTATGCAGCATCGAGGGACCCCTCGGGCTCAAGCTATCGACGAGAAACTGAAAGCTAGAAGGAGATACAGTATAACTATCGACGAGATACCCACAGTCGAGACACCCCCAGCTATGAGGATGTCACTGCTGATGAGGGACCCGCGGATATAGGGACAACCCGCGAGGGACCCTTAGTTAAATGGGTAGTCTACGAGATGAGACCACCATTCCTCCATGGGTTGAGACACCCATTTCCGTAGAATTTGAAGATGTGGAGACCCCCTCCTCTTGAAATAAAGAACTAGGGGTCGAGATCCCCCTCTCTCCAAATAAAGCTCCACCGATCGAGACACCCCTCATTCACTACAGCGATCGAGGAACCTAGGGGCCATAATGCCGTCGAGGAACCCATGGGCAGTAATGGCACGCGAGAACCCAAAGGCTATGAACCTCCAACAGAAAAAAGTGCTACCAAATTCCTTAGTAAGCGAGGAACTCACCAATATCGTGGGTCACGAGGCACTTGCATGATAGCAATAATAGTTGGTGAGGACCTCTTGCTAGCAATAAAGCCTAAGGAAATAATGGGCGATGAGGAACCCCTATTAACATTGGCAGTTAGTGAGTCACCCTCAGACATAAGGTCGACGCGCGAGGAACTGCTACTAGTATTGGTAGTTGGCGAGATACCCTCAGACCCAAGGTTAATATGCGAGGAACTCCTAGTATCTTTAACAGCCGACGAGACACCCTCGGGCACGAGGAACCCTTGATAGCATTTGCAGTCGGCGAGACACTCTCAGATATAAGGTCGACGTGCGAGGAACCACTATCAACGTCAGTAAATATCGAGACACCCTTAGAGGTGAACTCGACACATGAGGAACCCTCGACGCGACATAAGGTCGAGGAAGACCCTTAACGAAATGCAAGGTCGAGATACCCTTGACGATAGTCGCGACAAGGAACCCTTAGCGAAATGAGTACTAGGGGTCGATATACCCCCTCCTTTTGAAATAAAGAACTAGGGGTCGAGACCTCCCTCTCCAAATAAAGCTCCACCAGGCGAGACACCCTCGGGCACGAGGAACCCTTGATAGCATTGGCAGTCGGCGAGACACTCTCAGATATAAGGTCGACGCGCGAGGAACCTCTATTAACATCAGCAAATATTGAGACACCCTTAGAGGTGAACTCGACATATGAGGAACCCTCGACGCGACATAAGGTTGAGGAAGACCCTTGACGAAATGCAAGGTCGAGATACCCTTGACGACAGTCGCGACGAGGAACCCTTAGTGAAATGAGTACTAGGGGTCGAGATACCCCCTCATCTTGAAATACAAAACTAGGGGTCGAGACCCCCCTCTCCAAACAAAGCTCCACCAGGCTAGACACCCTCGGGCACGAGGTCCGTACATGAGGAACCTTTGATAGCATGGGAAGTCGGCGAGACACCCTCAGACAAGGGTCGACCCGCGAGGAACTTCTATTAACACCAACAGATGTTGAGACACCCTCAGAGGTGAAGTCGACGCGCGAGGAACCCTCGACGTGACATAAGGTCGAGGAACCCTTGACGAAATGTAAGGTTATGATACCCTTAGATACCCTTGATGAAATGAAAGGTCGAGATACCCTTGACGGCAGTCGCGATGAGGAACCCTTAGCGAAATGAGTAGTCTGTGAGGAACCCTCGGATATTGGGTCCACCCGCGATGAACCTTTGGCAGCGGCTGCCTCAAATGCAAATCCCAAAGATGCGTGTAAATCAGACGAGATCCCCCTCCCCAAATAAAGCTCCACTAGGCGAGGAACCCTTGGGTCATCTCCTCGTACGAGGAACCCATAAATAAAGAAGTCTTAAATTTTGAGGAACCCAAGTTGGCGCTAGCAGCAGCCTCCTGTGAGGGACCCTCACCCATCACGACCCTCGACAAGGAATCCATACCAGTTGGAATTTTAAAATCATTTTCCCTAGCAGCAGTAGGGTTGGGGTAAAAAACCCACTTCTCCAGATGAGATACCCGTGGTCGAGGAACCCGCAGTCTCCCTTACGTGGTGAGAGGAACCCCTCAAAATCAAGGGGTGAATGAGGTACCCCTCAAGTTCAAGCTTTCAAACGAAGAATCCACAGTAGCAAAGCATTTGGTCGAGGAACCCCTCGAATCCAAAGCGGCGGATGAGGTATCCCTAAATTTAAGGCCTCAGACGAGGAACCCTCGTCTATCACAGAAAGAGGCGAGGGACCCTTAGAGGTCCTCACCCCAAAATTCAATCTGCCGTCAATAGATCTCCTATCCAGATAGACTTCTAAAAACTAGTACGAGAAGGGGTGTTACAGGACTCCCTCACTCAAATCGGGAAATCCCAACAGTAACAGACAAGAGGATGTAAAGTTTTGTGAGATCCACCAGAGGGATCAGCATGCCACCAAAGATTATTTTCATTTGGCGAGTAGGTAGCCAATGGAACTTTGCAGATTCCCCCAGTAGAGGTTAATGAGACCCCCCGCCAGCTTACCACTATGGTTGAAAAGGTACTAGGCCTAACCCTTGCCAAGTTTCATTTTCTTAAAAGATTGAACCACTTGCTCTAAGTGCAGAAAAGTTTTTTTGTTTTTTAGAAGAAAAAACATTATATGAGTACACTTTTTATAAGAAATACAAAGAGTGACTACAAGGCAGAAATGGATAGTTATATTTTGTTGGCACTTAAAAATTTGTGCATAACTCATTTACCTACATTGTGAGGTGGGTACACCAGATTTATGTGTTCTTTTCTCATAAGAAGGGTAGAACCTCTACTAGATTAGAAGAGGGCCCATGATATAAGGAACTTTCCTCATTATACTTGGGGGTATATCCAACCCAAAAGTAAAAGTATAGTGAGTAAAGTCCCTACAGACCCGACAAGACCAGCAGGAGTTTATCCTCCTAGTAATAATAATATAAAAATTCACTACATTTTTTTATTATTCCATACAGATTTATAGCCTAGAGAACAAGTCCTAACCTCTGTTCTCAAGAAAAATTGTAATTGACCAGTTTTCAGAAAATAAGGAGAAGTGGGTCTACCTCCCCTATCTAAACTTGTTATTTTTATAAGATAAAAATGTTCCTAAGAAAAGTTTGGAACAAGGACCCTGCAGATCAAGGGAAATTTTAGTATAAAGAAATAATTATTTCTTTACTTATAATATATGTGAAATTTTATGCAAAGTTTGTGGGAAGGAGAAGGGATAACCCCATCTCTTAATTACTTCCCAATAAATGAATATGCATAACAAAATACCCCAAAGTCACACGGGGTTGCACTAAATGTACCGCACAGTCACACGGGGTTGCGCTAAAAAATATATATAACTTGCTCAGCTATATGCAAGTACCCCACTATTAAAGGAGAAACTTTAAAATTTGCAGATGGTACGCCTATATGCAAGCATCCCGCAGTTAGAGGGGCAGCTTAAGAATTTTTTAACTTGATCAGTTATATGCATGCAAGTACCCCACAGCTAGAGGGGCAACTTCCAAATTTTAACTTGCTCAGTTATATGCAAGTACCCCGCAGTCAGAGGGGTAGCTTCAAGATTTTAACTTGCTCAGCCTATATGCAAGTACCCCGCAGTTAGAGGGAAAATTTCAAAAATATAACTTGCTCAACTCATGTGCAAGTACCCCGCAGTTAGAGGGGTAACTCCAAAATTTTAACTTGCTCAGTTATATGCAAGTACCTCATAGTTAGAGGGGCAGCTTCAAAATTTTGTAACTTGCTCAGTTATATGCAAGTACCCCATATCTAGAGGGGCAACTTCCAAATTTTAACTTGCTCAGTTATATGCAAGTACCCTGCAGTTAGAGGGGCGACTTCAAAATTTTAACTTGCTCAGTTATATGCAAGTACCCCACAGCTAGAGGGGCAGCTTCCAAATTTTAACTTGCTCAGTTATATGCAAGTACATCGCAGTTAGAGGGGCAACTTCAAAATTTTAACTTGCTCAGTTATATACAAATACCCTGCAATTAGAGGGGCAACTTCAAAATTTTAACTTTCTCAGTTATATGCAAGTACCCCGCAGATTGAGGGGCAACTTCCAAATTTCAACTTACTTGTCTCATATGCAAATACCCCACAGTTAAAAGGGGGAAGTTCAATCTTGAAGTTCTCACATAAAATAGAGCAACTGAGAGTATTGAGCAAGTGTAAGTATAAATATAAGGTACGAAAGTTTAGTACCTCAGGCTCCAAGGGAACTGGAGGGATCACAGTCTTGAGTAAGGGCCAAATATAAATATAATGTGCTCCAGATGAACACCTGAGGCTCCAAGGGCACCGAAGCGCTCACAATCTTGAGCAAGTGCTAAATATAAATATAAATATAAATATAAGGTACGACAGTTTAGTACCTAAGGCTCCAAGGGCATCAGAGGGCTCACAATATTGAGCAATTACCAAGTATAAGTATATGTGCGACAGTTTAGCACCTAAATCTCCAAGGGCGCCGGAGCGCTCACAGTCTTGAGCAAAGGCCAAGTATAAATATAAGGTATGCCAGTTGCTCACGTATGGCTCCAAGGGAACCGAAGCGCTCACAATCTTGAGCAAGTGTCGAGAATAAATATAAGGTGCGCCAGTTGAGCACCTAAGTCTCCAAGGGAACCGGAGCGCTCACAGTCTTGAGCAAGTGCCAAGTATAAATATAAGCTATGCCAGGTGAGCACCTAAGGCTCCAAGGGCAACGAAGCACTCATAGTCTTGAGCAAGTACAAGTATAAAAATAAGGTGTGCCAGTTGAGCACCTAAGGCTCCAAGGGCACCGGAGCGCTCACAATCTTGAGCAAATGTCAAGTATAAATGTAAGGTGCGATAATTTAGCACCTAAGGCACCAAGGGCACCGGAGCGCTCACAATCTTGAGCAATTTCCAAGTATAAATAAAATGTACGAAAATTTCGTGCACAAGTCTCTCGACATTATAAGACACTTCTTCTCGAGGGGGCTAATATTGAGAAGTCCTCAAGCAAAGTGAACAAATAATAAAATAGCTTGGAGTGCGGGGATCCACTTAGAGTGGCTCCACCCGCCCAAGATGAAAGGCCACAGAAGAAGGCCAAGGGTGAGGGGGCCACCCCGAGTAACCCCCCTCGCCCAAGATGAAAGGCCACAAAAGAAGGCCAAGGGAGAGGGGCTCACCTTGAGTAACCCCTCCGCCTAAGATAGAAGGCCAAGGGCGAGGGGCTCACCTTGAGTAACCCCTCCGCCCAAGATGAAAGGCCATGAGCGAGGGGCTCACCTCATATTAACCCCTCTGCCCAAGAAACAAGGCCACAAAAGAAGGCCAATGGCGAGGGGCTCACCGCGAGTAATCCCTTTGTCCAATAAAGAAGGCCACAAAAGAAGGCCAAGATCGAGGGTCTCACCGTAAGCAACCCTCTGCCCAAGAAAGAAGGCCATAGAAGAAGGCCAAGGGCAAGGGGCCCACCACGAGTAACCCCTCCGTCCAAAATGAAAGGCCATAGAAGAAGGCCAAGGGCGAGGGGCCCACCGCGAATAACCCCTCTGCCCAATATAGAGGGCCTCAGAAGAAGGCTAAGTGTGAGGGTCTCACCGCAAGTAACCCCTACGCCCAAGATGAAAGGCCACAGAAGAAGGCCAAGGGACTCACCGCGAATAACCCCTCCGCCCAATATAGAAGGCCACAAAAGAAGGCCAAGGGTGAGGGGCCCATCGCGAGTAACCCCTCCGCCCAAGATGAAAGTCCACAGAAGAAGGCCAAGAAAGAGGGACTCACCGTGAGAAATCCATGTGCCCAAGAAAGAAGGCCACAAAAGAAGGCCAAGATTGAGGGTCTCACCGCAAGCAATCCCTCTACCAAAGATGAAATGCGATAGAAGAAGACCAAGGGCGAGGGGCTCACTGCGAGTAACCCCTCCGCCCAAGATAGAAGGCCACAAAAGAAGGCCATGGGCGAGGGGCTCACCATAAGCGACCCCTCCGCCCAAAATAGAAGGCCACAGAAGAAGTCCAAGGGCGAGGGTCTCACTTTGAGCAACCCCTCTACCCAAGATAAAAGTCCACAGAAAAAGGTCAAGGACGAGGGGCTCACCATGAGTAACCCCTCTAAACAAAGTAGAAGGCCATAGAAGAAAGCCAAGAATGAGGGGCTCATCGTGAGTAACCCCTCGGCCCAAATTGATACCCAGATAAGGAGGTCCATTATAAGTGGCCTCATCTACAGAATATGGGATGAAGTGACAGAACATTTAATCACCCTAAGGGTGATGATGAAGGAACCCAAGGGTCCCTCAAAATAAAAAATCGAATTTATGGCGTACAAAGCCTTTTGGTCTACCCAACACAAAAGACTTTACACGAGGGGCAAATGTAGAAGGGTGTTTCAAGCTTCACCACTCTATTTATGAGTGAGGGTCCCTCAAAGACCCCCCTTCACCTTATAAAAAATATATTGGAGAAGGAACCCCCAGGGTCCCTCCGCCACAGAAGTGCCATATTGGAGAAGGAACCCCAGGGTCCCTCCACTGTAGAAGCCCAAGTTGAGAGGGGACACCGCAAAGGTCCCTGCAGAAACTCGAGTTAAGAAGGGAAATCGCGAGGGTCACTATAGAAATGATATTCGAGAAGTGCCCAGCAAGGGCCACTACAGAAGTCCAAGTTGATAAGGGCACCGCAAGGGTCACTGTAGAAATGACATTCGAGAAGTGACCCGTAAGGGCCACTGCAGAAATGACATTTGAGAAGTGCCCCGCAAGGGCCACTACGAAAGTCCAAGTTGAGAAGGGCCACTGTAAAAATGACATTCGAGAAGTGCCCCATAAGGGCCACTACAAAAATGACATTTGAGAAGTGCCTCGTAAGGGCCACTGCAAAAGTCCAAGTTGAGAAGGGCCACTGCAAAAGCGAGATTTGAGAAGTGACTCGCAAGGGTCACTGCAGAAGTCCAAGTTGAGAAGGGCCACTGCAAGGGTCACTATAGAAGTCCAAGATTGAAAAGGACCATCGCAAGGGTTACTGCAGAAATGACATTCGAGAAGTGCCCCACAAGGGCCACTGCAAAAATGACATTCGAGAAGTGCCACCGTAAGGGTTATTGCAGGAATGACATTCGAAAAGTGCCACCGTAAGGGTCACTACAGAAATGGCATTTGAGAAGTGCCCCGCAAGGGTCACTGTAGAAGTCCAAGATTGAGAAGCGCCACCGCAAAGGTCACTGCAGAAATGACATTCGAGAAGTGCCACCGTAAGGGTCACTGTAGAAATGATATTTGAGAAGTTCCCCACAAGGGCCACTGTAAAAGTCCAAGATTGAAAAGCGCCATCGCAAGGGCCACTACGGAAGTGACATTCGAGAAGTGCCACCATAAGGGTCACTACAGAGATGACATTTGAAGAAGTGCCCCGCAAAGGCCAGTGCGGAAGCCCAAGATCGAGAAGGGTTGCCGCAAGGGTCACCGTAGAAATGTCATCCGAGAAGTGACACCACAAGGGTCGCTGTAGAAATTACATTTGAGAGGTGCCCCACAAGGGGTCACTGTAGAAAGTTATCCGAGAAGTGCTATCGCAAGGGTCCCGACAGAAACTCATATTAAGAAGGAATCAACCCAGGGTCTCGGCAGAAAGTCATATTGAGAAGAAACCCCCAGGGTCCCGACAGAAACTCATATTGAGAAGGAACCACCATAGGGCCCCAACAGAAACTCATATTGAGAAGGAAACCCCCAGGGTCCTAGCAGAAACTCATATCGAGAAGGATACCACCCAGGTCCCGACAGAAACTCATTTGGAGTAGGAACCCACCCAGGATCTCGACAAAAACTCATATTGAGCGGGAACCCTCAGGGTCTCGTCAGAAACTCATATTGAGTAGGACCCCCCAGGGTCCCGGTAGAAACTCATATTGAGAAGGAACCCACCCAGGGTCCCGACGGGAACTCATATCGAGCAAGAACCACCCAAGGTCTCGGCAAAAACTCACATTGAGAAGGAACCACCCTCGAGGTCCCTTAACAATAAAAAATGTCAAGGCAAGGAGCAGTTAAGGTCCTCCCCCCCTCAGCTTCCAGAAAAATAAGCCTGGATGAGGGAGTGGCTACCATGATCAACTCCTCATCGTGAAACGTCATTCCTTAAAAGAACAATAGTATTAACACTTTGCTTTCTTGTACAGGTTGCCTAGTTAAGCAAGCAGGGCTCAAGTAGGCCAGTTGGGATCTCTTGGGAGTTTTGTCTAGGTGGTTGAAGGACAAGGTATGTTGGGCAAGCCTAACCACTTATCACTATAGGATTGAGAGAATACTAGTAGGAAGACCCAGAAGTCACTCAAGACTACACACACTTCACACTTGGTCACAAGTGAAGTGAGCAGCTAAAGGGCTGGCTGCTCACAAGAAAAGAACTGTTTATAAAATGATTTTAAAGGAGAGGGTCCTCTAAACCCCTATCAAGAAAAATGATTTTAGAAGGGGGTCCTCAAGACCCCCTTAAGCTTACAAAGATTTTAGAGGAGGTGGTCCTCGAGACCCCCCCTCAAGTTTACAAAGTTTGTACCAAAAGTTACTGTTTCAAAAGATATTTATCAAATCGGATATTTTGTCTCTATTAGAAGACATATTTGCTTTTGAACTTTGGTTGGCACCAGGGGGCATCTGCCAGAGGGGATAGGCAGAGTTTCCTGCAGGTAGGGACAAATAGTACACTACAGACTTTGTCCCTCACCAACCCCCTAAGTTTTTGCGCCAAAAGTGCTAACCCAGCCTTAGTGCCCAAGTATAAATAGGACCCTTGGGCAAGGTCATGAATAAAAAAAAGACTCAATAGCAAAAGCCACTCTGTCAGAATCACACCAGAACCTCTTTAGTATTCTCTCCCTGCTCTCTCTAAGTGCTAAGTGCCTTGTTCTTTCACTCCCCACTGACAGCCATCATTCTCAGGAGCTCCTCTTGAGAAAATTACTATTATTGTTGTGGAAGTTCATTTTCTTGCAGGGAGGGAGTTCCAGCTTGAGCTCCATTTTTACCAAAAGGAGAAGGTTTCATTAGAAGCTGCACCAAAAGACCTTGAAGACCTTGAAGACCTTGCAGGAAGTGTCCATTGAAGTGTGTCATGCCTCACCCTTTCTAGTTATTCATAGACCCCAGTCTCACTACCCTCTTACACCTATCATTTTTGTTGGACTTATACATTTGAGCGCCAAGAACCGCTTGAATTTTTTGCGCGCACATCACTTTGTGGAATTCGACACTTCGAGCCATCTTTGGGGTAAGCATGTCTTATTCCAATCCTTTCGGTAATCATTATGATAATTCTCAAAATCCCCGTAAACCTATGACTTTTGGTCAATACTTAGAGTCCCCAAAAATTACAAATTCAAAAATGACTTTGGGCGAGTATTACAAAAGTCAAGCTTTGGAGTGCGTGTATTTTTTAGGATGATGATAACAATTTTGGGCCTCTAATTCCGTATAATAGGAATTTTGAAACTAAAAGCTATAGCTTTCAAAATTCTTATAATAATGAGTTTGAGTATAGTTCCGACAAAAAATTTGAAACTTCTCATTTCCAAGAATCCGCACCTCGGCCTATGACTTTCGACGAGGGTTTTCTCATGCTTGAGAATGAGAGGTATGAAGACCGTTATCGAGAAGGAAATCGTTTGTGGGAACATTAATTGGATTTAATATTTGAATCTGAAGACGATTTTTCTTCCGAAACTTTTGAAGTCGAGGAATGTTTTGAACCAAATGAGGATTTTTTGTCTACTTTGGAACAAACCATTCTTAACTTGGCCCATAGTTTAATAGAGAATGAAAGTGAGGATAAAATGGATGTAGTATCCATTTGCAATGAAATGATTTTGTCTTTGGATCCCAAAGAAGAAAATTTCATTGAAAATGATCCTATCTCCTTCGAAATTCCAACTTTGAGTGATGATAACTCATCTCTTGAGTTTGAATTTCTTTCCTCCCCCTTTTCATTCTCCGTTATCACAGCGTCACAAGTACCCTATGAATCGGTTCCAAAATTTAAAACGTTTAACCCATTCATCGACGAGGAGTATTTGCTCGAGTTGCTTTCCATGAAGGCATCTTTGCCTCCTTGTGCGCCCCCTCCCATTCCAATTTCAAAATACTTGGGAGATGATTCAATTTTTCTTAGCCCCTGTGTTTTTGTCACCCATCTTATCCAAATTACTCATCCTCCTTCCAAAAATGTCAATTGGGGATGGTTCCTTTCTTACGCCTTACACATGCCCTCCGTTGTTCAAATGGAATTCTTATTTTTCAGAAGGCATGCATGAGAGTGAGGGTACACCGGTTATCCTCCAAAGTCAAATTGTAGTTTGGGTGGACCCTCAAAAATTTCAACGTCTAGTGTATAGTTACTTAGAAGTTAAAAGTGTAGGTTGTAAATAATTAGCTGTTATTTTCTTTATTTTTCTTCTTTATTCTTACTTATAGTCTAGTGTAATTAGTTAAACATTTTATTCTTTCTTTTTGTTATGCTTTGGTACTAACATGTTTTGTAGAATCTTTGGACTCGTACTTTTCAGAGATCGCTCCATTGTGGGTAATATCGTTATTTTCTTCTCTTTAACTTGGTTCTTAATTTACATTGAGGATAATGTCAGGTTTTAAGTTGGGTGTGTGGGATATTCTATCCATTCATTGGTATTTTCTTTGATTTGATTATATGTTCTTTCCAAGCATGCTTTTCTTGTAAAAATTAAAATTTTCAAAAAGATTTTCTTTCTTTTTCTCTCCTTTGTTGGGCATTTTGCCTTTGTTTTCGATGATAAATTTTAATAAATGCCCGATCCAATAGACAACACAATGATGCATGTTCTCGATTTTAGAAGTTATTAGACTTTAGTTCTCGAATCATTGATATTATGAATAATTTCATGAATTAAACTTTAATCCCATGAGCACATGCGCTTTTCTTGTTCTATTGATTTGGTTTAAGATTTTTATAACTCGGCAATCTTTTGTTGCATTGTATATACTTACACCGAGTAAGATTTGTACTTTTCGTCGTTTGTGAGTGTTATACACTATTCTTTCCTCTTTGAAAACGTTGAATTCGTCGGTAATCTCACTATTCTTTCATTGATCGTTCATTAATTGAGTTTATATCTTGAAATGTATTACTTGAGCATGATTTTCAAAGTCTCTTTTTGACTCGAGAATTGCATAAACTTTAGGAAATGATCATAGGAAATCTTTGTTATATCACCCATATTAGCCTTGACCTCACCTTATATGTTTGCCCTCGTCAACCCCTTTGAGCCTTAATATATCATTTCTTTTCATTAACCAACAATTCCATAACCAACTCTAAATTGGAGTTTTAACCCATACTTATTACCTTCCCAACCTTTGTTTGGAATGTTACTTAGGATTGAGTGATGTTCTTATTGTGTGTTCGCAATTTAGGCATGTGAGATTGGTAGAGAAAAGAAAGAAGTGAAAAAGAGATGAAAAAGAGAAGTGAAAAGCAAAAGAAAACATGAGAAAAAGTGAGAAAAAGAAGAAAAAAAAAGAAAGATAAATTTGTATATGTTGTGTATATAGTTCAATAAGCTTTGATTACTCTCCAATTTTTATATCTAACGCTCATTTGGAAATCATTTTCCAATTTTGTTATAGCCCACTTTCTCCTATTATTCCGAGTTTTTCATTCCGAACACCTTGAATCTGTATATACATCTCTTTCATTTCTTACCCTAGCCTAGCCTACATTATTACCATATTCAAGTCCTATGTGATCTTAGGGTGCATTTAATTTAAAAGTCAAAATAGTTTGATAATTTGTGAAAATGCATTTCACCTCATTTAATGAGCGGTATCTTTCATTGAGATTATAATTTTTCATTTTATATATACTGTTCTTCATTTGTGACATGTGTACGGTCTAGTTTCCACTTACATTTACTCTTTATGCCCGCATGTTCCGTGTGTTAACTCCCTATGTCGAGTGAATTCACTTGGTGAGTGTAATGCCCGTCAGGATTGAATATATGCTTGTTTTTTTAGTATCCAGTTTATTTAAGCTTTTGTCAAATCATACTTTGCATGTACTCGCTCCTTTCCCAAATATAGGGTTTCAATTATATGAGGCGCATTCTATAATGTTAATGATTTTGAACTTTAGTTTGAATTCGTTCATTTTACTAATAATGTGTATGAAATCTCGTTCGTATTGTTGGGCTTGTCGCATGTTGGTTTGGGAATATTTTGAGGAAACCATGTGATGTTTGTGGGTTTCATCCCTGAAAACCCTCACGAGATGACACTCGTCCACTAGGGTAACCTAGGAGTTTAACGGCTTACTGCATACGCTAAATGCAATCGTTCGCCCGCGAAAGTGGCTTTTATTGCTTTTGTATATATCTCCTATTTTTCGGTCTTCTTTTAGTTCTTCTTGGTTTGAATTTCATTGCTAGGGACTAGCAATGTTTAAGTTAGGGGGCGTGATACGCCACGAATATTGCATTTTCTACCCGCTAATTTATGCATTTTTAGGCCCCTTCGAGTACCGTAATTACTATAATTATGCTTGTTAATCAAACAACCTCCGTTTTATGTGCTAATACTTTATTTGAGGTATTATTGAGCATTTATAGATGTTACGGTACTTAGTGTGAAGTTTCATTGCGTTTCGATAAAGTTTCGTCACGATTCGCACGTTCAGGGGCATTTTTATAATTTCACATTTCGATATTTTTGCCCAAAGTATTGACGGAAGTTTTAACCCTTAGGGAAAGCTTCGTGTGTCCGTGAATGGTGTGTGAATCGGAGTCCGAACAAAGGAAACACGGACCTTTAATTGGAAAAGAATTTTAAGAAATTCATTAACAATTTATATAATTCCCCTTATGTCCCTTTTCTTCTTTATTAACAATTCCATAAATTCCACCTATGTCCCCCAACACATTTTTTTGCAGAAAAAGAAATGGCGATTTGGACCTAGGCTCGAATTTTGCTCGGGTTTTGGTTTCGTTCGAAATTCAAGCCTTTCGTCCGAAATTGAAGCTTGATTTGGGATCACACATGCAAATGAGTCTCTTTGGCCATTTTTGGAGCTTGGTTTTTATGGCTTTGGCCATATATGGAGGTTTTTGGACATGGATGTGGGTGTTTTTTGATGGAGTTTTTTGGCCAAAAATGATGCAACTCTTGGGTCTCGACTAATTCAGCCACGGTGGCCTTAGTTAAGACATCAATTTGGGTCTCGGATTATTCTCTTATGGTAACTCACGAGTTTTTCATCCATGGATGTGGGTGTGTGCGATGTTGGTGTTTTGTGCTGCTACAAATTGGGCTTGGAATTGCAGGCACGGTGGATCGGCCTAGTCCCACCGGTCGAGCAAAAATTTGGATTTTGCCTTGGTGCTTTGACAGTGTGCCCCTCCTATTACACGCGGTCAACCGGGGACCTATTTTTGTTTGTGCTAAGACCTGTTGCCCATTTTCTTT
This sequence comes from Sambucus nigra, assembly GCA_949130495.1. Classification (NCBI taxonomy): domain Eukaryota; kingdom Viridiplantae; phylum Streptophyta; class Magnoliopsida; order Dipsacales; family Adoxaceae; genus Sambucus; species Sambucus nigra. The sequence continues at coordinate 147,977,976 of OX422213.1, forward strand.
TTATTTTATTTTTTCTTCTCTTTTTCTTTTTTTAGTTAATTACAACTTAGCCATTTGTCATTTCTTTTTCATTTTCTTTCCTTTTTCTTTTTGCCACTTAGTATAAAAAGAACACTTTGTTTATTTTTTTAGCTCTCTTCATTTTACTTAGTTTTTAGGTTAGGGTTTGAGAAGTATTTTTGGGGATTTTGTGGAGACATTCCTCTCCTCCATTTTCTTTGTGTAATTTCTCCATTAATGTAAGTGCTACTATTCATTGTCTCCTTTGAGTTGTATTTGCTTTATTTTCCATGCTTATTTATTTCTTGCCTAGTTAAATTAATTTGTAGTGTTAAATTAATTAGTCGTGCTTCAATTAATTAGGTCATTTACTTAATGTCATTTAATATGCTTAGGGGCTAATTTAAATTAGGTTGTCTCGGATTGAACTCACCTAGGGTTGATGTGTTGCTTTGCTTTGGTGATGGAGTTTACGTATTTATTTTGAGTGTGTTGTCCTAGTTATTACGCCTAGGAGATTTAACGGGGTATATCGTGTATGCCCCGTATTTACGACTTTACGTGCGTAATTTTTGGGGTACTTGTTGACGCCAAAATATTAATTAGACTTTTATGCAAATTTAGGGGGGTGACAACTCTAGGTTTAAGTGACTGTCGAAACGAGACTCAATCTTAATAACTCGTCGACCCATGTAACCATTTTATACTAATTAACTCTAAGTGAGGGATATCCGATGCATCCTATAGTTTTTATTCACTTTGTTAATTTTAGTTTAAATACACTCGCCTACTATAATCTTTTCCTTTATTTATCTTTTATTTTGTTGGCAATTATCTTTTACACTTTTATTTTAGGAATATTAAACTAAGTAAATTCTAGCAACTTGTCTTTGTGGATTCGATACCCGGACTGGCCGCTATACTCCCTTAAAAGAGTGTATTCATAGTTAAGGTTTTTGTATAGAGTTGGTGAGCCGAATAAAATAAAACGACCGGTGCACAAGTGACGCTCACACCGCGGCGAAACCCGTGTCTATCAAGAAGGATTTCACTTGATTACAGTAAGTCATTCAACTTATTTCGGTGAAGGAACTTCCTCGCGTCGAATAAGATTTTTCTTGATTACAATAAATTATTCAGCTTATCCCAATCAAGGAACTTCCCTGCGCCAAACAAGATTTTGCTTGATTACAGGCAGTTATTCAGCTTATTCCAATCAAGGAACTTCCTCGCCCCGAGCAAGATTCAAGTTAATTACAATAATCTATTCAGTTTATTTCAATTAAGAAAAATCTTTAGGTCCTTGCAATTTAATTACGATAAGTTGTTCAGTTTATTCCAATCAGTGTCCTAAAACGAGCGCCTGGGCTTGAGGTTTGGATGAAACGTCCCGCCTCAAGTTTTTTACGCCTTATTCTTGGTAAAAGGTTTAAGGTGTACTTTTTTTAAAAACAATAACGCTTTAGTGAAACGATATCGCCTTTTAAAGACTTTTTTTTTAAAATGGACCAATGTCTCATTCAAAACAATCAAAATACAAATGGTATCCCAAACCTCTTTGCCTCTTGTCTAAAAAATCGCGCATTTTTTCTTTTTCTTTTCTTTTATTTTTTATTCTTTTCTTAGTATTTAAAAAAAATAATACTTTAGTTTGCATATATTCAGACACATTTTAAGATATGTTTCATTTTAGTATTTTTAATAGCCTTGTTATAGTTAAAATTGTTAAAATATATTAAAAAAGGCCTAAATGCCTTTTAACGCTTAAGGCTCATCGAGGCTTCTAAGGCTTAAGGATTAAGGCTTGGCCTACACGTCTTGGTCGTGCCCCGCGTTTTTTAGAACCTTGATTCCAATGAAGTAATAGGGTCCACAGGTCTTTATTATTTTCAAACACAAAGAACCTCATGAGTTACACAGGCAATAACATAAGCCCTACGGTGGGTTCCTAGGCATAAAAGCCAACTTCAGTTGGCCTGAAAAAGCCTGAACGGGTGGATGGCCAATTAACTATGAGCATTTTTTCCATCGTCTTTCCTAGGCCTAAGGGAGTGTGACGACACAACCTAAAAGGTAAGTAAGGTGGAATAACACATGCAAAGGCATATTGGAATGGAAAAATGCGACAATAATTGATATTAACTTTATTTATTTGGCAAAGGACCAAAATACAAAATATATCAATTACATAGCCAATTTACAAGAGATACATAACAAATTATGGTCGATGAGATAAAAATCGTTCTATTTCCCTTCTCTAACCATCATCCGGATTGGAAGCATACTCATACACACTATTCACTACACCAAATCTGCCGAATTATCACGGTCATTTACCTTGACAAGTTGGACTTGTCAAGGTCAATGACCGTGATAATTCTGGGGGTGATAACTTTTGTTGTCACGAACGTATCACGGTCATTGACCGTGATAAGTTCATTAGAATTGTCACGGTCATGTCACGGTCTATGACCTTGATAAGTTTTATCACGGTCATAAACCGTGACAAACCCGTGATTTTTAATAAAAAATTATCACGATCATTGACCGTGACAATTCTGGACAGAATTGGAAAAAAATCTGCTGGGCAGTATGGCCACTGCCACTGCCACTGCCCAGTAGTATATTTGTACTTGTTATAGCAACATTGTACCTGTTCAAACATCATATAAAAATAAAATAGAGATAATGCAAATATACATTCAAAACAATATGCATCACGGTATGATCCAAATATAATTCAAATGTAACAATTTAAAACAATTCAATTCAAATAATGTCAGTACATGTCTGGGGTAAGGTTAGCTCTGAGGAGGTGAGTAGGCCACACGATATACGAATTAACACATCCAACAATATACATCGTGCCGCATTGTTCGCGCAACCACAATGGGGAATTCTCCTTCCCGGGTATCACATGCGTGACGAGCACCTTGGACTCGATGTCTTGAAGCGAACGTCCATGAACTGGCATACCCTGGATGGTACTCGGGTCCCTCAACCCCCACCCTATCTGCTGGCCATCAAATATGTCCAGTAAAAACACGCTCGGCCAATCAAGTGTCGACATCGATCGGTGGAAGGGAGCCAAATAGGCGAGTGGATCATCAAAGTCTACATGTGTCGACAAAGAAGCAGCGAGGTCCACATCCTCGTCCTCCTGCACCTCCTCCTCCACCACATTCTCCTTCCCTTTCCCCTTACGGTTTTCGCCCAATGAATGCTTCATGAATGAGAACATATCTTGGACCGTCGCCTACAAACGAAAAATCTTCGCGTCATGCGAGTTCACCGTTCGAGCCAACCCGATGCTGTTCTTCTCCAATTCGATGATCCTAGATTTGGCCACCCGCGAGCTCACCCCCTTATCCTCCCCTTGCGATCAGCGCCAAGGACTTAGCTGAGTGCGTCTGTGGACAAAGATGCCTTGTCGGCATCAGACTATGACTCATGCTCTTCCTTAAGCTTTGCCTGAAACGACAAAAAGCACTTGATTAGTAAAATAAGTAAATAAAAAAATTATAACGTAATTAACAAAAAGTAAACTGTCGAATTACTTACAATCGTGGCCGCGATGCTCGGGGACACCTCCTTATCCTTCGCCTTCTTCATCCGAATAGCCACATAAGTATCGAGCCTATGTGGTCTACCCCCATGGCCACTCTCTGTCCCCTGAAATAAAATAAATCAAAATTATGATCGGCCCCGCAAAGTAAAATAATACAAAACAATATATTTATGTAGTTATAGAAAGATTAAATCTTATCATCATCCTATTATCCACCTCGGCGTAAGACGTCCGACCGGAGTAGTGCACGTTCGTCTTTTTGGCCCGATTTTCCCTCCCCTATTGGCGAGATGCCAATTGTCACTCCACGATCTCATTGTCAATGAACTTTTACCATTATGCCAATGAGATCGGCTACTTTGGCGGGACGGATTCACGCATTCGGATAACGGACTCTCGGGTCTTCCTAATGTACCGGGTCCATATATTTTTCTTCCACGTCTTGTGTTACTCCCTCAACTGCTCCAAGATGTAATCGCGTTGCTTTAGATCTAGGATGAATTGTTTATGTCCAATAAATACAATGTTAGTTGCGAATAAATATAAATATAAAAAGAAATTTAAATCGAAATCGAAATCGAAATTGAAATTAAAATATTCATATAAGTATAAATATAAATACATTACCTGTAGTGCCACCCAAATAACTAACTTGAGCTCATTTGGCACCTCCCTCCAACTAGTGTACCCTGGGATGATCGTCTTTACCATCTTGAGGAATCTCTTTAATAGCCCCATTTTTTTCTTGATGGCCATCCCCAATTTGCCATATTTGGGGAGCCTAGGGGTCGAGGAGCCCTCGTCGTCTCCGCTACTACCGAGCCCCGACGACATTATCATCATTCTCTCCTTAATACCTGAAGGAGACATTTTCTATAAAAAAATGTTATTATTAGTACAAATCAAAATGAATTAGAAGAAGACATGAAAATATGTACAATTACTACAAATCCAAATGAATTGTTATTGTTTAACACCTCAATTCTGAATTTCAAAACAACAGCATCTAGCTCATAATATGTACAATTACTAAAAATTTGAAACATCCCCACCCCCACCCCTACTGCCCACACACGCACACTACACAAGAGTAAAAATGATAAAGTGCAAATCAATTAAAAGCATTAAAAATGGATTGATAAAGTACAAATTGGAATATTTATTACAAATTGAAAAAATGTTTCAAATTCGGGTTATCATAAAAAATGGATTCATATTCGGTACGAGCAACCAAGTCATCCACACTACTATTTAGATGCTTTGGTGCGTGTAGGACAATTGACCACGACTCGTTGTTGATATACTCTGAGTAAAACACTTGGATAACCTTTTGAAATGTACAAACAAACTGCTCATCGCCCACGTGGTCATTGCTCTTCAATTGGACAATTTAACCATGATCAAATTGGTGACAGAATCAACTTTACAAGCATTTTTATCCTCAACTCTTACCCAGTCACAGTAAAATACAACCTCTTTGAAGCTTATGTAATCCAATTCAAATATATTGCGAATTACACCATAGTAAGTCATTTCAGCTTCAACGATGTTTTTATCTTTTGCGCTCGCTCGAAAGAAAGTAAGAGCCTTGTATGAAATGCCCGAGTTCTGTATATTTGTACTTTCCTCGTACACTTTTGCGCCGAATACGTAACCATTCAATCGATACTTTTTGTACTCTTGTGCCACGAACAAGGTCCAGTGGCTAGACGAGCAAGCCTTGATGTCGCATCACCCATCTCTAAGAGCTGAGAATATAGATAAATTAATTAGATGGGTTGTAAAGTTTGAGTGTAATGTAACGTTATATAACGACCATTTTCATTATAATTACCTCTTGTGACAACCATAGCCTAAATTCGTTGTCTAATTGTACCATTGTTTTTCGTCTTTTATTGTTCTCACAGGCTTCATAGTTTTTGCAAATTACAAAATTAATCATGTATAAAATCATCTAAAATATTCTGAAATAATGTTAAACATTAAAATAATTTAAACTTACTTTTTCCATTCTTCGACATCTTTATGCATGTCAAATAGATAACGAGCTACTTGTTCATGTTGCAAACTCATTAATTTCACTCGTTTTTCCATCACATGACCACCATCATCGACAAACTCATCAGTTTCATCAACGCTAGTCGAGTCAGGCATATATTCCCGAGTATATATTGATGACTCCACGGTGATGTATTCCTCTGCAACTGATCCTGCAATATATCGCGTATTCTTGACGTAAACTTTAAAAACTTTCATTAATCTTTCAAACGGATACATCCACCGGTATCTAACTGGACCACAAAGAAGTGCCTCATCGCATAGGTGTACCAACAAGTGAACACTTATGTCAAAGAATGTTGGGAAAAATTACTTCTCCAATACACAAATTTCTTCGGTAACCACCAATTTTGCGGCCACTATGTGTTCTCGATTGACTACCTTCTCACACAAGAGTGAGAAGGTGATACTAATTTTCATAATAGCCCTCCGCAAATCCTTGTGCTTGGAGAAACAGTGCTTAAACAATAGAGGAACCAACTGCATGATCACATGCCAATCGTGGGACTTACACTTATGTAAATCATGAGTAACATAATTCACAATCCTTTGTAAGTTGGACGAAAAATTATATGGTCCCGTCAAATTATATATTGTGTCTAAAAGTACCTTCCTTTTCCCACTCGTCAAAGTAAACGCACCAGGGGGAATTATTGTCATTCCCCTACTATCTTCTTTCAACCATAGTTGTGGCTTAAGTTTCAACGATTTAAGGTCTTTTTGTGCATTTTCTCCATCCTTCGAATGACTCCCCCCAAGGCAAGTGCCCACAATATTTTTAGCGAAGTTCTTCTCTACATGCATTACATGCAATACATGGTGCACCGGGTTATTCATTCAATAAGGCAAGTCAAATAAAATTGACCTCCTAGACCATGCCTTTCTTGTATCAGTTTTATTCCCAGTTGGGGTCTTCTTATGCTTGACATTCTTAAATTTGGGATTCTTACCTGGCATATTAGGGCCATATTAAGAAGATTGACTTTTAATTTCTGAACCTGAAAGTTGTCTCGACGGTAGCCTATGTTCAACCCCGCCCAATAAAAAATTAGAACCTTTCTCAAATTTAAAAGTATGAGTAGGGGCTAAAAACATCCTATGGCAATGGTATACATTTTTTGAGCTAACGGATAGACGAAGAGATTCAATTTCCTCTCCACAAATAGGATACCCCCAATAACCATGTACTACAAAATTGAATAATGTCCCATAAGTTGGAAAATCATGAATTGCCCACATCAACATAGCTTTCAGCGTAAACTCTTCTTTTCTAAAAGAGTCAAATGATTGCACACCCTCTTCCCACAACTCATTTAATTCTTCTACCAAAGGATCCAGGTAGACGCCGATGTCATCACTTAGTGCCTTTGGCCCATATATCAATAAAAACATCATCGAAAATTCAGGTCTCATACACTGTGAAGGAGGGAGGTTGAGTAAGGCTAGGATCACTGGCCATACACTCTGATTGGTGCTTAGATTTCCAAATGGATTGTAACCATTTGTTGATATAGCCAAACGAATGTTGCACTGTTCTCGAGCAAAATTGAGACACTCATAATTCATCCTCCTCTAAGCTGTAGAATCAATAGGATGATGCATGAGATTACCCCCTACTTCTGCCCTAGCATGCCAAGTCATTGCCTCCGCTATCTATGGTACTGTGAAAAATCGCTTTAATCTAGGCTCAACGGGAAAATATTTTAACACTTTTGAGGCACTTTTGAGCTTGTGCCTTCCTTACCAGTAGATTAGACATATCCAGGTTCATCGCATACCGAACAACGATAGAGATTTTTATACTCCTTTCGGTATAGTATGCAGTCATACACACAAGCATGAATCGATTTATTCTTCATTCCCAAACCTTTCAAACTGTTCTGCATAACCGGATAGCTATTTGGAAGCATATTCTCCTTGGGTAGTAAGCCCTTTACCCATTTCAGACTTCCTGTCATGCTATTTCCAGACAAATCGTACTGCGTCTTCAACCTGTGCAAACCAACCATGGCATGTAAAGTTATTTGATCTTTCTCACAGCTAGAGTATAATGGTTGGGTCGCCTTAAATTTTAAACTTTGGTAGTCATCGTCAATGTTTATCGTGATATCTTCACGAGCACTTGAACCTTGTACATCATTAGTAACCTCATTCTCCTCTGCTTCCACTACACCAAAATGGGAGATTTGTGAGTGATGTTAGCACTCACAAATGACCTTTATAACTACTATTTACCGTCATAATTTAGGGGGTGACAAAAGAAAATTTATAACTCCTAACAACAGTCACAATTTTTTATAACCCCTATGGAGTTATGACTGGTGACCCCAATTTGTAACTGCTATTCGTAACTGCTGTCAACAGTCACAAATATAACATTCGTAACTGCTGTGAGCAGTTACAAATGTTATATTTGTGACTGCTGACAACAGTTACGAATCATATATTTGTGACTACTGTTAGCAGTTACAAAATTGATAGTAGTGACAAATTTGTGACTCCTATTAGGAGTTACAAATTAAATTTGTTAAATGTTGTAAAAGTTATTACAAATATCTTTATACTTTCACAAAATGATGAAATAATGAAAGTAAAATAAATATCATGATAACAAGTATAAAAATTTTGACAACATTTCATTTATATTTCTCATATTCCAAATATCCAGTACACACAAAACTTGTTAAACTTAATTTAACATCAAACAACCCCTAAGTGGGCGCCAAGTACAAAATGAACATAGAATAAAAAATAAACTAAAAAAAGTAACGACACAACACTTCGATGACATGGAATGCCATGAACATGTAACAAATCATTCTAAATCTAGACTAGGAGTCACCACGCAATGGATACGATTCGTGAAGTCTAGGTATATCAGCCGTGGGGGGTATTGATGCGGTGACATCCTCCCTCGTGTACTCGGAGTATGCCTGTTGAGCAAGTTCAATGGACTCAAATTTTTTGAATACGGCGCCTCGGTATCCATTAACTTGTGCTTGTGTTGCTTGCCACGAAGTGTAAACACCTGGATTTAGGCCTTTGAATACTACGTATGCCGGATATGCCATGTGTATGCCTGCAAATAATAAAATGTGATTAATATATATATATATATATATACATTCATTTTTTGTGATAAAGAAACTACCATAGCTTATATATATATATATATACTAGCGTATGGCCGTGCCTGAAGGCACGACGAAAATTGCAAAAAAAAATCGTTACCCGACAACAAAGTGAAATAAATGTACAATATTTATGTTCTAATTTTAAAAAATTTGGACAGAGTTCCCTTTATTTATAGGACTATCCACCCTGTTTAAAAAAATAAAAATACTCAACAACAGCAATACTACAATACTCGAGGTCCATATTGGACCTCATTTCAACCACTTCATCAATTTAACAATAATATTGACAACTATTGAATAGGATGTTGAGTCAAGAACCGCACGCATCACCGTCAAGAACCGCACGCATCACCATTCAACTACAGAGTAATCCCAAAACTTTGAATCTACAAATAACTACAAAGTAATCTATATAAGGGGGGGTGGTGGATATGATAGGAATGATACCATCATCTTACCTTTTCTCGTCATTAAATGATAACTTCACTTATATCTTACCTACTCCTTCACCTGAAATAAGACACGTGAATTGATAATTAAAAATGATAGCACAACTTGAACCAAAAACCATCCATTTTACTTGAATACAAAAATCATTGTAAAACAGAAGCATTCTATGCATGGGATACAAAAACAAATATGAAAATGAAAATGAGTAATTTCATTAATAATCACAAGTTGTGTACATGGGGCACAAAAACCAAAATTAGAAAATACACTAAATGTACTCTCTCTTCCCCACACCACTACACAACTACAAAGTTACAAACCCAAAAATCAAAATAAAGAACCACAAAAGTTAGCAGCAGAGAAAGCGGGATGACAATGCCCTACATTTGGTCCGGTTGGCGACTCGAGGACTCGGGCGCGGTGGGGTCACGAGGGGCATAGAGATCATAAAGGTAAGGAGGCACAGCAGCCTCGCCCCCACGAATATGAGCAAACAAATCCATCTGTGCCCGGGCAATCATGGAAGTATCTCGCTGATAGTCAGCCCTTAAGGATGCGAAGTTCGTCATATAAGTGTCCCGAAACTTGGTAAAATCAGCCTGCAACGATGCGAAGTTTGCCATATAGGTGCCCCGAAACTCAGTAAAATTAGTCTGTAACTCATCCATCCGCACCCCGAGATATGTAATGGGGTCAACAGTAGGAGGCACAGGAGGTGGGACTGGATGAGGCACTTCCGGAATATTCGGCATAGGAGCATCAGGGGCATCAGGAGCATCCAACATACGCTTTTTCCTCCTCTCCCAATAATCTTGCTCCAATCTTTTAGCAATGGTCTTATCATTAAACACCTTGGGTAGCCTAGGTATCTTGTCGCTGCCCAAGACCTCACATCCGGCATCCCTGCAAATTCGGGAAATCAGTCGCGCAAAAGGAAGAGTTGTGGTTCCCTTCTCGCTATAGGCAACGTTCACTATTTGATGCAACATGAGGGCGGGAAGACTGATGACCATGTCATCCCCTAAAAGACTGTATAAGAAGAGGGCCTGCTTGTAACGGAGGACAGCCTTGGTCTGAGTTGGAATGATGGAATTAACGACGATGAGATGGAGGATACGATGTACATCGGGCATGCCCGAAGTGGGGAAAGTCTCCCCCGCCCAAATCTTATCGGGTGCAAGACGCGCAATAAGTACCTCTTGTGGAAGCTGAGGCGCATCTGCGAGGACCGGGTAATGATAGAGCTCGGGGTTAGAAATTTGGAGCCTCCCTCCATATTTCCCAAAAAATCATTTACCTCATTGACTTGGGTTTTATATACTCAAGTCAATGAGGTAAATGAGAGAAATAAAATGTGTTGAAGGGTAACTAAATCTTGATGAAACTCAATTGGTTCAGTAGCCAAAATATGAGAGGAATAATCCACATCAGCATTTGTAATAATATGCTCATCCTCAATTAGAGATCCATCCTGTAATAATAATTTGAATTTTGACTTTCTGATTTTCCTTTATTTACGAGAAGCATGGAAAAAGGCCGAGTTCCTATCTCCCTTTGTAAGACATTTTTTTATAGACGGGAGACTCAACAATATTTCCTCTCTAGATCGCCAGGTAATGAGATATAGTTTCGCATTTTGTAATTCCTGATCAATGTTCTCATTCCAGTTGCAATGATGCAAGATTATAATCTGATTACACTAACTTCTTCTTCCTTAATCATTGCATATATATACATTACCAAAAGTATGCTAGTTCCAACGCCTATGCTGTCTCCTCATACCCTTCAGTCCCAAATTAAGAATCCAAAAGTGATACTCTACTTTTTTTTCTTAACATAATCATTGAAATACATTTTATCATAGTGAATAAATATTGATGATGATGATTGATTTGACATATTAGTAATCTATACGAATAATGGATAGGGACTTTTAATACATTTTAATTTTACTTTCAACCGAAACTTAACTAACCAAAGGGAAATTTTGATGAGATAACCACATTTAAACGAACTGAAAAGGGTGGGCACCATGTGACATAGGAGACAAAGTCACCAAAAGAGGGAAATGAACTGATATCCGGATGAGTTAATTTTAATTTTGGATGGCGGCAAAACACTCTCTCTGGGTCGCCCAGCCATTATACTCCTTAGCGTTCGACGGTCAAGGACTAAGACATGTCAATCTCCACATAAACCCAAGCATGCATGGGTTGTGTGAGATCTAGTGTACCGTGTACGCTGCTTTAAATATACAAATTGAATTAGTTTGTAGACTTTCATATATGATTTAAATAAACACATGCTTATAGAAATTAGTCCTAACTACTTAATTCGACTTGATTTTTATCCATCATCTTTACTAGCACGTGTATTGTCAATTTACTGTAATTTAATGGTCTTTTGAAGAAATAGGGCTAACTGAATGTGAAAAATTGAATAGTGGGGCACATGCTTATGTTAGTCCCAATTATGATAGTAATGAGGGAGGTTGTGGCAACTAGTATAGATTGGTTTAAAGTTAATAGAACAAACAAACACGCCAATAGAAAAGGGAGTTGGTTGCAACTACCACTAGGATGCCCTTGTGATGGTCTTGTTCTAAAACCAATATAAACTACATCTAGGAAAATAAAATTAACCTCAAACAGAAACTGTTGGCTAAATATTGTACGTTGGCCTGCATTTGGTGAAGTTTAACCATAAACAACATAGTGTTTTTCGTAAACTTTAACCATAAACGGAAAGTATAGTGTGTTTCCCTTCTTTGTATCATTTGATTTGTTTGACACTCCAAACTGTGCTAAAAACAGTGGGAGAAGTTGTGAATGGTGTAATTGCCAATTTTTTTCTAATCTCATCAGAGAATGTACAACGACTATAAGGACTATCACCCACTTTCTGCTATAACAGAACAATAATGCTAACGAGACATACGAGGGGATATATTTTGGGGATACTCAAACACGTTTCCGTATCTGCCACTTTTCGTATGTTATCAAAATGTATCCCCATGTTCAATTAGACACGTGAGGGGATATATATAAGTTTTTTTTATCAAATGTATTTGATATTATAATTGGACTATCCCCTTTTTTTTATTTGAGCAAGACAGTTACTGATCAAACCAAGCTAGCTGTCTTTAATAATTAATCATCCATATTTGAAATCCCATGTATATGTATCAGTTGTGTATGCCAATTGTATTAAGATTGGAAAGAGGGCTCTTTGGTATCAAATGATTGATGTAGCTACTGGCATGGCAGCCATTTCCCACATTGTAACCAACTGCAAAGGCAGTTGTAGGTAGGACCTTAGAGCGGTCAAATAGGGGGTAAAATTCCATGACAAGTCTCAATTCTGAGGAATGTTTAGTCAGGGTCGACCAAAATTTCCCAAGTAAGAGATAGAATTTTAGGAAGGAAAAGGAGGGCTTCGATCCCTAAATTAGTATAGGATTCGGTTCCTTGGTATTGAGAGATCTCTTCCATAAAAGAGAGAGCTCGTAGGCCTTATTCTGCAGATCAAAGAGCGACTCCCCATTCATCCAAAAGTAAATAGTATTTGAGTATAGAAGATAGGGATTCTGGTCCGACTACTATGACTACATGCGCATCTACTAATCAAAGGTTGTAAGGGCAGACTTCTCTATATTCACGCCATCAGAGAGAGGCAAACCAATTGTTAATATAATCATAGAAATCGAAAATTCACAGAAACCTAAAAATGCAAACTCACAGCGAAATCGAAAATTCAAGTTGGATATAAACAAATGATAAATTGTTATATTTACTGTGAAAAATAAATGAATGTCAAGATTTTAATAGGTTATCGAACATATTTAGTTCCATTTTTATATTATAAAGCCAAATAACGAGAGTCCTAATTTGGAATACCCAATCCCATTTAAATGCTTGAGTTAATCGTACCCAATATATGCACCAATATGTGCAATGAGTGATGGTGATAGTGATGATGATGATGATGTAGAATTTCCAAGAGTATCATCCTTTATACTAGTATATATTTGAAAAATTAATCTAGTTTTAGCTTAGGAAAATGCTGAGAGAATTAAAAATAAAAAAAGTACATCAGTAAACTTTTGTAAGGATATTTTAGGATTGAGCCAAGTAAACACACCTTTCTGCTCGGGAAAACTTTTGGCTTCACATTCCTCAGCAAAGGCTTCTTTTTCTGGTTTTGTGTCCCTTCCAGAACTAAATAAATCAGATTGATCAGCTGTATTCAAGCAAAAAACTCTTCAATATCAGAGGACAAAAACAGAGCTCGTCAATAAACTGAAGATTGTGAAAAACCTCGTTAATTCTAAAAAGTCTCATCAATAAACAAGATCAAGATACAAAATCCCATATATAGTCTTGGAATTTACTAAGAGATAAAATAAATGGCATGTGCAACACCCAAATTCAAGCAAAAAAACATATTGTTTAAAAAATAAAAACATAGCATACATGGTAAAAACATCCTCATATGATTTTCGCAATATTAACACTGTCAAGAGCCATTGGCCTTTTAATCCTTGAGTCAAAGATCTAATCATTGAGAATTAATCTATATTTATAAGATTGTTTAGAATCACATAAAAATCATATGTAACATATACTCTATTATACACATGAGAGTTGAAACATAAAGTAGAATGACATTTAATGCTTACGGAGAGTGAAAATACGTCATTTTGCACTACATTAAAAGATAATGAACAATCAATGTCTGAGTGACAAGCAGTTAACGACGTGTCTTATGACACTCAAATGGCTTTACAAGTGTCATTTGAGTCCTAAATGTCACACTACAATAAAGAAATATGCAAACAACTCCTGCACTCGAGAGTTGTCAAAATTGCTAAAAATAGATAGCTCAATAGAGCAAGCACCATTATATTATTGAGAGGACATTTCGATATGCAGAAATAATCCATATACTAATAGTATGTACCTAACTAACAGTATATATTGATCCAACATCTTAATCCATATTGAACAATCCATATACTAACAGTATGCACTAAACTAACAAGATTGAATCATCCATATTGAACCATCCATGTACAAACATTATGTACCTAACTAACAATATATAATGATCCAACATATTAATCCATATTGAACAATCCATATACTAATAGGGAATGCCTTAGGATTAGTAATGTATCCCACTTCATGTTTTCAGCTAGAAATGAAACTAAATGAATTTCTTTGTTTAACAAATATAAGGAAAGAGGTCATACACGTGTCACCATCAACGATCCATTTGAATCTATATTTATCCTTCCAATAAGACTATTCAATTCTCAAAGTTTCAAACAAATTATTTAAGTCTACATTTTGAGCTTCATCTCTCCCATGGGAATGCCCCACATTTTCAATGTCCATTTGAATTTTAAAGGGATTCTCTTTAGCTTGAATAAGGTTGACATGGATATTACCACTGACTTCATAACTCCACCTTAATAACATGCTTAATATGTATATAAATTATGTGTGTATATAAATATGTGTGTTCTCTTTGCATTTATAAATAATTTACGACATATTTTACGTTTATACTGATTCACGGTTCACGATTCATAGGGTTTCCGATTCATAATTCGATTCACGATTTGACAACTATGGGAGAACCTAGGACATTTGCATTCTTGAGCACCTCTCACACGGTGTAAATTGCAAATAACATGCGTCATATGTATATAAATTATGTGTGTATATAAATATGTGTGTCCTAGTATTTTTTATTCTTATAATTAATATTTATAATATATCAATACAATTGAATCTTTTTTAAAATAAGATTTTACATCGGATTTAAACCCTAACTTCATAAATCTGATTAATTACCCTAACTTCATCTCGTAGATTCCACATCAGATTTAATCATACGACACGATTAATTGCATTTAATCAAACATTTATTTTGATTAGAACGAAGTTAATCAAACGCAAAATTTATAACAAGATTTAACAATCAAACAATGATAGCAGATTTTAAGAAACCAGAATGAGATATTATTACAGATTGGAACATAAATACTTAATGAGAGGAAGCTTAAAAAAATGCTTACAGTGAAGCAAAACAAAAGAGAAATATGTGGCCACCATTTGTCCTCAAGTGTGCAATAATATCTATGGGGACTATATAATCATTAATTACTACAGGTAATTAAAGGGAAAGAACTTGCCCTGTCAAGATGAGTTAGAAACTTGCATCCTGAAATGATTTCGCTAATGAAAGCAAACAAGCAGGAAAAGTCTCACTCACGACATCTACTGCATCTTAATAGAAACAAGAAACAAGACAAGAGGATAAGAATAAAAGAAAGTACACATAGTTAGAAGAAACTATAATGAACAGTAAAGCACATAGGAAATACCAACTCAGAGGAAGGAAAAACTAAAGATGTAGATGGTGACTCGAGAAAAATAAGGGGAATAGATGGTGACTCGAGCAAAATAAGGGGTATGGCAGTTTTTCTTAAGCCACATTAAAACTGCCACCATTACAAGTTTTTTTGCAATGTACGATGGCAAGACAAATCAAACACTGTCTTTAAAAATAATCTCCTCTGTTGAGAATAGTCGCATAGCCACTTCAAGATCCCTGCTACATGACGAAGCTTTGTTATCCAACTTTGTAGTTTAGTCGAGAGAAAGAGGAAGATTTTTTGGTCGATCGAGAGAGAGTTCAACCTAGGCCAAAATTTTGTCGAGAAAGGAGAGGGAGATTGGAGAGGGATGGAAGAGGGGGCGGGAGATCGAAGAGTAAATAGGAGAGAGAAGAGGGAAACTAAATCTAAGCTAAAATTTTGGTGACCCCTAATAGCACTCACAAATTAATATTTACATTACACCAAAATTTGTGACCGCTACGAGCGGTCACAAATTAAGTCTTAAGCCAAAATTTATGATGGTTACGAGCAGTCACAAATTTGTGACCATTAACAGCGGTCACAAATCTAAAATTTGTGACTCCTCATAGCAGTTACAATTTTATGACTGCTAATAAGAGTCATTACTTAAGCCTAGTGATAAAGTTGTGACTCCTTATGGCAGTTATAAACTTGTGACTCCTAATAGCAGTCACAAATTATGTATATGGTAACATTTGTGACTGTCATTAGCAGTGACAAACCAATTGACTCAAATTTTTCATTACCCAAATATTTTATGACTCCTGCTGGCAGTTACAAATAATATTGTGACTCCTAACGGCAGTGATAAAATTTGTCACCCCCATTAGCAGTTATAAGAAGGCAGTCACAAAATTATTATTTTGGTGTAGTGTTCATAAACTCTGTATGCATCATCAACTAAATCCTCTAACATATTATGATCTACGTCGTCCCCTTCTACGTCTATCCTACTCATTGAAGGTTGTTGTGAAGGTTGTTCGGGGACAAAAGGAACTTTTAATTCACCGTGAAAACTCCAAAATTAATAAATATCTTGTATACCCGATCTTAACAAATGTAGTTCAACTGTTTTCCACTCAAACACCTTACCATTCTTACACCTAGCACACAGACACGGAAACTCTTCATCATTATGACATCTCTTTGCGTATTTCATAAATTTATTAGCACCTCTACGAAACACATCCCCCATTCTATTCGTCTCACCCATCCATTATTTGTATTTCAGATTTCCCATCACAGCTACCACAACTAATCACCTATTAAAGGTAAGAAACGTATATTCATGGATTAGTATACACAAAACTTATATTTAAAGTATGTTTCATTTAATTATGTCTTATTTATATTTGATTTTTAAATTTCAAATTCAAATTCAATTTATAATAGAAATTCCTATTTTCTCCATCTCCTCTAAAGGGTGAGTGGTCCTATCCCATTCAAGATCGCATATTTCTATAATATACTTAATAACTCATGCACATTGTTACGATTTGAGAAAAAATCGGCCGCATATTCCCGTAGTTCTCCAAGTACACGACGTAGATTGACAAGTGTGAGTGTTATTTCAATTGATCAATTAAAAGAACAGTCACACTTCTCAATCTAGTATGTACCCAGAGAACATTAGGATACGACTGCAGAACTTCCTCCAAAAGTAACAACTTTAAGCCACTAAGAATATTATTATACATAAATTATGCAATCAAAAACTGTCCAAATGGGACAATTCGAGAGATCTCATTACAGGGTTAATGACTCTCGAACGGGTCTATGGGCTATTGAATGCGTACGCATAAGAACTAGAAGGCTAGTATCTATGCGCACTATATGTAATTTCAAGTATGTTTCATTTAATTATCATACTATATATATATATATATATATATATATATATTGTTCGTTATACAAAATAATTTTCAAAAAAGTTGAAAAATCACACACCCATATGTACAATAATCCAGTGGTCATGCCACTTTTAAAATTAACCAACCCAACATCGATCCACTATAATCCAACCGCAATGGAAACAAAAAATGTGTATCTCGCACTCCTTCTGATTCATTTATTCAATTAATTCTTTTCATCAATTAAACTAACAATTAAAGTATACAATTATTAATTTACTAATCTACAATGAGGGGCAATCCTACTTGTATATGAAAGGGGCACTAATTATTAATTTACAGAAAAAATTAACAACCAATCAATATTAAATCAATCAATTCTTTTACAAGGGGGACTACAATATGAGGGGCAATATCTAATAAACCAATATAAATTTAATTAAAAAAAACACACACGCACATATACACACACAACCCCCCCAGCCCTGCCCCCTGCCCCACACTGCCGCTGCCCACCACATGCACACGCGCACACACACACACATATGCACACGCACATACACACATGCACATATACACACAAATGCATATATACACACATAAACACACACATGCACAAACACCCCCCTCCCCCCCCCCCCAGCCCCCCCCCCCCCCCCCCCATATGCATATATACACCACACACACACACACACACACACATGCACATTCACACACACATATATACACACACGCACATATACATACACATATACGTAAATGGAGGAGAAATAGAGAGAGAAAACACACCAAAGTTATAGAGAGAGAGCGTGTGTGCAGTCGCTAGAGAGAGAGAGAGAGAGAGAGAGAAATGGAGGGAATGAGAATCGATGGGAAAAAAGAAGAGGGAGGGTTTTTTTACTGACAAAATTATCACGGACATGTCACGATCATTGACCGTGATAACTTTATATGATTGTCACGGTTAATAACCATGATAAGTCCGTGACAACTCTACTTGTCACGTACTTATCACGGTCATTGACCGTGACAAGGTATTATCACGGCCTTGTCACGGTCAATGATTGTGACAAAAAATGCATATTTTTTTTATCACAGTCAATGACCGTGACAAAGTCTTTCCGGTTGAAGGGTGCCAATTTGACCATTTTGTTGTAGTGGTTAGGATCCACCTACAAGTTGTTAAGCAGTTAGTGGGGGATGGCATCCAAATAAACCCACTCCTCATCTTTTCTAAAGGGAGGTTGGCAGTATACTGGGCAATCCACTTGGTACATTTACTACAACTGAGACTCTTTTGGTTCCTTGAGGGCGTTTAACCATATGTGCTTGTAGGCTACATTCTAGGCCTCTTTAAGTATTATAAGGGCATCTATCCAACCCTCATCATCCCCAAATGCCCAAGCTTCTTGAGGGTCTATCCTGAACAAAAAAGTAAATATTTTTAATGTCACGATTGAGCCCCATTATTATGTTATTATTTATGGCATTCTTCTCTTCAGCCTCCATCAGCTTCTTCTTCATCTCATCATTTTTAGATTAGACCAAGGCACCCACCTCGCTAACCTCCTTGGACCCAGCCAATTTATCTTTTAGGGCGTCGATCTCTTCTTGAATAGAGACGTTTATGCCCTCAAAATCTTGGAGGTCATCCTTTAGCTTGACAATAAAAGCTGATTGGTTCTTATATGCCCCGATCCTTTTCTTTAGAGCTTTGTAAGTAGTAATAAAGGCTCGTAGAGCTTGTGTTCTAGCATCTCGATCGAGTAGATCATCTGACCTTGATGCCAGAGGGACTCTCTTAAACAAGGGGCTATAACAGTAAAACGCAAATGGAAATACAAGAAACCAATAAAAAATGGTGGAGGACAACTTATTGAAGTAAAGTGTTATCTTTTATTACAATAAAAAATATAGGCAACACTATTACAACAAAGGAGGACAACATTTGAACTAGAAAAGGAAAGAAAGACCCTAAGTCCACTAGCTTCACTCCTTTACCCGCTCAGATAACTCTGGAGCTTTCTCATTGGTCAGAGCCTTCTCAGTTTGATCAATAACCTTCTTAACCTGGTCGGTTGCTTTCTCAATCTGGTCGGTAGGGAGGATGGTTGTAGGATACTTCTCAATGTCTAGATGAGCACCCGACTGATTCCTGTTGAAGATCTCAAAATCAAGAGGGACCCCAACTTCCACCAAGGCCTTGTTCCAATCTTTCTTAAAGCTCAGCTTTTGAGCGCAGGCAATATGAACTTTGACATTATTATACGCCTAGCTCCAGCTTTTCATAAAGATGGATTTTTTTATCTCGGTGATTTCATTGGTCAACTTTACAACATCAGCCGCAAGCTTCTCCTTGTCTCCGATCATAAGGATATTGGGCGTACTTAACATGGACATTATCGCAATGGTAGACTTCCTTTACAAGTCATTCGCCTTTTGAGCATCAGCTAGGGCCCGTTTAAACTTCTTCAAGGACTCTAAAAACTCTTCATTCCTCTTAGATTGGACGGCTTGACCATCCATAAGGGTAGTAAACTCCACCACAAATTGCAAAAAAAGTACATAAGGGGAAGCATCACATTTCAAAATAACAAAAAAAAGGTAAAAAAAAAAGAATACTTACCAAAGCGAGAGTTTGGGGAGATCGTAAAGACAGTTGGTCGGGACCCAGTATTATCGAGCGCTCGCGGTCTCTAGCAAGAATTTCCCACCTCAGAAGTCTAGGAGAAAGAGAAGGGTTAAAGGCCACATTGTTGGACTTCGGGGAATCATTAAGATAAGATGTGACATTACTCCTATTTAGGGCCTCAGTGACCCTCCATTTCTTTTCCTCCCATCTCTTCGTCTTGGTTATCGTACTAGGGATGCCAATTTTAGGCTAATCCCTCTTCAATTTCTTTAAGGACTTGACCCTATTAGAAATGAGGACTTGATCCTCCTCATCACCATTAGCCAACAATAGTCTCCTTTTTAGGGGAGCCATCTGATCTTCCTTTTGGAAATAAGACTCAGCGACCATCGTCTCAGAAGAACAAGTTGTATCTTCGTTGAAAAGAGTTATCTCTATGATCTTATCCACTAGGCGAGCAACAAAGCTTATCGTGGTATTGGTATACTAAAGAAGATAGACAGCTGACCGAGGATGTTCACCATCGGGAAGTCTGTCCTTGATTCCCTAAACATTTAAAAGATCATCAACCATGATGCGATGGAGCAATGCCTCCTTATTTTCATCACGAGCTGCAAAGAAATAAGGAAAATAAAAATTTGAAATCAATACATGATAGAGGAATCAACAATTTAAAAATAAAAATAAACTGTAACCTATGTGTTCTTCCCCCCAAGCAGGGCACAAAGGCCCTCTATGTCTCTCGTCCTTAGGAAGGTGCGAATGTTTCCAGTTATTGGCAATAAAGCCCTGATCCTAATATCCCTTATTGGAATCAGGGAAGTTCACTATTAAAATTCTATTGGCTTTCCTCGCCTTCAAGTAAAGGAAACCATCAGATGTGTACGACGAAATATAGCAGAATCTAATTTTTGGAACCCCTAGATTGGTCCTATAGATCTCATTGATCCTTTGTACCCTACTGACTATCCTCCGAGTATTAGGGGCACACTGAGCAGGAACAACTTCAAAATAATCAAAAAATCTAAAAATAATCAGTTTAGGGGAAACGTCAGCCCCCCCTGGACTACTGCATTGGAGTGAATCCAGTGCCCCTCGTCCATGTCTCTGGCATCTTTGAGCATGGGGGAATAATTGATATCTACCCAAGCAGGAATGGAGTATATTTTTTTTGAAATCATTAACACTTTTGTTGTGAAGAGTAACCATTAATGGAAGAAATTCAAACAACCAAGAGCATAAAAGAAAATCGTGAATGAAAAAATCAAGAAAGAGAATCTTACAAAAAAGGAATAATGCGAAGAAGCTCTGAATAAATGGAAAGCATAAAGGAAGATCTCAAAAGATTTGTGAAGAAGAAAACTCAGGAATGCAATATGACGGTTAGAAGTGACAAAGCTTCGTGCATAATCATGGGGTACAGTTCTCAAAAAGGATTTTTGGCATCACCGTTCGGACGAGCGTACCCTCAGCACTTTAGGGGTATTACAAAAGTGTCATGTCGGTCTCAATAACCATGGGTCTTGGGCCTACAACGAGCATAAAATCTACTGGCCCAACAAGTCTCATCCCAGAGATTTTAGGGGCAATTGTGGGGGCTAAAATAATTCAATACATCCATTTACAAAGTTGGACGACCTGCCCACTACGAGATAGGGACTATCCGACCCAATTCAAATAGTTAATCTTACTCGTGTATTTAACATGTGGTTAAATACATTATGATAAGCTCAAATCGGTTACCAACAACCTCAGAGAGATATTCAGGGACACCTTACGAGCTATACTCAAGCAGGAAGAGTTACATGTACAATTTAACCTCTTTGAACACTAATATAAATGTAAACCCTCAGCCCAGGGTTATGGGGAGGTAATTCTGATCATTTGTGATAAGCTCAATAAGAAAACAATGAACTCTCCGTGGAAGTAGTCAAGCCATCGAACTACGTATATTCTACGTTGTGTGTGTGACTGATTTATTTTCTTTCCATACTCATTTGCTTTCTGAAAACATTTATTGTAATAATTTTGCACTCACATTTAGCACCTTTAGTTTGTACCCGAATTTTAAAGAAAAAGATAATAGATTCAGGGTTATAAGTATGAATAGGTCGTTAGGTATTTTTAAATACCAAGATAATAGTGATAATTAAAAGATGATTAAAAAACCTTAGATATCTTTTAAATTGGGTGTTTACTTCTATAGACTTGTAATTATAAGTAGATAAGTTAGCATATTTGGAGGTGCTAGTGCATGGAAATTCTCTAAATAATTGACTATAAGATGGACATAAACAAGGTGGCCTTAATATTGCAAAAGAATATATTCCCCGTTGACCATTTTATGGTCCATTATTGTGATATACAATTATTCTTTGGAAAGGTCATTTGAAAAGATGGAAAGTAGCGAATTATTAGTTGTTGATAGTGACAATCCAACCTAACTGAAGGGCGATCACGAGATTTAGTTTCAAAAGGACAATCAAATTATGTATGTGACTGAGTGGGCACTTAGGATAGATTAACATACGCATTCCTATAATGAGAAAATGCATTATTCGTCACATATTTGGAGTAAGTTATTTTCTTAATGATTTTTCATATCTCGAATATGCACGAGTGGAGCATTTGCAGGATATTCTTTTATGAAAATCACTTATGTGAGTGGGATGGGGATCGCTTATGCGAGAATTGGACAAGCTTCTCTAAAGCACTTTATCATGCGATGTTAATGGTGAAAATGGTCACATATGTGAGAACAACCATGGCAGGAAAGCAATTGGGTGACTTTTATTGTCTTGATTTACACTAATATCTAAACAACTCAAGGAATCATATCCACTAATTAGCCAAGTAGGTTCGATAGATTCAAATTATGATGAGTTTTATGCCATGTTACTTATCACGATGTAGTTACTTTTGACTTGTGGTCTCTCAAATGTTTATCAATTTGTTGTCAAACTATTTTTAATATTCTGAGGGATGGAAATTAATATTAAATTTAATAATATTATGAATGAAGCTTATACTAAATTTTTTTGTATAGTTTTATCTATAATTTGTAAAAAAATGTGCTCTTTCTCGAAATGCATATGAATGAAAGGTCGTGACCATTTAAAAAAAATTTGATTATAAATTCCTGACAATGCTTTATGCCCCTTATTTTGAATCTATTTCTTCAGATAGCATAACATAGAATTGCATTCGCTTATTCATGAAAAATTGAAGTGTAACGAAATTTTTTTATCCTGGTTCATTAACCTGGGACACTAAAAATAGAGCAAATTTACCTCACAAAAATTGTAGTGCCAGGGTTCGGAAGAGGTTGTTTTCATTCAAATCTTATCGTTACACAATAAGTATAATTAATAATTAGATATTATTATTTTGAATTACACTACTTGTGTAATGATCCAAAAATTTCAACGTTAAACCTGTTGCAATTATCATAACCTGCCGCGTAGGTCCAAAAGGAAAGACTAAAAAGATATTTTTATACAATAAAATATTTTTTGAAAAATATACCCTCCAATGATTTTCCACCCTTGTCATTTCAGACCACTGATTCTTCCTCTTCAACCCAAAAATATAGGGGATTTTCCATCATCCATTTTATTTTTCAAAAAACAATCCCCTGTTTTTATCACAAATATCTTTTCTTCTCCAGACCAAAACCATCTCCAACTAGAGACAAGTAGAAAGATCCCCAGGATCTTTTTGTTTCTTATGTTATCGATCTTTAGTTTACTTTTTAGAGAAAAGATTCCAAATTTGTTTATTTGATATTAGAAATTGAATGTCAAGAAAATTCCACTTTCTTGGCCATTGAAATGTGGAATTCGCATGTTAGTTTGTCCTCGTGAATATTTTCCCATCAAATCCTCAGATACCCATTTCCATAAAGAACCAAATTTGAGCTTTTGATCATTGTATAAGATGTATGGAACTCAAAGCAAGAGAGATTTAGCCATGGAATATCAGGCCCAAATACCCATATTAAGACCAAGCATTCATGCCAGAAGGGCAAACATAACTGTAAAGTTTCAAGATCTTTATGGGTTCACAGTAGAAGGCAATGTTGATGATGTTAACATATTAAATGAGGTGAGGGAGAAGGTTAGGCAACAGGGTAGGGTTTGGTGGGCATTGGAAGCTAGCAAAGGTGCAAACTGGTATTTGCAGACCCATGTTTCATCTACCCTTAAATCCTCCCTTAAATTCTCAGCTCTGGTGAATGCCATTACCCTT
The DNA here is from genome assembly GCA_949130495.1 of Sambucus nigra. NCBI lineage: Eukaryota > Viridiplantae > Streptophyta > Magnoliopsida > Dipsacales > Adoxaceae > Sambucus > Sambucus nigra. The sequence continues at coordinate 148,002,346 of OX422213.1, forward strand.
AAGAGGCTCATTAGGAAGGGGATCCCCCCAGTTTTAAGGCCTAAGGTTTGGTTTTCGTTATCGGGGGCCGCGAAGAAGAAATCCACAGTGCCTGAGAGCTATTACAATGATTTGACCATAGCAGTTGAGGGCAAGGTCACCCCTGCTACCAAACAGATTGATCATGTGAGTGCATTTGTGGATACAATTGTGATACTCAATATTTTTTTTTATTGTGTTTGGGAATGCTAATTACATGCCTTGGAAATGCAATTTTCGCAAATTATGTTTATAGTCCCTAATTATTGAATTGTGGATGATCATCTTTTTTGAATGGTGAATTGTTGTGGTTTTGGTTATAAGGGTTATTGGTTTTCTATGGTTACATTATTTGATGTGGGTGAGGGGGTATTTTGCAGCAGGAATTTAGTATAACAGGTTTGCATGATATTTTTCTGTTTTTGTTTTGATGCTGACTGAAATTTCTATGTACAGTTTGTGAAATTAGGTTTTGCATTATTTTGCTGAAACTAGTAAATTTGAGGGTTTTCGATTCTCACTTGTACGTTAGCTGAAGAACACTCTTTTGTAGGTTAATTTGTAATATAGTGAGTTATGTGGTTCATGATGACAACATACTGTAGGAAAAACTGAGGCCTGATAGCATTTTTCTTAGGTTGCACCAAAGTGTCTTAACTTTTGTATTTATGGAATGTTGTTATGGGGAATGCTCTTGATTCAGATTAGATATCTCGCTAAAACAATTGAAGTATCATCCATGAAAATCACTAGGTAAAATACTACTGGTGATGAATTTGAGATTCTATATTGTTTGAACTTTGAAGATCCGAACATACAGATTGTTTGGCATTATTTGAGTTTTCCATTTTTTTTCGTGACAAGTTGTGTCGGTATGTGATAGTTGCAGTTAAGGTGGATACAGCATGTTGTTCATTTCTTGCAACGTTTATATGATTTCTTTTCTTTTGATTAAGGCTTAGTGTCTGATCTTAAGGTATATATGGTTACGACCTCTAGTGAAATTGTGTGGAATAATTTGAAAAAAATATTGCAATAATAATAATAATAATTTGAATTTGGAATAGAGGTCACTGCCTGGAGTGATGAAAATGTCTTCTTCTATGTTACTTTTCACACCTCCCCCTTAGGAAGCATTGTGCACTTGATTTGCCTAGTACCCCGCAGTGGCGGGAGCCTCGTGCACTAGGTTTGCCCTTTAACATGGATTCAAAATTATCTTTTTTTGTTTATGTATATTTCTGAAAATTGCCTTCATTGAAAACATATAGTGATTATTCTTATATATACAAGGGAACTTCAGGATTGCCTATGTTGAGTTTTGAGCATTTGTTGGAGGCACTCATAGGTCATTATGCTAAAGTAAAACTAGAAATTCGCCTTGAATTTGTTCAGCCACGCAAATTGATGTTTTCTGTTTTATTCTTATTTACCCTGATGTTTTCTGGGTAATGCACTATACAAATTTGGTACTCGGTATTTAGCATGTCAAAGGTTCATTAGGGAGTCAACATGATGTAAGCATCAGGATTCTTAAATGTTTTTTTTTATTATTTCTGTATTTCTTTGAGTAGAGAGTGTTGGGGGTTGGCTCATAAAAGTGCTTGCTAGCTTATGTTTTTAATTGGTCTGCGTAAAACTACATATACGCCAAGATCTCTTCATTACGCTAACAGTGGGGGATGTAATCTCTCTGTTAAACCCTTGGCGTCCTTCAAAGGGAGGGGACAGAAGCCAATGATTCTTCCTTTTTGTCAGCCTCACTTACAAAATGAACATGCACTGACATGGTATGTGCCTGGATCAGCTTTGATGCGATATGAAACACCATGGGTCCTCCCTTAACAGTGCTAGATGGGATTATTATTACACTCTTTTATGTGATGTGGGTCATGAGAAGAAGCCCCTGATAATAATACGTAAAATTTATATTTTGGGGGGCCTATACTGCTAAAGGTCTTATTGCAGATTTTTTACCTCTTCTGCTCCATTGATGTTTCTTTGGTTGGACTTGAACCTAACCTAACAACCTAAGAAACGTCTCTCTCATTTTTTTTTCCGTAGGATGCACTTGATTGCAAAGTTAGACAAATACTGAAACCAGTTATCTTTAAAGAATAAATGGAAAAGAGAGTGGAAAAATAGATGAGCAAATTACTAAGATGTTCTCTTACTCAACTGTTTTTTTATGGAATCCAATACATTGGGGGTGGATAAGAAGTGTTTTCGTAGGTTATGAGGAAATGAAGGAGCACATATCACATTTAGGATAGTTGCTCTCATAAAATATATTTGCAATTAAGCACCACAAGTAAAATGAGTAAAAAAATGATGGAAAAAAATGTAATGCCATTGAACACACCCTTATACAACAGAGACGACGCTTCTTAGGTTGGGGAGAACTTGCTGGCTACTTTAGTTGGTGGGATCTAGAATGGAGAACTAGTAGCATTTAGAAAGAAAAAAAATTGACATCACATTATTGTATCTCATCTTTCAAGAATTTTTGGGATAATTGAGCATTGGTAATTGAAGAGGTGGGATGAACGGCTGTAAAGTTTAATATGCTGGGTTTCTCATTCTTGCTTTAAATTATAATGACTGAATATTATTTTGGGTTCATTTTGCACGTCTTGAGACTTCCGTAAATTGGGTTCGCTAAGCATCACATGTATATATGCAGGACCTGCCAAGAACCTTCCCTGGTCACCCATGGTTGGATACTCCAGAGGGTCATGCTTCTCTCAGACGCGTTCTTGTCGGTTATTCTTTTCGTGATTCTGATGTTGGTTATTGTCAGGTTGATTCATGCTCTTTATATTTTAAAAACTAATAATAAGAGTAATGCTTATATTTTTCTGAATAGAACTTAAATTATGCCCTAGAGCCTTATCGAATACCTAAGTACGGTTTACTGACTTTCTTAGGGCTGGAATATGTGTTGTGTATATAACATGTGTACCACCAAATATGCCAAACACACGAGACATCCACAATTGTATATAACGTAGAGTCTATTAATTATATTGAGGAAAAGTTGCAGCTTCATCTGAACTTCTACATCACCATTGCAGAAATTGGTTCTGCCAGCCATACAATTATTTTTGGGGTGAAGTGCAAAATACTCCCCTGTACTGTGAAGCTTTTGGAAGGAACCTCCTTCAACTATTTTTTAGCAAAACTCCCCTGAACTACACGTTTTGTTTAAAAGAGCCCCTAGAAGAGTGTCTTTTCAACTACATGCGTAGTTTCAGGGGAATTTCTTCATAGTTCATTTTTTTTGCATTTTCTCGATTTTCGATTAATATCATGTGCATGTCGTGCTTGATTCTTTCATCCTTGTGAGGTCTTTAGCTTGCATCAGTTACTCCATTTTACATTAAAATCATTGCTGCTGTGTTTCTTTGCTCTGACAGCCAAATCATTATCCTTCATTGCTTATATCATGTTGAGTCAGTTGGTTGAATCATCTGCACATTGAATCAGTTTTCTTTTGATTCTTTTAACATATCATCGCTGCATTCATCTGGCTCAAATATATGTTATAGAATATCTTCAAATCATGAAATATCGTTGTCTCTTTATCATATGCTCTTGGTTGAATTGATTAGCTAGCAGTTCACATTCACATGATGTCTCAGGGGCATTGTTAGACACTCACTGTAGTTTATTGGGTTATTATATTTTCCATCCTTGTGGATTATTTCTTGGAGGCACCAAAAGTGAAAAAAGGAAATAAATCTTTGATATATTATATTAAATTGTTACTTCTAAAAAATTTCTAATAGTGTTATATTTATGATGCAGGGTTTAAATTATGTTGCAGCATTGTTGTTACTTGTGATGAAAACAGAAGAACAAGCTTTCTGGATGTTATCGGTCCTGTTGGAAAATGTCTTAGTTAATGATTGTTACACATATAACTTATCAGGATGTCATGTTGAACAAAGGGTGTTTAAGGATCTGCTGACTAAGAAATGCCCAACGTATTTTTCCTTTTCTTAATTTTGATAATGTAGATGATTTTGTCTTTTGCCTTTTTTATGTCGGTTGTTTTTTAAAATTATAAAATGAAAAATGCAGGATATCTGCTCATTTGGAAGCTCTGGAGTTTGATGTCTCCCTTGTTGCCACTGAGTGGTTTCTCTGCCTCTTTTCCAAGAGCTTGCCTTCAGAGGTTAAACTAATTTTAACTCTCTCTCTCTCACACACACATCCTCACACACACAAAAATAATACTTCTTTCAAGCCTGGTTTGTTACTAACAATATTCCATATGCAAGACTTCTGTAGACCACCATGAGGGTGTGGGATGTCCTTTTCTATGAAGGGGCAAAAGTTCTATTTCATGTAGCTTTGGCTGTTTTCAAGGTGACAGTTATTTCTTTGTTTATTTACGCTTTGTGTCTTAGAATGTTTTATGGGAGTTTGACAAATAAGTCCTATTTACATGAGACATTTCCTAATACTCCTATCATAAGATTTTTTTCCCAATAGGTCCTAATTTATACAGATAGTAAATATTCAAATATTCACTGTATGTTTATAAATAGTATCTATTGGACCAAAAATCTTTTTTTCACGGGACCTGTTGGAGCAAAAAAAAAATGATAGGACCTATTAAACTACATACTTAGTAAACGGGACTAATTGGTAAAAAGCCCATGTTTTGTTTTATTTCATAAAAAGTGACGGGGGGTGTATGTAATTTTGTGCTTTAATGGCTGCAGATGAAAGAAGAGGAGTTACTCATGACACATCAGGTTGGGGACATAATTAATATAATACAGAGAACAACTCATCACCTCTTTGATCCTGATGATTTATTGACGGTAGCCAATTACTTTCTTCCCTAATCCCCCCACCCACCCCCACCCACCCACCCACCCACACAAAAGAATAAAGAAAAAGTCAAAAAATAAAAATAAAAATAAAAAAGAGCCCCACTCATTAGAAAAAATGAACAGAAAGAAGATAAAAACTATAGGGAGAATTTGCACTTTGGTATCGATTTGTTATGCATATTATTAGGTTGGAGTCCAAAGTGTCATAGATACTCAAAAAGGTCATAAATGTTCATCAAAAGGCTACATATAAAACTATAGATTAAGTATTTTTAGGACTTCAAATAATATTGATTATGGATATAGGACAACAAACATTTCGTTTCCATTTTTAGTCCCTATTTTCTAATTAAAGGGACACGTGGCATGCTGTGATTGGTTGACGTTTTATGAATATGGGTCCGCGCCAGCGACTTTATTCAAAAATAGGGACTAAAATTATAAATAAAATGTTTATTGTCCTATTTCCAAAATACATATTACAATAGGTTCTAAATTTACAAGGCCCCATAAAACTATCAGAGACTTTCGTACCCTAATCTTGCAATACAAATTTTTTTGGACCCAACCGTATATTTCACACAACAAATGTACTCCAAAGTGCAAATAGCCCTAACAATAGCGGATTTAGGAGGGCGGATGGCCCCAGTGCCTGCAAATTTGTGGAAATAAAACACTTCACCACTAAAAATTATGCATTTTTATAGGTTTGCCCCCCTAATAGTATTTTGCAATAATTCCCATAAAATATAACTAATGCAAAATAAAGTAAAAAAAACTACTCCAACTATATCCACCTTTTTGCAAATCTACCTGTGTCACTAGAAAACGATTTTCAATGACACCGGGATATCTGCAGCCTTTCATTAGTTTAGGGATACTTACAACACCATAGTGTTCTTTTCATCTAGTGCCGTAGTTTAGGGATTCTATTCATTATACTCTATTATTACTCTTTTGATCTGAGTACTAGCAGGAGAAAAAAGGAACATATATATATATATATATATATATATATATATATATATATATATATATGCAATGAAGTATCAAATACTGTGAACTACATTTATCTGTAAAATCAACTCAATTGCATATGATCATGTAATCAAATGCATGTTGTCAATTGCCCCCAGATGAGGAGGCCAAGGTAAGATAATATTCTCATTGCAAAAAAAATGAAATTTTCATAATCTGATTATTGCAGGTTGCGTTTGATAAGATCGGCTCTATGACAACCACCACTATATCAAAGCAAAGGAAAAAGCAAGAACCGGCAGTCATGGCCGAACTCGATCAGAGATTGAGACGGCTAAATTCCTTGAACGGGGATGACAAGTAGGTGCTTTCTGTGTTAAAAGATCAAGCTGTAATTATGTCAGATGTCCTACTAGGGGCCTGCTGCCCCTTTAAGAGGATATCTAGGTTGTGTTTTTATATTATATGTTCCTGTTGGGGAACAAACCAAGTACAGGGGCACCTATTGTTTCCAAATATGGGTGGTTCTCAATGTAAATTTCGATTTGTTATGAAATTCACATACTTTAAACTGGGGCATTGTTATGTTGGATCGGCCTTTAATTTTTTTTTTTTTTTGTGAGACCATGTCAGAACTGTTTATGTTACTTTTTTTTTCTAAATTTGTCCCCCTATTCTTCTTACATCAAATGGTTGATATTTCTTCTTAGCAAATTAGTGCCTGCTCCCCCGTATCATATGGGCTGTGCAAGCCCTCTTTCTCTCCCCACCTTCATGACTAACCAGTTTTTTGGAATTCTTGAATACTCTCCAAATTATGCATCTCACTCCTAATTTCAGAAACTTTCACCTCACCCCACCACTTTTTATCAAATTCATGCAAGTCACCATTAGGTGGGTTGAGTTTCTCAGTTAATTTAGATCAATACTTCAATAAAGTTTGCCTATGTAGCAGACAAGTTTAATACATCTAATACATTAAGAATTCAAATAAATTATTGTTCCAGCAAAATATTTTTCAGTCATCTATTAATTATACCATCAAATTAAAATTAATTATTAATTACATCTAATTCATTAAATATTAATTAACCATACATATAAATGTGGATTTCCCATATGTCCAATTATAAACCACCATATCCAAGCCAAAAAAAAAAAACACAACTTCCCAATTCTTACACCGTAGCCCAAAAATCCCTTGCCTAAAATTTAAGAAAATCCCTCACCAACGTTCACACCTAAATAAGAAAATTACAAATGCTAATCCTAAATTAAGATGAACAGCAAGAAGAAAGTTTAGATATATTATTCATAACAGTGTATTTGTACAGTAGTAAAAAATGGCGATGAGAAAGTACAATATTGCTAGATCCATGGCTCAAAATATGGACAACTTAATACTTCATCTATATAAATTATATGAGTGTTGTAGCCTAAAACAATAAGACCATGTGGACCAATAAAAAGGTGATACCTATAATCATACTCATTGGACCAAAAAATAATAGATAAGTTTGGTCAGCTCAATTATCTCGTTGGTCGGTTAACTAGTAATGTGAACAGACACATGTGGGACTCTCAACAGTCACCATGAACATGCATGTGAAGAATATCCAGTTGCTAATTATCATGAAAATTTGTAAATACCTAATGTATAAAGGTATTCCATCTTTTTAATTTCCAATTACTATAAATAAATAAATCATGACCTCTCTCAACTGAGGGTAACTGAAAACACTTTCTCCAAACCCTAGATAACTCTTGAGAGGATTGCACTAAACCCTAAAATATAGTGACATTGTACCCGTGGATGTAGGCACCTTATTGGGTCGAACCACCTAAACCTCTCTCTCTCTCTCTCTAATTCTCATCCCTCTCTAGATTTTTTCTTTATCTGTGGTTATAATTATTGGTCTAATTGAGCTAAGATTATTCCAAATCAGCAAATCAAATTTAGACACCAACAAATTGGCGCCGTATGTGGGAAGCGACAAGTTATTATTGTTGTTTTCTATTTTTTTTTTGTAAGTAACCGTTTCTCAGTCAAGATGTTGAAAAATGACAGACATTCCAGAAGGTATCCATGCCGTTGGTAACGCCTTCAGTCCTTTTATCCCTCCTAGTATGAGAGATCTTCAAGGAATCCTGCTGAATATAGCTAAGGGTCAAGAGGCTATTTAAGAGACAGTGAGACAGCTTGCCCAAACGCTTCAAACCAGGTTAGTTGTTGGCCTTACAACCAAGGGAGAAATATTGCCCCCAGTTCCAGGACGGAAAGGAGTAGATCTAAATATTTTAAATCTTCCAATGATAGATTTAATAATCCAGGTGCGACCTCGTCAATCAGATCTACTGATTATTATGATGGACATTCACTTTCTCAAGAGAGGCCGAGCGCCTTGGATAGACTAAGCAAGGGCTCAGCCTTTGATCATTTGGGTCCCCGAGTTGCTAGGGGTCATAAGCACAAAGAGCCCTTCAAATCATGAGAACGCCGAGAAGGATCTGTCAGGTCAAGAACTAGCGTGCAAGGATTCGTGCGTGCCGAGCATACTTCTCAGGAAGAGAGCTCAGCATAAACTCATGGCCGAGTAGCTAAGACTGCTTCCAATAAAACCAATCCAGAAGCGCATCCTTGGAAAGATTCTATTCACCAATTGGAAGATAATTTGGGAGATATGGCCAAATCCAAAAACCCCTTGTACAGGAGTTTCATGAAGGGATCACCTTTCATCCCGACAATTGTGAACTTCCCTAGACCTGCCAAGTTTAAGCCATCTGTAATCACACCCAAGTATGATGGCAAAACTGATCCAGTCCTTCATGTGGAAGAGTATCAAGCTGTCGCCGACATATACTCAGTTCCAGATAAGATGCATTGCCAAGCATGTTTCAGCACTAATATTAGGTCGGAACATATTTGGTACAACCTCCTGCCGTAAGGCAGATATCCAGCTTTCAACAGCTCGTGGAGCTATTCATCAGTAACTTATGCTTTGGTGCCAAACCAATCAAAAGGGTAGCTCATTTGTTGAGTGTTCGCTAACGATCGGAAGAAACTACGCATGAATACATCACTCGCTTTAATGGCGAAAAACTGAAAGTTGTAGACTACGAAGAAAAGTCAACAATCATTGCATTGATGAGCGGTTTACTACTTGAGAAGTTATATTATGCCTTAGTCAAAGATCTCCCCTAGACCATGACCGAATTGATGGCGAAAGCAGACAAAATTATGAATGCCGAGGAAGCCATGGCTGCGAAACAATCTCACGACACCAATATCGACAACAATAAAGGCTCCAAGAGAAAAAAGCAGAAAGACAAGAAAATGGTCTACCTAAGAAGTATGATGAGTATACTTATCTCATAGTTGGTGCACATCACATTTTAGAGGAAATTTGAGGAAGTAGGGATTTAAAATGGCCTGAGAAGCTGAAGTCACCCCCGAATCAAAGGGATAAATGCAAGTATTGTGAATTCCATAAAGACCATGGGCATGACACATACGGTTGTATAGCCCTAAAGAACAAAATAGAAAGTTTGATCTGAAGGGGCAAACTCTCTAAATTCGTTGACAAAGAAGGCATGTCAGAAGAGCGAGAGGCACGGAGACGATCGAAATCTCCTTATAACGGAGAATATAAAAGAAAAAGAGGTAGAGTTGATGCCGTGGACGATCCGGATCTGTCAAAGAGACCAAGGGAGCCTTATACGCAAGGTGAAAATGATTTCTTTTAGTTGTCATTTCATTGCAGGTGGTTACACTGATGGTGGCGACAAAATAGCCGAGAGAAAAGCATACCTGAATGAAGCTAAAGTGTGCTACTACAATTGACAAATCAATTTGCTCAGTGATATTGATAATCTCCTAAAGAATGTAAACAGAGATAGGTTGGTGATATGATTCTCCAAAGACGACCTCTCTGGGTGCTTTATCCTCACGATGATCCTCTGGTTATCACAGTGATGGCGCCTGAAGCTAGAGTCGCCAGAATATTGGTGGAAAATGGCAGTTCAACCGACTTCATGTTTTATGACTTCTTCAAAGGACTGGGATTACGTGACAATAAACTAGAGCCGTATCACAGGCCCCTCATAGGTTTTTCTGGAGAAAAAGTGTAGCCTTTGGGAATAGCCAAATTAGAAGTCATAATTGGCACTTAGTCGGTCAATCGAATTGAGAGGATTCATCTTTGTCTTATACAAGAACGTTCGGTCAACTTACAACATCATCTTCGACAAGGTTGGCCTGAAGAAGTTTGAAGCTGTTACATCCACCGTACACATGTGCCAAAAGTTTCCTACACATTTCGGGGTCGAGGTTGATACTTGAAACCAGGTTGAAGCTGTGGAATGCTATTACTTTTCAACCGACGAGGAAAAAGTGAAGAAACTTACAACTACCTACCAGATTGAGACCATAGATCCACGCGAGGAGGCTGACTTAGTCAAGGGACAAGTTGTAGAGGCAGTGGAGTATATAGTCCTTGACGACGAATGCCCAGAAAGGGCAACACATATCGCTCATCTATGGATCCATGCCTTAAGCATGAGTTAATAAACTTCCTCAAACAATGGAATAATCTATTCACTTGGAACCATGAAGCTATGCCAGGGATTGACCCATGGTTCATATGCCACGAAGTAAACATTGTCAAGGATGCCAAGCTAATCAAACAAAAACGGCGTGTATTCATCCTCGAGAAGAACATGGCCATCCAAGAAGAAGTAGAGAAGCTACAGAAAGCAAGTTTCAGTGAAGACGTCGAACACCCAGAATGGTTGGCCAATGTAGTTATGGACTGAGAGAAAAACAACAAATGACGCATGTGTTGATTTCACAGACCTCAACAAGGCTTGTCCAAAACATCATTTTCCCTTGGTCGATGCCAATGCCAGGCACAAATTACCCGATTTCATGGATGCCTACTCAGAGTATAACCAAATCAAGATGAAATAAGAGGACAAGGAGAAGACCTCATTCATACTAGTCGAGGTATCTATTGCTACAATGTTATGCCCTTTGGGCTCAAAAACACTGGAGCGACATACCAAAGGCTAGTGAATAAGGTTTTTGAAGAGCAGATCAACAAAAACATGGAAGTATATGTGGATGACATGCTCACCAAGAGCATGAAATCAACTGATCACATCAAAGATCTGAGTCAGACATTTGACCAGTGGGAAAAGCACCAAATGAAGCTCAATCCGACCAAGTGTGCGTTCGATGTACAAGAAGGAATGTTCCCGGGATTCATAGTAAACTAGAGAGGTATTGAAGCTAAACCAGACAAAACTCAAGCGTTGTTAATTATGTAGTCTCTCACAAATAAGAAGGACGTGCAAAAGTTGATTGGAAGAGTGGCAACCCTTAACAGATTCGTCTCCCGAGTTACTGATTGGTCCCTACCCTTCTTTAAGTGTTAAAGAAGACTTTTGAGTGGAATGAAGACTGCGAGAATGCCTTCCTAGAGCTGAAGAAATATTTAGGATCTCTACCATTGCTTTCCTGACCACTCATGGGAGAGAAACTATACTTGTATTTAGTGGTATCTGAGTTGACAATTAGCTTGGCGCTTATCCGACTAGAGAACAGGGTGCAGAAATCAGTCTATTATACTAGCAAGGCCTTCCGGGGCGCAGAAATTCGCTACCCACGTCTGGAAAAGCTAGCTTTGGCTATCATTGAAGCCTCACGAAGAATAAAACCATATTTCCAGGGTCATACTATTATGGTTTATACGGACTTGCCATTGTGCCAAGCCATTCACAAATCAGAGAAGTCAGGGACATTAATGGCATGGGATGTAGAGCTTGGAGAGTATGATATACGTTATGAACCCAAAATAACATTGAAAGGCTAGGTGGTAGCAGACTTCATAGATGAGTTTACTTATGAAGAAAAACCTGTTGAGCAGACTCCTATGGGAGAGAGCGCAGTAGCAAAGTCAACCGAGTAGACTTCTTCGGAAGAGAGCTCAGTAATAAATCCAACGGAGCAGATTTCTCCGGAAGATAGCTCCATGATTGAGACGACCAATCATGAGGAAGACAGACCAGAGACATTTACTGTGTGAGAAACTGTTGCACGCTACCTGGAGCAAAGCAAAAAAATATTTAATCATGGATCCTTAGTTGAAGGAGACTTTAAGGAGGATCCGCCCATGTGGAAGATGTATGTAGATGGATCATCACACGCCACATGCAGCGACGCCGGGCTGATAATCAATACCCCATATGATATAGACGTGGAGTATGCGCTCAGATTCTAATTCAAAGCTTCCAACAATAATCATAATATGAGGTGCTGATAACAGGGTTTGAATTAGCACTATCCTTAGGCGCCGAACAAGTACTGGCTCGCACTGACTCGTAATTGATTGTCAATCAAGCGTTGGGAGTATACGGGGTCAAAGGAGAATTTATGGCGAGGTACTTAACCAAGGCACAAGACAGAATATCCAAGTTCCAGGCGATTGAAATGGTCTGAATTCCTAGAATTGACAATGCCCGAACAAATGCACTCGCTCGGCTCGCTTTTGCAACAAGAGCTGAATTAAGGAGAACCATTCCGGTAAAAGTCTCGTGCACAGAAGCATTGGCGAAGAAAGCATCAACTAGATCGCACTGGATTTGGGTCCCTCATGCATGGATCCAATCAAGGAGTATATTGAGAAAGGCGTCTTGCCAGCCGACCCAAAGGAAGCAAGAAAGCTGAGGTACAAAGCATTTAGATACGTTATGGAAGGAGGAATCATGTACAAAAGAGGATTCATTGTCTCACTACTCAGATGTGTCCACCCTACCGAAGTACACAATCTGATTAAGGAAGTACACAAGGGATCTCGTGGTGCCCATTCGGCAGGAAGATCATTGGTCAGGTGAGTGGCCTCCTAGGGATATTACTAGTCAACCATGAAAGCAAATTGTGTTGCCTACGCGAGACGATGTGACACATGCCAAAAGTTTGCAATAATTCACAGCGCTTGTGCCGATTACACCGCCATGGCCTTTTGCCATGTGGGGAATTGACTTGGTCGACCCACAGCCGAAGACAAGAGGAAGGTTCAAGTACTTAGTCGTTGCCATAGACTACTTCACCAAGTAGGTGGAAGTCGAGCCTCTTATTGATATGCCCAATGAGAAAGTCTTCCAATTTATATGGAAGGACATCATATGTCAGTATAGTAGACCATATGATTTTACCACTGACCACGGCACACGGTTTGATAACTAAGAATTCGAAGATTATTGTGTCCATTCAAAGATCTAAATGCTACATTCTTCTCCTGGACACGCTCAATGCAACGGCCAAATAGAGGTGACAAATAAAACTCTACTGGACGGGCTAAAGAAAAGGTTAAATGATGCCAAAGGGAACTGGATTAACAAGTTGCAAAATAACTATGGGCTTATAGGACAATGACGAGGGCAACTACCGGTGAAACTCCCTACATGTTGACATTTGGGACAAAAGCTGTGGTCCCCACAGAAATTGGTCTACCAAGTCATAGAGTACTCAATTTTAACTCCCCCAAGAGCGACCTCATGAGAAGGTTGGACTTTGACTTGATTAAGGAAGTCAGAGAAAATGCGGCACTACGTGTGGCAACCTACCAGCAAAGAACTGCTCGGTTCTACAACTGGAGGGTTAACCCGAGCAATCTAAAGGAAGGGGACTATGTTTTAAAGAAAGTACTCCGGAAGGTAAATGAATTGGAGGCAAATTGGTATGGTCCATACTGTATTTCTGTTGTTGCCCGACCAGGTACTTATCCCCTAGAAACCTTAGAAGGAGAACGATTCAAGAACCCATGAAATGCCAAGCATTTGAGGAACTACTATCAGTAATCATGAGGAATGTAAACTTTCGATATTTTTCAACTTCAATAAAAAAATATCCAGTTCATCATACAGTGATTTCCTTTTCTATGTTTTATTTTCATTTTTTGGGGGGTAGGAGATGTACAAATCTTAAACAACAAAGAGTGACTAATTGTAAATAGTCCTAAAAATTCACAACCATGAATTTAAAAAACTCCAAGTATGGCTTCGTCTTTGACAAGACACGAACAAGAAGTTCCAAAACCTAAAACTTCATGTATGACTCCTTAACGTCAACAACAAGAAGTTTTACCAGACCAAATTAAGGAAAAATCCTAGAACATTTGGTTACCTATGATAACCAACGTAAACACTTGGTCAGAACGACTTGATCCGTTTGATCGGCCATAAGCACGTTAGTAGAACCTAAGGCTGGACAATTTATGCTCGTCTAAACTGGTAACCAATTACGTAGATTAGTCGACCAACTGCCGACCACCTAATCATAAGGCTAAACTATTGGTAGACTGCAATCATACATTGGAACAATTCAAGTTTCATTCAATGCAAAGTTTTTATTCCAATTTCTCATATTATTACAAGACAATGCTCATCAAAACAGTTTATTACAAGAAAATAGTAAAAGCTTCTCATTTAGCGGGACGTTTTCCAACTGCCTTCTCCATCCCTGCAGGAGGAACATCCAAAGCTGAAGGAAAAATAGTGGACCCCAACTCTCAAAGTCTGATTTGCCTGCTGGAACTGGGTTTATCTAACAAGTGCAGAGGTCGACTAAGTACATCATCCCCATGAAGGCCATTATCTCCCATGTACTTTCCGATTAGACTAATGGAGATTGCATCAGTAGGAATCCACTTAGTGTCCAACTTAAATGGAGTAGGTTGGTCCAAGCACCCTAGATCATGCCAATACCATAAAGGATCCTTCTCTGACACCTTCAAGATAATGAGGGCATTGAGCCTACCCCACTTATAACCCAATTTTCGGGCTTGTTTCAGCTCTTCACCCATGTGTGCCAAGGCTTCATCATAACCATTCATCCAAAGGGTGCGTGGATGCTTATAAAAGTGATAGGTGAGATGGTTAACTTTCTTGTTCAGTCTTTTGATGGCGACATATTATTTCTTTATTAGATTGGCTTGGTTGGCCAAAGTCTTTTTTGTTCTCTCTTCCTCAACAGACGAATGCGCAACAATGGCTTACCTGGACGACTGACCACCCTTTAATTTTTCTAACCTTTTTATCTCCTCCATCAGCCGAGCATTTTCTTGCTCCAAAAATGAGGCACCCTCGCTCTGATCGGGATTGGCAAACTTCTTTCAACACTCAAGTTCATCCCTCATCATATTATTCTCTTGTTCCAGCAGACCAGCTACCTCCCAAGCACTTTTCACCTCGGATTTCAAAACAAACTCCTTTTTAGCAATTGCCGAGGATATATCTTACAGTTTCTTATCAAAACCACTATCGCTACTGAGCAGGGCAAACTTCTTTTATAGTCGATTGACATACTGGCAAGTGCTTCTTAATGGTCTCTCAACATCTGAAGTATCATTTTATAATAAGAAGCATTGGTCGTCACTGCTTGACTAAACAATCTGTGCGAATGGAGATATACTTCTTTAACTTGATCAGAAACACCTACGCTGAGCAATTATTCCAATTCCTCTTCATTAAGCTCTTCATGAACTGCCCCATATAATTGAACACTGCTCCTATAGAGTTCCTTCTCGGATGCTGCTGTGTTAAATTGAAAGGAATAAAACAGAACATAAGTATTGAAAGTTCAAGAGAAAAATTCATAACGAAAAACAGTGCTATTGTAAGAAAACGACAATTTTATTAGAATTGTGAAGGAAAGTTATAAGAAGAAACTGTTCACATTACAAAAAACTAAAAATACAAGACAAACCTCACAGAAAGGATCCTAAACATCTACACTTTCTCTTTGTCCTGGGTGACTTCATCCTCAAGACGAGCAACAACTATGGTTATTTCTTGGACCACTGAAGACTCAGCCATCCCTTCTTTATCATCAACCTCCTTTTCAATCACTAGAGGAGTGTCAGAGTTATGCTGGAGGAAGAGTTTAGAATCTAAGGTAGTGTCGACCTGGGTTAGGGTAGCATTCCATCCTTCTTTGAAGGAGGATTTCTTCAAATATTCCACTTGCACAGTTGCAGTGGAGAATGCCTTGATCCATCCCCGGGTGTAAGAATCTTCTTTCTCCTTCGTTGCCTTGGCCTTCAGCTCCTAAATTTTGCTATTGGCGGCGTCATCGACTATTTTCTTCGTATCTTGAGCAACCTTCTCGGCCTGCTCAGTCTTCTTAATCGGCCTGCTCAGTCTTCTTAACAACTTCACTGGTAACATTCTTGGCATTGTTCTTGCCTTTCTCCAGTTTCCTCGTAGCATCTTCCCACTTCTTCTCATCCCCCACCCTCAATTGGTCATCCCTCCTTAACAGTTGATCGTAATCAACCAAAAACTGTAAAGTCCAAAAAAATTATTGACGTCGGTAAATGAATAACAGGAATACGTGCAGATAAAAGGGAACACTTAAAGAAGTAATTAACAAAGCCAAGTTGTGAATGACCATCTCCAACAACCCAACCCTAGAGAGGGCAGCAACAACAACTTCATTAGCAGGAAGGACTCCTGAACTGATCAACCCACAAGTAAGGCCATGGTTCACTGTCATAGAAGGGGGACCGCCATGATCACCTTGGTCGTCTTGGTTCTTCCCTGACAACTCCAGATGAGTAGCAAGACCTTTTTTCAACCTCTTGAACTGAGACTCTTGGATTTTTATTTTAGCATACTCCACAAGCACAGGTTGTTTGGAGCTCCTAACATTAACTTTTCTCTTCTCGGCAGGAGGAGGAGGAGACTTGGATCTAGCAAGAAGGTTTGGGACCTTCCTTTTCACCATATTTGGAGATGAAGTTGTGGTCGACACAAGGTTGATAACTAGGGATTCAAAGGAGGAAGATGTACCTCTAGCAGCGAAAGCTCCTTCCACTTGAGGAAAAGATTCTGAATCAGTGGCCGAAGAGGATGAGGTTATCTCCTTTAAATCAATGTGGGCTAAGGGAATATCTTCAGTTGGCCGTGCAACAAAAGATGTAATAGAGCTCTGGTAGTCCAACAAAACAGACGCAGAGTGAAGGTGACTTTTCCCAATTCTTTGTTGAATGGTTCAAATAATTTTTAAGTTGGAGGATATCTTTCTTTCTCTTCTCTGCCAGACACAAAGACAAAAAGCACCGATTAGTAATAAAATGAGCTGAAAGAAGGAACACAGAAAAATATACAAGAATTAACAATGTGCTGACCTATGTCCTGTCCTTCCCGAGGGCAGCGAGGCCCATTTTATTCATTGCCCTCAGGAAAAGGGGAAAGCTGCCAATCTTTTACTATCAATCCATAATCCTAATAGTCCTTATTGGAATCAGGTAAATTTACTACCGGAGCCCTGTTTGAGTATCCTGACTTCAAATAATAAATATTGTCGATTGTGGTCCTCTGGTTCCAAATCGCTCATTAATACGATTGACCCCATTCACTACCCTCCATATGTTGGGTGCCACTTGGGCTAGGACCAAATCAAAATATTGACAAAATTTGAGGAATAAAAGGTGGGAAAGTAATTCCACACTTTGCAATAAATATAGTAGGGAGCTAATGACCCTCTTCAAATGAACACAAGAACCTTTCACCAACTCCATTTTCACCCAATCAGGGATCCTATGTTTTGTTCTAAAGGTTTCCAAAGAGCTCTCATCTATTGTATACACCATCGTGACAAAGAAGAAAGGAAAAGACAAGGAAGAAAGAGTTCTTATAGTGAAAGCAAAACACAACAACAGTTCTCTCAAATGGCGGAGTAAAAGCTCAAGAATGAAGAGATGAGTTTGAAATTCAAGGTGAGAAGAGACTGAGAGGAAAATGACGCATTATATGATTCATGACGTCTCTTGGGCTACGAATTTTGAAATGATTAAGTGTACCACTGCTTCAGGTTTCGACGACATCTCATTTTCCCAAAAATCCAAAATGATCAGTGTACCCCCGGACAGTTCGCTGTTTTTTCCACTATTTAAAAACTGCCACTGCTTTAATATGATAGTCTGAAATTTATAACTCCCAGAGGTCGGCGGCCGACCAGGCTCTTCCAGACTGCCGAGCAACTCCTGACAGATAATACTCTATTATTTCACTCACTATCACTCCAATCAAGAATGTATTATTAAGGGCTTTTGTTGGAACTTAAAATAATAAGACCATATGCACCAATAAAAAGGTGACGTCTGTCATCATACTCAGTAGACCCATAAACAATAAACAAATGTGGTAGGATCAATTATCTCGTTGGTCGGCGAACTAGTTGACCACCCCCAAGAATGTGAAAAGTCAGTAATGTGATCAGACACACGTGGGACTCTCAACAGTCACCATGCATATGCACGTAAAGAATATCCAGCTGCTAATTATTATGTAAAGATGTAGGTACCTAATGCATAAAGGTATTCCATCTTTTTAACTTCCAACTACTATAAATAAATAATGATTTCTCTCATCTGAGGGCAACTAAAAACACTTTCTCCAAATCCTGGAGAGTTCTTGAGAGTTGAGCTGACAATTTTTGACACGATAACCCGTTAATTGTAATCACCCGAAATGACCCGAACATGTCACGATTAGTCTGTATAGATTTAAGAGTATTAAAAACTCGTACTTAATTCAAAATTAAAGCGACTCGAAAATGACACGACTAACCCGAATTGCCACCCCTACTTGAGAGGATTGTACTAAATCTAAAAATATAGTGGCATTGTACCCGTGGATATAGGTACCTCATTGGGTCGAACCACATAAACCTTTGTGTCTTTCTCTCTAATTCTCATCCTTATCTATATTGCTTCTTTATCTGTGGTTATAATTATTAGTTTAATTGAGCTAAGATTATTTTTAATCAGCAAACCGAATTTAGACGCCAATAATGGTAACATCCTTTTTAAAGACAATCATTTCACCACTTAAGAAAAATTTCTCCAGGGCCATTGTTTCATAATTGTACAATTAAAAAAATCTTACAAAGATTAAGATGTACAACACATATCTTAATGGTAGAAGGTGCAAAGTAAATAATAGAATAACTTATATAGTGTGCGTGGGAGTGAGATGGGATAGTTTAAGATGGGGTAAGGAGAATGTGTTTTAAAGGATATTCTAGGAGAAAAAGAATATGTTGTTGATTGATTCTAAAAGTGCATCAGTGGGGTGTGATGAAGAATTCCCTAGGGCAATCAAAAGCACCGTACATTTTTCTTATAAGGAAATCAACTCTCCATTTATTGGGACTACAAAAGTTAACCAACTTGTTTTGGTTCAAATCTACATATGTCCTATATTGTTATTACATACATATGCTATATTGTCTCCTAGATACCTATACATTTGTGTGTGTGAAATTATATTCAATATCTTTACATCTTTAATACCAACAATTATGTTATGCTAGTGGAAGATCTATAACTTTAGTTGAGGGGTGATGAAAATTTAGGATTGGTAATTGGTTGGGGTTTGGGGAGAAAAGGACTTCCTAACAAGTGTATGATAGAAATATGACACTTAACATTTTTTTTCTTTCTTTCTAAAATTAGTCCTTAAAAATATTCATTGATCAAAATACCCATCTTTATACCTCACACACTTCATATTCTCTCATTTGACCTATGCCTCATTCAAACATCACATCTCGCTTCTCTCCTGTCGATAACACCGCCTCTCTCCCATTACTGACCTCGAACACCACGTCTCTAGCCACAACCCGACACCATCATAACTCGGCACTGCCCAAACACCACAAACCACCATCTCCAACCCCTTGCAAACCCACCCAACTGCAACAAGGCACTACTCAATCCCTCTATCAAACCATGATTATCTCTAACAAAACTCATCTCTTAAACTGATTCTATTGAGAGAAAAGAAACTCAAAACCGATTCTTCTTACTAAATTCAAATTCTTCATCATCTTTAGAAACATTGGAGAGCTTTGAAACAAATGCTTTCTAGGTTTACATTGTATGGTGTATGATGAATTGGACTAGGATAATAGTGTCATGCTTACCTACCCAACTTAAAAATCAAATCAATTCGTACATATTTAATAATTATGGTTAATTACACTTGCCCCCTCCCTCGAACTTTATCCCCCTTTCACTTCACCATCCGAACTTTTATTTTCTACACATTACCTCCTTAATTTTGAAGCGGTTTCAAGTAACCCCCTACAGTTAACAATGTTAACTTTTTAAATAGAAAAGTAGGCAAGTGCCATGCACATGAGGGCATTTGAGGTTGTTTTTGTCCTTTTATATATATATTTAAAAAAAAAAAATTCGAATAGTTACTATAAACCATTTAAAAATTACATAAATACTAAAAAAATAATTTAAAAATCAGGAAAAACTTTTAAAGAATATTTAAAACATTTGGAAATTATGAATTTTTATTAAAATTTTGAAAATTAAATAACATTTAAAAAATCTAGAAAATACTTAAAAGTATTAGAAACAGGAAAATACAAAAAAAAAACTTTGAAAAAAATCTGCAAGTGACAAAAAAATATTTATAATATGTGAAAAAATAGGGTGAATTTGACTTTAATACATTACTGATCTTCAATTTCAGACTCAAATGCAATTTTAATTGAAAATTAGAATTAAATATAGAATGTTAAGAAACATGTTAGCTTAACTGCCACGTGCCATTTTCAATTAAAATACTTATAAATATAAAAATTTCTTTAAAAAAGGAAAAATAAATACGAAATGAATTTTGAATTAAAAAAATCATATATCCTCCAAAATAAAACACCCAGAACCTGACGCACCTTCCTCCCCCCCCCCCCCCCTAAACCACCATCGGTTCACCTTCTCTCCCCTTAAATACCACTAGTGCAACCCCCTCTCTCCTCTCTGTTAAACCTTAAACCAAAATGCTAGGGTTTTTAAATTTAGGTTTTGAAACGCCAACAGAGCCTCACCCAAATGCTGGGTTTTTTAAATCAAATCGAATTAAAATTCGAGAGAAAGATCCAAATATATATAATAATGGAACATGTACTCATAATACCCTTTGAAAGGAGGAGATATGAATATTCTTTCATGGAGTATCTAGTATGGTGTCAAATTATTATCCTCTATTCTTAACTATTCTAAAATCATAAAGTGTACAAATACTGGTGTCCAACCTTATCAATATGAATGCATATCCGGATAAACTTTCCAACACAAGTGATGGTGTGGTTTTTCAAGTTTCCTAGAGCAAGATATGACCATTTCTTTATGATATATTAAATATGTCCTATAAGCTCCTCTTTCTATGATTTTCAACTAGTTTTCAGTAAACATACTTAATAATCCTTAGTTAGAGTTTCATAATTTTTAGAGTTAATATGTTATATCAAAAGGGTTATCAAACTCGGGTTATATGTAAACGGATTATGCAAATAACAACTATGCACCAACTTACAAACATCACATAGGTCTAATTACATGGAGTTTAATTCTAATTTTTGAATATTCTTTGTATATACGAGTGTAGTTTCATCTCCAACTGGAATTACTCAATTTCATAAAGTATACAAAAATATATATAAGTTTGAATACAAGGGAGGTATATACAATGGAATATTGTCTTAAGTATGAACATATATATAGGAGGATGAAATTTTAATCAATAATTGACGAAATCTATAATTTCAATAAGTATAATCCAAGAATAAAATAAGATTAGCACATAAATATACCTTGAGAACACTTTAATGATTTTATTTGAATTTTCCTAGTTTTTTTTTATCACACTTTCTTCTTTAAGCGTCTCATTTTTCTCTCTCTCATCAAGCCAAAACTTCTCTAAACGGAACTAAGGGTTCAAAATGATAAAGAAATAGGTGATATTTAGGGGTTTAAGTCAGCTACAGCTGCTGCCCTCTTCAACCAATCAAATTAAAACATTTGGTGTAAACAATGATAGTTGTGACTTTTGAAAAAGGTGGGGTTGGCTGGATATTATATTACTCTATAATAGCAGCAATATCATATGAATCAGGTTGTTAAGTATTCCCATAGGTTTACGGCTTAAGGTTGGCTATAACATTTCCTTTTCCGGGATTGTTGTCTAACTTTGAATCTATAATCTTCCAAAATTCCATTTAACATCTTAGTCTTAAATATAAGTCCTTTTGGGTGATGATGTATCTCACTTTTGTGATCTGAATATACTTTGGGATTCCTTACCGTATAATAGAGGTAGCATAAATATGAAAAATAGGAATTACTCGTAAATAGGTACTAACTGGCTATCTAAGCACTTGTAATAGGGTTAAGGTAATTAATCGGGATGAGGTTTGAATCGGTGGTTGCTTTGTTCGATTTCTCTTAACTTGAATGGTTACAGTCCACTGCTTAGAACTCTGGATGGTCATACGGATACTCTATTTTGAAGAAGTTTATCGGGAGGAAGTGTAAACATGCTTACAATGGAGTTTTAAATAAACTACATATCCAAAACATTCCTTATTGGGTCTAAGAACATTTACTAAGGGATCTTGCATATTTAAAAGCAAATGAACTGCACATAATTAGGAATAGGCTAATGTTATTAAGTACCGGGAATCTAAGTTTTGGGGTTTGTTTTATTTGCAAGGAGGTAAGTTGTATGTGGTGTCATGAGGTTAACATGTGTTGGGTTTGGAATATATCGACGCAACTGGAGCACATGGAACTTATAATGGATATTAAACAATTTCGCAGGTACATCTAACTAATAGGCCACAGAGCTACCACGTTTGATAATACTAAAGGATCCAATATATTTTTGTGCTGTCTTGAGTCTTTCTCTAATCTTTTATATCTTCTTGGTAGTTTCTTGGGTTATTAAATACGTAAAGGAACGGGTATTCTGAGGTGAAAGGTTTCATGTACGGCACAGTATGGTATAAAGGTCTCGTTGATTAAGATCAACAATTATTTATTTAGGATAAGAATTTCGGCAAAATCAGGTAAGTATATAAAGTTAAGAATTAAAATAACAATAATCCATCTGAAGCAGTATTCAATAATCAGTATGATGATGTTAATGGAATTATTAATATCATATTTACATGGTTAAGGTTGCGAATGATTTCTAAAACAAGATAATTCATAATTAATTTTTCTAGAGGCTTAGGATTAATAGCAATACAAATAACAAATTAATCCAAAACTTTTGGAGATAAACTAACAACGTTGAGCCAAAACTCTATAGAGAGGCATTCATATGATAAGTAAAATTAAGCACTCAATATTCGCAATCTTATAAGCAAATAATGGTTCTGTGAGTATAACGGTAGTTTCTTCCTTAGTTATATTGTTTGTTATGTGGGAACAACTTCAATGGAATCAGGTTAACTTGAATTCATTGTTTCAAGATCAATATAGGGGTTTTAAAATCGAATCAAGCATACCATATTCTAAACTACACAAAGGAGTTCATAAGGTCGCTGGGGTTATCATATAATGATACGAGCATTTCGTGAAATAATAAGGAATCAGAACCATCTACCATGGGTGAAAATCACATTGCTCATTAACAAGATTATTTGGGTTTCAGATTGGAATTTCTTTGAGGAAAATGGTTTATAAGGAAACACATTTTAGGTATCAAGGTCATATAGAGGGTTTAGGTAAGGTTTTATTCAATCTCAACGTATTCTAGTTGTTTATTGGGTAAGAAATTATGTTTCACTATGGAACCTGTATTGTTTCTGGGGACATTAAATTGTTTTAGTGATATCCTGAATCACAATGACTTTGAAAAGTAATTTACAGTGCTTATAAGGTATATGGTATGGGTTAATTAATTGCAATTCATGGCTAGGGTTGGGTAAAACTTGGAAAAATCGTAGTTGTGGGATAGGATTCAGTAAGTAATGTCGTTAGGTTCTAACGAGTTGAACGATTTAACTTTAATATTTCTAATGCTTCTACTTTTTTCTTAAAGACATTTCTAATGCTCATTAAGGAATCCTTTTATAATTTTTTCTATCTAATCCTATTCAGGTACCAATCTAACATAAGTAATCTAGTCTTGTAATCTTGTAGGAATAGTATACAACATAATAAAAATACAATGCGGAAGACGAAAATAAAAAGGTCAATAGAAAAATGAGACAACTTTTAAATATGAAAAAGGGAGTTCCAAATGAAGTGATTCTCTATCAAGGAGAGTGTCAATTGAATAGTTCAGACAAAAGAACTTGTGGAGTATATTGTATACAATCCCTTCCTAAAATAACTTTCTTAGTATGCCTATAAATACTTAATCATATATTGATAATCTTAAAATTCTTAATGATTCCATCGACCATGTAAAATTCGAATATCTGAATGAATCATATTTCTCAAATTGTAGTTCCAGAACATTTCTCGTAATTCGTGTATAAATATCTCAACCTTGCAAACTATAGTTCTATCCTTAAGATCCTTCCCTAGGCAAAATCCTAATATCTCATATATTCATCATGTAACTAATTATCGGCTTTCCTTAATTTATGTCTAAACATCTTATCCTTATAAATTGAAAACTTTTTTAATTATAATCTCAAATCATTTCCCGCATAGGCTAATCTTAGACCTTGTTGGACTCTGATACCAACTTGTCACACCTTGATTTCTCGGTGGCGAGTTTATCTGAAAACAATGCTAAACCATAAATGAGTCATGCATACTAAGCTAACTAAGAATTTATAATTGCTAAACTGTGTTACACTATAGTACAAAATCTTATCCTTCTATCAAATTCTATGCATACCTCTCTTACTGTTGCACTATGATTCCTTTCTTCTAATAAGATCTTCTTTGCTTATATGTATCCAATAATTCCCGAAGCATTCATCGTTGCCTATAGGTACCAGTGCTAAATAACTGGAAAGAAACAAATCAACAAAGTTGTTGAGTATGTTTTTACCAGTTTTATAACAAGTATATATATAGGGTTGGAGTATTTATTGAATTCAGTGTTTGTCAAATGAAACAAAAGCAATGTTTTCCCTTAAGGATATTAAGGATCTCATAAAGAAAGCCAAAGATTTTTGAAATGATAATCCCATACTTACCAACTCACTAAGGGGGCATATAAATAAGTAAGCGATCAGTATAACCAAATAATATCAACCCAAAACCTTTGGAAAAAAGTAACCGGCTAGGCACACAATTAAAGTGACACTCATACGTATGTAGCAATAATCCAGGCTCTTAAACATCTGAGACCATATGTCAAGTAGAAAAAAATCATGGGATAACACGACAGTCTACTCCCTAGTTAATTCGGATGTTTATATTATAAACATTTGTACATAAGTGTAAGGGTGAATTGATTAAATAGGAA
Source organism: Sambucus nigra (assembly GCA_949130495.1). Taxonomy (NCBI): domain Eukaryota; kingdom Viridiplantae; phylum Streptophyta; class Magnoliopsida; order Dipsacales; family Adoxaceae; genus Sambucus; species Sambucus nigra. The sequence continues at coordinate 148,027,476 of OX422213.1, forward strand.
CATGACATCAGTTATTAGGTGAGAGGGATTAAATTGATCCATATTCAAATAACACTGATATATAACATCATATGTAGTATAGTAGTATCATAATATGCCCATACTAAGAATAATTTGGAGCTATCACAGTGTGTTATCAATATCAGTATATCAAATAAGCTGAATGTGATAGTGAAAAGGAAAAGCCTGCCTATTCATTGAATAAAGCGGGCTTATCTTGATTGAATCTCTGTTGCTTATCATATTCGGCTGTAATTTTTAAGAAAAAAACATTATTACGAATAATGTAAAATAAATGTTTCTCTCTACACGTGGCTTGGTTTGTAATTAAATTATCGTGAATGTTCGAGTGGCGGACTCATATTTATATACGTATATGATTCGGGTTACAGTCTTTATTTAACTGTTATCGAAATAATTTTCGTGAGAAAGTATAATAAAATAATGTTTTAACGGGTATTTGGGACCATTAATTGACACATCCGTCTAAATTTGACGTTGTAAAAATAGTGTTGAATTAAAAATATTTATATACCAAAATATTATATTCGACACTGCGATTCCAATGGTATGATCCATGTATTTTTTTGAATCACGGTTTAAAAGATATGATTTTCAAATATTAAAAATGTGGCATTTCAACGTGTATATTTATAGTCACCGTTTGATTTTAACACAACATTATTTTTCTTTCTTGACAAAAAATATACATATAACTAATTTTATTTTGAATAATAATACGTTATTTTAGTCTCGATTTTATTTATTTTGAAGTAACACATGCGTGTATACCCATAAATATATATACTCGTATATATATATACACACGGGGCCGATAAAATGCAGACCAACTTAAGGATTGGTCCGTGTGAACCAATTTTTTTGAAATACTAAAAAAATAATTTTGAGTTGACTTTTTTATTTTCGTGTTCAAACATTTCAAGGTACTCCTGAAAAGAAATTTAGCTCAAAATGAAATTTTTTACTATTTTTAAAAAATCGGTCAAAATATGACAGTTTTATACTCTTTAAAAACTCACATATTTTGACCGATTTATTTAAAATAGCAAAAATACTCATTTTGAGTTGATTTTTTTCAGGGGTACCTGAAATGTTCAAACACTAAAAAAAATCAATTCAAAATTATTTTTTTAGTATTTAAAAAAAATTAGTCCGTACCAAGTTCGCACTTGATCCTGCATCTCTCTCTCTCTCTCTCTCTCTCTCTCTATATATATATATATATATATATATATATATATATATATATATATATATAAACACTACACGCACCCACACACAGTATTATACACACAAACGCTCCTGTTTTTCATACCTAAACACACACACGCATATGTATACATATATATATATATATATATATATATATATATATATATATATATACATACCCACACATAGTATTATACACCCAAACGCTCCTGTTTTTCATACCTAAACACACACACACACACATATGTATACATATATATATATACACAGTCTGCTCTTGTGCGTACCCGTCCGCATTATAAGAGTACAGACCGGACATGTGTCACCTGGTGGTGAGCCCAGAAGAGAGAGAGAGTGTGCCTATAATTTAGGCAATAATTTTTAGGGGCACTGTTAGGTGACACATGTCTGATCCGCACTCTTAAAATGTGGACTAGTCCATAAAAGAGCATTATTATATATATACATACCTGCACTGTCTCATATATATATATATATGACATGTACTTCATAATTCATAAACCTTTCATACCTTATATAGAAAATCAAAAGAGGGAAGAGGAAAGCAAAGGAAAAAAAAACAGGAGGTTTACCTGTTCGTGGAGAAGAAGGAAGTTTTTTTTTTGTTGGGTTGGTTTGTTTTCTTTGAAAAGAGATGGAGTTAACTTTTATATTTTTTTCTTTTTTTTAAAGCGGCGATTTTAGCCAAAATATCTCAGATATATATATATATATATATTCTAATTTTACCCTTAAATGTTTATTTTTAAAACCACAACTTTACACCCTTAAGTTTAAATAGCAACACATACAATTTTAGTTAAAATTAAATTTGGATTGTTTTATATATAATAATAAAAACTTATTTAACTATACACGATATTTTACATGTGTATACATTTATAAAAATGAATACTCAGTAATTAATTGGTTAAAATTTTATTATTTATTTGTCTACTTGATTACGTAAAGAATAAAAAAGTCATTTCAATAAATAATTATTTCAACTTTACATTTTTAATATAAAATAAAAATGTAGGTTGTTATAATATATATATGTGTGTGTGTGTGTGTGTGTGTGTGTGTGTGTGTGAGAGAGAGAGAGAGAGAGAGAGAGAGAGAGTATGCATAATTCAAATAGAACCAATCATAATTGTATTCATGTTGTCACATCAAATCCTAGAATCCAAAATTTTGCATTTTTGATTTATTGATTTGGTTTTTTGTTAACGAAGGTATATGGTGATGGGGGTTGGTGGGTGGAGGTGGTCGTTGAAGGTGGGGGAAGCAGAGGCGGAGGATTGTGGGGGCTCAGGGGGGAGGGGTGGTCCGTTCAATCGGTGGGTTATGGGTGGTGTTGATCATCGTTTTCCTTTAATCGGGGGAGGTGGTGGTCTTCGTTTTGGGGGGATGAGAGACAGAGAAGAGAGAGGGTAGTGGTTTAATCGAGGTGGGGGAGGGGGGGAGGGGTCTCCAGTAGATGTTTAATCAAATTAAGGGGGCTAAAAGGGGGGGGGGGGGGGTAGGTGGGTTGGGGGGAGATGTTTTTCTTTTTCCTTTTTTCTTCATGTTTTTTTATTTTTTTTTTAATTTTTTCTGCATTTGTTTGGTTTTTTATATTCTTGTAAGATATTATATTTTTCCTTTTTTTTTTCTTTTTAAGGGATTTTTTTGGGTATTTGAATTATTTTAATTAAAAAAAGCCACTTGTCATTTGAGGTTAATTTTTTTTTTATGTTTTGTATTAAAGTCTAATTTTTAATTAAAAATATATTTAAGTCTAAAATATTAGTAATGTATTAAAGTCAAATTCACCCAAACAAATATTATAAATTTCAAAAATTATATATATATATATATATATATATATAACAGTGTTGATGTACAGAAATGGAGACAACAGGTAATAGATCAATCAATAAAAACAGAAATGATAGTAACAGAGAATAGGGATGGGAGACAGAGAACACAATGGGTTTTACGTGGTTCAGCCTCTCAAGGAAACTTACGTTCATGGTGTTGTCAAGATTTTATTGCACTATTGTCAAGATTACAATTAGGTTGTTGTTACCACTTGAGGATAGTGAGGATCACAGTCACAATCCCCTTCTTAAGTGGATTAGTGCCCTATTTATAGATGATTTATGGGAAATATCAAAAGGACAGATAGATTGCCCTTATAAGTTGGGCAGTTACACTTGAATATACATGTTTATAAAAAGTAACAAACTATTATGCCTTAGATCATGGGATGACGTCATTGATAAGGGCGTGGGTAACTAATTCATAACAACCACGTCTTTCCCCACGTGATTGATGAGGGATGTTAAGTGTGTAGGCACCCACAAGAATGTTTGGCGTGTCCAACTTTGTTACATGGATGGGCCATCTGTCAAGTAGGTTGGCCGAGCAGATTATCATTGAGCCAGCCTCTTTTTGGAGTGGAGTCGAACACATTATTAATTCTCTTGGCGCTTGGGTTTGATTAAACTTTGGGATTATATGGGTATAATAGAAAGGCCCCAAGACCTCTTGCACGAACTCTGTAATTTGATGCAGGGTGATTGGATGAGGTGTTACACGCTGCTCGTATCAAGGCATTTATGGTCGGCTCACTTTATGTCATCCTAGGCCAAGTAGATAGCCGTTAGGATTTATAAAAATTTTGACGACACGTGTTTAGTAGCTGAAGCATCTTTTTTTTAATGATGGTGACATGACATGCACACAAATACTTTATACCTGAGAACATGTGTGCTCGCGTTCAAATGATCAAATTATATTTAAAACACCTTTTAACCCAAACAAACCCTAAGCATGCAACTAGGTGTGATTGAAACAATATGAAATCATGCCAGAATTATTCAACACACAAAGTTAAGGAAAAATCCCCCAAAGGGGCAAAACCATTTGTATATTCACTACAATTTGTAAGAGAAGCGGCTTACAATCGGATTACACTGAAATACAAGTTTTTGACTAAGAATTACCCGCAGGCATCGGATTCTGTAGTCGCGGCTGGAAGAATCCCTTTCCAGTAGGGCAACAATGAAGAGGAAGAAGCGGTCCACTTCACAAGGGTTGAACAACAGCAATGGTGTTCTTGGGTTACCAAACTTGATTCACATAGATATGGAAGATGTGTGAATCTAAAAACCTAGAATCATAGGACTCAATAGGTGAAGACTTTAGGGTTGATATGCTCTGAAAATCGTTGAAAAGTCTTAGAAAAAACCACTTCCCGTAGTGGGATTAAATAGGAGAACTTGAGCCCTAAAATTCGGAACATGATCTGAACACGATCTGTTTGTGATTATCCTCGTCGGATCGGTCCGGTCTCTTTAGGCGGATCGGTCCGGTGACATCGGATCGGTTCCTTTTTTTGAAGGCGGATCAATCCGGTTGGTATCGGATCGGTTCGGCTTTTTAGCTTCATCGGTTCGCAATGGATCCGGGGTACACTGGCCTCACCTCAGCAGGCGGATCGGTCCGGTCTCTTTAGGCGGATCGGTCCGGAGGAACCGGATCGGTTCTTTTATCTGGACCGGATCGGTCCGGTCTGTTCCCTGATTCCTTTTCTGCCTTTGATATTCGGATTCCGTTGATGAGCGTATGATTCTTGAATTTTCTCAACGGTGTAACGGCGTACGACATATAAAATGCTAATGGACAAAAATGTCCTTACAATACCGTTGTTCCATTTATGTATATTTTCTGACGTTTAGTCTGCTGTGTCTTTTCACTCTCTTTTTCAAAAGTATAAATTCACGCCACACATCCCATTCATTGTCACTTTGATATTTGCATAGAGCTAAAGAGAGAGAGAGAGAGAGATACTCAAGCGTAACTCTGGGCGTTCTTGTGGGACCAGTCATTTTTCTGCCAAAAGTATTTATGTGGTTTCTTCCCTGTTTTTTGTAGCTTATCTTGCCATTAATTAATTTTATCAAGTATGCGTTCCTTGTTTTTGTTAGAGTTTCTCCGTTCTTTAATTTTTTGGCTGGTATTTTGCTGCTATTTGGAGATTGTGGCATTCGACAACCATTGAGTTAGTTGGCCTAGGTTTAGTAAATAGCGATAGGAGTTCTTATGAGTTTTCCCCCACACGTCCAATGAATTTATAATTGTATTCATGAACTTGAGTTGGAATGCCCTAGTATCACTGAGAGGAGGTTTCACGCCCTTTACAAGTGGTTTGAGCGGAGGAAGATCCTAGTCACCCTTGTGACACACCCAAGACTCCCTCTAGTTGTGGCTCTTCTGCTGATCCTGGTGTTCCTTACATTCATTTCCCTGTTTTAGACACTTCTGCTACCATCCTTATTGTACCTCTTTCCACTGAGGGTGATTGTTTGAATGCCGTGTCCATGGAACCCATTAATCTTAAATCTCTTTTTGAGGAGGCATCTATTGATAGGGCATAGGACAATAGGCCCGAGAGTGCTGGTCCCCATTAGTCTATTTCCCCTTTTGACGGGTCTCATGATGAGGCTATAAATGAGGAGGAAGAGGGTCCTACTGGGTCCTATAATACTTATAATCCTGCTGAGACTGATGCTTGATGGTATCATTGCACTATCACCGAGGAGGAGCTTATTGCGTTGAAAGAAAAGTTATCTCCCCTATTTCCATTCAGACCAGACTGCCTAGTGTCTCAGAGAGGTGTTATTGAGTGAAGGATGCCGAGGATATTTGCCTCCCCTTTTTGGCTCTCTAAGTGGGGTTGATACTGCCTCTTCATCCTACTATTCGTTCTATTTTGAGGGATTATGATGTGACTTTGACCCAATTTCCCCCAACGCCTATAGGACTATACTAGGGCCCATGATGTTCTGGAAACTCATAACGGGTTTTGATTTGACGGGGGACATCTTTAAATATATTCATGGTTTGAAGGACAAAGCTAAAGCCCCCGCGTATTATTATTCCCCCCCCCCCGGAAGTATCGATATAGGATGGTTACCATAGCCCAAACTAGCAACCATAGTTGGAAGGGCCACTATGTGTACATTAAAGAAGATTGGGAATTTATGTCCCATGAGCGGGATAGATTGTGTAGGGTCCCTAGGGAATGGAATGGACCCAAAAATATTGGTAAAAAAAATTCCTGCTATTTGATTACTCCTTTTTTGGTTGTTGTTATGATATTTCCATTTCGTTTTCTCATTTCAGTGAAATGAGTCCCCATGTTTGCTAAATCTTTGATTGACCTTGATGAGATGTACTGCGAGAAGAAACCTCCAAAGTTTGAAGATCTGTTTTCCATTAAGAAATTTATAGCTGTCGGGTATCATACTCCCTCTGGTGGTCTTTCTCCATTAGAGTTTGAGGTTACCTTGGAAGGGTGGGTGGCGCAATAGACCCATATTGATGTGGGTGAGCAGCCTGCAGGTGGGTAAGAAAGCTTTTAGGCAGGCAAGCCACACTAGTGCCCCACTCTTTATCAAGTAAATTTTAAGTCTGCATGCTGATTCATCTGCTCGTCTTTGTTCAGGTGTAGAGGATAATCCATCAAAAGAGACGCTGGGAATAGCTCCTCGTCCCATTAATTGAAAAGCCTTGGCTTTGGCCAGATAAAAAAGAGTCGGTGCTAGGAAAAAACAAATTAGGGCCGAGAAGGTTGCTGCTTCTAAGACAACCGAATAAGATGCTCACTAGAAGGAGGCTAAATTTACTTCCAGGGCGAAAGGTAAAGCCCTCATGTATCCTTTAGCTGTAGATAAAGGGTTTAGGGATAAAGATGAGGACAGGCAACCTTTGCGCAAGTTGATGAGGGGACATGGTCGTACTTCTAGTCCTGTTCAGGCTTCTAATCCAGGTCATACTTCTCGATATGGTAAAGTCCTTGGGTTTGAGTTCGACCCAGAACACAAGGTCACTTATGAGGACTTGAAGGCTGACCAGGACTGAACCTTCTATCATGCCAAGAATTCCACTGATCTGATCGGTTATCGCGATCATGTGAAGGATTTTGAGTTTTTGAAATGTTATGACCCAGGTTCCTTATGGACCTTGGTGCAACATAGGTTGTCAGTGGTATAGTCCTTTCTTAACTGCTTATTGCGGCTTAAAGTTGATTGTTGTGTCTTAACCACTTTCTATTTGTTCTCCAGGCATCCATGGCATGCACTGTTCTGTGAGATAAGTCGTTGGTGAATCATATGGCCTATTCCTATAATGAGTTGGCCAAGGTGAACACGATACTGAAAGTCGAGCACAATAAGATATCTGCAGAGATGAAGGAGAGAGATGACCAGTTAATGGCAAGGACTGAGGACTTGAGCAAGGTGGAAAGTGAAAAGGCCTCCCTTAAGGAAAAATTTGACACTGATGATGCCAAAATTCAGAGTCTGAATGAAGCTCTAGCCGCTTGTGACAACCCGCCTACTAAAATAATAGGTGGCCAGCCCAATACTCTAATAATCACAGGAATCATAGATGGTCCGTTCTTAGCATCACTGTCGATTAAAATAATAGTACGAGATAACCACCAATCATTTTAGAAAACGGACTGTCAAATTTAAAATTTTGAAAATAAAAGAAAACATTTAGACAATCCCATTTACAAAAACGACGGATAACAAAAATCAATGGATGAGGAAGAACAATATAATAAATAATCACCGAATAAGTTGTCGGTGAACAAACCAATACAAATAGTTACACCGAGTATTACACATTAAATATTAAATTAATAAATGAGTGCAATACCTTGGGCAACACGCCCGAATAAATAACTGAACATAACTAGAATACAATAGAAAGAAGCGTCTAATACAATTAACCTACAACATCCGCAATATGCTGTAGCTCCATGACAACTGGAATGGAATATGTAAATTCGGGTGTCCATGCGGAAGAGCACCTGTACGACAAGGAGTATATGCAGAAATAAAGAAATATAAACGGGTCAGGGCCCGGTTTGATATGATTACCATGTGACTAAAATGCATGACAGTTAAGTGCGTAATTCTCTCGCAATTAGCAATAATATTTCTCACCTCTCATTCAAGAAGCAACCTAGCGCAATAACATGACGATGATCTAGTTAACCCAAGTACTAAGGGCTAACTTCTCCCCAGTCTCAACACTATGCCTTATTCGTGCGTGGGGTGTCTCGCAAAGCAAAATCCAAACAAGGAACCCCCTCGATACACTACTACTTAGGCAAGGTTGATCGTCGAGGTCCATTAGACCCGAAGCACGTGATTAATATATATATGTATGTATGTATGTATGCATATGCATGGGAGGTCACATCTACAACTACGCAAGGAAATATAAAATAAATCTATCCACAACCTAGGGGCACAATTCCTATTTCTTTCTTTAGGAATATACATATATGGTAAATTCATTTTATCAAATGTTTACCAATGAATCTCATTTCAAAACTTTCTTTACCAAATTTTATTTTCTTTCTTCCATGCAGGAAAATACATAATTTAAAGCAAGTTTTATTATTATAAAAATGCTTTATCCTTTCATATCATATCAACCATTTTCCTTCTTCCATCCGAAAAATGTATTTAACATCCCATTTCCCTTCTTCCATCCGGGAAATGTAAATTAAAGCCATTTTATTATCATAAAATGCTTTAATAACCAATAATGTCCCACATTATTGAGCATAGTTATATATCATATTATATAACGCAATCTAAGATTGCTCGTCCGGGTTTCCCCACTGTGCGGGCCCCTAAATGGCTATCATCTTCCAGGGCCTATCATCAAGACAACCTGGGATCCTATCGAACCGTCGGGAAGCGGCCATATGCATGCGGGATAGTCAAGACCACACCCAGAATCTCCTAACCAGCGCAGAAAAATATACAATAAATGCTCATATGGCCTAGGGACTATATCCACCCTGCATTCATTAGCCAGGGGGCTTCACCACAACGCGCGCAACTTCCCTTATGATAGCGATTTGGAGAGGTGTGTATCCATAAATTAACATTTATGAAAAACATTACTTTTTCCATTTTGAAAACATCATATTTTACTTTTCCAAAAATCATCCATTTGTACTTATTCATTTAGTACCACATTTTATAATGTGCATTCTTTATTCATTAAGTCATGTTTATTAATGACCTAAGACCCGAGGTACCAATCTCCTCAAACTAGTCTCCAAGGTTCAATACAATTTCCTAAATCCTCAAAATGATTCTTCATCAATAATTGACTCCCGAAAGTCCCCACATTAACATTTTATCTCCAATTCATCTTTAGGTTAACTTCCTATATCATTTGGATATTAACCTACACAAACTAGCCCTTAGGATAAGCCCAATTATCCCCATTTTAGCCTAGGACAATAGCCTACCCAATACGACCCTCTAGGACTCCTAATTACTTCCCAAAGGAAGGTTCCTATACCTCGAACCTAAAGAAAAGAGCTAAAAACAAAACTAGAAAAACCTCACCCTTTCAGAAGGGGTCGATCGATCGACCCCTGGCCGTCGATCGATCGAGGGCTTCGATCGATCGATCCCCCAGGCTCGATCGATCGATCCTGGCGGACAGCTTCTTCTCCGAGAAGCTGTTTCGGCCATTTTCGAAGCCTCCGAGCTTCTACCCGGTATTTCACCCAACAACAACAACAACAACAAATATCACTACAAAATTATTTCTACACATCAAATAACTAATTATTTCTTAAACTACAATATTTAGAATTAAACACCAAAATCAACCAAAACCCCATTTATGGTTTAAATCTCCAAAAACCTAACTATACATGCAAATTATCACATTAAATCAATATCTAGCAAGTAAGAAACTTGCCTCGAGGTTCGTAGTCTCTGATCCTCTTCCGGTGGCGACGAAATCTGGCCCAAATCTCCATTTTTCTCTCTTTCTCACCATTTCTCCCAACTCTCTCTCTCTCTCTCTCTCTCTCTCTCTCTCTCTTAGTTTCTAACATGAAATGAGAAAATAAGAGGGTTGGGGGAACTTATACGGGTCATAAAACACAATTCCCCTCTTTTAATTGCTAATATACCACTAAAATGACTCATAACCACTTAATTGAGTCATAACCCCTTAAAGAATGCCCAAATCCCAAAAATTACAACTGCGCACTTATTTCAACTATCTCGATTATTCTAAAAACAACCGCACCCCTTATTTTGGCATTTGGAATAAAGTGAAGTATTTTTACGTTCCAATTTCATTTTATTTCATTAATTTTACCCAATTTTATATATAGGTCATAACCGTCGTTTTACATATAACGACACAAATAATACACAATATAATGCTATTTACCTTCTCATAACGGTAAACAGACAAAACATAGTAAATATTATCCCTAAGTCTCACGGGAAATAATATTTACTCCAACATCCCCTATCTTATAAAATTAGCCCATCAGGCAAAATAGTATAAAATATTCGCTCAAAAACCTGGGTTGTTACACCGCTGAGCAAGAGAAGTTTGAGCGAGAAAAGGTTACCCTTGCTGTGGAGTTGCAGGCTTCTCGTGATAACATTTGCCTCTGCTGGAGTGGTAGCTATTGAAGCTTATAAGTCCTCGGCCGAGTTCAACACAAAGTGCCTCGGTTATTTTTTGGATGGGTATGAGGAGTTGGAGAAGAGGGTGGCAACCCATTATCCTGATATTGCTGAGGCAGTGAATCCATAGCAAGGGGACGATGAAGAGGCTGCGTCCTTGGCCGGTGAAGAAGGTGGTGAACCCCCAGCTGACGGTCTCGCACCGGATTATGCTTGATTGAACTATTATTAACCTTTATCTTATGTTACCTTTTATTTGGAGGTTGATTCACGTAGTTATGGGTTTGTTATGTTTTTAGCACAATATTTATGGAATTGTTATTAGTCATCAATATATTTTTTCTTAAATGTATCTTATTAATCTTATTGTTATATGCTTGTTGAAAATGACAGAGCTTTGTCCCTTTAAATGATATTTTGATGTTATTATATTCGCAACCCTAGAGGTCGTACAGAGTTTTAGGACGATCGCTTTATTCGCAAACCTATGAGAATAGGTTTGTACAAGTTCAACTATTCGTGACCTTTGGGGTAGTATAATATTTTTCCTATCACCTTGTTCGCAAACCCATGAGGATAGATTCGCACAAGTTTAACTATTCACGACCTATAAGGCCGTACAGTGATTTGGCTGACCTCCTCATTTGCGACCCTTAAGGTCATACAAGGGTTTGGCTGGGTTCAATGTTCACAGACTTATGATAATAAGTTCGTTCAAGTTTAACTATTCAAGACCTGTGAGGTTGTACAGTGTTTTGGCTGACCTCCTCGTTCGCGACCCTTAAGGTCGTACAAGGTCTTGGCCTAGTCTCTTATGAGAATAAGTTCGCACAAGGGAAATGCATATTATGTAATTAAATATGTTTTTATATATCTTACTATATCTTACCCCAGAGAGAACAATAAAATGAGGGATGAAAACATAACTTTATAATTGCAAAAAGTGCGACCTACGCAAATGAAATGACTAAAACATTAATGATAATATTTCTCGAGGTGTTTCGAATTCCAAGGGTTCTTGAAGTGATCGCCCTCCATAGCTTCATTGTGGTAAGTTCGAGGCCTTACAATGCTTATCATCCGATAAGGGCCATGCCAGTTGGGCTCGAGCTTGTTGTTCTTCTGGATCACCTTCTTGAGAACGTAGTCCTCCTCTTTCAAACTGCTTGGCTTCACACGACGGTTGCAATAGAATGGGGCCCTTTGCTGGTATGCCACCACTCATAGAGTTATATGCCAATAGATCAAGATCTAGCATCCTTACCAGATCATTATCTGGGGAATCAAAATAAAGGACCCTGTGGCTGGAGAGTCCTATTTTATTAAGGACGATCGCTCTGGTGCCAAAGGCGAGAATATACAGCGTCTCTCCAGCAGCTGTTTGTGGGGTGGTTCTATAAGCCCAGAGCACGCTATGGAGTTCGTTGATCCAATTCCCCTTTACGTCATCAAATCTCTTCTGAATCCCATATAAGAGTTTCCTGTTGGTGACCTCAGTTTGGCCATTGCATTGTGGATGCCCTGGTGCAAAGTGCAGTTTCCAGATATTCGATCTAGTACAGTATTCTTCAAGTTCTGATTATCAAACTGCGTGCCATGATCCATAATGAATGCGAAGGGTATACTTTAGCGATATATAATCATCTTCTAAATAAATTAAAACACCATTTTGTAAGGCATTTCTACTAGGGGCTCGACCTCCACCCACTTTTCTCCTCGGGAATGGGCTGGCAGGATCAATCCCCCACATTGCTAATAGCCAACATGACACGATTGGCGTTAATGGATCCCAAGGGGAGCGGTGGACCTTTACGTACTTCTGGCACTTATTGCATTTCTTCGCATAATTTGCGCAGTCAGTCTTCATGGTCGGCCAGTAATACTCTTGAGTCGTTATACGCTTGACCAATGATCTTTTGGTGGAATGGACTCCACAACATCCTTTATGTACCTCCTTGATAAGCTTATTGACTTTCGTTGGGTGAACACATCTCAGTAATGAGATAGAGTACCCTCATCTCTATAGTAATCCCGCTTCCATTACGTATTAGGCTACCTTGTAGCTCAACTTTCTAGCTTTATTCGGATCTATAGGGAGTTCTCCAACTTTAATGTGCGCTTATATGGGGTCCATCCATGATGGTCCTAGATTCACCACCATTATTCTCAGACTATTCTCCTTTGTGCTCCTATGCTCCAGTACTTCAATTGGTATTGTCCTTCGTAAAGATGTTTTGGTTATCGAGGCTAGCCTAGCCAGAGAATCTACTCGGATATTCACTAATCTGGGGATCTTTATGATTTTTTCCTCTGTAAACTTCTCCAATCTCTGTTGTACAATAGCCAAAAATTTTGCCATAGATTCCTCCATGGCTTCATAGACCCCCAGTATCTGGTTGACAATTAGCTGGGAGTCGCTATGTACCGAAATGTGGTTAGCTCCCATGGATGAAGCTAAGCTTAGCCCAACAATAAGGGCTTCATATTATTCTTCATTATTGGAATCTTAAAATTGAAAACGCAGAGCGTATTCCATATTTATTTCATCTGGTGTGGTGAGGATAATGCCCGCTCCACTTCCCGCTGAACAGGATGATCCATCAATATATAACTTCCAAACATCACTACCTTGGTTGAGGTCTGCTGTTTTAATTTTTCCAAACTTAAAAATCTTATTATAGGACTCGTCACACTATCCTTAGCTTCTTCGAGGTAGCTCTCTCCCTTGAGAGTCTAATCGATGCCGCTAAGATTTATGGTTTCCTCTAGGGGAGACTGCTCATCGTTAAGAATTTAACTCTCTCCTGGGGGAGTCTGTTGGGATGATTTCTCCCTGTAGGTGAACTCAACAATGAAATTTACTAATGCCTGCCCTTTTAAAGAGGTCTTGGTTCATACTATATATCGTACTCACATAGTTCAACCGCCCAAGTCCTGAGCCGACTAGATTTCTTTGGCTTCTGCAGGACTTGCCTTAAAGGCAAGTCTGTGTAGATCACAATGGTATGGGCTTGGAAATACGACTTCATTCTTCGTGAAGCTTCTCTCAGTGCCAATGCCAATTTCTCCATTCGTGGGTACCAGACTTCAGCCCCTTGATACGCTCTGTTGGTATAGGAAACTGGTCTCTGACTTCTTCCTGCCTTACCAGTGCCGAACTAACAGCTGGTTCGGACATTGCGAGGTATAAGTAGAGTTTTTATCCAACGACGGGACGTGATAAGAGAGGCGGGGAACCCATATAATGCTTTTACTCTATAAAAGCATTTTCACATTCTTCATTCCAATCGAACAGCTTCCTTAACACTTTGAAGAAGGACAATCACTTATCGGTAGCTCTAAAAAGGAACATGTTAAGCATAACCACTCGCCCTGTTAGCCTTTGTACGTACTTCTATGTTGTTGGAGATTTTATGTTGAATAGAGCATGGATCTTATCGGTGTTGGCTTTAATACCCCGTAGATTGATGATAAAACTTAGGAACATGCCCTCCTTTACCCAAAATATGCATTTCGTGGGGTTTAGCTTCATTTGGTGCTTCTCCAGCTTGTTAAAGGTCTGCCTCAAGTCTTTAATATGGTTGACAACTACCTTTCTCTTAATGAGCATGCCATCCACGTAAACCTCCATGTTAACCCTGATTTGGTTTTCAAAAACGTTGTTCACTAGCCTTTGGTAGGTGGCTCCTGCATTTTTAAGACCAAATAGCATAACATTATAATAGTAAGTACCTCTGTGGGTTTTGAAGGACATCTTTTCTCTGTCGGAAGGCTTCATCTTGATCTGGTTATAGCCAGAGTAGACGTCCATGAAAATGAGAAACTCGTGACCCGTAGTGGTGTTGATCAGCTAGTCAATTCGTGGCAGAGGGAAATAATCTTTTGGACACGCCTTGTTCAGATCGATAAATCGGCGCACATCCTCCATTTGTCATTATTTTTACACCATGACCACGTTAGCCAACCATTCTGGGTATTTGACATTGTCGATGAAGTTAGCTTTATAAAGTTTATGGACCTCTTCCTGGACGACAAGGTTCTTATCGGCGTCAAAAACCCTTCGTTTCTGTTTGATCGGCTTGAATCCTTCTATCACATTTAACTCATGGCACATGAAGTTAGGATCTATGTCGGTCATGTTCTCATGGCTCCATGAAAATACGTTCTTGCGCTGCTATAGGAATTTCACGAGCTCTTGCTTCAAACGCGGTTCGTTCTGGGTGATCAGCATCAAGTGGGACTGCTTCAATCTCTTTTGCTGGCTTCCCCTTAACCAGTTTTTCTTCACCTAGGGGATCAATACTTTCAATGTGATAAGTGGTCGTTAGCTTCTTCTGTTCTTCCCAATTCGCTGAAATGAAATAACACTCATGCGCTACCTTCTAATTGCCTTTGATAACTCCCACTCCGAAGTGGGTTGAGAACTTGAAACATTGATGCACTGTAGATGGGATGACTTCAAACTTCTTTAGGCCGATCCTGCCAAGTATCACGTTGTAAGCAGACATTATATTCTTATCGAGCATAAAAAAGCGTATTTTCTCTGTTCGACTGATTGGCCAAGTGCTTACGATAACTTCTATCTCTACCGTCCCCAATGGATACACCTTTTCCCCTGAGAACCCAATCAAGGTCGGTGATAAGTGTTAGCTCGATACCCTGAAGCTGTAATTTCTTGTAACAGTTATAGAACATTACATCTGTAGCGCTACCGTTGTCCAGTAATGTCCTGGCCACCTGACCTTTTTGGATGACCATGGTGACCACCAGAGGGTCATCATGAGGATACAATACCCCAGACAGGTCGTCTTTTGAAAAGTCGACGATTAGTTTACCTTTGTTCACCTTGCGGGGTTATTTGTCCAAATTAGTTGTTAGATTAACTTGTGTATGCTGCAATCTTGGGCCTCGTTCGGATAGGATTTCCTTTCTACGGGGTCTTCTCCCCCACTATCTCCTCCTCCCGCGATGAAATGACAATCAAAAGATATCACGCCGACATCGCGCACGGGTTCTTTGGTTTTTTTTAGGGAGATCTGGGTCGTCATCTGAGTCGTCATCCCTCTCCCTCTTCTTGTCGTCCACCCTCCGGCAAGGAGATTCTGATCGTCTCTTGGATTTATTCTCTTTAGTATTTGATCGTCCATTCCATCCACATATTTGGACGACTAGCCCCTCTTAATTAAGCCCTCGATCTCATTCTTTAACGCAATACAATTATTTGTGTTGTGACCGTGGTTCGTGTGGAATTCGCAGTACTTGCTTCTGTCCCTCCTGTTTACTGGCATCTTTAGCTTTCATGGCCACTTAAGGTCTTTGCTTCCTCGGATTTCCTCTGGGATGTGATGGACGCCAACTGTGAGAGGTGTGTACTCATCATACTTTATTGGTTTATCACCCTTTCTATCCTTTCGCTCTTGTTGACTAGCGATTTTGCTGGCCGATGGTTTAGGACTGTCGAATTCTTTGGCCGCCATCGCCTCTTCGACATTCATGATCTTCCATGATTTGGCCAGTAGTTCCGTCATAGTCTTAAGTGCCTCCGTTGAGAATGCCTAAAATAGCTTCCCCTGTCATAATTCGCTCATCAGATTCGTTATGGCAGTTGGCTCGTTGTAATCCACCACTTCCTGCTTCTTAGTATTAAATTAGATGATATAATCATGGGTGCTCTCGTCAGCCCTCTGCCAAACACTAAGCAAATGGGCGACATGTTTTCTAGGTATTGCACCAAAGCAGAAGTTGCTAACAAAATGGTCGGCCAGTTGCTGAATTTTTTTTATTTGCCCTCTAGGAAGTCTGTTGTACCAGATTTGGGCGGAACCGTTTATAATGCTGGAGAATAATCGGCATCTCATCGCATCTGGGATGGAGTAAATGTTTACAGCGACCTTATACTGCTCGATATGTAAAATAGTATATGTTTTCCCATCATACTTTGGCATGATAACCGATGGTTTGAATTTTGCTGGAGTGGGATACGCCATGATAGAATAAACAAAGGGCGATCCTTTTATTAAATCCCTCTACAGGGGATTCTTGGATTTGGCCATCTCTCCAAGACAATCCTCCAGGCATTGGATTTATCCTTTCCATGGTTGGTTATCACCTTGGGTATTTCCTTCAATCGGTTTTTCTGTTTGTCCTCGGCTTTCGATCGAACTCTCTTTCTTGGAAGTTTGCTTGGCTTCTATCGATACTCTAGCAGAGCGATGGGAGCCTCTAGTGACGGATCTGTCTGATTCACTCCTCCTAGAGTGGCTGCGCGAGGCTGCTGCCACTTGCCATCGATTGCAATGTGCACCCAGTCGATCAAATATTGAGGTCATGCTCAACTTTTCCAGCACACTAGGACGCTCCTCAGAGTATGACTAGTCATTAAAATGGCTGGGTGACTGGCTAGAGGAGGTGGCTCCGGGGTGATAAGACCGGTCTCGATGCGACCCAGTCTGTCGATAAAAGATGGTATTTTCATAGGATCCTAAGTATAGCCTCCTGGGATTCTTTATTGCTTGCCTGCAGTACTCCTGATTCTTCTCCCTGTGAGGCGCTTGGGGAAGTCGTCCCTCACCGCTCCTCAATACCTCTAGCCTAAGGGTTGCGACATTTGGATTGGCCTGCACCGGGCTTACCTGGAGGGTATGTGTCAACTTCCTGGCACTCTCCTGCACCGTTATTTTCCCTTTGGACAGTCTCATCAGTATGCGATGTAGATCTCCCACCCCAATAGGGGTGGACGGTGTCTGAACTTCTGCCATATGGCTGCTACCTGGATTATCTGCTATTCTAGACATTTTTAGCCATATTTTTGAATCAATGGATTTGGGTAGGGATCACAATGGCTTGTCATGAATTTCCCATAAATGGCGTCAATTTTTTTATGTCCATAAATGGATACAACAAATAATAGATCGATCAATAAAAAGAGAAATAATGGTAATAGAGAATGGGGATGAGAGACAAAGAGAACACAATGGGTTTTATTTGGTTTGGCCCCTCAAGGAAATCTACATCCACGGTGTTATCAAACTTTTATTGTACTATTCTCAAAATTACAATTACGGTTGCTGTTAACACTTGAGGATGGTGAGGATCACATCCAGAGTCCCCTTCTTAAGTGGATTAGTGCCTTATTTATAGATGATTTATGGGGAATATCAAAAGGACACGTGGGTTGCCCTTATAAGTCATCCAGTTACACCCGAATATACATGTTTATCAAAAATAAAAAACTATTATGCCTTGGATCATGGGTTGACGTCATTGATAGGGCCGTTGGCAACTAATTCATAAAAACCACGTCTTTATTATCCCCACGTGATTGATGAGGGATGTTCAGTGTGTAGGCACCCACATGAATGTATGGTGTGTCCAACTTTGTTTACATGAATGGGACAACTGTCATGTAGGTAGGCCGAGCAGATTATAATTGAGCCGAACACATTATTGATTCTCTTCGCGTTTGAGTTTTATTCAACTTTGGGATTATATGGGTATAACAAACAGGAAAATACAAAAAAAAAATTAAAAAATTCGAAAATGGCAAAAAAATACTTCTAACATATGACATAAAATATTATAAATTCAAAAAATTATTGGAAAAACATTGAAAATTTATTAAAAGTTTGTAAAAAAATCCATGGAAACTGGAATTTAGAAAGAAAAAAAAATTGAAAAAAAGAAAATCGTTGAAAAAATTTGGGAAAAAAACTAGAATTTACAGAAGTTATTGAATTGATAAAAATTGATTTTGTTTTTTTAAAAAAACTAGAATTTAAAAACGAAAATAACTTCACCAAAATTAAAAAAAAATGAAATTTAACCAATAATATTAAAGAAATTATAAAAAATATTGAAATCTTCAATACAAGAAGAAATCTGGGTAGATCTTTTTAACAATTAGTCTTCTTTACTAAGTATGTAGTTCAATAGGTCCTATGATCTTTTTTTTGCCCCAACAAGTTTCATGAAAAAAGGTTTTTTGCTTCAATAGGTTCTATTTGTAAACCTGTAGTTAATATTCACTACATATATAGATAGGACCCCTTGAAAAAAATATATTTTGATAGGATCTATTGGGAAATGTCTTATGTAAATAATACTTATTTGTTAAGCTCCCATTCCATTTGCAAACCTTTCGAATACAAATCCACCCACCTTCACCCTTCTTATTCAAATACACATCCACTATAAGACCATTTCAAAGGGTTCAAATCCATCCACCCACTTCCGCTGAAACTTGACTCCACCTCCACCCACCTCTGTTGAAACACGCCTCAACTCAAAACTAAGAGAAGACAAAGAAAATAGGGAGAGAAGAGGAGAGAGAAAGAGGACGAACCATTTTCAGACCTGAAATGACTCGTGTATATGTGTGTGAATTAGTAAGAGAGAAAAAAGAGAGCCGGGAAAGGTGGTTGGAGGTTATGTATTTTTTTTGGTTGGATGTTGTGGGCTTTAGGGGATTTTTTGGCCGGACGTTGTGGGTTTTTTGAGTTCTTTTTGGCCGGAGGTTGTGGGCAGATGTGAAGCATGAGGTTATGGGTAGGGTTATCGGGGTTGTGGGGGGAGGTGGTGGGGGTGAGGGTGTTGATGGTGGGGGAATAGAATTGAGGGTGAGTGAGCGAAATGGGATATAATTAGACCCCGTTTGGTTGTCCAAAATTGTAAATTGGATCATTAATAAATTGATCCATTTATAAATTGATCCATTAATTGTCTTTGGTTTAATTAATGAAAGGATTCATTAATGGTCCCATTTTAGCTCATGTGTAAAATCTGAAATTGAATCATTTCACAAAAAGCGTGAAATAAATTCATTTGAAATAGGAGCCACATAAAGTGTATTCCCCCTCCCCCTCTCCCCTCCCCCTCCCCCTCCCTATTTTCCATCCCCTCTCTCTCTCTTGATCTGTTTTCATCCTTTTTCATCAATTTCAAATTATCAAACATGGTGTAAAATTGGATTTAACTCATTTCAAATTCACTCATTTACAATTCACAATGAACCAATTTATACAATCAAACAATTTGCGCAACCAAACTGGGCCTTAGGGTTTTGGGGTATTACCATTTTACCCTTAACTTATTAAAAAATATCCTCAAATGCCCTCATGTGCATGGTACATGCCTACTTTTTCATCCAAAAAGTCAACGGTATTAACGGTAGGAGGGGTTACTTGATGTTATTTCGAAAGTTGAGGGGTTAATTATAGAAGACAAAAGTTCGGATGGTGAAGTGGAAGGGGGTAAGCTTCGTGGGAGCCATATGTAATTAACCCTAATAATTACATGAGTGAAAAATGAGTTTTTTTAATTTTGTTTTATCTAAGACTGGATTTCATGTTGTATGGGAAAAAAATTGTGGGATTTTAGGTCTGGAACTGAGATTGATGTTAGGTTTTGATTTTCTTGGCAATGGGAAAAATGAGATTTCTTTGGGACGCTGGGAATAGAGAGAGAATAGTGTTTTTTTCTTGGTTTGGATAGGGAAGGAGAAGATAGTTTGCTGGATTGGGGTAATAGTGCAACAGTTCACGAAAATAGGTTCTTTTTTTGTCTAGTGGTGTAACCATTGCTATGTATTTAGGTAATAAGCTTAGTGTGTGTGAACAATTGTGATAATGTGGTATTTTATATTGCAAACATAATTTGTTAATTTTGAAGTGATAATTTGCATATTTAATATTGTACTTTGCATGTCCGTAGAATAGAGGGAGGTTTATGATGTCAAATGGTGCAAAAAAAAATAGTGGTGCTTAAAATAGAAAACCATTTTTTTTCACGTTGAAACTTTATATTTGTTTACCCTCCTTGCCCTAGTATGGGATGAGATTACTAAAGATATACAAGAAGGTATCCTATGGTGTATGTTGTTTGCGGATGATATAGTTTTAGTAGATACTTCAAAGGAGGACTTAGTGAGGAGGGTAGATAATTGGAGAAAATCCTTAGAGTGTAAGGGACTAAAAATCAGTAGAAATAAAATTGAATTTATGAATTGTAATTTAATAATGAGACATCAGATAGCATAATGTAAAGCTTGAAGAAAAAGTGATAAACCAAACTAATAAATTTCATTATTTAGGTTCAGTGATACAAAGTAATGAGG
Organism: Sambucus nigra; assembly: GCA_949130495.1. NCBI lineage: Eukaryota > Viridiplantae > Streptophyta > Magnoliopsida > Dipsacales > Adoxaceae > Sambucus > Sambucus nigra. Next base: position 148,048,338 of record OX422213.1, read on the forward strand.
ATGTTGCGAGTAAAATATCAACTAGTTGGATGAAATGGAGACAAGTTAGTGGGGTGTTATGCGATAAGAGAATAACTAATAAATTAAAAGAAAAATTTTATAGAACAGTTGTTAGGCCAGCGGCCCTATATGGAGTAGAGTGTTGAGCTTTAAAGGAAAAACATGAACAAAGTCTCCATGTTAGTGGGATGAGAATGCTTCGATGGATGATAGGAATTACTAGAAATGACAAAATTAAAAACCATTATGTGAGATAAAACTTAGTATTAGATCCAATTAGCAATAAATTAAGAGAAAGTAGACTTAGGTGATACGGACATGTATTGCGTAGACCAGTAGATACACCTATATCTAGAGAAAGATTGTTGAAAATAGAGGGTAAAAATGAAAAGGGTCGTCTTAAGCTATCGCGGGAGGAAATTATTAGGAGAGATCTTAAGGAATTAAACTTGAATGATAATATTGCTTATAATAGATTAAAATAAAAAAGGATAATCCATGTGACCGACCCCATATGATGGGATTAAAGCAAGGATGATGATGACGATGATGATATTTGTTTGCCCTCCGATAATCGGAGGCCTTAGGGCTGGGTTTCGGTTGGTTTGGTCGGTAAATGGAGCAGACCAATACCAAACCAACTTTCAACGTGTCAAAACAAAATTACTAGTTTTCCCAGCTGGTATACCAGTCCACAAACCAAAACCAAACCGCGCCATATATCGGTAAAATTCGTTATTCAAAAAATGCAATAATTTTGGTAAATTTCTCTTTAAGGTAATTTTGGAATTTGTATAATTTGTAAGGTTAAGTTTTTAAGGTTTAAATAGGCAAAGGAACAAATATACCATATTTTAACCGTCCATATCATTTTTTATCGCTACTCCGTATCAATCAAAATCGAGACTTTTTGAGTTGTAATTGCCTTATTTTGGGTTTTTCATCAAACATATGCTTTACTATCATTCCAAATGAAAAGTTCTAGAATATTGAGAGAATAACACTAACCGGCACTAATTAAAAAATTTTGCTTATAAAATAATTTGCAAAAATGAATGAGAAACATTGAAGATAATTTCTTCACTTAGCAATTCATTGAAATAAAACAAACGAACATGAAGAGCTTATGAGTGTAAACATTAGGGTTACAAGATGAGTTAATAACATTTTATATGAGTTAAAATGTATGGCTTAGATTGAGTCCGATAAATAAATGCTCTCATTTAATATAATAAAAATAAAAAGTGTGAAGTTAAGAGCTTAAGAGTGTGGTTGTGTTTGGCGTTAGCCATAGTATTCTTGTTTTATTAAATTTAATAAGTTCGATAATATCATTTTGGTAATTTATATTTTTCATTTTGGTAAGGTATAATCGATAAATCGGTTATTAAAATGTTAAAAGAAAAACCAACCATAAAAAAATCAATCATTTTAGTTTCGGTAGTTTCAGTTTCGATAAGTAAAAAATGTATACCATTACCACTTTTTTTGGTACAAAACAGTACAGTACGAGTTTTTACCATACCACGAATACCCCTAAGAGGTCTTAAAATCCGATGACTGAGAATGCAAAGTTCTGGTGGCTAAAGTAAAAAAACCTTTTTTTCCATTTTCTAATATAAGGTTAGAGTTGGTGTTTTTTAAAAAATAAAATCAACTTTAAAAAAAATTTGGGACTTTTTCACACACACAAAAATATATGTTGAACGTTCTTTATCCATAACAAACATTATTACAAGTCTTAAAAATGCATAATCTATTATTAATTTCTATATGGAACGTTAATACAACTTCCGAGTTAGATTTGGCATGTGAAAATGACCGAATGTGACTAAATAACACAGCCAGATAAAATTTGAAGAAAAAAAAAATTACGTAATCAAAAACTTATGTCTAAATTTTCATCTAAAATCAACCAATTTAAAACTATAATCCTATAAATTAATAGCAATTTTAGTTTTAACACCTTTTTCATTCTATAAAGTTGTCTTACATAGACACATGTGGAGGATACAGACACGTTCCCTTATTAGAGAATATGTGAAGTTCATAAGAGAACATGGACATGACTTATTTATTTTATTTGAGCTTGTGTGAAGTTTATAAGAGAACTAGCTTGCAAGCCACGTATTGCGTGGTCGTAAAAGGATACTTGTTGGAGACTCACATTGTAAAAGAGAATATAGTTAAGGCATGTTGAAAACATATTTAACATAGTAGAATGATATTTTGATGGTGAATAATGTGCCTAAATATCTTAATATTATTTTAAATAAATGAAAATTAATATTAAACCAAAACTGTTATGAAAGAGACTTTTATGTTTAAAAGTACATAAAAAACAACGTAAAATAATCCTAAAACATTCGAGATTAACTCATCAAATAGATTACAAAATCTTAATATGTAATATTAAATATTTTATACAATATATGTCATGTTATAAATTTATACAAAACATACTTAATAAGCACAACATATTAGTATCTATAACTGAAAAATTATAAGTGTAAATATAGTGCACTACTAATGTGTGAAGCAAACATACAAATTAAGAAACTTACTAAAGCATTTAAAATCATCACACCCTAAAAATTCAGACATGAAAAGAATTTTCATTAGAGCTTTCATTCAAATAGCTAAAGTATTTATTCAATTTGAGAATACTTCCGTAAACCCCTCCATCTAAATACATGACTGACAAAAATAAAAAAATATGTTAGAGATAACAAAATACACTAACATACTCAATACTTGAGAGATAACACTCAATATGAGGAGATAATTTTTCTTTACTACTCCTATAATATTTTTGATTTTTTATGACTTCACTTCAAATGCCAACATTACATGGGTATTTATAGGATATCTAAAATGTATCTACCCAAATACATGTATCTATTAAATTTGATATAAATACTCTGTAAGGACATTTTTGTCCATTATCAATTTGTATGTCGTACGCCATTACACCGTTAAAGAAACTCAAGATCGCATCTACCTCAACGGATCCGAATATCAAAGCCTCTTCAACAACATAGCCTCTGCGAGAATGAACTTGGTAAAGTTTTGTTTTTAAGTTCCTTAAAGTTCATACTTAGTATTGGGAATTTTTTATAAAATGTTTTTTATAAAAATAAGAATGAGGCTTTTAAAAGTTTTTTAATTTTTCTGGTTTACCGAACCGGTCCGCCCATATTTTAAACGAACCGATCCACCCTCGGACTTTTCCGCCTACCTACCGGACCGATCCGCTTTGCACCAGTATACCACGGACCGATTGCAAACCGAAGAAGCCTATTTTGAAAACGAACCGATCCGAGGTCGGACCGATCCGCCTCCACACCGGACCGGTCCGCCTGGGATAAATTCGAACAGTTTCGTGTGATATTTTTCCACCAACTCAAAATTCCTATATATATACCTATTTCGGTGGTGTATTTTTTCAAGTCTTTGAGAAAACGTTTTTAAGAGTTCAAACACAATAAGACTTCATTTTTTGATGTGCCAAACATCTTTTTGATTCACACACAAAAATCCTAATTATTTTTGTGAATCTTTTGGAACCCTAGAACACAAGCTTTGATACTGTTCAATCTTTGTGGTGAGATCTTTACAACCGAGGGCTGCGTGTCATTACCGAGGGAGTCTCCACAAAGTGTTATGGTTGCGTGTCATTAAGGAGAGTTGGAGGGTGCTGTGTGTATTCTCTTGCTGAGTTCAAGACTGCTTGTCTTTGTGGGTTGGCTGCGTGTTGATCCATTGCAGATTTCTCTATGTAATTATAAGTTGCGATTTATATATTCATAGTGAAATACAGGTTTTATCCGAAAGGTTTTTTTTCCTAAAATCTGTGTCTCAGCATATTTTTGTGTCACATGCTGTATTTATTTATGGGTTGACACATGCACCTTAGATGTATGTTTAGGGACTCTAATTAAATAAGGGGTACTTGGAAACTTGCGAATTTAATTTAATCAATTATCACAAGTTGCAATCTTCATACTCCATTTGGACTTATACATATGAACCTCCTAGTACTGAACCAACTAAATTCATGTTTGACCAAATACATATGTCTCTACATTAATTTAGATAATACAAAATTAATAAATATCTTAATAAAAATGTACACGTGTCGTTGTGTAGGCGTGAGAAATGTCAACGCTGTGTTGTGATGACAACTTTAGGTATCCTTATTTATCGTATTAGAGATGTTAGTGAACAATTAAAGTTATCATCATCTCTCCTCTCTTTTCTTTCTTCATCCTTTTCTCTCTTTATCTAATAAATATCAAAATCGTTCCTTCTTGCAAGACACGAAACCCTATAATTCCTATATTCATGTCTGTTTATATTTCTCTCCAAATGCCCCTATATACTCACCATTGACACCGTCGTTCGTCACCATTGACATACCACCATTAACCAACATTTTTTTCTCTTTCAGATGGTTTTCATCTTGAACATTTTTTGGACATTAGAAATGAGGTACTCATTTCTTTTTTTCTCTTTTAAGGTTGTTTTTATTTTTCCATTTCTAAACTATGTTTGCAGATCCCACCTATTTTAGAGTTCATCATAGATGCATTGAGGGATTCAAATAAGATTTTGGGTTTTTATGTTTTATTTGAAAACCCTCAAATACTAAGATGTTAACCATGAAACCCAACAACTTTTATATTGCATTTTTCTTCTTTCTGTACATCTATGATGGCTTGAATTCTTGGCACATCTATATTGTGTTTCTGCTTTGCAGATCTAATATTTTGGTCGTATGGGGATTTGCGGACAATTATAACTTGTATGTTTGGAATTTGATTTATGTTTCCTACTGACTAGAAGTGTAGGCAACACTTGAAGGATGGCTAGGATCCTTTCTCCTATGTGTATAGTTTGAATTTGGCGGTGAGTTTCAAAGGATTTTTAATGTATAATTTCTACTATCCATTAATGTAAGTTTCTTTCATATTCTAAGGCTATGGGTAAGTATATGTGACATTTTTTTTCTTTGGTGTCTGAATATTTTATGAAAATAAGTGGGTTCATTCAGTAATTCCTCACCTTCTATTTGACATTTCTTGCCTCTTTTTGGTTTACAATTTTGTATTTTTCATAGATTACAGTTAGTATGCATTATATGCCATAATTCACATATTATATTACATTCAGTATGTATCTAAATATCCATTTGATGCATATGGTGTTTTTTGATAGGGATAAGGTGGCGTCGATATAAAGGATGGGGGTAGGAATTTTTCTTGTGTATTTATATATTTACACATAATCACACAGACTAATAATATATATATATATATATATATATATATATATATATATATATATATATATATATGGATAGAAAATCTAAGTGTAGTGAAATACATAAGTATGCTTTTTGTATTAGTTTGAAATTACGTAAAATAATTAAATAAAAGTTTGTCAATTTTTTTCTATAAATTTATTAGAAAACCCACTTTTAAATAAAAAAAACTTTACTTGATACAATGATTATACCACTAATACAATAGTATTAGAGGTATAAACGCAATTATCAGTTCTCCAATTGTAATGTATTGTTTTTAAAAATCTTGGCTCCCAAAATAACTTAGTGATGAGATAAACCAATGGTTTAAAAGGTGTTGATAGAATCTTACGTTTTTTGTATTTTTTGTCTCTCCATGTCCTAAGAATAAATTATATAATGCGAATAATTCATATATCGAGTTGACTCTCCATCTCCTTTTCCTCACGGCTCCCGTTATGAGAATGGTTACAAAAGTTATTCAAGATGACCCTTTCTCTTCAAATTATACACATTCATTCGGAAAAAAAAAGAATATGTAAGGGTGTCATTGAACCCTATATATTTGGAACATTTAAACCTCTAAACTCTACAGTCATTTTCAGGTACTCCTCTCCTTTGTCATACTCTTTTAGCTTTCATTTTTTACCCCAATATCTAACCTCATTTTATATTGAATCTTCATTGAACATAAAATGTTTTTGCCTTCCCCTTACATCATATTTATTTGAACTGAATTGACTTTTTAGTTATTTGGTTATGTGTTTAAATAATGGAAATATAAATTGTGCGATTGAATATTGCATACTACATGTTTGTTGTTTTTACTCAATGATTTTTAGTGATAAACTATAAATCGTGATTTTCAGAAAAGATTCGTATTTGTTTTGAATGAAACTTGAGAAATTGTGTTTTAAATTATATTGATATGTGTTTAAATAATGGCAATTTAAATTGTGTGTTTGAATATTGTAGACTACATATTTGTTCTTTTTACTCTTTGATTCTAACCGTATGATCCTTTAATTTTTTGAAAATATTTGTTCTCATTCATAGTAAATGAGTCTCAATTCATCATTTTATTGAGATTAACTATTTGATTATATTTTGAGGTTCATTTGTTAACTATACAGAAATGTAACTGGAGGATGATTCATTTTTCATAACAATTCTTACTCATTTATAATGAGTTCGTCTCGATTCAGTAGTAGCATATAAAAACAAACTTTCTTTGCGTCATTTCGAGATCGATTTGCAAAATGAACAAATTTTTTAAGTTGTGTTTTGCTTTCAATGAACATACCTAAATACCGATAACTTTATTCATCGATAGTCCGTACTAACTATATAAAAATTTAACCGGACAACGATTCAATTTTTCAAAACTCTTTCTGCTCATTTATAGTGAATGAGTATCAAATCAACAATAGCGTTTAAAAATAAACTTCATTTGGGTCATTTTAAGGTTGATTTAAAAAAATAACAAGTTGTTTGCGTTTTTTTGCTTTCAATGGATATTCATATATACTGATAATTTTAATCTTCGATAATGTGTATTACCTGTGCGAAACTTTAACTGGATTAGGATCGACTTTTTCCAAAATATTTTTAATCATTCATAGTGAATAAGTATCAATTTAGCAGTGGCAAAAAAAAAGATCCTTTGGGGGCAGAGTTGTCTCTCTCTCTCTCTCTCTCTCTCTCTCTCTCTCTCTCTCTCTCTTTATGTTTTCTAATTGATTCGAATTCTGTGATCAAATACATTCTTTTGTTGGGTAATCTCCTCACTATACAAAACATTTGTTGGTCAATGATTAAATTTTTCAAAAATATGTCTACTCATTTATAAGGAATGAATATCAATTCAGCAGTAGCCTATAAAAAGAAACTTCCTTTGGATCATTTTGAGGGGAAAAAATTATTTGCATTGTGTTTTGCTTTCAATGAATATTAGTAAATACTGACAATTTTATTGGTCGATAATTTGTATTAACTGTACAGAACTGTAAGTGTATGATGATTCAATTTTCGAAAATATTTTTACTCATTCGTATTGAATGAGTCTCAATTCAACAGTGGCAAATATAAAAGTACATTCTTTGGGGGTAAAGTAGTCTCTTTCTTGTTGCCTTTGTCTTCCAAGTAATATAATTAACATTTTAAGTATCGAATTTTTTGGTAAAATAGATTATTCAACTAAATGATATCCCACTTTCCTATACTACAATTTCATTTATTTGTAGGATTAATTAACCAAACACATTTGTTATTTCCATGTCAAATTGCAATTCTATGTTGCTATATATTACAAAGAGGAATAAAAATATATGATGGATACAATACATTATTGCCTGCCCTAACTTCACAATCCCCATAGCTAATAAATCATCTAAAGTAACAACTTCGACTACAAGGTCGGTTAGTGGTCTAGGAACGGGTAAGGAAGTCATTGTTTATACACAAATACCCAACGTTTCCCCTTATTTGAAACTTAATAATTATATTCTAATAGCTTTAGAGTCCTATTTTGTAAGATGCATGACCATTATCTTAGGATTCAGTAAAAGAATAAGTACGTTGAAGACTTGATATAATTAATTTTTTTTCTTCTCTGTTGAATTATTTCCTAATTTGGTGTAAACTAAATTATGTATTTCTCTAATTAAATTGTGAAACGACTGTTGCGGATAAGGAAGTACTCAAAAAATTGCACTTACATAGTGTGTGATAGACCTGGAGCTCTTTCTTTACTCCGTTAGGTATTGCAGTAACATTATCATCCTCTCTGATAGTTTTTATACAACAATAATCACCTCAATTCGATGATCATTAAGAACATTGGAGCATGATAATGAATAATTTAGCTATTTTATTGCATGTTCGTAAATATTTTAAATCAAACTTCTCTATGCATAAGCTCACACATTCACTGACATATTTAGTTAGAAATGTATTTTGGTTGTTTATATACAATTCAATCCTACATTACACCTATGAAAGTCAACTTCCTGTAATCAAAATGAGTATTAATTTCATTTTTCCACAAACATAATAAATTGTTACAACTACCAAACTTTTAAATACAAATCATAATGAATTACATCAAAACCTCATGTCATGATAATGATTATGATACAAACAAAATTTCACAGGGATCGCCACTTCTGCATATCACACGAGAATCAAGCTGTTACACCTCTAACGTTCAAACTATATATGATGACAACAACATAGGGGCATAAAAAGAATCAAATCAACAAGGTAACATTCAATAACATATGTTAATTACTCACATAGAGTAGAACAATACATTAATTTGTATAAATTCTCAACATTTAAACAATATGTGTACATATTTTGCGGAACAAAGGCATAGAGATAAGAGATTAAGGGACTTAAGGGACATTTCAACTTCTGAAGAATTTTTAACTTTCAAAAATACATTTGGTTTATGGTTTTATTTATTACAATACATTAAGCATAATGTATTTCAGTATCTTTTTGTTACACACTTACTATGTCAATTCATATCTAATTTCAATATGTTTACATTATTTCTTCAATCGCATATAATTAAATGTATTAACTCTAACAATATTCAGATTAAACCTCTACAAACGCATATTCGTACTACACTTCTACGGCTGCGCATCATGTGGGGTACTTGCTAGTATAGTATAATATGGATCCTCATGATTGGAGCATGTGTGAAATTGAAAAATCCACTTAAACATCTCTTAATAAAAAGATACACTTACAGTATTATGTATACTAGTTGTATAAATTTTATTACTCTCTCCCTTTCAAATTAAGAATTTATATTTATTTTTTACATTAATTAAGGATACACTCCATTAATGATCAAGATCAATCCTTGTTCACTACGGTAGAATTTAGTTTGTTGATTATGTCCAAAAAAAGAAAGTGGGCTCTTAATTTGAGACAATTCAAAATAAAATAGTGGACTCTTAATTTGGGACAGATGGAGTATGTTGTATTTGTAGTGTTATATAGTTTTTACATTCATATAAAATATACATTATTAAATAAATATGATAATGCTTTATCTTTTTAAAAATAAGATTGAGAAACTTCATCCTTGAACATAAAAGTTATTGAAGTGGATCGAGGATGCTGAGACTAGGGGCGGATGGACATTAAGCCGAACTGGGGCGGCCGCCCCAGTTCAAGTTTTAAAAAAATAGGGTTATTTATTTTGTAAAAGTTTAAATTTAAAGGTTATCCACTTATATTTTACGACCAGTAGGGTAAGTTTTTGTGGTTCTCTAAAAAAAGACCTACCGTTAATATTCGAATCTCTCTCTCACTCACTTTTAAGTTCAGACCTAAAAAAATGACTCCGGGGCTCCCGCCCTCGAACCCCTCGGCTTCGTCAAAACTTTTCGCCCCCTGACTCAAAATTCTGGATCCGCCACTAGCTGAGACTAATTGCCCCTATTTTCTTTCCAGCGTAGGCCTGCTCGATTAGGTGCGAAATATTTTATTAATTAACGGTCCATTTGGTTCGGGGTAAAATACTTTTAACTTTGGTGAAAAGTAAAATTGTGAAATATTTTTTTACATATTTAAAATTAAATTTTTGTTCGAGTGACATTGTAAATAAGTGCACACCCTATAATTACGAAACTTTAAACAATATTAGATAAGAAAATTTAACTTGAAATAAATAAAAAACTTATTTTACCATATTACTTTTCATCACATTGAAACATGTTCCACCTCAAATTAAATGGACCATATGTGTTTTGTATTTTCACATATTTGTAGTTAAAAAAATTTGTGGCATGAAATTTGACATGAGAGGTATCTTATTATAATTTGTTTTGATGAATTTCTTTTTTCTCATCGTCACGTGATTTAAGAGGAATGCTATACCATGAGAGAGAGAGAGAGAGAGCATTAATATTTATTGAAAATTTTCAAATGAAAAAGTGATGCTTCACTGATTTTGAAACTTTTTTTTATAGATCCCAATTATTGCACCAGTTATTTTTCCTTGGTTCTTTAGCATATTCACATTTTAAAGTAGTCATTCCCTCCCAACTTTATGCTGGTATGTTCAAATTCATAGTGCTATTTCAAAAGTGAATACACTTAATTTTGTAATTCCCCCCTTTTCCCTTTGTTTTGATAAATTACAATAAGTCACTTGAATTATTGCTTTGATTGCAAATTTCATGCTCAGTTATTAATCCACCATTGAAATCCTCGATATAGGGTTTGTTATTGGTCGTCGATTTGGCTGATATTTGACCTATACCAATACCATACCAATTTTTTCATTATATTTCGTATCAATAGTTTGGTTTTTGATGTTTCGAAAACCTTATCAATACCAAACCATACGATACATCAGTTTTTTTTGTATTTTCGATAAATTTTATTTTCGGCAGTTTCAAGGATTTGTTTTAGTATTTTTAGTTTCATTTTTTTGTACTTTTAGATTGTTTGTTATTTTTTGTATTGTTCAATTTTGAATATTTTCAATTTCTAAATAAAATAACTACAATAACACACAAACTATGAACTAACCTACATATTTATTATACACGATAAACGTAATATGTCATATTACCTATTGATGTACCTGCAATGGAGACAAAACAAATGAACGGACATGTATTCTTAATTCGAAAACTATTACACATGTTATTAAAACAAAAAATAATATCCGATTGTACAAACTGAAGAGGAAATTAACTGAATATGGGAGAAAAAAATTAGCGGTGAAGATCACATAATTCGCATTAAGTAATAATCGTTGTGGTAAATGAGTTATTTTAATGATAATTAATAAATATAATGTAAACTTAGTTTTTTAAGAATAATACATTATTAATTCTCGATTTTAGACCTAAATACATTTCAATTTAAAAATTAGACTTTACCCAAAATCATTATAGAATATGTTAACTCTAATTTGAACGTGGAAAGTAATTTTAATATTCCAAAAAATCTAATAAAAATTAAACACTAAATATAAAAAATAATTCAAAAACCCTGGAGACAGATACTCTGCGGCGATCGCAAGAAACCTTCCATTTCTCCCCTTTGATTCTCAGGCTCTTCGTTGATTTTGTGTTATTTGATGGTTGATAATGATACGCGGATGAATCCTATGGACTCTCCATGGATTTTTTGTGACCCATATATCGCTGCTATGGAGAAAATTAAGTTCATGCAACCTAGAAAAGGTAAAAGAGAAGATGACCGATGGCATGCTGATGCATGAAACTGCAAAGTTGTCATATGCTAATGTTGTGAATAAGGCTACTTTAGATGAAGATATTTGTTCGAAGGCCATGCCAAAACAATACTATACTACACGAGTAGTCTTTCGCCTATTGAAATATCCGGGGATGGATTCCAAAAATCACTACAAGAGAATGGGTCTAACCTTATTGGACGAGTTCATATGTCCAAAGGAGATCATATGTGGAAGACAGATAAGTTGAAATCCGACTTTCAAACATATGGAAGCTTACATCCTATTGGAGGTTCACTCCTCTAGGCGAGGGTTTATTCGAGATGCAGTTTCCTTTTAAAGATATCAAGAAACAAATTTGGGAGAGAGGTGTGATTAATTTGGATCCAGTAGTTTTAAAGTTACCACAATGGTCCCCGGACTTTGGGGTGATTATTGGTCGATTTGACCCATATTTGACCTATACCAAATGAATACCAATTTTTTCATTATGTTTCGTATCAATACTTTCATTTTCGATGTTTTGAAAACACTTACCAACATCAAACCGTTCGACACATCCAATTTCTTTGGCATTTTCGATAAATTATATTTTCAGCAATTTCGAGGATTTTTTTTGGGTATATTTAATTTCTTTTTCTTTTTTTTACTTTTTGATCATTTTTTATTTTTTTTATCGTTCAATTTTCGAATCTTTTCAATTTATAAATAAAATAATTATAATAACACACAAACTATGAAACAACCTACAAATTTATTATTGGAACATATACCAAATAGTCATCGAACATTTTTTAATACACGTTTAGCCCAAGCCTTTTTATTTTATTCCAAAAAGTTTCTCAATACTTAAAAACACTCAAAAAAAGGATCTCCGGTGAGAGTCGCTAGAGCTCCGGCAGTGTTGGTGGGAGGGTGGGCGGGAATACTGCTAGCGCGAACCTTTAAAAGTAAGCAAATATTGGTTAAATGGGTGTCTGAGGGACTTTTTGGAATAAAATAAAAAGGTTTGGACTAAATGTATATTAAAAAATATTTGAGGGACTTTTTGATAATCTAAAATATCATAACACCTATTGATATTGACGTAAACTATACGTCAACGACTAAAAGAAATAAATCAAACCCTAATTTTTAGAGAGAATAAAAAATGTCTTATATTTCAAGGATTGCAAAAGTAAGTATAAAAGAGATTACAAGGGGGTATTTATATGAGATGGATTACATGCTAATCAAGTAATTAGCTAAAATCACTAAAAGGACAAACTAAAAGTAAAAGAATGCCTAATTAGTCCCAAACATGCTTGGAGACTAATTAAGGAGATAAAATCCCTAAAAAGAACTAAAAATAGAAAATAGAAATAAAAGAAAAAAGAAAAAGAAATGTGGTTACAATTATTATTCAACACAAAGAGATAAGAGAAACGCAATCACCAAGCAAGAATAAGGAATGTAAAATGCCAATCACACAACAAAGGATGTACGTGGTTCGGTAAAAATGCTTACGTCCACGGTGGTGCAGTCAGTGTTATTTCTATATACTCCAGAGAGTGGTTACAGAGAATACGACTTGTCCTTTGCCCCGGACCTAGGGTTTATTATATACATGTTCATTTTAGTAAGGGGGGTGTTGGACTCCCCCATGTTCTCCATCTCTCCCTAGAACCTCTCTTAATGGGAACGTGGGAGGAGGCTGAATCATAATCGGTTATGATATGGAGGGTCTGGATTTTGGGCCGCCACAATTGGGCTACTCGTCCAGGCCCATCACTCTAATTTCGGGTACCCACAATTGCCCCTAAGTTTGTTGGGCCATGCTTTGGGCTCAATAAATTTAAATGATTTGTCATAATGGTTTTTTCGTACATCGTGCAATTCCTCAAAAGTTGGAGAACTGATTCTGGCGGCACCCGCTTCATGGCTTGTGCACTATGATTAGCAACACTTAAAGGTTTTCTAGAGCAGTCATTTTTTTACCGTCGTTTCAACCTTTCCACCATTCTTCCATTTCCTGTGAGCTCTAGCGATTCACACTTTCTTCTCTCAGTCTTCATTCTTATTGCTTCCTTGTTAATTGGGCTCGTGATTCTTCATCGTTCGAGTCGAACTTTCATCTTGTAAGTCTCCTGTGCCTTCTCTTTGTATTTTCTCTCTGAATTTGTATATTTCTAGGGTTTCCCAATGTCAAAGATTGGTAATAGGTCGGTATCCGAGTTTAGGAAATTTTATAACATTCCAGAGTGGGTAGAGATTGAGTGTGTCCCTCTCCCTAGAAATGTTAGAGAGATTGAGGGTGCCCATTGGATCCATGTTTTGATGCTTTCCCAAGGGGGACTTACTTTTCCTCCCAACAACCTGTTCTTGCACTTCTTTGGTTACTTCAATATTATTCCTGCACAGTGTTCGCCCAATGTGTGGAAGATAATTAATGGCATCCATAGGATAAATCAGTTATATGGTACCAAGTTAGGGCTTGTCGAGGTCTGTTTTTGCTACTCTTTTTCTAGAACTAGTTCTGGTGTCCTCTATCTCAAAGCCAGGAGCCCTGACAGGGTATTGGTAGTAAACCTACCTGATTCCCATAAGGACTATTGGCAAGAGGGTTTCCTCGCTAGGAATTACTAGTTTTCTCCCCAGTTTGAGGGGCCGAGGTCTTATAGGTTCTCTGTTCCCTTTTATGGGGAAGAATACATAGGTAGACTTTGCTATGTTCTTTTCATTTTTGTTGATTTGTGATCTTTCTGATTTTTCTCTGTTTTTTGTTCAGTGAGGTCGAAGAACTTGGAACCTGCTCTCAGCGAGGTTCGTCTCTCTGAATTGGTCAAGGCCTGGAATATCAGGGAGCCCTTAGCTGACGGCGAGTATCCCCGATCTGCTGCTTTTCTGCTCGAATATAAGAACGTTGGTTCCAGTTTTATAGCGAGGTCGGTGGACAGTATCACTGAGTTTGATACCTCTGAAGAGACTGCTGCGGATCCTATTCAGTTGAATGAGGAGGAGAGCAGCTCTAAAAGCAATATCGTAGGTGGAGCTGGAGGCAATTTGGGTGAAGGGAGCTCCAGTAGTAGCAGCTCCTCTGATTTGGGGGAAGTTTCTGAAGTTCGAGAATCATCGAGCACATCCAGCAGTTCAAATGAGGAGATGGTTTCTCCAAGGAAAAACCTGATTCGGGATGATGATGACGACGATCACGTGCTCCTCGCTCAGAGGTTAAAGAAGCAGAAGTCCAGTACTGGGGCTGTAGCTATTGGCTCTCGGTCTTCTACTCAGGAGCAAGAGAGGAAGAGGAGAGAGGAAGAGCAGGTGAGAGAAAGGGAGAGAAAAAGGAGGAGGAAAGAAAGAAGATGGAGGAGAAGAAGAAGAAAATAGAGGAGAGGAGGAGAATGGAGAGGGAGAAGGAGGACGAGAGGAGAAGGATGGAGGCAAGGACGAAGGCTGGGCAAGCCTTAGTCCCGGTGTCTGCCTTGCCTGAGGGAGCTTCAGTTGCCATTTCTCCTCAACTGGCTTCTGCGCTGCTCGAGAGGGCAGTTCTTCCTACAGATCACCAGAGGGCGCTGGGGTCTGATCAATTGTCCCTACAAGCTAGCCATAGGTTGTCCTTGGTAAGATCTTTTCCATTTTCTAATGCTTTAACTAGTTATAACTGTTTTTCCTTTCTAATCTCTTCTTTGCTTCTAACAGTTTATGACTGACTTCGCCGTGCTCTATCGCTCTCGCAATAAGCTGGTGAAGAGGAATGGCGAGCTGGAGCAACAAAAGGTTGCTTTGGAAGTGAGGGGTACTCAGCTGGAGGTTGATTTAAAGACTATTGACGCCGCTCGAGTTTCCTCTGATCTGGCCCTCGTCAATTCTAATCGAGGGAGGGATACGGCGGTTAAGGAGCTGAACGAGCTGAGGCAGGCCTATGACCTGGTCTGCTGGAGCAAGCTGGCTGTCATGGAGGAGAATAAGGTTTTGACTGAGCAGTTAAAGGAGAAAGAGTCCTAGGTAGCCACCATCAAGGAGAATTCATACAACTCCGGGTGGACTTCTTCTTACGAAGACGCCGAGGTGTCGTCTGAACTTTAAGAAGGGCTAGAATAAGGCCCTCTTAGCTGCTGGTGTTAATGCTGAATCTCCTCTGTTCGATGAGCATGACCCGGGTCCGAAGCCAACTGTGGACGAAGAAGCCCCTGCCCCAGCCATCGAGGGTGTTGATATTGCCTCTCTATTGGCAGTCGCTCTCTCTGCCTTCTTCTCCATAAACTCGTTCAAATGCCCGAACTGGGATAGCTCCTCGAGGTGAGACTTAAGGGCCTTGCAATGCTCGGTCTTATGTCCCCCCTCTTTATGAAAAGCGCATCTCAGCGCGTTATTTCTCTTTGAGGGATCTCCCCTCATTTTCCTGGGCCACTTGATGAATGGTTCGTCTTTGATTTTTGCGAGAATTTTGTAAATTGGTTCCCTGAAGACGGTGTTGACCGCTTGAAAGGCTTTCGACACATCATTGTTGCCTCCATTTTTGGAGCCATTTTTTCCCCCATTCTTTCCTCCTTTCTTCTGGTTCTCAGTTTTGTCACTGCCCTTGGTAGTGAGTTTAGCTCGACCGTTTTCCCTTGTACTGAGGCGAGTGACATCTTCCACCTTAGCGTACTTCTCGATGCGAACCATTAGGTCGTCAATAGTCATAGCCTCCTTCTTCGCCAAGGACTGGTATAGAAGGGAAGAGCTGGGTAGCCTAATTTTAAAAGAGGTCACTGCCACTTGCTCCGAGCAATCCTCGGCCTCATTGAATAACTCCCAGTACCTCTTCGCGTAGTCTCGAAGGGTCTCTTGAGGCATTTTCTTGATTGTCAGCAAAGCATCCATCCTTTTGGGATGGGAGATATTAGTAATGAATCGGGTCGTAAAGAGCTCGACCAGGGATTTGAAATTCCTGATGGACCGGTGGGGGAGCCTTTCGAACCATTTTTGCACCACGCCATGCAGGCTCGAGGGGAAAATTCGGCACATTAGTGCGTCCCAGTGGTTCCAGAGGGTCATGGCCTACTGATACTGTCTGACGTGATCAATGGGATCAGTCTTACCGTCATAAAGTTTGAACCTTGGGATGGTAAATTTCTTGGGGGCTTCTTCTTCTTCTTCTTCTTCTTCAATTTCCCACGTGAAAGGTGATTTCATCTGGGTTTTGAGAGCTCGCCTAGCGAGTTCTCGGGTCGATTTGGTACCGTGATGGGAAGGATGTTGGTCCATCTCCCTTCGGACCAGATTTCGTATGTTCTCGTTGCTGCGAGTAGGGCTCTGGTAACGGCGAGCTTTTCGCAGCTTCTCGTGTAGGTTGTTGTCTGATTCGTCTCCCTCAACCTTTTTGGATCCTCGCCTGGGGCTCCTTCCTCGGATGAAAGACTTGCTCGCCTGAGGGCTAGGAGTGCGGTACGAATGTCTCCTGATATCATGATGAAGCTCTATCTCTAGTCTCTCTAATCTTCTTTTCAGGCGAGCATTCTCAGCCTCGTGTCTGCAAGAAGACTCCCTCTTCTCGTGGAGCCTTGCCTCATACGCATTAATCAGTCTGGATATCTGCGTGGACCTCGCTGGTCCTTGGCTTTCTTCTGAGGCTGGCCTTTCTAAGCGAGCCCTCTGTTCTGAACATCGAACTTCAGATCTAATCCTGCGAGGAACAGGTGGTTCTTGAATATCCCCTGCCTGGGGAGCATTGCTACTGTGACCAGACATTTTAAACTCCTTTTTTGGTGTGGGCTTTCTTAGGGAAGATAAACGCTTCCCACAGACGGCGCCAATTGTGGTGACAATTATTATTCAACACAAAGAGATAAGAGAAACGCAATCACCAAGCAAGAATAAGGAATGTAAAATGCCAATCACACAACAAAGGATGTACGCGGCTCGACAAAAATGCTTACGTCCACGGTGGTGCAGTTAGTGTTATTTCTATATACTCCAGAGAGTTGTTACAGAGAATACAACTTGTCCTTTGCCCCGGACCTAGGGTTTATTATGTACATGTTCATTTTAGTAAGTGGGGGTGTTGGACTCCCCCATGTTCTCCATCTCTCCCTAGAACCTCTCTTAATGGGAATGTGGGAGGAGACTGAATCATAATCGATTATGATATCGAGGGTCTAGATTTTGGGCCACCACAATTGGGCTACTCACCCAGGCCCATCACTCTAATTTCGGATACCCATAAGAAAAATAACAACGGATTCTCAACACTCTTCCCCCCTCAAAAAGAATTCGTCCACAAACTCAAAGGGGAGTAATGGTTATACACGTGAATCTTGAAACACACTATATATTTGACTCATTTGACTTTATACTATATAGGAGCTCGTCTAGTTTGGGAAAAAAGAAAAAATTAGAGTCATCATATTCCCTTCATTACTTCTTCAAGAAAGTTCAATTTCCTACTTCAGCATAGATCAAATGATCTTCAGGTAGAAAACCAACAACACAATACACTAGGATTGCATTTCTTAATATTTCATTGCATAAATGATGTGTATATGTTAAATTGGATTAAAATATTTTTTTACATAGTGATTAATTCATTTTATTCTTCAGATATGATTATTTGTGATTATTCTAGGGATGGAAATTTAACCCGACCCGTAGGAACCCCGCCCCTCCCAGACCCTAATGGGGCTAGTTTTAAAACTCGATTAATGAATTAGGAGCGAGTATGGGTTTTTGAAAAAAATCCGTTTATTAAATGGGGCGGGTTAGGAGTCAAGTTAAATAAAATTGCCCCGCCCCGCCCCATTTAACTTATGCCTACATAATTACCCTTTATATGTATGTTAATTACAATTAAACCATATATATATGCACACACACACACACACACACACACACACCTTTCTCTTGCTCTGCAATAAGAGCGTCACATAATTCAATAATCTGCATACGATAAGCAAAGTAAAAGAAATAAAATAAATATGAAAAATATAAACAATAGAATAAAAATTGTATATAATACCTCTTTTTCATCAAATTTATCAAAATAATTATATTAAACCCGCCCCGTTTATCAAATGGGGTAGGGTTTTGCCAAACCCGCCCCGTTTCCATCCCTTTGTCCATTTGAGACAAAATGGGAGAGAGATATTTGAGTCCATCTTGAACATTTATTATATAATTCAACTAAAATCCTTGATCTTTGCCATGAGTTGTTTTATTTTCAGGATTCATTACCATTACTTTCACCGGATACATTTAGGGCATTGGTTTGTGTATAGTTGAGTTATGTACTTTTTCATTTCTAGGATCTGGGGTAGATAGAATTTTGTATAGAAATAAGGTTTTCTTATTTTTTTTTGTTATCCCTACGAGTCCTAGATGACTCAAAGGATATTTTATCTCTCATTTCCGAGATTGAAGGACACTATATATTTTACTCACTTGAGTCTATAATATATAGGAGATCCTCTAGTTTGGAAAAAAAAAAGACAAAATTAGAGTCATCCTATTCCCTTCATTGCCTCGTTAAGAAAGAATGCAATTGCCTACTTCAGCATAGATCAAATGATCTTCAAGTAGAAAATCAATAACACAACACACTAGGATTGCATTTCTTAATATTTCATTGCAAATATGAGGTGTGTGTGTTAAATTGGATTAAAATAATTTTTCTACATTTTTTAAGGATTTTTAAGAATTTTTTAAACATTTAAAATCTATTTTTAAGAAATTAAAATGAGTATTTTAAAATGTTTGGGGTTAATTTTCAGATATTAAAACCTCCTAAAAATTGCCTTGAGTAGAATCCAAAACCCCTTGAGAATATTGGGATAGCAACTGGGATTTTTTAAAACATTAAAACATGCATTTTGTAAGTCATTTTAGCCTTACACGTGTTGAACTCTTGACGGATGGATTTGTGTTATTTTGTGTCTAATTCCTTAGAACTAATCTCAACCCTTGGATCCCTTTAATCAACGATCTGCTTGTTCCCTTAGGCAATCCGTGTGAGGGATAAATAAACCAATTAGCGAAACGTTTAACCATCGCTTATTTATAACCCTTAGATCTTCAGTCAACAAGTCAGACTTAATCCAAACCGTTGATTTCCTTCAAGTTTCCAGATCCTTCTACTACTAGTATAAAAAGGACCCTTCGTCTCAACTATTACAATCTCTTGGAGGGGTAAAGGTTTGAGAGAACGAAAAAAGGAGAGAGAGAAAATTCTTTAATCCAAACAAAACTCTACAAATTTCTTCTCATAAAATATATGTGAGAGTTTAGATTTCTGGTTCATTTTTCCATATCCTCTTAGTTTTAGTCTCTCGCCTAACAGCCTCACTAGAACAAAATCTTGTTTCTATTTATAGAAACTTGTAGATCCAGTTCATGTGATACAGTCACATAGATATAGGTTGATTTCTTAATTTAGAAGTCGTTCTCTCGTGTTGGATTTCTTTTGTATATGTTTGTATTATTATTTATATCCAACATCTTTATTTTGTTTTACAAAACTGAAATAAGGGTTTTCATGTTTCAGATCATGTGAGTTTTTCATTATGAAAAACCTATATATAAATAAAATTCAAAGGATATCAATATTTTAATGGTTATTTCAAACACAGATCTGCAAATATTAATATTTCAAGATCAAATTTAATTTTAGTGGTGTGAAAGTTGCATTTCATGCTTAGAAGATTTTTGTAATTCATAGGAAAATGCTTGTAATAAGTGTGTGTAAGTACATGCATGTGTTTAGGCACTACTTTCACATCACAATCACATAACATCACTTAAACAGTGTTGTTGGTTGAGAGATCTCAATCATTTGAGTCGACGTAAAGACTAAGGAGAAAAAGAGCCAAGCTAAAAAACGATGAGGACCACTTCAGGGCCTTAATGAAGTTAGAACAACCTAAATGAGCTGGTATAATTCTTAACTTAGAATAGGTTTGTTAATGTGTGTTTAGTTCGTTAAATGCTTGTAACCTAAAAACTCTATTATAGTGGATTTTTGTTTTGAGGTGTAGAGATCTCCGTGGATGTTTCCCCAATTGGGTGGAGTTCTACCACGTTAAAAATCTCTCTTGCATGTGTGTTTTTTACTTCTTCCAACCTACAACTGCATAGCTAGACTTAGTTTTTAAATCTAAAAACTAATTTCAAGAATCTGAAATATCTTGTTCATAACATTCAAACACAACTTTTGTTCCTATCTTGTTTTAGAAAAAAGTTTCCTCAAAAAGGCAAATCAGATCTTAGTTAACTGATTTAACTTTTAGTAAACAACTTGTAAGAGATTTTCAACTCTTCTTTCTTATTGTGAGGGAAGCTCTGGAAGAAAAGGTGCAACAACTCGGGACTTTTGAATCAACTTCTTTGATGAGTTTGTTGTTTATCAATAAGTAACCTTACATCTTGTATTATTGAGTCAGTGAAAGCCTTTAAAGAGCTTTTAAAGTGCTTTAAAAGCGTGAAAGTTTGACCGCTTTTTTTAAAATAGCAAAAAAAGTTTTTTTGAGATTTTTTTTCATGTTGATTCCTTGAAATGTTTAAATACCACACAAAAAAATTCAACTAAAAAATAATTTGTTTTCTATGTCAAAAAATCGGTGTGCAAACTTGGTACACAAAATTGGGTATGCACAGGAGCCTAACTATATATATATCAATTTAATTATCTTGCGCCCACGCATCGAGTGAATTGCATCCCAGTCTAAGAGAATTCATACTAAGTTATCAATACACAATATTTATAAAAACAGTTATCAATATACACTATTTAATATTACATGTTTAATATTTATAAAAATTATTTTTTTGTTGTTTTAAACGTTATTATAAAAACAGTTATCGATAATTTTTTTAAGACAAATAATATTTATAAAAACAGTTATCAATATACTAAGTTATCAATATATACGGTTTTTAAAGCAGTTATCAATATAAGAGAATAATACAAACATTGTGCTCATACTAAGCTATCAATATACACTATTTATAAATAAATAAAATAGTTACCAATTTACATTGTTTAATATTACATGTTTAGTATTTATAAAAACTATTTCTTACTATTTTAAACGTTATTATAAAAAGAGTTATGAATATTTTTGTAGAACAATTAATATTTATAAAAACAGTTATCAATATACAAAGTTATCAATATACACTGTTTTTAAAACTATTATCAATATAAAAGAATAATACAAACATTGTGCTCATACTAAGTTATCAATATACACTATTTATAAAAACAGTGCATAAACAGGTATAAAGAATGTAGAAACACGTATAAAAAGAAGTGTATAGACTGGTATAAACAATGTATAAACAATGTATAAACAGTTTATTTTAAAACAATGTTTTTAAAAAACAATGTATAAAAATAATGTTTTTTAAAAAAATAGTGTACAAAAACATTTTAAAAACAGTGTTTTTTAAAAAAAGCAGTGTATAAAAACATGTTTTTTTAACATTTTACAAAAAAAATGATTTTTAAAAAATAGTTTATAAAAAACGCTTTTGATTTTATGAACTTTTTGATTTTATAAAGTGTATAAAACCTTTTTCATTTTATTAAAAAAAATTAATTAAAAACAATTAGAAATAATGTAGAATTTATTTTTAATACACTAATACATATTTATACTAATGTGTATTAATGTATAAAGGGATAAACGAGTCTTTTCGGTTCAAAAGATGAGTCAACTGACGGTCAAACCAATCAACTAATGGTTTCCGTCGATTTTGACTCCCAACGATCTATAATGTAAACAAATAGATTCAAACACCAAATAGTGAAAACTATTATACCACAATCAATAAATGACCTATATTTTAACTATCCTCATTAGTTTTTCCTTGAAAGCTCCCCCATTAGTCAGGAAAAATGTTTTTATGACACATTAGCAACACAAGGTGATATTTGCAAAATATAATTGGAACGAAATACATTTTCAAGCACCCCTTTAACTATCCTCATTATTTTTTGCTTGAAAATCCCCCTATTAGTCAGAAAAAAGGTTTTTATGACACATGTAACAACCCCTATTTTCTCACGTAAAGGTTGGTCAGGCACGATACGCCGAAGATATGGCTTGTTTGTCAATTAATACCATTCTTAGCACAAAATAAATATAAATAAGTTATTTTCCAAAACTTCTGCATTTGTAAAACGAAGAACACATACACAAAAATCCAATATTCATAATAATAATAATAATAATAATAATAATAATAATAATAATAATAATAATAATAATAATAATAATAATAATAATAATAGCATCCAACTAGAGTAATAAAATCCCAACCGACATAAAATAAAAGAGTATCGGGCTTATTCCCTTACAAAGGTTCCAAATAATAAATTATTGAAACTGAAAAGCACCTATGCTAGAAGCAACTGAATCTGGATCTGGAGAGCAAGCGATATCGTGGGACTGCCACAGTACAATCCAACTATCCCTGTCTAGGATCACCTGGGGGGAGAAAACATATATATTTGGGTCAGAGCCTGAGGTGTGCAAGAATTAACTTGAATAAAATATGAATGTAATTATACAGTCTATGCACAATAATTATTCTCCTTTTTCATCACTCACAGGCGTATGACACCTTGCCCCTCATCTAAACGAAATATCATTCGCACCCTAACAGTTCCCAAATAATGAATGGTAACAATGCCTCAACTTATAACGGGGATAACAGTAATAAATCATTCGAATGTAATTTCTACATTTCAATCTTCCCAGCAGTCACTTATTCTAGTCATCATAGTTCTTTCAAAAGAGCATAAACATCTATTATGCATTATAGGATTTCATATATAAATATTGTCTATTTTTTTTTTCTTAGACAATTTAAATTAGTCAATTCAAATTCGGTCAATTAATAATATATGTCCTTTCATATATTTGACACACAAGGGCATCTACCATTGGTGTCTATTCGTGCTCTATCGGCAAGTCCGGAGGAATTCTCTTATTCCTAAGCGGACAACACAAAACACACATACATTGGGGGCGGTCCCTACGCAGGATACATGTATAGTGCCCATACCAGGAATGGTCAGCGCCAACCCCACCTCTAGTGGGTGGAGCCTCCACATAGTACCAATATGGCCAACACATTGTCAAGCCCACCTGTGCCGGCGTGCAGTACGCGACCTGAACGCGCGAACCCCTGAGCTGATAGGACACTCCACGAATATGGTATGTCCACATAAATACATAATAGTACATATTATTTATCTCTATAATATGTATAGGCAATTTCTCTCAACTTGACGCGACTGGAAATGTGTCTCTGGTGCGTTCTTATATCGGTTCAAGTGCAAACCGATCACGTAAGTAATAACCCGGTAAGTCGAGGTCGAATACTTAGGTAAATTGGACAATCGCTCGTGACATAGGAAAGATGACTAGCCCTAAACTGACTCTAGAAAAGAAATGAGAAGGTGATTAATTTTGAGACTGCTTTCTATTAACTAAATGCAAATTAATTAAACTAATGATTAAACTACATGTGCAGGAGTAAACTACTGTCACTAAATAAATATGAATAAGACAAATAGGTTGCACTACAATCCCCCAAACCCTAATACATTTGTCGGATAGAAAACTAGCTTGTGAATTAGATACTTGATTAAACCCGGTCTTTATTAATCCAACCCGCATCATACGTAATCAAGAGGAAGAATAAAGTGGTGCTGCAATATCTCACACGTGTGTCACATCCTTAAATGCCCTGGTTACCTCAGGCAAACGAGGTTAAAAGATCTACGACGATTGTGTTCACTACACAACACGATTCAATCAGCATTTAATTCAAAACTAATTTTGTATACGTGCAAACTACATCAAATTGGGTTCATGCACCCCCAACCCATATTAATCTAGCCTGGCATACTTCAATTAACTAAAAAAATATTGTCTAGAGTGCAGGAAATCAAAACCATCAGATGTAAGAAAACTAGATAAGAAAAAGAAACTTAGAACACCTTGAATTAAATAAACTTTGCACAAATTTAATTGAATTCAAATAAAGAAGAAGAATAAAGAACAACTTCACTTGCAGAATTATGAATTGCAAATAAAAACTTGAAAAACTTCTCAGGGTCTTCTCTAATTTCTCTCTCTAAGTTAAAAGGACTCTAAACTATCTCCAAAAGAACCTCCTAAACTATGGGAATACGTTGGATATAAACACTTTATTTTTATAAGAGTTTCAACCATGTACAATTCTTATTTTGGAAAAGGATAATTCAGAAATTTGATAGCCGAACTGATCCGACCAGTACCATCGTTTCGGTTTGATCTTTACAGAGAATTTTTCCCAAAACTGTACCGGTTCGTTTTTTATCCTATCAATTCCATTCGTTCCTTACAACAGCATTATTCACTACCGGATCGGTTCATTTTTCACTATATCGGTTCGGTTTGGTCTTTACAGAAACTTGGCCAGCATCCGAATCGGTTACTTTTAGCCTTCATGGGTTGGTTCGGCTTGATCAGAACTTCCTCCTTCCTTGTGATTTTTCTCTCAACTTTGAAGCTTTGTAACTTGTGCTTCAGGACTCGGATTTGGATGCCATTTGTTCCTATGCACTCGATGACTCGAGGTCCTTAACTCTTCTTTGGCTTTTCGTCTAAATTCCAACTACAAATTACTCTTTTACCCTTTGAATTTTCTTCCTTTTTCTTCTTTCTTTCCACTGATTTCTTTCTTTCTTCTCGTGCACTAAGGGCCTGCAAAATTTATGAGAAATACATGAAACTCGAAGTACTCGTTAGATAATGCGAATAGCAATAATTTGAGATAAATCAACTTGAATTACGTCGCATGCAATGTTAAAAAATTATAAATTACGGGGATAATTGTGAAGAATTTGTGACTAATCAAATCCCCCTAACTTAAAACCTTGTGCGTCCCGAGCAATGTAAAAGAATCGAAACATGGTCAAACGCTTTATTGGGATAGAATACCTCTTTCTCCGGAAAGCGATTGCATTTAGTGTATGCATTAAGTCTTTAAACCCCTAGGTTACCCTAGTAGGACGGGTTGTGTCTCGTGAGGGTCTGCCGTGAATATACCCACAAAATTCGTTTTTGACTCAAGGACACATCAAAATACCTAAAAATCATACAATTTAAAGTTTCTAAAAATAGTCACCACAAATTCATATTCACAAGTCCCAATTCATAGTGTGTGTGTGTGTGTGCGCGCGCGCGTGCGCAAAGCCAGAAATTTAACCGCGAATTTTCACTGATTGATCATTATGTTAATTTCCAAAAATTCGTTTTGATTTCAAAATCTCACGGGATGCTCTCACAAATGAATCACTCGAATTATGGCTATTCCTCTCGGTGTGCGTGATTTATAAGAGTAAATGTAATGGAATGCAAATTCACCACACAAACTTGAAAGATGGAATTTATTTGAGTGAAAAGACCTCTTCATCGGGTTATGGTCATTGCAAAACGGGAAACATCGTCTCTTATTCGCACCAGGTTATCTCTCTTATTATCTTTTTATGTCTTAGCTCTCCACGCGGTAATCAATTTCGAAATTCGAACTCGGTTAGGACTTTTTTAGGGTATAAGGTGTATTGGGTAACATTGGGAAAGGTTGGAAAATTTGGAATTGGAAAATGTTCTTATGATACCCGTTAGTGCTTTTTGGGCTTTTGTTCATTTTTCTCTTCTTTTTCTCTTTTTTCTATTTTTCACATTTTTCCTTTCTATTTTTGTTGAGCATTATTCATTTTTTTCTTTCCCCTTTTTATTTTACTATTTGGACTCAATTTCTGAATTTCTCATTTTCACAATTCCGGTCTATATGGTTTATTTAGGTGATCAAACGAAAGGGAAAATTTCATTAGGCTCAAAATGGGTTGCAAAGGGAAAAAATTTCACAACTTTTTTTTTGCTAATATTTTTAGGTAAACAAATGATGGCCTAACTTCATTATCCGAATTACTTATTAATTTACCATATGCGTCTCGAGATTAATTTAATTTAGAGATATGTTAGCGCATTTTTCAAGACAACATTTCACACATTTCCCGTAACCGATCAAAACAAAGGAATAGAGATCATCAACGACTTATTTAGAACATCGAAAAGAACTTAGAGTTAACAATTAACTCGGATTGATTTAAAAACTCAGAAAAATTGATAAGCTCAAAATTTCACCGGGTTGATTAATCTCCACACTTATTCGTAAATTCGTCAACTTTCTTTCAATTTCCATCTTTGGTCATTGTGCATTTGAAAATTTGCAATTAGAGACTAAAAAAAATTGTGAGATTTTTGAAAATTCTAAATTCCAATTTTTATTTATTTTGAAGAAAATATTTTTGGCTTTTTCAACTTTTTTCATTTTTTTTAGATTTTTTTTTGTTTGTTTTTGGGCATTTTGAACTTTGTAAAATTTTTGAAGCGCATGCGTACCCCCCCCCCCCCCCCCAAACTTAAACTTTTGCAAAGTTCCGATGCAAAAGGACTAAAAGCTAAAATAAAGAGAGAATGCATAAAAAATAAGCAAAGGACAAAATGCAATAATAAAAATAAACAGGTATAAGAAATGAAAGGATAGGCCTATCAAAGTTCTCCATTCTAAAATAGAATTACAAGGAGTTATGGATAGAAAAATGGAAGAACTAGACATAACAAACAAACAACTCAAAAACAGGCTACTAAGGGGGTGGCTGGGATGTTTCGGGAGCATTTGGGTCATATGGGTCATAAAAGTAG
The DNA here is from genome assembly GCA_949130495.1 of Sambucus nigra. Lineage (NCBI taxonomy): Eukaryota > Viridiplantae > Streptophyta > Magnoliopsida > Dipsacales > Adoxaceae > Sambucus > Sambucus nigra. The sequence goes on from OX422213.1 coordinate 148,075,588, forward strand.
TTCGGTAGTGGTGCACCCATCTGTAGGCGATATAGCTCAGCTTGTAGGCAATGCATCATACTCGTATCACGTTGGTATGCCCGACGGTCGGTATGGTATTCATTTATGAAACCGTCAAAGCGTGATTCCAAGTCGGCGATGCGGCGATCAAGCTCTGCTCCCGCAGGCTCAAAATCATAATCAGCCTCCTCATCGTACCCTTCCTCCTTGCCTTCCTCCATCTCCATGTCCTCGGCCTCTTCCTCTTCTGCTTAGGAATCCTCCTCTACCTGAGCTGCTCTTACAATCGTCCATTATCTTGCGCTCCTATTGTGTGATGCTTGTCTATTGGGATTTGGGAGGCGGGAAAAACCCCGGGGTATACCGGCATTGGCAAGGATAGAGGTAATTAGGCGAGCCTATGGGAGAGGGATCGAACCCTTATGTTCATAGGCTTCAAAGAGGATGTCGGTGTAGAAAGTGCGGCCTAGGTGAATGGGAAAATTGGGATCATAGAGGTGGTAGACGAGTGTGGCTTGGCGAGGGCGTATCGCCAAATCGTTGGAGTTTTGTAGGAGGTTGGCGCAAACAATATGGAATATGATTCGGGCCTTGTCATTTAGGCGCCCGACCAGAAAAGTTTCCCGGACCCACGGTTCATCGAGTGAAAGTCGGGCGATGCATTGACTTTTGGGCACGGGGCGGCGTTATTTAGGTAGTTAAATTTCTTATGAATCGGGACCCCCTTTTGTGAAAGTTTGTTGGACAGAATGTCCAAGGATAAAGGAATTGGGCGTCCATCAACAAAAGCTTCGAACTCAAACTCGCCCGTTCGAATGAGTGATCCATAGAAAGACCTTACCTCTTCCTCCCATACAACCTCGTGGGGCTCGCTGAGGTATTGGCACAACTTCCTAGGATGAAAAAGATTAGTGACGGATGGAGGTAGTTCGTTCCAATTCACTACGCGCTCTATGTGGAGCTTTATGGAGGGGCTAAGGAACCTCTCACACCATAGGCGTTCGATACGAGAGCGGTGGTCCCTGTTACCGTCAGAGCGGACAACGGTGGATGTGTATTTAAAAGGAAGTGGTTGGTTGGACATGGGAGAGGTGGGTACTGCTAGAAGATGAGAGAGAGAGAGAGAGAGAGAGAGAGAGAGAGAGAGAGAGAGAGAGAGAGGGAGAGAGAGAGAGAGAGAGAGAGAGAGAGAGAGAGGGATGGGAGAGAAGTGATGTGGGTGTGAAGAAAATGGGGAGGAGAAGGGGGGGATTTATGGGGGGGGGAAGTGGGGGGAAGGATTTAGAGGGAATGGAGGGAAAACTGGAATGGGAGGGAAATGAAGGGATTGGGGAAGGGGGGAAGCACCTAGGGAAGGGAAGAGTTCTACAGGAACCTAACTGATCCAGTGCCCAGGGATGAACTGATTCGCTTCAATAATTTTTTATTTTCAAATTTCCCTTAATCGAACCGATTCGGTCCCCGGGTATCGATTTAGTTCGTTTCGTTTTATCTTATTCACAAAGTTCCTATCCTCTGCTTACCAGGACTCATTTCACTCTCATTATTTCAAACACTCCCGCAATTTTTTAATAAACGAACTCCCTCGAGACTTTCCAAGCCCTCACAAAACACGTGTTTGACCTCCTATCCTCCCATGACTTACACCTACGGTCTCCTAACGACCTTAACCTAATTCTAACTATTGTACACAAGATTCACCCCATACACGTCGGGGGAGCTACGACCTCTCCATTACAGCTCACTCAACCCCATAAACGGGGTCCGACATTCAGATTGTATCGTCTTCTTCCACATACGCCTCTCAGTATGGCTTTAGGCGTTGTCCGTTAACTTTGAATGTATCTCCCCCTTTTGGATCTTCCAATTCTACCACACCATGGGGGACTACATTTCTCACGACGAATGGGTCCATCCATCTAGACCGCATTTTTTCGAGAAACAAGTGTATCCTGGAGTTGTAGAGAAGCACCTTTTTCTCCCGAATGAAACTCCTTGCGTCGGATCATTTTATCATGTGCAAGTTCCATCCGTTACTTGGAAATATTAGCATTCTCGTCACATCATTGCGCATCTCTTCCAACTCATTTGATTGAAGCTTATGAGCTTCACCATATTTATCCAAATTGTAGTTCAGCCTCTTGATTGCCCAATACACCTTATGCTCTAGCTCCACGGGGAGGTGGCACGACTTGCCATAGACAAAGCGAAATGGGTACATCCTGAGGGGATTCTTGTATGCAGTCCTATAAGCCCATAGCTCATCGTTCAATCTAAGGGACCAAGCTTTCCTATTAGGGTCGACGGTATTTTCAAGGATGTTTTTTATTTCACGATTCGCTAGCTCGGCTTGCCCACTCATTTAAGGGTGAAAAGTTATTCCAACCTTATGAACAACTCCACACTTTCTCATAAGATTTGCAAACGGCATATTGCAAAATTTCTTTTTGTTATCACTAATTATTACCTTCGGAGCATCGAAGCGAGAGAGTATGTGTTCTTGCAAGAACTTAATCACCACTTTATTGTCATTCGTTTTGGTAGCTATGTCCTCTACCCATTTAGACACATAGTCTACCACAACGAGGATGTATAGGAAGCCAAAGGACGGAGGGAAAGGGTCCATGAAGTCAATACCCCAACAGTCAAATATCTCGATGATGAGTATAGGGGTTAATGGATCATGTCCCGTCGGGTAATATCTCCCATCCGTTGACATCTATCACAAGATTTATAATAAGCATTCACATTCTGAAAGATTGTGGGCCAATAGAGACCGCTTTGAAGAATCTTAGCGGATGTCTTATTCGTGGAAGAGCGGCCTCTACATGCTTTCGTATGACAGAAATGGATGACGCTGTGAGTCTCGTCATCCGGTACACAATGTCGGATGATTTGGTTGGCACAATATTTGAATAGAAGTGGATCGTCATAGAAAAATATGCGCGACCAAGTAATGAACCTCTTCTTTTCTTGCGGTGTCCGATCGGGAGGGACGGCTCCCGTGACAAGATAGTTAACTATGTCCGCAAACCAAGGAATGGAAGAGGTGGAAAAAAGTTGCTCATTCGGTAAGTACTCGTCTATGGGTATGGGATCACTAGGCACATCGGAGGAGAGCCGGGATAAATGATCGGCAACAATGTTTTCTACCCCTTTTGTCTTTAATGGAGAGATTAAACTCTAGTAGGAGTAGGAGTAGGATCCACCTTATGAGGCGCTGCTTAGCATTCTTCTTAGCAAGGAGATATTTCAGCGCCGCGTGGTCCTAAAAATAAAACCTAAAGTCCTAAAAATATAAAATCTAGCAAAACTAAAAATAAAGACTAATGAAAATAAAAAATAAAAAGAAATAGAAATAGAAAATAAATTATAGAAAATTCTAAATAAATCACAAATAAAATCCAAAAATAAAACGACTCTAAATAAGAATCTAAAAAAAATTAAAAAGTACAAACTAAACACACACGGGCTCGGGTGAAGGTTTGGGCTCGATTTAGCTTGGGTAACGTACGGGACTGGGGAATTAGCTCCATAAATCGTACATTTGCCTTAAAATAAGCGTCGAACTCCCAAACGGCGATCAAGCCTGTACATTAAATAATTACGCGCATAAGACCCATTTTGTCGAGAATTAGCAACTTAAATACGTTTATTCGGGGTATAAAATGTACACTTTTGGGTGCTTATCACTGACCCCCTGATAAAATGGTCCATCCTCATCTGCTCTATCCGAACATCCTCCTTTGCAAAATACGAGAGAACGGTGAATTCCTCCTTGTACTCTGCAACTAAACGTACCTCCTGCTTCAGATTCATAAACCTAGTCATCATCTCGGACTGCATAGCTAGGGGAAAGTGTTTCCCCCCAAACCTCTCCCAGAACTGATCTATCGTGAAGTTGTCCCTCTCCTCGACTGTCGTCACTGCCTCTCACCACTGAAGGGCAGCTCCCACCAATCTAAAGGATGCTAACATTTGTTTCTGAACGGGCGTACACTCCACCATCCTTAAGTGACTCTCAATGTCTTTCTTCCAACGACTAGCAATCAGAATATCAGACCCTCCTGCAAACTCTGGAGGTTAGCCTTTAACAAAGGCCTCCCTCGCTCGATCCCATGCGTTACCCAAAGCCTATGCTGGAATAGCCACCTGCTGTGGTGGCCGCTGTGGTGCCTGAGGCGGTGGAAAATATTGTATCGTGGTTGCCATCACCGTGGATAGTGCCTGGGACACTATAATGACTATCTTCGTCGGAGTAATCAAGTGTAGGGCCTGCGGGGCTCGTGGTGGCTGCGGTGGTTGAGGTGGCACCGGGAGAGCCCCCTCATCCCTATCTGGTGGGACTAATCTCCTCGGTCTTCCCCTACGTTCGTTTTCCATCTGTAAGCAAACAACGTTCGAATCAGTATAAATTGCAAGAGCACAATGAGTCCTAAGTATAGGCTCTACATATCAAAGAACGCGACGCAGAACGTAACGAGCATAAACACATATCCTAGGGACACTAGAACCGTGATTTGATACCAACTGTAACAATCCCTATTTTCTCACGTAAAGGCTGGTTAGGCACGGTACGCCGAAGATATGGCTTGTTTGTCAATTAATACCATTCTTAGCACAAAGTAAATATAAACAAGTTATTTTCCAAAACTTCTGCATTTGTAAAACAAAGAACACATACACAATAATCTAATATTCCAAACCATCATCATCATCATCATCATCATCATCATCATCATCATCATCATCATCATCATCATCATCATCATCATAATAATAATAATAATAATAATAATAATAATAATAATAATAATAATAATAATAATAATAATAATAATAATAATAATAATAATATTCAACTAGAGTAATAAAATCCCAACCGACACAAAATAAAAGAGTATCGGGCTTATGCCCTTACAAAGGTTCTAAATAAGAAATGACTAAAACTGAAAAGCACCTATGCTAAAAGCAATTGAATCTGAATCTGGAGAGCAAGCGAGATTGTGGGACTGCTACAGCACAATCTAACTATCCCTGTCTAGGAGCATCTGGGGGGGAAAAATATTTATATCTGGGTCAGAGCCCGAGGTGTGCAAGAATTAACTTGAATAAAATATGAATGTAATTATACAGTCTATGCACAATAATTATTCCCCATTTTCGTCACTCACATGTGTATGACACCTCGCCCCTCATCTAAACGAAATATCATTCGCATCCCAACCGTTCTCAAATAATGAATGGTGGCAATGCCTCAACTTATAACGGGGATAACAATAATAAATCATTTGAATGTAATTTCTACATTTAAATCTTCCTAACGGTCACTTATTCTAGTCATCATAGTTCTTTCAAAAAGAGCATAAACATCTATTATGCATTATAGGATTTCATATATAAATATTGTCTATTTTTTTTCTTAGACAATTTAAATTAGTCTATTCAAATTCGATTAATTAATAATATATGTCTTTTCATATATTTGACACACAAGGGCATCTACCATTGGTGTCTATTCGTGCTCTATCGGCAAGTCCGGAGGAATTCTCTTATTCCTAAGCAGACAACACAAAATACACATACGTTGGGGGCGGTCCTTACACAGGACACCTGTATACGGCCCATACCCAGCGGTGATACAGGAACGGTCAGCGCCAACCCTACCTCTAGTGGGTGGGGCCTCCACATAGCACCTATATGGCCAACACATCATCAAGCCCACCTGTACCGACGTGCGGTACGCGGCCTGAACGCGCGAACCCCCGAGCCGATAGGACGGTCCACGAATATGGTATGTCCACATAAATACATAATAGTACATATTATTTATCTCTATAATATGTGTAGGAAATATCTCTACAATTACCAATAATGTTTCTCATTAAATAGTTCACCATAATTCTCATTATTCAATAATTTATAATCTAATAAATTATTAAATCCAATCCATAAATAATTACTTAACATTCTAGTCAAAAGTATTTATTATTATTTGAAATGTGGGTGTAAATTTATTCCATAAATTTATTTACCCCTAAATTTATATATTTCCTTTCCTTAAATTTATTTCTAACTAACCCAAATTATTGAGAACCAGTGCTGAAATCGAGGCTACAGCAGCAAAGGGAGGAGAGAGAGAAACCCACATCGATCGAACGACTGGGGGTGTCATTTGCGCGACATGACACATCATTCGAACGACCTGCCACATTGTTTGAACGACGTCTCGTCATCTTCCTCCACCTCTATCCCTTTCTGGGTATCCTAGATGTCCCAAAACCTTAAAATTTCTAACAGATTCGCAACCCAAAATTTTCCATGTTATCACCATCATTCAGTCCCAAACAATTTACTAATAATTCCAAATTTCCAACTCTGTCCATTTCATACCAAGAACATTTAATAAGGGCATTACATCTAGATTTCAGTCCATTAAAGGTTAATAAAAATCTCTTACAATGAATAACCAATTATCCCCAAATAATTATCAAAACTTAACAGAAATCTAATCATCAATAAGGCTTTCGATTTCCTAATTGCTGGAATAGACTCTACACGTATATCCTTCCTCTACATGTGGGTTTTCCATCATCAAATCAAACATAATAAATCCTAATATTCAGAAAAATCTAAAATTGAAATAAAATTATGCATTGAGAAATACATTAGAAACATAATTTATGCAAGAAAATTCTTGCGTGAAATTTTGTAGTGGAGAAACCCTTGAAAACTTTAGATTCCCCTCTTGTTCTAGCGCTTTTTCCTTCTCTTGGTGTTTCTCTTCTCTCTCCCGTGGCTGCTATCTTAGGTTTTGATTTGTGATAATGGAGGAGTGGTTTACCCCCACTAAACCACTCATTAAGTGTTAATCCCGAGTTGGCTCAAAAGTCCAACTTTTGGACCCCCAAACGGACCCGAATCCATAACCCAATAAACCCAAAAGTTACCCAGCCTATATATTATTGACCCGAGGCAATTTTTAAAGTCTTAAACCACTTAAACGAGTTCATATGAGTCCCAAAATGTTCTCTGAATTATTTATGCCAAATTTATTACTTTTAATTTGTGTCGCGCATAAATTATATTATTTTCTTTTAATTTATGCAAATGACATAACCATGCACAAAAATCAATCATACACACAAGCATACTAAATAACAAGTTTCCACTTAACATTTTCGAATGAAATATTTATTTAGATTAAATTTTCAAAATTAATTATTTATTCCAAAATAATATTTCACTAATTATTTAAGAAAAAATGCGAGGTATTACAACACATTAGCAACACAAGGTGATATTTGCAAAAAATAATAATACATAACAACAAAATTATAATTTAGGGGATTGTATACTACTAGAGGGCTATTTGCAAATAGAACAATAGTTTACGGAATTCTATTGAGTTTACTCTCTACATTAATACAAAATATTCCAATTTATAAACAAATTTATATAGGATAGTTGTTTAAGGGGCGCTTGACTCACTTATGTTGAGTTGTAAATGCCACCGTGGGAAGGTTGTTTCCCCACCCCCTAGAAAATGAATAAAATTATGGGAGATTTCCATTTTAGTCTCTCTCGCCAAATTTTTTTTTAGTTAATTACACTTAGGACTCCCCGAACTTTGACCTCCCTACACTTCACCACCCTAACTTTCAATTCTACACTTAACCCTCCAAAGTTTGAAAACCACTACAAGTAATCCCCTTCCGTCCAACTCCATTATTTTTTTACGATAAAAATTAGGCATGTGAATGGCACATGACTTAAAAGTAAGAGCATTTTTGTTCTAACATAATTTTTTTTTAATAAAATCTGAAAATAACAGCAAAAATATTTAAAAACTAAGAAAATACTAAAAAATATTTTTAAAATATCAAAATCCTTAGAAAAAAATTACAAACTTTTTAAGACATTTGGAAAATACGAATATATATTTAAAAATTCTAAAAATTACCAAAAAAAATATTTAAAATCTGCAAAATTCTAAAAATTAATTCAAAAAAAATATTTAAAACAATTACAGAAAGAAAATTGAAATGACAAAAAGATATGTAAAAATATGGAAATTCGTTAACAATTAAAATCATGGAAATTACCAAAAGAAAATAAAAAACAGGAAAAATAGTTGAAGGAAAAATAAAAATTAGTTAAACTAGGAAAAATATTTTAAAGAAATACAAAAAATATAGAAAATACGTAGATACAAAAAATACATAAAACAGGAAAAATATTTAAAAGAAAACAGAAAATATTAAAAATACTAAAAACAAAAAAAAATATAGAAAATTTGAATAGAAATAGATTTCCAATAAAAAGAAAATTTTCTAATAACACCAAAGACATTTGGAAAATATGAATATATATTTAAAAATTCTAAAAATTACCAAAAAAATATTTAAAATCTGCCAAATCCTAAACAAATAATTTAGAAAATATATTTAAAATAGTTATTAAAAAATAAATTGAATTACAAAAAGACATTGAAAAATATGGAAATTCGTAAACAATTAAAATTCTGAAAATTACCAATGAAATATAAAAACACAGGAACAATATTTTAAAGAAAAATAGGAAAAATATTTAAAGAAAAACAAAAATTATATAAAATACGCATAAACAAAAAAATACAGACAGTGGGAAAAATATTTTAAAGAAAAAAAATATAGAAAATATTATAAAACATAATTATTTTTGTAGGAAATGTGAATAAAAACAAATTTGCAATAAAATAAATAAATTTCTAATTAAAAGATAAATTTCTAATTAAAAATTAAGAAAATGCTCAAAAATGTTTTAAATATATCAAAAATCCTAGAAAAAAATTTACAAAAATCATTTCCCCCATAAAACATATATTCAGAACCTAAACAAGTTTTAGAGATTATTTTTAAATATAAAACTGAAATTATATATATATATATATATTAAATAATAATAAATAAATTGTAACAACCCTCATTTTCTCTCATAAAGGCTAATCAGGCACGATATACCGAAGATGGGGTTTTTCTATCAATTAATACCATTCTTAGCACAACGTAATATAATTATTATTATTTTAAAGGACGATACTTTAACTTTATGAATATTTCCATGACAATAATTAAACTCAAACCGACATCAACTAAATAATAAATTCAATAGTAAGTAAAAATCACAACTCCAGCATAATGTAAAGAAATCTCGTGCTTATGCCCTTACAAATGTTTCCAAATAAAATAATTATGACTCGAAAAGCACCTAGGCTATAGTCAATAATCTGAAAGGTTGATAAGCACGAGAGATCGCAAGGCTGATACAGCAACAGTCCCGCTATCCCTGTCTAGAAACAACTTGGGAGGAAAAGCATTTAAATTTGGGTCAAAGCGCGAAGTGTGGAAGAATTAACTTATTTAATTTAAGATGCAATAATAGAGTTGATGCAAAATAAATATCCCCTTCGTCGCTCGCATGCGTTTACACCTCACTCCTCAACTAAATATGATATTATTTGCATCCCAATAAGTCCCAAATAATAACTTTGACAACGTGTCAACCCAATAATAATGGATTTGTCGATAATTAAATGATTTAGTGTACCGACTACATTTAATTACCAATACTCGTAAAATCTCAGTCTGTTAATTTTCACATAAATGGCATAAACATCTATTATGCATTAAAGAATCAAAGTTGTAATTTATGTCCGCATTCTTAGACATTTCAATTTATCTCATATAAAGTCCGGGTAATTATATATATGTCCTTCATATATTTGACACACAAGGCATTTACCATTGGTGTTTAGTTCATACTCTATCGACAAGTCCGGAGGAATCTCTTATCCTAAGATGACATCACAAAATACACACAAGTTAGGGGTGGTTCCTACACAGGATACATGTTCCCGGCGCATACCCAGCAGTGACATACGTTGGGTCAACGTCAACACCTACCTCCTCGTAGATAGCGCTAGGGGTGTTCGCGGTTCGGTCCGGTTCGGTTTTGGAGTTTTTTTTGGACCGGACCGACTATGTTGGTCCTCTAAAAAAACGGATCAAGACCGGACCGATAATATTGGTTAACCGACCCTATTCAGTTCGATTTTTTACAGGGTCGGTTCGGTTTAGTTTATCGGTCCTAACATTGAAATTAAATATGCTATTTAAAAGAAATCTGCAATCTGATAAAGAAAGGGATCCCAAGCTTGGTAATCTGAAACTAAAACTGAAATTTAATAATCTAAAATGCTCTTTATTGTCTGCTTGAATTATGTTGGCCAAGACATGAATTTTGGAAGAATTTAACCCAAAAAAATTTGGGTACTACAGTTACAACAATGTGGGTACAACAGTTACGAATTGGGTATAAGCCATGAACAAAAAGAAAAAAAATGATTAAATGCCAATCTAAGTATAAGTCATGGAGCGAAAGAACTCACCAATTGATTAAATGATGAAGACCTGAAATAACAACAAACAATCCATTTCAAGTCTCCTGCTATAACAGTAAACAGTCCAAAGCACACACTTGCACCAACTGTTCAGCTCTTCGGTAAAGGAGATGGGCAGGACAAGTGGCACGACAAGGAGAAAGGTGGGCGGCAGCACCAGGAACGAGAAGGGAATAGCGGCGCCAAAGAGAGAAAGGGTGGGTGGGCAATCGTGAGTTTAGTGAGAGAGACAATTTTGTGTGAGAAATAACGGCTGAGAGAGTGAGAAGTAATGAAAGTTTAGAGTTTAGTTTAGGACTACTTTAGCCTCATATATATATATATATATATATATATATATATATATATATATATATATATATATATATATATATATATAATTATTGTCGGTCCGGGTCGGTCCAGATCGACCGTATCAACTAAAAACCCGAGGACCGGACCGACTTAGTCGGTTTAAAAAAAAACGGGAACGAACCGATTACATAAAAAAACCGACAAAAATAAGGCGGTTCCGCTCGGTTCGGTTCGGTCCGTCGGTTTGGTCGATTTTTGAACACCCCTAGACAGCGTATCCACGTAGTACTTATAACCCTACACAACGTCAAACCCACCTGTGCCGATGTGTGGTACCCGGTCCAAACGCACGAACCCCCGAGCCGATAGGACAGTCCGCGAACATTGGTATCCACACAAATACATATAAGTACATATTATTATCCCCTATAATATGTATAGGTAATTACTCCATAATTACCATAGAAATCCCATATTAAGTCCACTATATTTTTAGTTATTAATAATTTACCATTTAGTGAATTATTCATTCCACTCCATAAAATAATTACTTAACCAACTAGTTAATTGTAATTTTCCCTATTTAATGTGAGTACATTTATATTTTTAATAAATTCTTTATTGTTCCGAACCCGATTCCACTCACTCACTTGGACTTATAAAAATACTCACAATCAAACCCCATGCCCAATACCCTCATTAATGTTAATATTCCTTAATGCTCAATCCCCCAATACCCTGGTATTAAACTTTCACCTACTTTTCCTCTAATTAAATTCCAAAAAAAAAATCCCAAAAGAAAATCAGAAAAAGGAATGAACTGGTCAAAATCCCTTCACGTCGCTCGAACGAGACATGGGGTCGTTCGCGCGACATCACACGTCGCTCGAATGAGGGCCCACCTCGTTCGAAAGATCATGTCGCCTTCCTCACTCTGCTTTCTCACATTTTGTTCTTCCCAGATCCAATCCTTAAAACCCATAACAGTTATACAAACCCAAGAATCAAAATTCAGAACAACATAATCAACTCCAAAATTTAATACCTATTACAGATTTTAACGATTTAACATTCTCCAAATCTCAACCAGATTTAATACACAATAAGAGACATCTATTAGAGAATCTATACCAAAATTTCAATCCATGAATTTACAATGACATCCTCTACATCAATTAGTCAAAATATCCTCAATTTAACTATCAAAACCCTAAGGAATCTACCCTAAATTTCAAGGGTTTTGGGACAATTTCTACATTAAAGTCGGTCCTCTACATGCACATAATATTTATTCATCGTCATTTTTTCCCGTATCAAACCTAAATTCCATAAATCTAAGGGCAATTATGATGCATGAAGAAATATATTGAAAATTTAAATTAAGCAAGAGAATTCTTGCCTTCAAAATTTATGGTGGAAAGCCCCTTGATTCTCTTTGGTTCCTTGCCCCTTTTGCCTTCTTTTGGTCCTTCTCCTTTCCTCTCCCGTTAACAGTTGTTTTTAGGTTTTCTGCGATGATAGTAGGGGAGAGGTTTACCCCTACTTAAACACTAATTAATGCCTAATCTCGAGTTGGGCTTAAAACCCACTTTTTGACCCCCAAATGGACCCGAATTCATAACCCAACTAGCCCAAAAGTTCCCCAACCTATATATTATTGACCCGGGACTATTTTTAAAGGTTAAAACACCTAGACGAGCCTTTAATGCTTCCCAAAATGCGTTATAGACATTTTATTATGTTCCAACGACGCGCGCCCGTAAATTTATTTATATGTGATTTATTTTTCACTAGCAAGCCCATTATATCCAATTGAGTTTTATATTTATAGAATCATGAATAAATATTTATTTTAAATTTAAATTTTTACTCCTTTAATTTAAATCCTCCCAATTTAATTTATTCTCAAAATAACTCGGAAGTTATTAAATTTATTTATGTCGAAATATATTATTCTGAAAATACGGAGTATTACATAAATAAATAAAAAAACATCAAGTTTAGATCCAAACAAAATTAACAAATCTAGATCCAACTATTACAAATCTAACTTAGATCTAACCCTTACAAATGTATGTGTGAGAGGCTGCCATGGTTAAGAGGGAGAGAGAGAGAGGGAGAGAGAGAGAGCGAGAGAGGTTTTAAAAAAAAAAGGCGTCAAAATGATTAAAATAACCCTTAAGAAGTCACATGCCACATAGATATATCTACCTTTTTTTCCGACAAAAACTAATGGAGTTGGACGACAAGGAGTTATTTGTAATCATGTTGGAAGTTCAAGTGGTGATCTAAAGTAACTAAAAGTTGAGGTGGTGAATTGTAGGAGGAATCAACGTTCACATATCCTAAATATAATTAAGGGTGGCAATTTTTGACACAACACGATAACCCGACACGAACTCGACACGAAGTTAGCGGGTTAGGGTTGATGATTTCTTAACACGAACCCGAATATGACACGACCCGCCAACACGAATAATAAACGGGTTGGATTAGTGTCAAACACGTATAACTCGAAAATGACACTAATAGACCCGTTCAACTCGTATTTTATGGAGAATATATTAGATAATTTATATATCTTGATAGGTATTCTATAAAATTCATGGAGAACCGGATAATAAATTATTTATGTGTTGCAAGAAGTTGAAATTAATTAAATTTAAGTTATTGTAGGCCTATGAGTGGTATGACTGGTTAAGAGAGAAGGACAAAATTATTTTATATTTTACTTAATGGGTTATGCGGGTCAACCCGAACACGACACGATAATAAATAGGTCGGGTTAGTGTTTGCTCATCTGACACGATTAGTTAAATGGGTCGGGTTAGGGTTGACTAATACTTAACACGACCCCGACATGACACGACCCGAACACGACACGACGCACACGAATTGCCACCCCTAAATATAATTAACCCTTTTTTTTGTATTAATCCACTTGCATATTTTCTGGGGGGCAGTAACCATCACCTTTTGATGTATACCTTATAAATTATGGTATATACAAACTTAACACGTGTATATTACAAAAATTTCACGCATAAATTAAGTTTTTTTTCAAAATTACAAAAAATTCATGTGTACCAACCAGGGAGTTCAGTAAAAAAAAACGTAAAATAATATCATATTTCGTTAAAAAAAAAAAAATCTTGCCTTCTGCCAGCAGGGATTTCTGGTTCTACTAGTGATCGACTAAAGACTCACTATCTATACGTATCCAAACAACAGATGTTAACAAGCAAGAGCCATTACATTTATTTCCTCACTCATACAGACATTGATCCCAAAAAAAAAAATAACTTGAGCCTGTTTAAATAAAATATTATTCTCTTCAACCTAACAACTTGCCAAACTACAACAGCAAAGTTACATATAAAAATGAATGAATAATAAACATCATCTACACTTTTTTTTCCTGCGTACAATTTGGTATAAGAACCGATGGAGGGGATAAAACAGTCCCAGCAGTGCATTCCTTAGTCATCGCCATCATCTCGAGCATCAGATTTCTCTCGTTCTGCCACGAGCGTAAGCATCTCAAGACGCTTATCAAAAAGTAAAGCACTCTCATCTCTTTCATCGAGTTCAGCAGCTTCAGCCTCAAGCCACTTCTCACGCAAATCATCAAGAATATTCCCTTCGTTCATGTTGACCTCGGCTCCTGGAGCACTTGGGGCGGTGGTACGAAGTGAAGAATCTCCAGATGGGGGAGGAAGTGTCAAAAGCATAGCCCGAAACTCGAGAGTATCCGCAAATGTCTCAAAGTTGCAAGCTATTGCGTCTAGACAATATTCCCTGATCTTAAGAACACCGTACCTGCATATACGTAAACCAAATCATTTCAACAGCATTATCTATATGTCACACCCCAAATTATAGAAAATGGTAATAATTTAAAATCAATACTATATTTTGGATATGTGATGGTACATTCAGAAAGTTGTCGGATATTAATAATAAACTTAAAATTTTCAGAAAATTCAGGTATAACATATTGTCAGAATTATTTTAACACAGAATTTTCAGATTTATATAATAAACTTCAAAATTTCATATCTCACTCATTTCTTATCCAAAATTACGATTTTGGTATCCAAAGAAAACTAATTTTATGCTCTATCCAGGAAAAATATAAAAAAATTAAAAAAAAATAGTTTATATGAGGTCAAAATCAAAATACAATTCGTCATACTCCTAATTTTCAAAAAAATACACAATTCAGATGGGGCTAAAATTGTAGTATGTTGTTTCTCATTATCTTAGGGTACTAAATTAATTATTTAGGAATTTTTAGAGTTAGAATGAGTGGGTTCTAGATTTTCTCTCTCTTAGTAGCCATTAAAGCTTCAATGGAGCTTCTATGGCTACCCATTACTAGATATATACTTAAAGAAGATGAGTTTATAGGAGAAGATAATTCTCACCCAAGTAGAAGAAATATCTTGTTGAAAGTTGCAAGAAAGTCTCTCTTTTTTTTTTTGCCTTCCTTTCTTCTCCTTCTCCTTCTCTTCATCTTTCTCTCCCCTTTTCTTTTGTTTATTAGAGTATATTACGAATTATTTTATTTTGGCTGATGAAAGAGGCTTAATATTTAACCTACACCATGATCTTAATGGTTGTTTTGCATAGGTGGGTTTAACATGGGACACATGTCCTAGAAGCTAGACACTTGTAGCTCATCTCTTCTACTTTCTTTTTCTATTTTTTTTTTTTACAAATTTTCATTTATGACACTCAACTTTGAACTAATTCAAAATGTGCCACCAATAATTATATATATTTATTTATTTTTTTTTAAAACTTTAGCACAATTTTATTTATTTATTTATTAATAATGTGTGATTAAATTCAAGGTTTTATTAAATGTGTCACATCACTAATATTATAAATGAAAATAATTTAATAATATTTTACTATTTCGAAGTCAAGTCACTACATTCTATCCCCCTTAAAGGATTTCGTCCACGAAACTTACTTACCTAGTTATTGAAGAGATGTGGATACCTCTCTTGCATTTCTAATTCAAGTTCTTACAAAGCGTCACTTTCGTCGTGATGACTCCACTGTAACCAACGCAATCTCCTTCATCCGTAGCTTCTTCGTCCTTCAGTCAAGGATGCAAACAATTTTCTCAATGTATGTGACATCTTCATTTAGCTCGATATCATTGAAATTAATAGGGTGGGACACACCGTGCAAGTACTTCTTCAACATGGAAACGTGAAAAACATTATGTATCCTTAACAAATTATAAGGTAGTGCGAGTCAATACGCCACCTTCCCGACTCTCTCTCTAAGATCTCAAATGGTCCGATGAACCTCGGTGATAACTTTCCACTCTTCTTCCCAAAGCACACTACCCCACGAGTTGGTGAAACCTTTAGCAACACTTTATCATCAACCTCAAATTATTTATCCCTTCTCCCACAATCTGCGTAGCTTCTTTGTCTGCTCTGTGTTGCAAGCAAATGATCCCTTATAATTGTGACTTTGTGAGTAGTTTCACGAACTAAGTCGAGCCCAAGTAGTTCCCCATCTCTGACTTCTGCCAAGCAAATTGGTGATCGACATGGTCTTCCATATAAAGCTTCAAACGGAGCCATGTCGATACTAGAATGGTAGCTATTATTATAAGTGAACACCATTAATGGCAAATGAGTCTCCCACGTGTTCTCAAAATCCAAAACACATGCCCACAACATATCTTCCAAAATTTGATTTACCCGCTCAGTCTATCCATCTGATTGTAGGTGAAAAGCAGAACTCAACGATGTACCGAATGCCTCTTGAAAACTCGCCCAAAAGTGAGAAGTGAAACATCAGTCACAATCTGAAACGATAACAATCTGAAACGATAGAAACCAGTATCCCAAATTCGGTTTATTATTTATGTCTGAATTTTGTGTGATATATTAACTCATGAGAATCTTATATAATTTATTTGGAGCAATTTAAGTAGATATAATAATTTTAATAAAATGGTAAATTTAACATTTAGTCGTCCCAAATTTATTATGGTAATAATTGTTTAAATATTTATGTTGCATGTAAAGACCATCCCGAAATAATTCCATGAGATGTTATTGTTAAAATTTCATTTTAGACATCACAAATTTTTTGGTGGAGTATTTAAGTAGACTAATAAAGAAAACTTATCTCGTAAAAAATTTTGGTTTACACCATTGCATAAATTTCGGTATTATGAAAATTGCACAAGTAAACAGTTATGATGTAATATTTGATTATGAAAACGGATGTTGTTATAAGTAAGTTTATGTATAGGTTACCCCTAATGTATTGTCAATAGTTTTAAACTAAAAACAAATTAGTGAATTCTTGAATAAAATTTTAATGTAAAATTAAGTTGTCATGTTAAACACTAAAATTTTATAGAAAAGTAATAATGGAGTAAGCCCGTTAATTATAGCATGTCAAAATATTGTGGAGAATATTAGTTGATTTCTTGTGACGAGTAAATTAATGTTATATTGTGATTTTTGTTCAAAAAATATGTTTATTCTCATGACAAGTGCATATGTGCGTCATTAATTAAGTTGTGACGTATTAACACCTATTGTTGTTGTTGTTGAACTTGAGGTTCCTCCAAAGTTGGTCGGGATTGAAATAATCCTACAGTTAGTTCACTAATATAGTCTATACCACGGAAGTTGTCCAGTGGGTATAGGTATACAGTATACAAGTTGGCGTATGTGTTGTGGCCTAAGGGCAACGCACACTAGAAGTTGCTAGTGTTCCTATCGTAATATTTTGTTATTAACTCTTGCATGAATTCTAGAGGCCTATATGTCTTTAATATATTGAAAATGATGAATTATATCGTTAATCATGTGGTTATAGTTATCCTTGCTTAAGTTTTGGCGCAATTTTTTAATAATTGATATATGATATAAATTATTGCTATTAGTATACTTGGGGGATGAATTTTGAGCAGAAGTGTATTCTCATTGGGTTGCGTTACTCATGATGCTACGCACTTGTCCTTTCAGGTTTTGTGCAGGATTGAGTCTCTTCAAAGTTCGTTTTGCTATAATTCGGCGTATTTTAGGATGAACGTCTTTACTTAATTATATTTCTTATTTCCTTATGTAAATTTAAAATACCTTCTCTAGACACATTATATTCCCTAATAGCTAGTTGAAAATATGTAACGCAACCCAATGTTGTTGTATTAATGATGTTAGTAATTCATATCAGACAACTATCTAAATGCACCGTCACATATCCATATTATAGTATTGATTTTAAATTATTACCATTTTCTATAATTTAGGATGTGGCAAACTTGGTAACAGAGCCTAGTTTCCTCATAGAGTTGTCAAATTTTCTTATTGGGTTAGTTTTAGATCGGGTAAGATTGTCTTAGCGATTGATATGTATTTAATCCTTCGTTCCTGAAATGTGCAGGGACTTATGGATCCAAGATTGTGGGATGATAATCTAGAATGGCAGAGTGGGAGGGTATTTCAGGATGCCCTTGATGTAGGCAAAACTTGGTTGCATTATACACCTAAGATGCAATGAGCATTAGTATATCACCGTCACATGTCGCTCATGAGGGTTGCTTCATCGATGCTTACCCTTATCAGTACCCCAGCCCAACAGTAGAGCGTACTGGAGAGAATCGTAGGTGAAGGTGGTCAGGTGTGGCCCCTAGTATGGGCACCCGCTTCAGCTGACCCAATTTCACCAGTTGGGCCTGATGTACCCATTGTGGCCATTGATCATATGGAACCTAATGTGACACCAGAGCCAGTTGTTCATGTTGAGCCACCCGAGCTGATGCAACCAGATGTACCAATCCACCCTAGTGATTCTCTAGAGCTAACCATTTCAGTCTACTACGGATCCTCAAGACATACAGAGGAGTCCGTAACTAGTCCTTTGGGTTGAAGTCAGGGGGAGTCTGGGTTAACATGATAGTGGTTCTCTTTCTGTATGTATTTTTGAGGGGTTGGTGTAGAATTTCCACATTTTGTCTAGGTTGCTCTAATTTTGTTTACGTTATATGGCGAGACTTATATATATATACAACCTAGGGTTCCCCGTGCATCTCTTTGGTTGCATATTGTATTGAGCTATCGATTGTAAACTAACTCTTGTAATTATGTGCTTCTTCTTATATGATACAAACGAGTATTAAATGATCCTACTTTTATTTTGTGTGTTTACTTTAGGGAAAAAAAATAACCAACAATATAACAATTATAATGGGTTGTTATAAAGGAAATATAAAGACGTCTGCCTTACCTCTTTCTTTCTTTCGGTTTAAGATAATGGCAGAGGGAACTAGTATGGGAGACCAAAACACTCTCTTAAGGGCGTTTGTTCAACAAATGGAACATATGAATTCCCAACGAGCTAGTCATGTGGTAGACAATAATAGGCTAACAAGACTTCTAGCTCAATTTAAGAAACTTGAAATTGGCCAGTTTGAAGGCACAACAAACCCGATCGCTACGGAAGGGTGGATCCAACAGCTAGAAGATATCTTTGGGGTTATGGAGTGTTCCGAAATTGAAAAACGAGAGGTAGTGGTATTTATTTTATCTGCGGAGGCAAAGAATTGGTGGAAGTTGGTGAAGACTACGGTGGGAACTGAGACCGCAACTACCATGGCCTGGACTAAGTTTCAAGAGAAATTTTTGGATAAGCATTTCCCAGACATTGAGAAAGAGAAGAGAGAAATGGAATTTGCCGAATTACAGCAAGGAACAATGATGTCTGCTGAGTACCAGAACAAGTTCGAAGCCCTTGAAAGGTTTGGCACCGGAATCAATTAGTACTCCAGAACGGCATGTCTGCAAGTTCGCACTGGGATTAACTCTAGTAATTCGACGAATGGTGATCGGAATTAGGTTAAAGACATACGAGGAAATAGTCAAATGAATCTCTAAACCTTGAGGTTGACAATTTAGAATACAAGAAATAATGGAGGCCAAGAATAAGGGAAAAGCAATGCAACGGGGAAACAGAGTTTTAAGAACAACCAACATGCATGGAAAAAGTATAAGGCAAGTAATGGGACTGTTAGGGCAACCTTGTCCGCACATTCAAGAATCCTAAATAAGCCGAAGGCGAAGTGCTATAATTGTGGAGGAACAAGACCGTACCAAGATGCATGTGCCAGGAGGGGTATGTTTTAATTGTGGAGAGAAAAGTCATCACATTAAAGACTGCAAGAAACCAAGGAAAAACCAAGCAGAACAAGGTGATCAAGCAAGGGCATATGCAGTGGTGGAAGAAAAAGCTGGGGTTGAAGGTAACCTATCTATATTTTATTGTTGTGCAAAGATTCTGTTAGACACCGGTGCTACACGTTCTTTTATTTCATCCACTTTTGTAAAGATGTAAGAATTAGTGCCTAATCATTTAAACATGCCTTTAGTGATCAGTTCCCCTTTAGGTAAATTTTCAACCCTTAACCTAATCTGTAAGGATTGTCTAGTGAGCATTAGGGGTAAAGAAATGCCAGCCGAATTGATAGTACTCATGATGGGACATTTTAATGTTATTCTTGGCATAGATTGGCTCACTACCTACCATGCCATATTAGAATGCTTTGAGAAAAAAATTCCATCCAGACGAACTACCATTTACTTTTTGTCGTGATCGCCCATATGATGATTTGATCGAGGGTTTCTAGCCCACATCGAGTATGGGAATGAAGAAGTAGCCATTAGTCGAATCCCGTTAGTATGCGAGTTTGTTGACGTGTTCCAGAAAATTCTTGGATTGCCACCAAAGAGGGGAGATTGACTTTTGCATAGATCTTATTCCCGGCACTTCCTCGGTGTCTCTAGCACCATACCGCATGGCACCAAAGGATATGTTAGAACTAAAGAAGCAAATTGAAGAATTATTGAGCCAAGGTTTTATCAGACCAAGCGCATCGCCATGGGGAGCTGCTGTTTTATTCGCGCCGAAGGATGGGTTCCTTAGATTGTGTCTCAACTACCGCCAACTAAATAAAGTCACCATAAAAAACAAGTACCCGTTGTCGAGAATTGATGACCTATTAACCAACTTCAAGGTGCGGAAGTATTTTCGAATATCGATTTAAGGTCTGGGTATCATCAACTCTTAGTTAGGGAAGAGGACATTTTGAAGATGGCATTTTGAACACGATATGGACACTAAAAATTTTTTGTTATGCCTTTCGGAGTAACAAATGCTCTAGCTACTTTTATGGATTTGATGAATCGAATATTTCGCCCCTACCTAGACCAATTCATTATTGTCTTCATTAATGATATTTTTATTTACTCGAAATCAAGGGAGGACCGCGAGCAACATCTTTGCATTACACTTCAAACGTTACGAAAGAATCGTTTATATGCTAAGCTTGAAAAGTGTGAGTTTTGGGTGCCCTAAGTAAAATTCCTCGGTCATATGGTGTCAGAAGACGGTATTTCGATGGATCCTTCCAAGGTTGAAGCAGTCTTAAAGTGGGGGCAACCGAAGACACCTACGGTCATCCGAAGCTTCCTTGGTTTAGCAGGGTACTATCGAAGATTCATTGAAGGGTTTTCTCGTATAGTTTCACCACTCACTAGCCTGACCCGTAAGGATGTAAAGTTTATTTGGGACGATGGATGTGAGAGAGCATTTCAGGCGCTAATGAGAAAATTAACGACTGCACCAGTCCTTACTATCCCAAAGAGTGGCATGGACTTTGTTGTATATACTGATGCCTCTTACCAAGGATTAGGATGTGTCTTGATTGAAGATGGCAAGGTAGTGGCTTATAGTTACAACTCAAGCCACATGAACAAAACTACCCCACTCACGATTTGGAACTTGCAGTCATTATCTTTGCCCTAAAGTTATGGCGACACTATTTGTATGGTGAAAAGTTTGATCTTTTCTTTAACCATAAAAGTTTAAAGTGCTTGTTTTCCCAAAAGGAGTTGAATATGAGGCAACGAAGGTGGATGGAGCGTCTAAAAGACTATGACTTCACCCTCCATTATCATCCAGGAAAGGCCAATGTAGTCGTTGATGCCTTGGGTCGTAAGTTGTGTGGTATCCTCGCCCTTCTGATGGTGGAAGAATGGCGTATGATTGAAACTCTAGCATAATTCGACATTCAACCATCGCTACATAGAACTGGGGCTATCTTTGTAATCTTATGCTTCAGCCAACATTGATCAGCTAAATCCAGCAAGCACAAGACCAAGACGAGAAATTACAATTGAAATTCGTAAAAATGGTAGCACGAGTGATGAAGGATTTAGATTTCGTGGAAGGTAGTGTTCTCGACGTGGATGACTTGAAAAAAGAGATTCTGAAAGAGGCACACCATTCAAGATATACAATCCATCCCGGTGAATACGTGTCAAAGTGTTATACGTGTCAACAAGTGAAGGCAGAAGACCAGAGACCCGGAGGACTTCTCCAACCACTTCATATTACAGAGTGGAAGTGGGAGCACGTGACCATGGACTTCATCACCGGACTTCCAAGATCGAGGCAAGGTCATGACGCAATAGGGTTATTGTAGATCGTTTAACAAAGTCAGCTCATTTCATTCCTCACTGTGTTACGTACACCGCCAACCACATGAGTAGGTATTCAGGAAATAGTGAGACTTCATGGGATACCGATTTCTATCGTTTCAGATCGTGGCGGACTTTTCACTTCACTTTTGGGCGAGTTTCCAAGAGGCATTCGGTAAATCGTTGAATCTCAGTACTGCTTTTCAATTTCGGAACACTCCATAACCTCAAAAATATCTTCCAGCCGTTGGATCCACCCTTCCATAGCGATCGAGTCTGCCGTGCCTTCAAACTTCCAAGTTTCTTAAATTGAGCTAGAAGTCCAAGTTTCTTAAAATGCGCTAGAAGTCTTGTTAGCCTATCATCGTCTACCACATGACCAGCTCGTTGGGAATTCATTTGTTCCGTCTGTTGAACAAATGCCTTAAGAGAGAGTTTTGGTCTACCGTACTAGTTCCATCTGCCATTATCTTAAATCGAAAAACAGGAAGAGGTAAGACGAATGTCTTTATATTTCCTTTATAACAACCCAGTATAATTGTTATATTGTTTATTAATTTATTTTCATAAAGTATACAAACAACATAAAAGTAGGATCATGTAATACTCGTTTGTATCATATAAGAAGATCCACACAATTACAAGAGTTAGTTTACAATCAGTTGCTCAATGCAATATGCAATCAAAAAGATACACGGGGAACCCTAGGTCATATATTTATAAGCCCCGCCATATATAACATAAAACAACATTAGAGCAACCTAAACAAAATGTGGAAATTCTACACTAACCCCTCAAAAATGCATACAAAAGAGAACCATTATAATGTTAACCTTGACTCCCCCGACTTCAACCCAAAGGACTAGTTGCGGACTCCTTTGTATGATGCGTAGTAAACTGAAATGGTTGGCTCTAGAGAATCACTCGGGTGGATTGGTACATCTAGCTGCATCAACTCGAGTGGCTCAACATGAACAATTGGCTCTGGTGCTACATCAGGTTCCCTATGTTCAATGGCCACAATGAGTGCGTTAGGCCCAACTGGTGGAATTGGGTCAACTGAAGCGGGTGCCCATACTGGGGGCTATAATTGACCACCCTCACCTACGATTCTCTGTTGTACGCCCTAGTAGCGGGCTGGGGTACTGATAGTGGTAAGCATCGATGAAGCAACCCTCATGAGCAACATGGCACGATGATATATTGATGTTCGTTGCATCTCAGGTGTATAATGCAACCAAGTGTTGCCTAGGGCATCTTGAAATACCCTCCACTCGGCTTGCCACTCTATCAAGTCAAGGTAAGCCCCCATATCTCAAGGCTGAAGGCCAAGTGTCGAATGGACTATATTATCATCTCACAATCCTGGATCCATAACTCCTTACACGTATCAGGAACAATGGATCAAATACGTATCAATCACTAAGATAATCTTACCCGATCTAAAACTAACCCACTAAGAAAATTTGACAAATCTACGATGAACCTAGGCTTTGATACCCAAACCTGTCACAACCCAAATTATAGAAAATGGTAATAATTTAAAATCAATACTATAATTTGGATATGTGACGGTACATTCAGAAAGTTGTCAGATATATATAATAAACCTAAAAATTTCAGAAAGTTCGGATATAGCATGCTGTCAGAATTTTTTGAACACAAATTTTCAGATTTATATAATAAACTTCAAAAATTCATCTCACTCATTTCTTATCCAAAAATTATGATTTTGGAGTCCAAAGAAAACTAATGTTATGCTCTATTTAGAAAAATATTAAGAAATTCTAAATATAAAGAAATTCAAAAAAAATGGTTTACATATGATCGAAATTAATATACAATTCGTCATACTCCTAATTTTCCAAAAAAAAATACACAACTCAGGTAGGGATGAAATTTTAGTATGTTGTTTCTCATTAACTTAGGGTACTAAATTAATTACTTAGAAATTTTTATAGAGTCAAAATGGGTGGATTTTAGATTTTCTCTCTTAGTAGCCATTAAAGCTTCAATGGAGCTTCCATGGCTACGCACTACTAAAATATACTTATAGAGAATATGAATTTAAAGGAGAAGATAATTCTGACCTAGTAAAAGAAATATCTTGTTGAAAGTTGCAAGTTAAAGTCTCTCTCTCTCTCTCTTTTTTTGGGCATTCCTTTCTTCTCCTTCTCTTCTCTCTCTCCCCTTTTCTTTTGTTTGTTAGTATATTATGAATTGTTTCATTTTGGCTGATGAAAGAGGCTTAATATTTGACCAAAACCATGAGCTTAATGGTTGTTTTAGCACGGGGTGGACACATGTCCTAAAAGTTAGACGCTTGTAACTCATCTCTTCTATATTCTTTTTCTTTTTCTTTTTCTTTTTCTTTGTACAAATTTTAAATTATGACACTCAACTTTGAACTAATTCAAAATGTGTCACCACTAATTATATATATTTATTTATTAATAATGTGTGATAAAATTCAAGGTTTTACTAAATGTGTCACGTCACTAATATTATAAATGAAAATAACTTAATAATATTTTACTATTTCGGAGTCGGGTCACTACACTATATATACACATAAATCAAAACCACCTTGAGGCCACGAAACCCATATGCGAGATGTATAAAACATAAAGCCCCAAAATTAACAGAAAAACACAGAAAAAACAACACGACTCGAAGGAAAGCCTGTGGATCAAGTATTGGAAAAACTAGGTCTATGAGCGCTAGATCCTCGACAACCACAAAAACAACAAACTAAACATGGAGTTCACAACCTAGAAAAATTCATAATTGATCTCCATCCACACTGACCACGTGACAGAGGAAAACATCCCAACACATGTACGTGGCTTCTCTTAGTTGCAGTCCACATAAACCACACAAAGAAAGCCACCTTTGGGGGAGCTTTCGACCTCACACTGCTCTCCATGGGAATACCCCCAAAACACCCCAACCAAGAGTCCAAGACTCTTAGATCTAACCAAGAACCCACCACCATATATATAGCCACCCATTGAAGTAAATCCCCTCACCCACCTCCAAAATATTATAATAGGAATTCGCTTTCCCTAAAAGACCTCAGAGAGACTCAACCGCCTCAACTTCCTGATCCTCAAAACTGCCTCCCGAACCGTGAGTTCTCCCCACAAACTCCGCATAGTCCTCCACTATAGCACTCCTATCCACGGTGATTTAAAAAAGATCCAAGAACCTAGAAATAAACAAAACACCACCCAAAACCTCACCCTACTCCCATCACTAGGCCTGGCAATATGGGCTGACTTGGGACAGACCCGCCCATAACTTGCCCGATAAAAGCTGTTCGGTTTGGTTAAAATGTTTGAAAGTCAAAAATGGATTTTTCAAACTATCAAGTCGGTTTAATTGCGGGTGGACTGCGGGTTACGAAAGAATAACCTAAGTACCCACAACACACGCCAAAACCTAAAAACCAAGAATCCATTCACAACAATCATTTCTCTCTCTCCGAAATCTGAATTTCTCTACCTCCTATCTCAAAATATTAAAGGGTTTACACATAAGGACATGGATTTGGATTGTATTCCTCAAAGTAAAGCACTGATATGGAGATTAAAAGGTTTCCAAAAAAATATATTTTGAATGTTGTTTCTTAAACTGTTTACCGTATTTCAGTATGGACTTTTGCTCCTTTTTTAAAAATAACTATTTGGAAATTTTTTGATAGTTGAGAGAGAGAGAGAGAACGGGTAGAACCAAACCCGACCCGCTCCGACCTGAAACGAATCCAACTCGCACCCAATGCCTAACCCGTTTTAAACCCGCCCAAAACCAACCTAATATATTTCCAACCTGTCCATATCCACACATTTTCCAGGTATACCCATCGCCCACTCTAAAAAAGGCATACTAAACTTCCTCCACCAGCTAGCAATATGTTTCAACAGGCCCAAATCATGGGAGAACCTCACCCCAGAAGAGTGCCACCCATACTACGCCATACGGCACCCTTCCTCAGCAGGAAACGGCCACAACCCCTTCCCAACAGAGCTTTCTATAACCACACTTGAGTCCTAATCCTTGGCCCTCCAACTTCCATAGGCAAGCGAACTTCCTCCCACGTGAATAGGTTATACTTGTGTTTTCCTTGATGGATCCCCCAAAAGAACTCCCACATATATTTGTCCATCCCCTTCTTGATTAACACTCAAAAGGGTCGAGATAGAAAGTAATTGGCTAAAATGAAGAGGGTACTCCTGATAACACAGTATCCCAAACAGCCTTAAACTTGAAACTAGCACCAAGAGGCAAGTACCCTACCTCATTATTAGAAATCAAGTTATTGGATAATTCAAATGAATCCGATATTCGAAACTACCAGTTACCCAATAAAAACTTTTTTATAACAAACCAAAATCCCTAACACGATTAGTTACAAACACTTCGTGTGAACCAAAATCCTATTAATAATAGATCCAAACACATTCCAATTAATTCCCCAAATAAATCAACAATCAGAAACTGCTGGAGATCTCAACTACTCATCTGCATTACAAAGATTAACCATGTCACACTTGGGCACAGAACATGGCCTACCTGACTAATCTCACACATTCCCACATTAATCATCAACTGGAAACTGCCTCAAAGAAAATAAGACGTAACCTCAGAGATCAACTACAAATCCTCACTACAAATGTTGTCATGTCATCGATAAACAAGAAACTAACATCTGGATTTCTCCTCTATCATCCACCAGAACCTTATTATTTTATAATAAACCAAATACCCGACAGGATTAGTTACAAACGGATCGTGTGAACCAAAACCCTATTTATAATAGATACAAACACATTCCAACTAGTTCCCCAAAATATAAATTAATCCCAAGTAGAGGGAAGTTGTCCCACAGAACAAGCAATGATATCTGCTGCCACACTCGGATTCGAAACGTGGCCTATCAGAATAGTCTCACACTTCCCCACATAAATCAACAATCAGAAGAAGCTGCCACAAAGCAAATAATATGTAACCTTGGAGATCTCAACTACTCATCCGCATTACAAAGATTAACCATGTCACACTTGGGCTCAGAACATGGCCTATCTGACTAATCTCACGCTTCCCCACATTAATCCTAAACCGAAAACTGCCTCAAAGCAAATAAGGTGTAAGATCTCAACTACACATCCGCATTACAAAAGTTAATCATATCATCGATAAATACGAAACTAACATCTGGATTTCTCCACTCTAACCCCCAAAAAACCTCTTTATGAACCCATCATTTGTCGCTTTAAGCATAAGCCGCATGCCAAGAACCTCCATAACCAAAATTGAAAAGGAACAGAGACAAAGGATCACTCTGATGAAGCTCTTTAAAACTCTGGAAAAAGCACTCAGCCAAGACGTCCAACAAAACTGAAATTCCGATAGTGCAGATACAACTCCTGATCCTCTGTCCAACAGCTAACAAAAACCCATCCTCCTTGAGAGGTAAAGCAAGAACTCTCTTTCTACCACATGGTCGTATGCCTTCACAATGTCTAGTTTGCAAATAATCTTTGGATCACGTAAGTTTGGCCTCCGCACACTCATTGGCCACTAATACTGCATTTCGATTTTCAGCCCTCCAACAAAGGTTAACGAGAATGTGGATCGGTGTGGTACAGGGAACGGAAATGTAGTACGTTACTTGTTGCGGAACGTGATACATTAAAGTAGGATTCTTTGGATCACCTAGTTAGAACAAAATACGCTTAATTAGAACACAGACGTTTTCAAGATCGTATACTTAGGGACGTGCACATATATAATAGGCCAAATTCCAAATATTATATCTCTATAATTATATTAAGTTTTCTGTACTCTCAATGAATTAAAGGGTAGGGTACCAGAATACGAATATCGAAATTGAGAAAATCGATAATAATTAAAATTTAAAGTCATGCAATTGTTTTTCTTTTTAATTGGTATTGTTTGTTGAATTTGTTCTAATTGTGTGTTTTTTATTGATATTTTCTCTTCCCAAATAAAACTAAATTTCTGCCCAGCGTGTTTCTAACTTTTTTCTTTTTATGGTAACAATAAAATAAATACAAAAAGAATATCTCATGTCTCACCCAATACATATATAATGCTTTTATTTCCTTAATATAGAAAATCTTTACGCTGGCCTGGACACCTCAGTATGCTACCAAAAAAAAAAAAAAACTTTACGTTAACAAAGAGTCATCCCACTTTTCCCACATCATTATAATTCATGGAAGGCGGTGTGGCGCACAAGGGAAGTTTCAAAAGTACCTTTATTCACTTTGACAGCGGATCTATGAAGCACCGACACTCTCCCGGAAGCCACGAGTCAGCTTTGACACGAGTCCGACACGTGACACGCTCCGACACGTTGAGACACATTGGGACATGGTTGGACACGCTGGGACACGTTGTTGGCACGTCGGCCGACACGCTGGGACACGTAAAGGACACTTTTTTTAATTTTTTAATTTTTTTAAATTTTTTTTCTTATGTTATGGTAATTCTGCCTTATTTATAATTTTTAATGTTAAAGTATGTTTGAATTTTATTTTGTATGGTCCATTTTCATAATTTCATGTTAAGAATACTATAATAATGTATTTTATGGAAAAAAAAATTGTTTTATTTCATTAATATATATATTTAAATATATATTATATATTTTAACATATATTATATATTATACGTATCCTAGCGTGTCGTATCCTAGTTTTTGGAAAAATCAAGTGTCGCGTGTCGTGTCGAAACACGTATTACGTGTCGAGTCTGTGCTTCATAGCAGCGGATAGAGGGGCCATCCTAACCATTGAAATCTGAGGTGTAGGAGGAAGGTGATAGTTAATATTGTCGGTTGTGCAGGGATGACAGCGAATTGGTGGACTACATTTCTTCATTGTGCGTTTACTAAGTGGAGGGGTGGGAGTGATGCTTGCTCTTTTCGAGAGTGCAGTGGGTGATGCCAAGATCGGGAGCTGAAATGTTGGAATCCTGGAAGGAG
This sequence comes from Sambucus nigra, assembly GCA_949130495.1. Classification (NCBI taxonomy): domain Eukaryota; kingdom Viridiplantae; phylum Streptophyta; class Magnoliopsida; order Dipsacales; family Adoxaceae; genus Sambucus; species Sambucus nigra. Next base: position 148,104,851 of record OX422213.1, read on the forward strand.
GTGGTTACAGTGATGAAGTCCATGCGCAATGCTTGGAATGCAGCACCTTTTTACCTTACATGGACAGTTTGGAGGGAGTGGAAGGATAAATGCTTCAAGGATACGGAGTCTTCGGCGTAAATTACTCGGGTTGATATGTTATATCTCTTGAAACTATGGTGTAAAGTCAGTTATCCTGACTCATTTTTGTCTTACATTGAGTTTTTGGATAGTTTACAGTTAAGGCGGTTAAGAGACAGACTTTATGTGGTTCCTTGTCTTTTTTTTGTCTGCGCGTAGTGCTCTTGGAGATTTTTCACCCCCTCTTTTTCTTGCTCTCTTTTTATATACCTCTTGTTTACAGGTTCCGCCCTTGGTGGTATTTAATGACATTTGTATTTATTAAAATATGATTAAAAAAATCCATTCATGGCTGAAGATAGAGAATTCGTGAGAATGAGAATCCTTCCTTATTAACTAGAGGGCCATATATTTCCAACACATATTCCCCACAAGGCCACATCACATACTATGTGATAATTCTCCTATGGTGTTGGACAGGAAGATCCGAGATCACGGTTGATTATCGTCCAGCATTCTTTAAAAGAACAATTTTTCCCTTCTACCAATATGAATAGATGCATCACCTCAGTCTGCAGTCTCCAGATTCAAGAGATTTAATTCTAGATTTTTTATATCAATTTGTGATAGATTAATTTGTCTCACGAGGTCCTAACTGAACGATGTCTGGCCAGAATTTTTTGTTTTCATCTGGCTCAGAATCTTTCGGTTTCTATTTATCGGGATACAGACTTCCATCTTCAAATCAATAGCTAAACGTTGGAAGGTCAAGAATTGATAATCAGCTATATCAACAGAACATATCGTTGAGACTTTCTCTATTAATACGTGCATCAATAAACCACAGTTACAGCACAATCGTTCCCAGGTCAAGAATTACTAGAACGTAATATCTAGATAATGGTATAAACAATGGCTATTGATCAAGAAAATCGAGCAGCAAGGCTGAAGCAAAATAAAAAACATACATGTCTGATAGTATCAGCCAATGGCACAATTCTGCAGGTGAAGCCATTTCCAGGTGCGGTAGCAGCGCATCAGCTACTGCACGCTTGAGAGGGAATAACAAATATCTTGAACCAGCATCAAATATTTCCTCAGCCTGCTCCATAAAATAAATTAATATTCACAACAGAATAATATTATATTAACACTTTGAACACTTGCAAATTATAATTGACATACCTGATCTGGGTCTATACCCTTCAAACCATCAGTATACCTGAAGAGAACAATGTACAAAGGACAATGCTCACTTGACAGAACATCTCCAATACCAATAATAAGGGGAAAATGCCAAAAAAAAAAAAAAAAAAAAACTGAACTACGCCATTTTTGCAAGAAAACTCGCTAAATTATTTTCCATGGAAAAAAATGAACTATGCATATTGTTGCAAGACACCCTCCCACCGACTTTTTAGCGAAATAGTTTAGAAACATGTAGAGATCTGTTGGCAAGAAAATGCCCAGCTTAGGGAGGTTTTTGCATTAAAGAAAAGTTAAGGGTGGCTTCTTACAAATATTGAATAGTTCTGGTGGATTTTTGCTCTTTACCCTAATAATAATGATTATAATAAAATTATTATTATTATAATAGTAAAAAAAACTCAAAATTTCTTATTTTATTACAGAAAGGAAATAAATTATAAAAGAAACTCACATATACTCTATCATTTTCTCAAAAGCTTCCATGCTCAGATCATGTTCCTCAAGACATGGAAGAGTATAACCAGGCAAACCATCTTTCCCTTCAAGAAAATCCTTCATACGGGATAATCTTGCTTTAAAGTACTCTGATCTCGAAGCTAAGACTACCTGATGGCAACGAAACAGTTTTTTATCAACTCTAACACAAACATCTGCAAGATCATCCTCCAAATCACTCATACGCATCAAACCCACTTGAGATACAAGACCATCAACACCATTATTTTCTAGGTCCTGTTCTTTGGTTGAATGGGTGAGAGAAATTTGAAGGATTCGATTCAAAGCAATTGGGAGACGGTCTTCACTAGGGAGGGAAATTCCCTGCAAGATAAACCGTTTCTGAGAGTTGTCTATATCTCTGACCGCTTTGTACTCTGCGTATTTCTGATGAATTAGTTCTTTTTCAATGACCCTTTGTAAAGATTCGCACTTGCAAACTTTGCAAATTCTAACGAGATCTTCCATGTCATCTACTGCAATCTCGAGTCTATCAGAATAAAAGAAATGAAAAAGGCTGTAAAGCGCCGGATAAGACAACTTTTCCTTTGAAAATCTTATTTCCATGCGATCCTTCCAATCAGTCTTGAACTTTTTCTTAAAGAAGGGTGAGCGAGCACTCAAGACAACTCTGTGAGCTTCAATAGGTCTTCCTTTCACATAAAATACAACATCTGGAGGGAAGTGACCAGGAGTGGATCCTCCATTGGATGAATTACCTACCCAATATCCCACATCGTATCAGTTTGACATAGATATTAATCCTGGAAAAGAGCGTGTGTGTGCTTATCAGAAAAACCACATAGCCTTCCGCCTTATGCAACTAATAAGTATCATATGTAAGATCTTCACAGTTGCATTTGCATCTAGATTAACAAATTTATATAAGCTTGAGATAAATTCTTCATACAGATATCAGCTCAGGTAAAGACATGCTACTATTTGTCCATCTTACCTCTTCAAATGTCGGTGAAAAAGAGGTGTGAAAAAATTATGCAGAATTTCCCTTCAAATCCCGGTGGAAGGGATATGAAGAGGGTAATAATTGTTGTTTAGTGATATGGGAGGATGAGTGCAAAACTCTCGACGAAGGAGGAAAAAGGGTGAGAGACCTTTCAACGGTTTAATTTGGCGTTATTGGGAAAGTTTTGTAATGGTTTCCGGTGGAGGGTCATTTATGGAGAAGAGTGATAGTGGCTAGATTTGGGCTAGGCCAGGGTGGGTTGTCTTCGTTGGCGGCCCAAGTTCCTTATGGGGGTGGGGTGTGGAAGTGCATTGCACGAGGTGGGAGATTCTTGAGAGACTTCATATGGGGATGGGCTGATATAGGATATTTTCCTTGAGTTGTTCCACGTCGCTAAGGACAAGGAAGGTTCGGTTATGGATCATATTACGCAGACATGGGAGAAGGAGGTGTGGAATTCGAGTTTCACGAGAGCACACCATGATTGAGAATTGGAGGAGGCATAGTTGTGAAAGGCGCGCCTAGGCACAGGTAGAAGGTTTCGCCTAGGCAAAGGCTAGGCGCATTTAATAAGGCGAGCGCCTATTTGGTTAAGGTGCATAGCGCAAGGCGCAAGTTTTTTTTAAAGGCTTTGTTGTGCATTTTTTTCTTCTTTTTTTTACTTCTCTATGCCTACCACACACATGATCTGATATCCTTTATGTTTCAAAACAACCCAAAACCCTCTCAAACCCAAAAAACCCTAGTGATCCCTTTCAAACCCAAAAGTCCATGCCATCCCTAAAATCTAAACCACCCATCGGCGGCGTTTCTTCTAGGCAACCCTCCCATTGGCAGCGCAAGTTTTTCTCTCTCTGTTCTGTTTTGTTTCAAATCGGAACCTTTTTTGGCTTTTTATTTCTTCTTGTTATCTTTAGTTATCTATTTCAACAAATTCTTTTTGTTCGTCTTATTGTCTATTCCCAAACCTTTTTTATTTTATTTTTTGTTCATTTCCTTCTTCAACAAATATGCTCTATTTTGTTTTTCAAGCCTGATCTTTTTTCTTCTGTTTTTATTTTTGGTTTTCTTCTTCTCTGTTCTATTTTATTGTTTTTTTTTTTTTGCTCTTTATTTTTTACTTGTTGAATCAGTATGTGTATTTCACGTGGAATACTCGAAAGTGCTGTAATATCAATGCATACATTGCTGAAACAATTTAATAGTTGGTCAAACATATCAATTTATAAATTAATAGTTGCCCGTACGTATAAGTGTATATATTGCTATGCAATTTGTTTATTGTTCCTTTGATTTATTTACATGTTATCAAGTCAAATGATTAATATAATACATGTGCACTTCACTTAATGTTGTTTGGTGGTGATTTAACACTTTTACAATTTGTTGGTTGGTTACAACAGTTTATTCTAACCAGATATGCTAAATTAGACAATTGATATAGCTATTAAATGAATAAATATATTTTTTTGAATTTTTCGTAAAAAGTGTATCTCGCTTCAGGCAAGCGCCTCACCTCGCCTTGCGCCTCGTGCCTAGGCTCCACAAGACCTTTACACCTTGGTGCGCCTTTCGCCTCTAACAACTATGGGAGGAGGTAAAAGGTTTTTTTGGTTGCTGGAGGTTGTGAGGTTTCTAAAGGGAGCTCATGATGAGTTGCAGTGGAAGGGCATTCGCGGCCCCCTCTAAAGTCACTGTTTTATATTAGGGCAAAGGAGGCCATTATGATGACTGATCTCACGAGGAGAGGGAAACGCATGGCTAGTTGATGTTGGATGTGTAATGAGGCGGAGGAGACGATGGATCATCTATTAATCCACTGTGGGGTGGTGAGGAGTTTGTGGGATATACTGCTTCATTTATTTGGAGTATTGGGTCATGCCCACAGATCGATCGGTTGAGGAGGTGTTAATTGATTTGAGGAGTACAAGGTTGTCTCGTGCTAGAGCACATTTGTGGGCGATGGATCCTCTTTGCATCATGTGGACGCTTTGGAAGGAGAGGAACGAAATATGCTTCGACATGGTGGCTTATATGTTGTCTTCTTTGATGGCGTGGAGTCGAGGTGTGTTTCTCCTTGTTGATAGATTTTTTAGGAGAATTTTAGATCGAGGGATTAGTTTTGTTAATGTGTTATCCCTCTGTTAAATAGGCTGTATGAGAGTTAGAGTTAGTAGGATATTGTTGTTGTTGTCTCCTTCTTTCTCTCTTTTTGCTCTTTGTCAACGTTCTAAAAGCGCGAGGCGCGGGGCAGGCGTGGGTTGGGCGCCTCGGCATAGGCGAGCCTAAGCGGGCCTAGCCGTCGCCTAGGCCTTTTTTTGTTTGTTTATGTTTTATTTATACAAGTCAAGTATATTTTGAAATTTAAGCTACTAACAATTAATAATGATTTACTTCTAACGTTACTAACATTTTTTAAATTCTCATACATAGATAAAAGACAATTTCAATCAAAGTTCATTACAATATATAAAAAAACTAATAAACTAATTAACTATAAACGATTCATTAGCATCATATTATATCCTAATTTATTTATACGTGAATATTGGTAATAATACTTTAAAGCCTTACACTTTTAACATTACTAACATTTCTTTGAAGTCCCACACATAAATAAACGATTGCTAACACTATGATAAATTATAGAAATATTACTAATGGAAATACTACGACAAATTATTATTATTTGTCATATTTATTTTCTTTTATTTTGTCATTGTATTTTCTTTCTTTTGCTTTATTATTTAGAGGGAATGAGTAGTAATGGCATTTTTATAATTAGGGCGTTAGCTTGGAGCCTAAGCTATTCATACCTTTTAAATACCCCATGTAGTCTTCATTTTAGGACACTCTCCATTTCGAATATAAGAAATCTTTTGATTCTCCCTCTAAAGTTAGGGTTTCGTATATTTCTTTTAGCCATTGACGTGTAGTTTACGTCAAATTGGTATCAGAGCGGGTGTCGCTCCACATTGGTATTGGTGTATCGGTGTATTTTAGTTATCAAAATTGTACGCTACAATCAATGGCCCCAAGAAGATCCGAACAACTATACGAGGAGATTCAAAAACGAACGGGAGAGTAGGTACAATCACAACAACAAATCTATACCCATTTCCAAAACCCTAACCCTAACCCTAGAAATCCCTATCCACAACCCCTACCTTACCCCACCCTCTACACCAAAACCTCCACCATTAAACCCGCCACCCCGAAAATTCAAATCTTGAACCCTAATTTCCCCTTAAACCCTCCATTCAAGATCCAAGACGATCCACTTATAGGGTTTCACCTACCATTTTACAATTCAATCTACAATTTACAAACCCTAGCCTCCAACCCTACAAAATTCCTCCACCACCACCACCCCCAACCCACCACCCAATTTTCAAACCCCAAACATCAAAAAAATTACGTTTCCGCCCCGATTAATTCCCGAGGCTCAATTCAAGATTACCGGCGGCTAGTCCAAGATTGGTTGCTCCACCCAATTACTCTCCCACTCATACACCCAATTGGGTCAAATCAACGATAAAAAGTCCCCTCCCAAGCCGATTGATTGCAAGAAAAAAAGAAACATCGAAATTGGGTCGTGTATTGGGATTTTTTTGACATTTTTGTCGAGGATGTTTGGGTGACTCGCACGCACTTTCGTGAGTCGAAAACATTTTATTTGAGTGACTTCTTCCCAATCTTTGGGCATGGGGATGACGATTTTGATGAATGTGGATCAGTGTTTCTCTCTCCCGAGGATGAGGTGGTGATCTTGGATGATGTGATAGGTGGTGGGTATGTGGACTCATTTATGATAGCGTTTGATATGCGCTCGGAGGAAATTTTCTGCGGCGTAGCATTAAGAAGGTTCATCATGAGAATTTCGGGTCGTGATTTTATTGGTCGGCTATATTTGGATTGTGTTCCTAATCTCCGTGGATTTATTGCAAGCCGGTACAGGGGTTGTTTTCGAGGACGGCTATTCTTCCTAGTGAGAAGCTCTTTGATAGGTGCCTTGCTTTCTTACCGTTCACCTCCTACACTTGAGGACGAGCTTTTCGAAGCCGAGGAGAGTGATAGAAATAGACCCTTTTTAAAGATTATTTGTCATTTTTATTTTCTTTTATTTTGTTATTGTATTTTTCTTTCTTTTGCTTTATTAATTAGAGGGAAGGAGTAGTAATGGCATTTTTGTAATTAGGGCGTTAGCTTGGAGCCTAAGCTATTCCTACCCTTTAAATACCCCATGTAGTCTTCATTTGAGGACACTCTCCATTTTGAATATAAAAAATCTTTTGATTCTCTCTAAAGTTAGGGTTTGGTGTATTTCTTTTAGCCATTAACGATTAGTTTACGTCAATTACACACAAATATTTTGTGAAATTGATATATGATCCCTAAAACAAATAATAGAAATATTACACAGAGAAAATAATGCTATGTTCGATATAAAAATGAGTAACCTTTAAAAATATTATGCAAAAAATGCTACTAAAATCTTGTATATATACACATAAACATTCATGCATTATGCATGTGATTATATATATATATATATATATATATATATATATATATATATATATATATATATATATATATATATATATATATATATATACATTGTTTTCTACTATAGTACAATGTACTTTCGATGCGTGATGCAAAATTGGGGAAAATTTTTTAAATATGATATTTTTTTATTTGGTCCACTTTGAAGGCACCTAGCCCCTAGGCAAGGTGCCTACCACGCACCTCGTGCTTAGACGCGCCTTTTAGAACAATGCTCTTTGCATACGTCCTGCATACGAGATTCCACACCCTTAAACGGGTTTGACATAATAGATATATTCGATCAGTCATAAAAATAAAAAAGAATACTACCACAATCTAGAATACCCAATGGAAGAGAAAAAAGAGGCCATCACAGATGTCGCATAATCACCACAAAGTCCCCCCCGATTGAAAGAAATTTGTCCTTGAAATCAATAGGCATATTCACTAGCAAAACTCTAAACACGAACTACCACGCAACCTAACGAGTAAGGACTCACCCTCGAAATTTACCACAACAAGGACGTAAACACTAAATTGCTGAAGAAGGAAGGATATACCACCCTTGGAATGCAGCAATATCAACCCAAATCTTCAATGGAATATGTTGAATAATCAACTCGGTACCGGCCACAAAGAAGTTCCAAATCGGATCCTCATACCCATGTGAGGGCAACCCTCGCAACCTAACAAGTCAATCTCAAAAGAAACGACCGTGGAACAATCATATTATGTCCCAAAGAGCGAAAAGAAGCCAGCAACACAGTACGATTTTGCCTCTCGAAAGTGAGTTCGAGTCACCCAGCTAATATCAGGAAAAATATTAAAGAAATCGATGCAGAACATGATCTCTTCTTCCCTGAAGATCAATAAAGTGCTTGGGGTAATAACCCTCAACGACGAACCTAGAATGTGCATCGGGTAGTAAAAAAGGATGGGAGAATAACCATCAGAAACAACAGGAACGTGAGCTATAGGGAATGGCTCGCCGGCAAGTGGCAGATGAACGAAACTCGGCATCCTCACACTATACCTTTCAAATCTCCGATCATCTACTCTCAATCAACCTTAAATGATACCAATTATATCGAATCCCCATTGTCTCATTATACCAAAAGTCTCAATCAATTTCGCACAACTCGATTATGTAATTAATATTTGTTGGGGTTTGCTCATATCACTCTTCCAAATCATCAGACATATAAGAGTCTAAAGGAAGTGCCAAAGAAGCTAGAAAATAGAGACAGATTGTCCCGCTGTTTTCAAAACTTGTTTAAGAACATTGAGGTCAAAAAGTATTGTTTTGTAAAGTTGAGGGGAAGGGGTTGATCCCTTACTGAAATGAAAATATAGGCGTTTGAAGGTGTAAATATTAAAGTGGAGGAAGAGGGATATTGGATATCGAAATTTGTGCCATGTTTGGGATGTTCGCAACAGCACAAAGTGACGAAAACACGGCCAATGGTACCCAAAAAGAAATAGACAAAACAAACTAAACTGGAAAAGAAGAATATATCGAATCCTTACATCATGGGGAATAGGTTATTTATATGGGGAATGGAAGGGTCTATAATCATTCCTAAAATGAAAAATGTGCCTAGGTCCATGTGATATTATGAGAGTCATCACATGCGACCTGGAAACACATCCTTACAACTTTCCTAAAATGTCCCCCGAACTACAACTAAAAATGGAAAATAACAAAGAGAAAAAATACAATAAAGCTAAAGATGGAAATAAAAGCAAACATTTACTAAATTACTAATGTGTCCAATACTTGATTTATATCACCCACCCCTCCATAAAAAGAGTTCGACCTCGAACTCAAATAGGCTCTCCATCCATATTCGGATCAATGATGTGGGTGATGAGTGCTTAATGCTTTGTAGGTGGTTCCCCTATTTCTTCACACTACACAGCCTCATCGGTTGCCACCAAGATCTGCTTCTTCTTTGGACACACGAAAGCCCTATGTCCCAATTGGCCACACTCGAAACATTTGATGATATACGTCGGTGGAGGGGGATCATTAGGCTCGGTTGGTCCCACGATTAGTTGATGAGTGGGAGGGGATTTCTCTTGTTGGTGGTACTCCTCCACGCATGTTGCATACTCGATAGCACATTGAAGTGTGGGGATGTCTCGAAGTTCGAGCTCGAATTAATATGGGCTTGCAACCAGTGAATATAGTGGCCTATCCGTTGCTCCTCGCTTTCCCTAAGTGTCGCGCAAGTGCAAAGAATGCGGAAGTGCTTAGTGTAATCGCGAAAGGAGGAGGCGGAATGGCGTAGGCTCTGAATGCGTACATATAGATCTCGCTCATAAAAGGTGGGCAAGAAGGCGGTTCACAAGTGTTTGCGCATTTTGGACCCCGAATGGATGGCAGCTTTTCCATGGTCGGGCCTCTCTCGAACAACATCGTTCCACTACACCTTGGCTAGCCCTTGCAATTTGATAGCTACTAGCTTCACAGACTTGTACCCCGTAATGATGTTGTACTCACAGACCTTCTCAATTGTATCTAGTCGATCAATAAACGAATCTGGGTCCATGTGGGCATCAAAAGTGGGGACATCAACACGAATATCTCTATTAAGACTTTTCTCAAAGACCCTAAGTACTAAGTCCAAATGATCGAGGGTCCATTAGCCACTTTTCGGCCTTCAACCATTATGTCTCCTTCATTATCATCATCCGATGACTCATCCAAGGCTCCCAACGCGCAAGGCCTACGCCCTCCCAAGTTCTCTCGCATGGCTTGGCCTTTGGCTGCCTTCCTCCCACGTGAGGTGCCCTTCCGAGGGAAATCATTCATAAGATGGCCCTTCTCGAAGCAAATGAAACTATGACGTAAATCAAGCGGGACAAAGGGGTTCAACTTCGGACTAGCATAACCCGTCTGTGAAGAGTCTGAATGCCCATCTTCCCACTCAGGGCATTGGCGGGGAAATTTTGTTCAACGCTCGTTGACGTGTCCCGAATACAATTCCACCCTCTCGTCATAGGGCGTACCCGGTAAAATCCCCAAACACGACGGGTTCGGCGGGGGGGGAGGAGATTTCTAAATCCATTGTTGAACCCTCCGACCTCGGTCTCGGTTCCATTTGAATGGGTCGGAAGGAGCAGAATGTGTGGAGCACGTGTCAAATGGTAATTGGAGTAATTTGAGAGGTGATCGCCTTCAACGAGTACTACTTTAGGCTCAGGGGGTGTGGGGGTGGTCCGGTGGGGTCTGCTGCGTGGTGGGTTGGTGTAGCGAGGTGGGGGACCCTTACGAGTGGGGTGAAAATCATCAGGAGGGGCTGCTAGGGCTTTACCCTCGTCGATGAGGAGAACTGGGGGTTGGAATGAGCTAGTTTGTACAGCAGCGGTGAGTGGAAAAATTTGCTGGACAGAATCAGTCACAAAACCTTGTTGTCGGCTGGAATTGGCTGGGAGGGAGTAGTGCACAACAAGGGCGAGGTCTTGGGGCGACTTGCTTGGCAATTTTGGATGCCCTCGAACACCCAGTTGGAGGTGGCTAGCGCCAGCAGTGTCAGGGGATGTTTATGAGTGCTACCGGTTGCTGCGGAATGTGGAGGAGCTGTAGTGGGGGTAGGGGAGGGGGTGGTTACCCATTGCCAAACTTTTTATCTTGTTTATTATACGTTCGAGAGTGTTTTCAAGAGAAAAGACCCTTCTTTCCATTTGGGGGTTCCTTTTGGGAGCCATTGCAAAGTGCGTACGATTTTATTTTTATTTTTTTGTTAGGGTTTTATAACACACAACTATGGGAGGTGCAAGCATTGCTCTGATACCAATTTGACGTAAACATGGCCAATGGTACCAAAAAAGAAATAGACAAAACAAACTAAACTAAACTTGAAAAGAAGAATATATTGAATCCTTACAACATAGGGAATAGGGTATTTATAGGAAGAACGGAAGGGTCTAGAATCATTCCTAAAATGGGAAATGGGTCTAGGCCCATGTGATTTTATAAGAGGCACCACATGTGACCTGGAATCACATCCTTACAACTTTCCTAAAATGGCCCCTTACTTAGACTTGATAAATACAACTAAAAATGGAAAATAACAAAGAGAAAAAATACAATAAAGCTAAAGATGGAAATAAAAGCAAACATTTAGTAAATGACTCATGTGTCCTATACTTGATTTCTATCACAAAAAAGTGTTTGTAGGCTATTTGGGGCCGGAACAAGGAGTAAGGAATCCATAATGAACAAGGAAGGGGTTACCAGAGAGCAACAAGGACCGGTTGCATGTCATCGAAGATGAACGATATCAATGGACGTTGAACTTGCAAAGTAGAAGGCGGAAATAGTTTTGAAGCCGCTTGACCGCTCCACCAATCAAATAAACCACACTAGGAACGAATGTAGCTTTGATATAAATTTAATGTGAACGCATCGAAAATTACACTAACAACAACAATCAAGAAATTATGGTTGTCTTTTAGGTTAGTCTTATTCATTAATCTATCTTCAAAAGTAAAGTGACTAGGCAAAGAGCAAGAGAATATTAGCCAATCCAAAATAATAATAAAAGAGAAACGAAAGGAGATTAAAGCATAGAAGTAAACCCTCATTGGGTGGAAAAGTAGTTAAACCTGGAAATTGAGGTTGAGATTGACCGTCGAAGTAAAGCATATTGGGTGCACACCCCAAGAACGTCTCTCTCAAAGCCGCGTGCAAAGGAGGCAAAGGAGGCGGGCGAGCCTCAAATGCCTTCAACAGCTTCCTGACCTTCAAATTCAAAGCGGCATAATGGCACCTGTCCCCATCAAATGTGTGCTCGGAACAAATGGCTCCGTTGTCCAACAACATTCGAGCAGCATCCAGGTGGCCGGCCAGGCATGCGTAGTAGAGAGGCGCGGAGTCCCACTGGTCCCTCGCGTTTACGTTTACGCCGGATTCCAGGAGGTACCGGAGACGGTCGACGTCGCCGGCGCGGGAGGCTTGGAAAACGTCGCCGTAGGGGACTTTCTTTAAGGGAATTGAGGATTCGAAATCTTCGGGGTTGAGGTCAATGTCATCCAGATCGGACATGACTATGGGATTGTGGGTGGGGCTTAGGAGTTTTTATTGTTTGATGATACCATTTCAACGTGGGTGTTGGGAGGTGTCAGTCATACTCATTCATCTTTTCTGTTGTATGAGCGGCCAGAGGTTTGCGGATGGAACATGTAGGATTGCGGAAGTGGGAAGACAGGAAACAAAAAGATTTGCTTTACATGGGGAGGGGAGTACAAAACGCCCCTAAACTATACAATTTTGGCAAATTTAATCCCCAAACAAATAATTTGGCCAATTTAATCCCTAAATTATATAAATTTGGTCAATTTAATCCCTAAACTAATAATTAGCCAATTTAGCCCCTAAAATATACAAGTTTGACCAACTTAATCCTTAAAATTTGTCCAATTTAATTTAAATAGGATAAAAACTGTTTTTTATTGAATTAAAAAAAATGTTTTTTAAATAGGATAAAAAACAGTTTTTTTTTTTAAATAGGAAAAAAACAGTTTTCTAAATAGGATAAAAAACAGTTTTTTAAATAGGATAAAAAACTGTTTACTCTAAATTAAATAAAAAACAGTTTTCTTCAACAGTTAAAAAAAACAGTTTTTTTCCCATTTAAAAAAAACGTTTTTAAATTTAAAAAAAATCTGTTTATTTTAAATAGGATAAAAAACTGTTTACTCTAAATTTTAAAAAAAAAAACAGTTTTTTTAAACAGTTAAAAAAAACAGTTTTTTTCCTATTAAAAACAATTTTTAAATTTGAAAAAAAATCTGTTTATTGTAAATAGGATAAAAACCTGTTTACTCTAAATTAAATAAAAAATTGTTTTTTTAAACAGTTAAAAAAAGCAGTTTTTTTCCTATTTATAAAAAAACTGTTTTTAAATTTGCAAAAAAAAAAAAGTTTTTTTTCCTATTTAAAAAAATATATATTTTTCAAATTTAAAAACTGTTTTTTTAATAGGAAAAAAACTCTTTTTATCCTATTTAAGAAACTGTTTTTTTAATTTTGAAAAGAAAAAAGTGATTTTAAGCTATTTTAGGGACTAATTATTTTGCCAATTTAGTCCCTAAAATAGCTAAAAATCACTTTTTTCTTTTCAAAGTTAAAAAAGTGGTTTTTAAAATGGAATAAAAAACCATTTTTTAAATAGGATGAAAAAACAGTTTTTTTTAAATAGGAAAAAGAGTTTTTTTTAACAATTAAAAACATTTTTCAAACAATTTTTAAATAGGATAAAAAACAGTTTCTTAAATACGATAAAAAGAGTTTTTTTCCTATTAAAAAAACAGTATTTAAATTTGAAAAATAAACTTTTTTTTAAATAGGAAAAAAAACTGTTTTTTTTAACTGTTTAAAAAAACTATTTTTTATTTAATTTAGAGTAAACAGTTTTTTATCCTATTTAAAATAAACAGATTTTTTTTCAAATTTAAAAATTGTTTTTGAATAGGAAAAAAACTGTTTTTTTTAACTGTTTAAAAAAACTGTTTTTTTTTAAATTTAGAGTAAACAGTTTTTTATCCTATTTAAAATAAACAGATTTTTTTTTAATTTAAAAACGTTTTTTTTAAATGGGAAAAAAACAGTTTTTTTTAACTGTTTAAGAAAACTATTTTTTATTTAATTTAGAGTAAACAGTTTTTTATCCTATTTAAAATAAACAGATTTTTTTTTCAAATTTAAAAACTGTTTTTTTAATAGGCAAAAAATTGTTTTTTATCCTATTTAGAAAACTGTTTTTTTCCTATTTAAAAAAAAAAACTGTTTTTTATCCTATTTAAAAAACTGTTTTTTTTTAATTCAGTAAAAAACAGTTTTTATCCTATTTAAATTAAATTGGACAAATTTTAAGGATTAAGTTGGCCAAACTTGTATAGTTTAGGGACTAAATTGGCCAATTATTAGTTTAGGGACTAAATTGGCCAAATTTATATAGTTTAGGGACTAAATTGGTCAAATTATTAGTTTAGGGATTAAATTGGCCAAAGTTGTATAGTTTAGGGGCCATTGAGGTTTTTTACTCTTACATGGGAGATGAAGGCATGTAAACGGATTCGAATTTGAATTCGATTGCTTTACACGAATTTGGATCACTCAAATTCGATTATCCCATTATTCGATTATCCGTTTATTAAATGTAGCGAATTTAGATTCATATGATCCAATTAATATATATCTATATATATAATATTTTTAATGAATATATATATTGCATTTAGAAATTTATTAATATTTTAAATGTATATTTTAATAGTTATTTATAATAGTCCTATATTAATATATATTGTATTTGTTTATAATAGTAATTTATATTATAATAGTTATTTAAATATATTTTTTGAAATATATATATTATAATAGTTATTTATAATATATACTGTATTTTAAAATTTATAATAGTTATTTATGATATTATAATCGGATCGAACCGGATAAACGGATTCTTAACGGATTCGGATTCGGAACCCTAACATATAATCTGTCGGATAATCGGATCGGATCTGAATCCGTTTAACATAAACGGATTCGGATTTGGATTGGCCTGATCCGGTCTGAATCCGACCCGTTTACAGGGCTAGATGGAACTAGACTAGGGGCTTGTTGGGGAGTTTTTTTTTTAGAGAAAATAAAAGAATGAAAAATTTTAATATGAGATGAAAGAAAATAAGAGAAAGTTAATACGAGATAAAAGAAAAGAAGAGAAATGAGTTTCGAAGATAAGAGAAAACTAGCTTACCTTGGTGGTGGGGACGATCGCAGAGAAGAGAGAGCAGAGATGAGGAAGAGAAATGAGGAAAGGGAAGAGGAGGAGAAAATAAGCGAAGGAGGTGCGCAGGCATGACAGAACTGAGGAGGGGATAAGATGGACAGACAAGTGAGTTTTGGGGTGAGTGGAAGAGAAATTATCCCTTTGGTCGTCGATAAGTTTCTTTCTTGTATTTGAGAGTTTGGAAGAAAAAAAAAATTAAGGAGAAGAAGGTACAATTAATTAAAAAAAACTTTCAATTCTCTCTATTTCTTTTCGATTTGGAAAGAAAATTTTGCAGAAAAATGAAGGAAATTTTTTTTTAATATTTTTCTTTCTTTTCTCTCCTTTTAAACTCTCAAACGAGAGAAAGACATTTTATTTCCTACTTAAACTCTCAAACGAAGGAAAGAAAATACATTTTTCCTTCCATTCATTTCCTTTATTTTCTCTCCAAAATAGAACTCGCAAACAAGGCCTAATGAAGCAAGTCACATTTTTAATAAAAAATATACATGTATTTAAAAGTTGTAATATTAACTTTAACTAGCATGTAGATCCGCGTGCGAATGCCAAACGGTGGTAATACATATTTGATATTTTGAATAGTTTATTCACATAGATAACTCGGTTCTTTGAAATCGTGTTATTTGAAAAATGATGAGTGTGGGTGTATTTGATAATGAGAGTTATTAAATGATTTTTAAACCAACGTTATATCAAAGACAATATAATGGAAAATCTGTGTTGTAAAAGCAGTATGTTCCAATGTATGATGTAGAAGAAGAGGTTTTCTTTTCTTCTTTTTTTAATTTTATTTTACTTTATTTCAGACATTAAAGCTAGTACATATGGGGCAAATTTTATGAGCAGAGTTGAGCCCAGATAGAAAATACAAATTAATGCATATTAATACACTCAAAACAAATATAATAGGTGGATTTTTTCACATTCTACGTTCATCCAAGAAATGAATGCTAACTATTTGTGTAATTATATATAAAAAACTATTTGTACAATTATATTTAAATAGATAAGATGTGTTAAAACCGAGTAACATAAAAACAAAACGAAAAAGTACACTGTTGTATAGACTTTCACAACTACATGAGAATAATGGATCAAGTATTGTGTCTAAATTGTAGCCCAAAATAAATATAACAGTGGAAAATAGATATTCAACATCCAAATACCAAAAAAACACTCGAATTTTTTTTCGAACACCAGATGAACAAAAACTTAGTCTTAACTTATAGCTTCCATGCTCTTTCTTCAAACATATATTGTCGTCTTCTCTAGATCTTGGTCGTATTTGTACACATCGAACATTGTAACCTTTTATTGCACGCTACTATTTAGCAAGCATAAAGAAACTGTGATAACAAATACATACTTAAGGCCATATAATAAAACATAAATAATTTAGACCAAAGTATACCCCAATCCTAAAAATAACACAAAGTTATAAATATTTTGATCTTAAAAAAGTTCAAAAAGTGAAAAGGGTAGATAAAGACAAAACAAAAAGAAAAAAAATCAGTAATAAACAACTACATAATAATTTATCAAAGAGAAAATAAATATAATATTTATGAACAACATCCTATACAAATATAAAAAGAAAATAAATATGACATTTATCAACAATCTAATGTACACTAATCGCACCTTCAACCTCTCCGTTACAGATGATTTTGTTGACTTTGCCATAAAAGTCTCATTTGTTGTAGTCTTTAAATTGATGAGGGGATTCTTATTGGTACCAAAAGAGGAGAAAATGAAATTAAATAGTACCTTGTCTTAGTTTGTCTGCTGGATTTTTAAGGTCTGTTAAGTCATGCAACTTTTATAAATTATATAACATTAATCAAAGTTGTTATAACAGGGTAGTAAAATAAAAGAATGATAAAGGAGTGAGAGGACTCAAAAGATCGATTGTCTTGGTTTTCCAACAACAACTATATTGAATCATAGCTTACCATGGGTTAGCTTGAAGATTTGTTGTTGAAACGCGATAAACAACTACACTAAGAAGTATAGTATCAATATACATGTCATCGTTTAGAAAGACTTTCTCGGAAGTCAAGATTCAGAGCTCTATGAAGATTCCACTAAACTTACATTTAAGGAATATCAATAAAAGATATTTTAAAATAATTCTTTAGGTGAGACAATATTTAGGAATTTGTTTATGATAAGGAGGGATTTTTCTTATCAACTGATCTATAATCTGATGGAAGTGTAAGTCTCGTGTGATTTACTCTTTCTCATATGTAATGCACATTAGTGTTGGATTCTCATGTTCTATGCATTATATATATACTAATATTGGAAAAAAATACTTTGCACAATTTTTTTGTAGAAGAGACATACATCTCTTTGACATCCCATTTAACCAAACAGTTAATATGCATTACAAAAACTCATGAGATTCAATTCTAATTCATATATTTTCCAAATGTTTGGGTTGTAGAAAATGCCATTGATTGAAATAAATGTACTAATCAAATAAATAAATGGATTTCATAAGAAAAAGAAAATTTTACGGCCATGTTCACATGAAGTAATCTTTTTTGCAAGCTGCGAGCATTTCAGGTGCTTTGACAAAGTAGTTATGATGTAACAATTGGAAATGAACCTCCAAAGTATCTACCATTCATCTCTCCAAAATCTTCCACCTCCGAAATAATTTTACTAATGCGCTAAAACTTCATAGATTCAGGGTACGACATTCAAATGCCTAAATGAGTAGATTGTAGTTGTTCTTGTTCATAAGATTATTGCTTTTGTAGTTAGTAGTGACCAGAGAGAGATCATTGAATGGTCTCAGTGGTTGAGTTTCTATACTATTATATAGATTCCAAATCTGGAAAAAGAATTTAAAAAGTCAAATAGGGAGGAGAGAAGTCGGGTGTTATATAAGAAGTATAAACATAATGAAGGGTCTATAGTTACTAATTACTAGAATTTATAAAAAAGAATTTGAAGCATCAGGTAGAGGGGGTTAAGGTGTTGCACTTCACGAGATAAGGGGGGTGCACTTCACAACTATAAGGGAGAGAGAGTTAGTGCATTAATTCATAGACTTAATGTTTTCTAAGACAGTGTGTTATTAATAATTATTAATACATTAATGAAGTATACGTGTGTCGTCGTGTGGGAGCAACAAATATCGACGTTGTGTTATGATGACAACTTTCTATACATCTATAGATGTTATAAAATAAAGGGACACATACATGATTTAGACATTTAATATGTGATACAAGTAGACATTTACTATAGTATATATTTTATAACACTCCCCATTGGATGTACAATATTTTCATCATTCAATGATTATTTCATCATTAAAACCTTACTAAGAAAAAATCTAGTCGTAAAAGACCAAAGTGAAAGAAAAAGAGTACAACTTTTATGGTCATTGAATTGGTGTTAGACGCGCTTGGTGTTGCCTCGTTAAAACCTTTAACGGAAAAACCCAATCGAAAAAACTTAGTTAAAGGAAAAAGAGTACAACATGCATATGTACATAAGTATCACGTTTTTTATTCTCCCCCTGGTTTGTGGAATTTCCTTCATGATTGAATCGATGCATACCAGTCTCATATACAAGCATTTGGAATGTTTCTTTCAGCAATGACTTGGTGAAAAAATTAAATAGGTTGTTACTCCAATCTCATTTTCTCCTGAAGATCGACTTTTGTGAAGAAGGGTGAATATGTAACTTTATCGAATCTATTTAAATTCAATAGCATAACTCTTATGGAGTTAATATATGTAGAAGAACTAAAATGTGTTGGTCATATCTCTCTCGATACAACATTTTTTATTTAAGTTATATACGCATCATTGCCTTTATATGTAGTGGTAGTAACACGTGTTGCTGGGGGGAAGTCATAAGTACTTTTATTGTTCCTTATGATGATCACATAGATAACCTGCATCTATATAATTAACTAAACATAGATGATTAGATATAAAGTATCACATAATATGATTGATATTAATCTCGTGCTTTGCAAGTCAATGGTAATTATTTCTTACAAATATATTAAAATGCAATTATTATGTCCGATATTGTGTCATATGTAATTATATACTAATAACGTACAATTATAGTACTTCTGGACCAAATTTAGTGATGCAATAACAACACCCTAATAAGATACTTTTGAACCAAATTTATATGTTTCATCTTATTTAGGATGATATGGATATTATAATATTCAAAGATCAGAGACAATGGGTATACAAAATGTTGTTCTTAATATATGTTAAAGTATTGCATAACTTTTCAATTCATATAATTTATAGATCAATGTTTAACCAAAATTATTCTCGATCTGGAGGCCGATACAATAACTAAGTAGCCAAATGTCATTTATTTTTTAATTCCTTATTTGTGTATTTTGCAATTCAATTGAGTTCTTCGGGAGTAGATCCTTTTAAGAATATTTGTATAGTGACACATTGGTATATATGATTATTTTTATATTTTTTCTTAAACAAGCATTTGCTAAGATGGTTGTACCTGTATCCACTTGGATTACCTATTATACAATGAATGCCTTAGTGTATTTGAGTACGCACTCCTTATCTTTGCTTCGGGCAAAGAAAATCCTTCGAAATTTTTATATGTATTATTTCTCTAAGTCCCCTATAAATAAGAAGTTATTATATTTATGAGTATCATATATAATATAGTTTAAAAAGTGCTAAGCTAGTCAGATATTTGAAAAGTATTTATGGTGTAGAATCGCTACAGCGGAATAATGCGAATTCTAAAAAATAATCCAATTTTAATTATTCCCAAATTTTAGTTGAACCCTAAAACATGCATCCAGATGATTTATCAAATAAAATAAAGCATGCAGGATAAAACAAACAATTTTAGGAAAAATCCCCCAAAGGGGCAAAACCTTTTTATTTTCATTATAATTTGTAAAGAACGGTTTACACGGATTATACTGAAAATAAGAGTGACATACGAAATACCCTCAGGTGTTGGTTCCGATGTCGTCGGCTGAAATCTCCCGCAAGAACTCCAGATGGGCATGAATAAAAAAGAAACGGCTTCTCCACAAGAGTGAACTTCATAAGGACTCCCTCCACAATAGCACGCAGTTGTCGGTTGTAGAGTTCTCTCCACAAAGAATAAATTTCAACAAAGTTGAATCTAGGGTTCCAAAATAATTCACTAAAGATTGGAATGTTTTGTGAATTGAAAACAACAGGTTTAAAACCTAAAAGAAGAAGACAAAAGAATTCTGCAAAAAAAGTTCCGTAATAGTTCAAAAACGCAGATCTTCTTATGAAAAACGTAGTTAGAGACTCCTATTTATAAAAAACTTAAGGCGGCGCATCGTTCAAACGAGGTTGAACGTTGCTCGAACGAGATGCTATGTTGTTCGAACGACAAGAGCAGGTCACTCGAACGAAAAACATGACACGTGACAAATGACATGTGGCAAATGTCATTTAAACGACAAAAGCAGGTCGTTTGAACGACCTATCAAACGATATTTCACGCGTGATGGTCGCTCGAATGAAAAACAAAACACGTGGCAAATGACATGTGGCAAATATCGTTTGAACGACAAAAGCAGGTCGTTTGAACGACCTATCAAATAAGATTTCACGCTTGCTTGTAGATAATTTCGATACGAACGCGTGGCTGCCAGTTTCGTATTTTTCTGATTTTTTATGAATCAGTTATGATTTTTCTACGGAAAGGTGTCCGATAACAAAATCTTTAGAAAAATATTTGATAAAAATATCCCAACACTTTAAGTGAAGTGCTAAGGAATTAAAACACAACCTTACCAAACTTAACCTCGCGGAGGTTTGAATGTTGAAGATCTTGATATTCGGATCCGTCTTTGATGCTTGAATGTTCTTGAATGCTCTTCGACGGTGTAGTGGTAT
Organism: Sambucus nigra; assembly: GCA_949130495.1. Lineage (NCBI taxonomy): Eukaryota > Viridiplantae > Streptophyta > Magnoliopsida > Dipsacales > Adoxaceae > Sambucus > Sambucus nigra. The sequence goes on from OX422213.1 coordinate 148,125,833, forward strand.
ACGACATACTAAATTGATAACGGACTTATAAAATAATGTCCTTACAAACCTCCCCCTATGTCTATGCCGGTACAAAATAAAAACTCTGAATTATCAAATCAAAGTGCCTATACAAATCTAATATCCCCCATGAACCCAAAAATGGAAAATACTAAAATTTGCAAGTCTTCAAATTTTCTTCAAGTTCAAATCTTCAAACCTTTAAGCTTTTCTCATCAGGGTGTGCAACATATGATCATCACTTTTGTACCTACACACATGAGATAAAGCAAATACCTTCGTGACGCATCGAGTTTGAAATGATATAAGAATAAATCAATCAATCTAATCATGAGAAGAGTGCGCTTGTAACGGGAAAAAACCGTTACAACAAATATTTGTAACGGATTAAATCCGTTAGAAAATTGGCGTTATTTATTTTACTAACGAAATTTGTAACGGATAAAATCCGTTAGAAATTTATAATTTGTAACATACTAAAACCGTTACAATTTATTTTGTAACGGATTTGGCAATGGTACACACCCCCATATGTTAGTAACGGATTTACTAAATTGTAACGATTTTGACCCATTACAAATATAGGATTTGTACCGAATAAAAACCATTACAAATGGAAGTATCATATATTTGTAACATATGTTTTTATTTGTAATGGTTAAAGTCTGTTAGCAATGTTATTATATTTTGAAAAATTATTAATTTCTCATTAAACAAATAAATATAAATATACTAGTAATAATTCGTGCTCAACCAAAGGAAATGCATAATCAATGTCCACAAATTTTACTCAAAACATAATTTCAAAAAACACGTGATAAAATGAACGACACTACATTTCGGTGATATTAAACCAAGTCAAGACTATATTTCATTCATAACTATTAAAATTCTCAAAACAAATCAATGTAGTACAAGATAAACCATCAAGATTTTAACCATAAACTTGAAACTAAGTCTAACATCATTAAAGTTTTAAATATATTATTCTTCCAAAAGTAGTCTGCATGATATTCCTTGCAAAAGTAGGCGTCATTCTCCCAAAAGTAATCTTCCTATTTCCCAATAAGAACCTGCTGAACAAAATCAACCGCAATAAATGTGTAATTAGAAATGAGTATATAACATAAAAGACTAGTACATTTACATGCCATTGATACACATGTAATTTTATCGAGGAGTAATCGATACACAACAAACGACCATATTTACTTTTGTATCATTTGATGTGTTTTTACCTAATGTTGTTTTCAACTTTCGCCCTTAACAACCATTTTTAACCCCAAAAAGAAGGGTATGCTGGTCAATCAGGTCAACCGAGAGTATGATGAGGATGCAGTTAGTTTAGACAAGTTACTTTGGTATCGTTTAATGTGTATGAATCTAAACCTAGTCTGCTAGGTGGTTGTTTTCATTTTTTGCCCCCCAATGCCCATTTTTAACCCCCCAAAAACGTATACTAGTCACTTTGGAAAATCGAAAGTTCGATGAGGACACGGTTAGTTTAGGTAAGTTACTTTGGTATCGCTTGATGCGTTTGTACCTAAATCTAGGCAGTCGGGTTGTTGTTTACAGTTTTCGCCCCTAACGCCCATTTTTAACCCTCAAACGAAACGTATATTAGTCATTTGGACAACCGAGAGTCCGATGAGGGTGCAGTTAGTTTAAACAATTTACTTTAGTATCACTTGATGTGTTTGTACCTATTTTTAGGCAGTTAGGTTGTTGTTTTCAATTTTCACCCCTTAACACCTATTTTTAACCTCAAAAGAAGCCTATACTAGTCAATTTGGGCAACCGAGAGTGAGGACGCAATTATTTTAGACAAGTTAATTTAGTATCGCTTGATGTGCATGTACCTCATTTTAGGCCGCTAGGTGGTTGTTTTTAATTTTTGCCCCCCAACACCCATTTTAACCCCCAAAAGAAGCGTATACTAGTCAATTTGGCCAACATAGGGTTTAATGAGTACACGATTAGTTTAGACAAGTTACTTTGGTATCGCCTGATGTGTTTGTACCTAAATCTAGGCCTCTAGATTGTGGTTTTAAGTTTTCACCCCCCAACGCTCATTTTCAACACCCCCCCCCCCCCCAAAAAAAAAGAGTATAATAGTCAATTAGACCAACCAAGAGTTCGATGAGGATGCGTTTAGTTTAGAGAAATTATTTTGGTATCGCTTCATGTATTTGCACCTACTTTTATGCCGCTAGGTTTTTATCTTTTTTAGATTCTTGAGTAGTCGCCCCCACCAGTTTACAATTCGATATGTCGGGCGTTTTTATGGACGACATCCTTTCTTGGGGAGAATGACGTTTTTTGAATGTCTTGGTCGCCTCTCCTCTTTTCACGCTAGTGGGCGAGTTTTTCTCAGTTGCGGCGAGTAACATATACCTTGATTTATTTGTAATTTTTGAGTATTTTATTCATGTTTTATTAGGTTTTCTCTCTTTTAATTGCTATATTAGGTTAGAGGGAGACATTTCCTTAAAATGTGTTTAATGTGCCCTCTTGAGTCATTTTACATACTTATAATAAGGTCATTGGCCATTCATTATAATCACTTTACTTTTAGAGATGAATGAATGAGAAAGAGAGAGAAACATATTATTTCAAATGTTGTTAACATGATTCCGCTTATATCATTTACAACTTTATAAAATTGTGAAAACAAGAAGATTAGTTTCATAATATCTTACGAGGAGTGAATATAAGAGAACTAGAATTTACCTTCATGCGAAAGGATGCCTCAAGAGTACTATGTGGCCATATTTATTCTTCTTCTTAAGATTATATTTTTTATGGAGACAGACTTCAATTCAGTATATAAATATCTACATTATACACAGTTCTTCATTACTATAAGTTATACTCGCTTGTGAAAATGATGTTTTCTTCTCAAATGTTGCACTGTTCATAATATGAGCTTCAACTATTTCATCCACAGTCACACCCTGTCAGCATGGAAGTAATACGTTAGCCATTGCATCTGCGCACAACGAGGACCAAATCCTTCAATGGTTGGGCAAGGGGAGATTGCGATTCAGCAATGGAATAATATGATAAAGCTTGGAATAAATCTTCAAACAATGAGTGAATGGAATAATAATAAATAAAACAAAATTTCTTCAAAACTAATAAGATCAAGGGTTTACTCGGTGGAAGGAACTAAATGCAGAAGTAAATCCACTTTAGAAGTTAAAATAATCAAACTAACTACAATTAATCCTAAACCTAATATAGTAAACATGTGTCGTTATTCAATTCTCGAAACCTTGTCTCCTAATTCCTAATAATTAAACTAGATACAACTAATCATGAACCTAATACAATAGAAATTCCAAACAGTTGTATACTGGTATCATGTACACAGTCCATAGTATATGCGCAAACGAGTTTGTTCATAATTTCAAACCTAGTATAAGAAGAACGATCCCAAATTAAGGAAAGAAATCATAATAAAAAACTAACATTTCATAAAGAATATGAGTAATATAATTAGGTTGATGTAAATACAAAATGAAAAGAAAAAAGAAAAAAGAGTTTCATGGTTCATAGGCAAAAAAAATGAACACAATTTCAGAAAGGAAAAAAATTTAATAGTCAAACGTATAAAGTAGAAGCTCTGGTTGAATCTAAAAATTTAATAGTCAATATTCTCAAAATTATTGTGTCACGTCCTATCATTCGGAACATCTTCCTGATATAGATGATTTGGATGAGATGGAGATGAAAAAATAGAGGAAGCATGAGAAGCTTATATTGCAGCTATTGCCGCTGCCAAAGAAAAGCAAGATGAAGATACTATTGTCAGCACTGCTAGTGCCAGGTCATATCTTCAATCGTTCGTATTAAGAGCCAAAAGCATGAATGTCAACAATGATAGTTCTGTATGCAGTGATTCCAAGAGCTGCTTCTGAAACACTTGCTCACTAGCTCCTTTGAGGTATAATTTATCTATTAGGCTTTTGCAGTAATCATAGCTACGTGGCTTATTGTTGATGCTTTATATCCTTTATTTACTCGAGATTGAAAACCCTTTGTTGTTATTCCTATCACGGCTGTAGTGTTTTAGATGTTTGAGCTTGAAGAATGTGTGCAGTTGTGGTGTTTTGGGATGGCAACTTGTATGTTAGTAAAGTTTTTTTGACCATAGGATGTATCTCATTTTCTTGATTTAAATCTATGACTTCAAACTTTAGGTAACTTCACTGGGCTTGCAAAACATATCTATGTAGTTTTAGTTTATGTGACGCTACCCAACCAACCCTTGTTACGCAAAAGCGACGAGCCCCATGACTAAATCAAAAAGCACGTAGACATACACTATTTTCTTGGAAATACCCTCATTTCCCCCCTTTCCTTTGATTCTGGTATCACCCCCAAAACCCTGATTTTTGTGTGAAGTTGAAACACATAATTTGGATGGCATAAGCTTTATGTTTGAAGTGAAGGAGTGTGATAGTTGATTTTGGATGAGGAAGTTTAAAGGGGTATAAAAAGGAGGATGTCAGAGGATATACTTGTGCATCTATCGTTAAACTCTTTAAACCAATCAGACCAGTCTCTGCCAACTAAAATTGGGATGCTTAAATCCCGGATGGTCAGCAAGGTCTCCGCCTCAGCCCCTCAGCTGCAGCCCCAGCCCACGTGGTCCTCTGTCGCCAACGATCTTACAGAATCAGTAGTTTGCAGCGATTCTGATGATGATAATGGAGGGGAGTTTGTCATACAAGCCAACACCAAGAAGCGCCAAAAACTTGAAGAAAATGACATCTCAACTATTTTTGAACGTGTGGAGGCAGAGGCAGACACAAGGCAGAACATTGCGAAAATAACGGATAGTAAGGCAGGTTCTGAAGTAAATAGAAAAAAACAAAGCCATGGTAGGGTACATTCTTCATCAGGTAGAGGGTGTGGTTCCCGTGTTCATGATTAGACAAAGGGGATAATTACTCCCTTAACAGTTTCTTCATCCAATGGTCATCTTGGTAACTCATATCATAAGGAGGATATCATGTCCTTGCATTCAAAAGATTCAGCATTAGAGGAAGAATTATAGAAATCACATCAAGAGGTCTCTGATTATCAACATCTATGCCACTAGTTAAAAAAGGAACTGTGGGACCTTAAAGATATTGAACAGCAGATGAAGCCAAAGAGAACGAAAGTAATATCTGACTTGTTAATAGCTGTTTCAAAAGCTGAGAGACAAGAAGCAAGGATGAAAGTACACCAAGATTCTTTGAGACTTGGTAGTGTGGGTGTAATCAGAGCTGGAACTGTCATATTTGAGACACGGGAGGATGGGCAATCACTTAAGGATCTCAATGCCCACCTTAGACATTTATTAGAAATGAAGGAAGCTGTTGAGAGGCCGCGGAAATCCCTAAAGAAAAGGCAATCAGATAAGGGCGATGGAACTGATGCAGAAGCAGTAGTTCAGGAAGAAGATTTTCTCATCCATAGATGCTATCAATACACCAAAAAGGGATTCATTGTATGCAAAATCTAGGAATTAAATTTTAATCAGAATTGTATATAATCTCTGTAGGGAAAGAACATAATGATATTTCATCATATTGAGAACTGTAGCATGTGTACCTAAAGGATATATATAATGCAATGTACAAAATTGTGGCAATATGTTTAGCTTCTGGTCGTTTTAAGCCATTCTATTTTAGAGTTTTCATTATCATGAAAATGACAAAGTCAATATTTTAGTCCCGTTGGTATAGATTTTTTAATTAATGCATGCTCTAAGTTTTGATTGTATAATAAAAGTCCAAGTCTAGAATTATTCAAGTCGAATAAGTGAGGCTATCAAACATCAATGACGTTGTTTATTTTCTATAGAGAAAAAAGAACAAAAGTCTACACGTATAAACTCTAGAGAAATTTTTTCCTTAAATGTGTTACAGTTGTATTTTGTCATCCCAGAGTAAGTGTTAACTAAGACTAAGAAGATCATTGGAACCTTTTGATGTTTTTATCCAGATGTAAAGAAAACTAGTGCAAATGTTGATGTTTATCATGTATTCTGGCCTAACGTAGATGGGGAATGTGTTTACATATAATAAGAATTCTTACAATGGCAGCAACCGATCATTGTATATGCTATTTAAGAAATAATCTCAGAAGAGATAAATATATATTTTTTGCAACAAAATATTTGGCATGAACGGTTGTAATCATTTAGGCTAGTTCGAAGATCTCTATTTGGAATTCACTCACGGTTCCAAGTTTCTGTACTATACCATCCATGATTCTTTAGTAAATCTGGCTTCAGCCACTATGTAACAAAATAGCATTGTGTCCATTTCTCTTTTTTGATGTAGCATATAGAAAACGTTATTCTAACAAAATTCATTATATTAGGCCTTAGGGTATAAACATCAACATATATAACAAGGTAATGTTTAGAGACACCTAATCACACAAACACATAATTTTTTGAATTTGTAAGATACTTCATATTTTCTAACCTAAATCAAGCATTTAACTAATAATATCAACCCCAATAATATGAAACCTTAAAAACAAAAGATTAATAACACGATCACTAAAAGATGTTAGAGGTTTTCCTTTGTACTGATAGAACAACTAAAAAATATTTGAATCATAAGCAAGAACATATCTAGAAAACTCAATTGTGGAAAGAATATCCCCACAAGATATGTATTCGTGCATGGAATTTGTTCATTATAGACAAATATGACTTTGGAAACTAAGATTAAGATAATATGTATAGTTCAATGGAATTGGTTATTCTCATTTTAAATTAGATACTACTATATTTCAATATCCTCAGCAAGAATATGCATCCAAAAGATCCAAACACTAGCCATAAAGAGCATCAGATTTTATTGATAAAACTACTCAAATGTAAATCCTCAAACCACCAAAAAGTAAATGAATATCTTGAATAAGGGTATTTATATTCGCACCCAAAAAAGTTCTCCAAAACACCACAAAAAACTCACTTTTATCTCCTTAACACCACAAAAAGTAGCCGTAAAAATGGGTACTATGGCCAAGGTTAGCCGTGAAAATGAGTATTACGATCAAGGTTAGCCTTGAAAATGGATACCACGGCCAAAGTTAGCTGTAAAGATGGTATCACGACCAAGATTAACCGTAAAAGGGATACCACGGTCAGGGTTAGCCATGAAAATGGATACCACGACCAAGATTAACCGTGAAAATGAGTACCACGGACAAGATTAACCATGAGATTTTGTTTGCTTGAATAGTAAAAAAAATGTCTTTTTTGTGGTGTTTTGAGGAACTTTTAGGGATGCGAATATCACACCCCTGAATAATTATCATGCTAAAATAGTTTCACCCCACTTTCTCTCAAACAAAGAAGACTTGAAGCAATACCTTATTGTTCTTAAGACAAAGTACGAAGCTTAGTCTATGAAATGTTTTCAGTTGGGTGAGGCTTATAACAGTTCCAAAAATACATAATAGCGCATAAGGACTATAAGTGATGACGATGATAGATTATGAAGCACGGGTGTGACGGAATGAGAGTGCGGGGTAAGGATGCACGATTCAGAAAAATAAGGCATGGGTGCGGGGATTCAGTGCTGGTGCAGATGCAATGGGTGTTTTTAAGAATTGTTGCTTTATAGATGATGCATAACATCATGTTATTTGGTATATGTATAATAGCTAAAAATAATGGTGATTAAATTAGTAACTAAATGTAACATAAAAGACTTCCGCCTACTAAAATTGAAGAAACATAAATTTAACTTTAAAAATAAAAGTATTTCCAAAGGTACTCAAACTCTCAACTCACTCCATTAATAATACGACCCGTTTGCCCAGGCCCTACATTTCATCATTATGCATGACTAACCCAAACAAACCCCTTCACCTCTCTAACCTCTCACGACACCACAACCCCATACTTCACACATGCTCTAACATCCACATTCGTAAATAAGTCTTTAAGGGAATGAAATATCCAATTACATCCAAGTCAATGAATAAAGAAATACAATTTGTAAAACAATGATCATTAAAGTTAAATCTATAAGCTTATTTAGCTCCAATCTAATCTATCACCACTAATGATAAAAAAAAGATTAAAAATACTTTCATCAAACACTCTACACTGGGTTTTAACCAAAAAATTTAACAAATAGTAGATTTAAAAGATAATGATGGTAATGTTATTCTAAAAAAATATGCCCATGTAGACTTTTTGGTTATACAACTTATGTAAAAATAAATGCTACACTATCAAACCACAAGTATTGAGATCCAACTTTGTCAAAACCCAATGTTATGCAACAAAATGAATATAATACCATTATATGTTTTGACTAACTAAAGAAGCCATCTGGGATGAGTACACTGAGAAAAAGGAGTCCCTTTAGTCGAATCAATAATCAATAGAAGTTGACTAATAGTTGCAACTTATATAGGTATTTACCTCACCAATCTTTGGTAATAGTAAAATTACTAACATCTGATGCTTACCACAATATAGTTCCAACTCTATATAATCTAATCCTTCGACTCACCCACGCTATAACTGTAACTCGTGCCAAAGTTTGAGCCCTTCGACACCTTATCATGTTTAAAAATTATATGCCTTAAAACTAGACAAGTTGATCAATGTTAGATTTGAATTTTTGACCCAACCTCAGACAGTCAATTTCACAATAATTTTAGGCCAACTCTCATTTATGACTCATTGGGTGTGACCAGCTGACGTATCGCACCCATATTGGCTCGTGTTTAATCCCGACCATGAGTCGATACGGGTGCGACACATCAACGAGTCACACCCAATCAGTCAGAAGTGAGAACCGACGTAGGACTCTATAGTACAATGAGAACCCATTTCTTTTCCATGTGCATAACACAACATTGATTAAATATATTAAAAAAAATTGTTTGCATGGATGTGATAGGATTTGGGAGTTTTATGATAAAGAGAACTAAATTACGCAAGTGGTTTTGGTCCAAAGAAAATTGTAAATAATATTATTGTATTATTTCTACTATGAATCTTGGATATTTAAAAAATAGATTATATATATCTTATAAACCCTTATATTATTCCTTTTGTTGGAAAGACCCTTTCAGATTATTTTTTAGCTTAAAAAATGGTAATTTTACAAATGAGGAGAGTTTGCAACAAAATGCATAATTGAGGACGAACTTTTCAGCAAATATCTTGCAAAAAATCATTATTCAATCATCTTTTTAACTTCACCAATTTCCTGTCATAATGGAGATAATTCTAGTCATATATAAAAAAAATTATTCTCAAACGATTAGACCAGTGAACCAATGTTCCTTTGTATCATACTAGAAAGTTAATATCTGATTGCATATTACAACTCAAAATGGTGTTCCCACACTGAGCTAATTTGAAATTTCAAGGAATGTTATGTGTCACGCATGGGATCCAAAGAATTTATGATTACTGAGAGAAAATGCTTCAAGCAGATATTCCAACAACAAAAGATTAAGAAATTATGTATAAGTAAATTAAAAAAGACCTTCATCTTCCACCAGTATAAGATAAAAACAAACAAAAATCCACTACAACATCGCATAATACAAGAACTCAAGATCAATCTATAGAAATATGTACCTTTAGGGTCACACAAACAGGAAACACGTAGAGGGAGAGGCGAGTTTTGAACCCTAATGCACTGTTGTGGTTAAAAAAAACTCTCCAATTAGGAAGAACAAAAGGGGGCAGTTTTCGCTCTAGAGAGAAACGGACTAATGATATCCAATCTTCCAGAACAGAGGTCACCGACAGGTAGAGGTAATGAGGGAGTGGGTTTGGTTGGGGATTTGGGGGGAAATTATCCCGCCGGCCTTCCCTTTTTTTTTTCTTTTTTTCTTAATGAGTTTTGTAACGGGTACGAACATATTGCAATGGGTTTTCTCTATTTGTAACGGAATTTCACCGTTATAAATTTGTAACGGATAAAATATGTTACAAATAAAAAAAATAATTCGTTGCAATTTTTCTGTTTTGGTGTAGTGATGCATCTATATGTGATTAAATACGATGATGAAATATGCAAGAACACATATATGAGGAAAAATCCCCCAAAGGGGAAAAACCTTTTATTTTCACAATAATTTTATAAGAAAACGGCTTACACGGATTACAATGAAAATATATGACACAAAAATACCCTCGGGTGTTAGTTCTGTTGTCGGCGGCTGGAACTATCCCTTTCCAGTAGGGCAGCAGTGAAGAAGAGAGCGTCTTCCTCACAAATTACTCCAGATGAGTAAATGATCTTCTTGAAGGTTTAAAGATTCACACACATATATGGGAATGGTTTTGTGAATAAAAAAGGTTTAGAAAACCTTAAAAAGTGAAGTCTTATTCTGGGCAGTTTTCGCAGAATTTTGAGATTGCAGAAAGACTTAAAAAATGTGTAGAAGGAGATCAGATATTTATACAAAAATCGAGGCGCCGGCTCGTTCGAACGAGATAGCCATGTCGCTCGAACGAAGGACAGAAGTCGTTCGAACGATATCACGCGACTTGCCTATCTCGCGCGAACGACTTTCAAAGTCGTTTGAGCGAGCTCGTCGATCGAGGCCATTCGCTTTTACACTTAGAAAAATTCTGCTTTTGATAAAAAAAAATCCAGACTTCAAAAATAATTTTCAAAAACATTTCCCAAATATTTATGCAAATATTTAAAGCTCCAATAAAATATTTTACTGATAGAGCGTAGTGGAGTAGTGGGAATGAGTTGAGCAGCACGTTGCATGTAGCATGATGCACGTGAAGAAAGTGGATACATTGAATTCGGATACAGGCCGTCGAGGATGATCGTGTTAACGTGCCGAATGTAGCGGTATCAGACATATGAACTGTGATCTAGGAGAAAATAGAAAATTCTTAGAATCTACCTCGGACATTTATAAAATTATGTCCTTACAAATCTCTCCCTATGTCTATGCCGGTACATACATAAAAAAATTCGAATTATGCAATCAAATGACATACAAGATAATATCCCCATTAAACCCTCAAACTGAGAATACTAAATGACATGTCTTCCAAATCTTCAGCTCTCCTGTACCTTCTAAAGCTTTTCTCATTAGGGTGTGTAATCAAATAATGAGCAATATTGTACCTACACACATGAGATAAAGCAAATACCCGTGACAAGCAACTGATTGAAATATAATGATATGCAAAAATTGATGATAAATTAGGCTTAAGAAAATCATTCATAAATCAACCAAACACCAAAACAATTCTCCCCCATAATTCTTCTCCCCCTTTTTATGATGTCCCTAAATAGACAAATATGAGAAGCAGAAATGTATGCACATAGAGAATGACACACGGGAATAAACTGCTATTTTTGTATTTTTCAAAATTTTTCACACATAATATACAACAAAGAATCACACCATGAAAGAGAACAAAAACAACCAAGTCAATGATAGCGAAAATGAAGGGGTGTGATCAAATTCGATAGGAAAATCAATGCATACAAAACATGACATATGTGCACGATGAATATCGGATACTCCTAACGAATGAACTCAAAGTCTTCCTTTGGTATAAAAAGGTGGTAATATGAGACATTGACTTAATCAAATCAACAAATCAAAACTCAAAGTGATTTCCACACCAATAACGTCCAAAACTATTTCATGCTTTTTCAGGACTTTCAAGGAAGTGCAAACCCGTTTATATTCTCCAACCAAACTCCCTCAAATTTTTATTTTGAATAGAGGCTTTCTAAATTCTCAAACTGTGAAGAATTGAAGGTGAAACCTAATGGCCCATAATTGGCATGAATAGCTTTTTATTGCCTTTAAATTTTTTCGGGGCTCTTTTAACCTCTTTGGACCTCAGATAATAAAATCCCTCCATTTTTAGGTCCTTTTGAACGGTGGCTTTTGCGCAAAGAAGTGATAATTACCTTTCGCAGCCCCTCAACATTCATAAACAAATACTCAGTCTCACAAAAACGGTTTTTACATGCATTCCAATATTGTCAAGTTTTATCGCATATTGTTAGCTGGATAGACAGAATTGAGATGGAAACACTCAAGCCAACATGTGATAGACAAGTACAATAATCAAATAAAGCCGTGCATGTGTGCAATAAAGGAGATAGGAGTCAAACATGTAGAAAAGATATCACGAATCACATCTCAAAGACTCCAAACAGTGTAAAGCACATGGATGAAATGATGTAGCGTCTCAAATATCTATCAAACAGTCATAGGAATAAATGGAATGAAATTATGACTTGTCTATCTGAAATGTTCATCCATAAAAGGTGCATAAAAAATACAAAATCTTTTTGGGCTTTTCTAAAAATTTTATCAAAAAAAAATATTTTTGAATTTTTCAAAAGAATAAATAAATAGCTGTACAACAAAGCAATAATACATATAAAACAAACTAGAAATAGGAAGCATATGATATAAACATGAAAAAGCATCCTATTCTAGACATAGACCAACCCCTCAATCAACTGTGCAAATCCCCAAAGACTGCCTAAGACTCTCAAATCTAAGGGCATCTAAAGGTTTCGTAAAAATATCGGCTAACTGACGGTCGGTGGGAACAAAACTCAAGGATACGACTTTCTCCTCAACTAACTGTCGTATAAAGTGCTCACGTATCCTGATGTGCTTTGTGCGCGAATGATGGACTGGATTGCGGGATATGTGTATTACGCTCGTGTTATCACAGGAAATGGTCATGGTGTCCTGTGAAATCCCATAATCCTCCAGCATTTGCTTCATCCACAGGAGTTGCGTGCAACAACTCCCGGCGGTTATGTACTCAGCCTCCGCAGTGGACAAATAGATGGAATTTTTCTTCTTGCTCAGCCAGGAGACAAGAGCAGAACCAAAATAGAAACACCCACCGGAAGTGCTCCTACAACCATCTACATCCCCGGCCCAATCGGCATCTGAATAGGCGGACAAACGGTCATCAGTATCAAAGGAATACCAAATACCGTATGAGAGAGTCCCACTCACGTATTTAATAATACATTTTAGAGCAATTAAATGCGAATCTTTCGGGGACGCCTGATATTGCTCACAGACTCCAACGCTAAAGGCTATGTCGGGACGACTGGCAGTCAAGTAGAGAAGACTACCTATCATACGCCGATATAAGGTTTGCTCTACGTCCTTGCCTGAAGTGTCTTTACTAAGCTTGGTAGTGGTACTTATAGGTGTACGTGCATGCTTAGCGGAGTCTAACCCAAATTTCTTCACTAGGTCTCTAGCATACTTGTATTGGGAGATGAACATCCCATCCTCTAGCTGACGAACCTGGAGACCAAGGAAGAAAGTAAGCTCACCAACCATGCTCATTTCAAACTCACTTTTCATCTCCTCTTCAAAGTGATGAGCATGTTGAGAGCACGTGGATCCAAAGACTATATCGTCCACATAGACCTGGGCAACCAAAATTGCACCGTCATCTCTCCTGACAAATAACGTCATATCAATTCCCCCTCTCTTGAAGCCATGGGATAAGAGATAGGAAGTAAGCCTCTCGTACAAAGCATGGGGTGCTTGCTTCAAACCATACAAGGCTTTCCTCAAATAGTAGACGTGCTCTGAGTGCTGAGGGTCTTCAAACCCTTTTGGTTGTTCCACGTAAACCTCCTCCTGTAGAATGCCATTCAGAAAGGCACTCTTGACATCCATCTGATATAACTTGAAGCGCAGATGACATGCGATGGCGAGTAGTAGACGGGCGGACTCAAGCCTTGCAACATGAGCAAATGACTCCCCAAAGTCTACACCTTCCATCTGTGTGTATCCTTGAGCAACCAACCTAGCTTTGTTTCTAATTATGGTACCATTTTCATTAATTTTATTCTTGAAAATCCATCTGGTACCTATCACATTTGTCTCACTAGGTCGGGGGACAAGTTCCCAGACATTATTCTTTTTAAACTGAAGCAACTCATCCTGCATAGCAGATATCCAGTGTTCATCCTTGAGTGCTTCTTTATGATTCTTAGGCTCAACTTTGGACGTGTAGTAAAAATGGCTGACAGCGTTCTCTAGTTGAGCACGAGTCTTGACCCCTAGAGTGGAATCACCAAAAATGGCAGAAGGGTCATGACTCTTGTGAACCCAAGCGGGTGTGTCCCCTAACACAGGAGTAGGGTCCACAGAGTGTGGGTGAGGTACTAGTAAATCACTGCTAGAAATATCCTCATCCTCACACTGAAGTTTAGAATCAATAAACGCTGAAGGTTCATCATCTTGCACGGTGGCATTTATTGATTCCATAACCTTAGAGCTCTTCAGGTTAAAAACTCGGTATGATCTACTATTAGATGAATATCCCAACAGTATTCCCTCGTCGCTTTGGGAGTCAAACTTTCCTAATTGCTATCTATCCCGTAGGATGTAGCATTTACTCCCTAAAACACGGAAATATGCAAGGTTGGGCTTCTTGCCAGTCCACAACTCATAAGGTGCCTGAAGTGTGTGTGGACGCAGATAAACCCTATTCACCGTGTGGCATGCAGTAGACACTGCCTCTGCCCAAAATCTCCTAGAGACTTTACGACCTAAAAGCATAGATATAGCCATCTCCTGGATCGTTTTATTCTTTCTCTCAACAATCCCATTTTATTGAGGAGTCTTCACAACAGAAAACTCATATTTAATCCCAAGGCTATCACAATAAGAATATACCTTTGCTTACTTAAATTCAGTGCCGTTGTCACTACGTATCCTGTTAATAGTGACTCCGTGTTGATTTTGCAGGACACGGAACTTGGTCGTTAAAAACTCTACAGCATCAGATTTCTCTCTCAGAAATCCTACCATGGAGTATCTAGAGAAATCATCCACCATCACGAGGATATACCTCTTACCACCCAGACTCTCAGTACGAGTGGGACCCATAAGATCCATATGAATAAGATCAAGAACACGAGAGGTGGTAATGCAATGCAACTTCCTATGGGGATTACAAATTTGTTTTCCCAACTGACAGGGTCCACAAACCGTCGAAGTTGGCCTTCCAAGAGATGGTAAGCCACATACTAAGTCCTTTTTAGTTAAGCGAGTTAGATCTCTAATATTTACGTGACCTAGACGTTGGTGCCACAGATCCATAGGAGAGATCGTGGCGCTGTTGCAGACAAGTGAGGATGTGGGCTCTGTCCCATAGCAATTATCCTTTATCCGTACCCCTTGCACTAAAAGTTTACCGGCTTGAATATAGACCTGACAAGCGTCCTGGTTAAACTTTACGTCAAAGTCAGCGTCGCACAGCTGGCTAATGTTGAGAAGGTTTGCTTTCAAACCTTTGATGTACAAAACATTTTCTATCTTAGGAAATCCAAGTAACTCGACAGTACCACACCCTACAATGCTAGACTTGCTCCCATATCCATAGGTGACTCTGCCATCCTGATAATCCTCAAGAGATGTAAAAAATGAGGCATCATCTGTCATATGTCTGGAGCACCCACTGTCAAAATACCACTGCGAGGTATTATGTGCTTTGAGAGCAACATGAACAACAAAGGCCTTTTTATCTTTCTTAGGTACCCAAGAAGTGGTGACCTTTTGTTTGCCTTTGTTGTTGTTGGTTTTAGCTGGAATGTGAGAAGCATTCACTGACGGCAAAGACATCCGTCGAAATTCCTCCATCAAACTCTGAGACGTGGCAGCTAAAAACTCAACTCGCTCTCTCAGACTGGTAAAATCATCAGTATGCTGACGTGGAACAGTAGTACGTCGTGTCCGACCCATACTATAGCAAAACTCCCTGAGGTGGCCTTTTCTTTTGCAATAAGTACAAAAGAACACAGTCAAAGGCGGACCTTGGTTTGCTTTTCTTGGTCAAACTCTCCTTTGAGGTTTTTGACGATGGCCATAAGGAGTCGTAGTAAACTTAGGAACTGGTCCAGGTGCAATTTGGGACGTGGAGGCACCATCATAACCTATTCCCTGACTATCACCAAAACCTAAAGCGGGGTCGAGGAGCATCTTTCCCATCTTCCCAGATCTGTCCTCGATTTGTACCTTAACTTCCCGTGCTTTCTCAAGATCATGAGTCAGCTGGGAAACAAGGGCTTCAAGTTTCTTCCGAGTCTCCACGGAGGAATGGAGCTCACTCGTAATACTAGCCACTTGTTTAGTCAAGTCCCCTCTCTCTTTCTCAAAATTACTCTCTATCTCTCTCTAAACAAACTCTCTTTCTCAACACAGGCAAATTCTCTCTCTCTCAGGGCGGTGCAGGTGGAGGACTCTCTCTCTCTCTCGCTTTTCTTAAATCTTCCTCTAATCCGGTGATCTTAAGAACTAACGCTTTGTTACGCTTTTTAGTTTTAAATGACTCAGAATATAACTCAGCGTAGGCGCGTTGAATATCACTCTCGCTCTCACTTGTGTCATCCTCCCCTCACTCACATCAATCTCACTATCGAGGTGTCCCTGTGATGCATCATCCTCATCGTCGTGAGGGGAACTAGAAGTGCTCACATGACTAGCCATGAATGCGGTGAAGTTACACTCATGCGGTGACTCATCTCCCGAGTCCACCGACTCGACCTCACTGTCGTCGCTAAGGGTAGCATTAAGGACCGCTTTCCCTTTCTCTCCGTTCAGACATGTGGCACACTCAAAGGCTCTATGACCCCTACCGTCGCACTCAAAGCACCTCTCACTTTCTTTCTTAGGAGGATCTTTAAAACCTTTTTCATTTTTCTTTTCAAACTTATTTTTCTCAAAATTCTTTTATCTTTAAAACTACCATTTATCTTGAATTTGAGAATCCTCTTGAATTTTTTTGCAAAAAGAGCCAAATCATCTAAGTCAAAATCACAACCAGAATCTGACGTGTCAGTCTCTCTCTTTCTAGATGACTCTACCCTCTTTCTATCCGACCCCTCACTCTTTCTCTCTTGGGCATTAAGTGCAATTCCCTTATCTTTAGACCTAGCAGTTTTAGGGAACATATCAATTTCATATGTTTGCAAGTCTCCTACAAGTTCTTCCAATTTTAGCGTATTTAAATTACCCATATAATTTAGCACAGTGACTTTAGGGATAAAACGCTTAGGCAGAGAACGAAGAATCTTTTTAACAACTCTTGCATTAGGAATATGTTCACCAAGATTAAAGCTAGTATTAACAATGTCAGAAAGCCTAGCATAAAAATCATCAAAACATTCAGTCTCATGCATGGTGATGGTTTCAAATTGAGTTGGAAAATTTTGCAATTTAGACTCTTTCACAGCATTAGTTCCTTCATGGGTGAGTTGTAAAACATCCCATGCTTCTTTTGACGCGGTGCACGTCATTATGCGTTTGAACTCATCAGGTGTGATAGATCCAGAAATAGAACTTAGACCCTTAGAATTGAATGATGACCATTTAAATTCTTCTTCAGTCCAAGAAGTGACAGGTTTTAAATTGATCACATTATCAACACTGACGGAGGGAGGTGTCCACCCTCTTTCAACCAAAATCCAGACACGTTCATCAATAGCTTTTAATGCAGATCTCATGCGGGCTTTCCAATATGCATAGTTTGTCTCGTAAAAAACTGGCATTTTATTATATAACTTCTCCATAATGAACACACTCGTTTTCAAAAATCAATTTTTCAGAAAACTGATATCTTAGAAAAATTTTACGGAAAATTACACGATAAAATTGTGTAACTGGCTCTGATACCAATTTGAGAAGAGTGCGCTTGCATTCAAATAAGGATGTTATTTAATTAAACACAGTTTTTACCACTCAAGTCCTAAACATGCATCTATATGTGATTAAATACGATGATGAAACATGCAAGAACACATATATGAGGAAAAATCCCCCAAAGGGGAAAAACCTTTTATTTTCACAATAATTTTGTAAGAAAATGGCTTACACGGATTACAATGAAAATATATGACACAGAAATACTCTCGGGTGTCGGTTCTGTTGTCGGCGGCTGGAACTATCCCTTTCCAGTAGGGCAGCAATGAAGAAGAGAGCGACTTCCTCACAAATTACTCCAGATGAGTAAATGATCTTCTTGAAGGTTTAAAGATTCACACACATATATGGGAATGGTTTTGCGAATCAAAAAGGTTTAGAAAACCTTAAAAAGTGAAGTCTTATTCTGGGCAGTTTTCGCAGAATTTTGAGATTGCATAAAGACTTAAAAAACGTGTAGAAGGAGATCAGATATTTATACAAAAATCGAGGCGGCGGCTCGTTCGAACGAGATAGCCATGTCGCTCGAACGAAGGACAGAAGTCGTTCGCACGATATCACGCGACATGCCTATCTCGCGCGAACGACTTTCAAAGTCGTTTGAGCGAGCTCGTCGATCGAGGCCATTTGCTTTTACACTTAGAAAAATTCTGCTTTTGATAAAAAAATTAATCCAGACTTCAAAAATAATTTTCAAAAACATTTCCCAAATATTTAAGCAAATATTTAAAGCTCCAATAAAACATTTTACTGATAGAGAGTAGTGGGGTAGTGGGAATGAGCTGAGCAGCACGTTGCATGTAGCATGATGCACGTGAAGAAAGTGGATACATTGAATTCGGATACAGGCCGTCGAGGATGATCGTGTTGACGTGCCGAATGTAGCGGTATCAGACATATGAACTGTGATCTAGGAGAAAACAAAAAATTCCTAGAATCTACCCCGGACATTTATAAAATTATGTCCTTACAAATCAAATCTCCCCCATAATGCAAACTCCCCCATAAAATCATAATTCGTTCTCCCCCTTTTTATTATGTCCCCAAATAGATAGATAAGAAAAAACAAACTAAACATGGAGTGTCACGATAAAAGTTCATAGCAAATATGAATCAAACTATGCGCATGCAAAGGTGTAACTCAAAAAATTCCACAAACTATTTTTGATTTTTCAATTTTTTCAAAGCAAAAATAATTTATAAAAATAAACACACCATGAATAACATTAAGACAACCAAATCATGGATATGGAATGAATGGGTGTGAACAAATTCAACAGGGAATAAAGCTCAATCAAGCATATGTGCACGATGCATACGTGTATTCCTACGAATGAACATCAAAATCATCCTTAGGTGTAAAGTTGTTGAATTCAGATGATATCGACTAAATCAAATCAACAAACCAAAGCCTAAGTTATTTTCACACCAATAATGTCCAAAACAATTTAGTGTCGTTTCGAGAATTTTTCGAAGGACGTGCAAAACCATTGATTACTTTCCAACCAAACTCCCTCATATAAAAAATGCAATTTTTTTTATATCTAATGAGATACTAAATTCTCAACTTAGAGAAAACCTATTGGCCCAAATTTGGGCACATTTCATATTTTTATTGTCTTAATTTTTGTGCGGGCTCTTTTCAAACGGTGGCTTTCACGACATGATAGTTATTCACTCGCAGCCCTTTTCCGTGTCACTCATTATTTTTTCAAATTTAAATAAATTCCTCATGGGCAATGGTTTTTACATGCACTACTTTTATTACTCTCGTATTATTTCACTTGGTTCATTTTAAGGACAGTATTGAGATTAAAACACTCCACCAACATGTGATAGACAAGTACAATAATCAAACAAATCTATGCACGTGTGCAGTAAAGGACAAGTGAGTCAAACATGTAGGAAGTAACAAATAATTACATCTCAATGACTCCAAACATTGTAAAGCACATGAATGACATGATATATTATCTCAAAATACTATCAAATTGTCACATGGATAAATGGAATGAAATTGTGAATCGGTCATCCTAAGTGTTTATCCATAAATCGTGTAAACAAAATACAAAAATCTTTTTGGATTTTCAAATTTAACTAAAACAAAATATGAATGGAAACTCAAAAAATAGAAAATCTTTTTGCATTTTTCAAAATTTTTCAAAAAGAAAAATAACTACAAAATGATACAACCATCAATAGGCATATAATATAGATATGAGCAACATCCTATGCTAGCAAACAGTAATCACACAAGAGAATCCACAATGAAAGCATATGTGATAAACGAGCAATGTAGTGTTATTAATTAAGAATGGATACCAAGAATAACTGTATATAAATTGTCCAGAAGCAACCCAGTAGTACCAAAACATAATCATATGAACACTAGGTACTAAAAATATAAGGGAAGCAAAAATTCCAGACATGTCGCTCAAACGACTCAGCTCTGTCGCTCGAACGACAAGGGCATGTCGCGAGAAGCGACTTCGCGCGAGACAGAGCTGTCGCTCAACGGCCTATAGATCTCACTCGAACGAGAATACCAAAACTTCCCTGAATGCCCAGAAAACCATACCGTTTTACCCAGTGTAAAAATTTCGTGAAAACAGTACCTGTAAGGGGCAAACAGATTCAAAATAGTGCTAAAACAGTAGCGAAACACACAAATACAACAAATAAACTAATGTGCGCTACATCAAAGTGAGTCATGGCACTAGAAAGAATGTAACATGATGCAAAGCTAGTGTATGACAAACACCCAACACAATCAACCAAAAGATTTCACATAGGGTGAGTCACGTGCAAGCAAACGGGAATCGTGGACAAATAAACCATAAGCCTCTAAATCTGATTTTCTAATCCAAATGGTTTTGTAAGGACATGTGGGGGTGTGGGGAATCGAATTTATTCTTCTATTAACCTGCCTAGGTCCTTGTAAAAGCTTGTAACAAAAGCACCTAAGATGACCTTGCCTACCGTAATGTGTGCAAGTGTAAATCGGGCGGTGTGTGTTACCTAAATGTGGCCCTCTCCTCAAATTTCTTGATTGCTCTCTCCGAATTTACCTAGGTGGCTCTCTCCTAATGATCCTAGGAGGTTCTCTCACGATGTTCCTAGGGGGCTCTTTCCTAACAAACTTAGGTGCCTCTTTCTTAACAATCCTAGAGGGTCTCTCATACGTGTGGGAATGGGTGCAACATATTTTTCAAGAACAATCCCACCCTATCCTTTTTTATCTCGACGATGCCTAAAATTTTATCAAGTTTTTCAGACCTAGACTCCCAATTAAATTTCACTTTACTTGAATCTTTCAATTTCACCTCAAGTTCACCTATCCTAGATTCAAGCAAACGCCTAGAGTCTTCAAACTCTAAAATTTTATTTTTCATAACTTCCATCACACCTCGAAGACTATCTCTCTCACCCTCAACGTACTCAAGCTTCTCTCTCAAAATTTTCTCACGTGCCCTAAGTTCTTCAACTAAGACATCATTATTTTTTAAGGCACCTCTTTAAATTGAGATTTCAATTTCAAATTGTATTTCTTCGTTTTCAAATATTCAACATAAAGTTCATTGAAAGCAGTTTGCAAGTCACGCTCATCTACAATTTCATCCTCACTCCCATCACCCTCACTATCATCACTAATCACACGGGTGGAAAGCTCTCGCCTAGAAGCATAAGAGACTTGTTCTTCTGAATCACTATCACTAAGGGTAGAAACATGAGAAACCGGTTTATTCAATTTCTTCTTTAAATTTGTGGTACACTCATCTAACGTGTGACCAATACCCTCACAACAAGGACACCTCTCAGATTCGTTTTCAACAGAAGATTTAAAACAAGTGTTCGTGTCAGTTTTCCAATTAACCATTTCAAAAACTTGACATCGAAATTCATCAAAACCACCAAAAGCCATTTTTTAAAAAATAGGATCAAAACACAATAACTTAGTACAACAGGCTCTGATACCAATTTGTAGAATCGCTACAGCGGAATAATGCGAATTCTCTATCTTCGTTAAACCTTCAAAGCAACGGCTAGAAATTTCATCGTCTGGAATCTCCTGCGAGAACTCTAGATGGGAAGCAACGGAAAAGAAACGGCTTCTCCACAAGAGTGAACTTCATAAGGATTCCCTCCATAATAGCACGCAGCTATCGGTTGTAGAGTTCTCCCCACAAAGAATAAATTTCAACAAAGTTGAATTTAGGGTTCCAAAATAATTCACTAAAGATTGGGATGTTTTGTGAATTGAAAACAAAAGATTTAAAACCTAAAAGAAGAAGACAAAAGAATTATGCAGAAGCAGTTTCGTAACAGTTAAAAAACGCAGGTCTTCTTATGAAAAACGAAGTTGGAGACTCCTATTTATAAAAAACTTAAGGCGGCGCATCGTTCGAACGAGGTTAAATGTCGCTCAAACGAGATGCTATGTCGTTTGAACGATAAGAGCAGGTCGCTCGAACGAAAAACATGACACGTGGCAAATGTCGTTTGAACGACAAAAGTAGATCATTTGAATGACCTATAAAATGAGATTTCACGCGTGCTTGTAGATAATTTCGATACGAACGCGTGGCCGCCAGTTTCGTATTTTTCTAATTTTTTATGAATCAGTTATGATTTTTCTACGGAAAGGTGTCCGAGAACAAAATCTTTAGAAAAATATTTGATAAAAATATCCCACCACTTTAAGTGAAGTGCTAAGGAATTAAGACACAACCTTACCAAACTTAACCTCGCGGAGGTTTGAATGTTGAAGATCTTAATATTCGGATCCGTCTTTGATGCTTGAATGTTCTTGAATGTTCTTCGAAGGTGTAGCGGTATACGACATACTAAATTGATAACGGAGTTATAAAATAATGTCCTTACAAATCTCCCCCTATGTCTATGACGGTACAAAATAAAAACTACGAATTATCAAATCAAAGTGCCTATACAAATCTAATATCCCCCATGAACCCAAAAATGGAAAATACTAAAATTGCAAGTATTCAAATTTTCTTCAAAAATCTTCAAGTTCAAATTTTCAAACCTTTTAGCTTTTCTCATCAGGGTGTGCAACATATGATCATCACTTTTGTACCTACACACATGAGATAAAGCAAATACCTTCGTGACGCATCGAGTTTGAAATGATATAATAATAAATCAATCAATCTAATCAAATCTCCCCATAATGCAAACTCCACCATAAAATCATAATTCGTTCTCCCCCTTTTTATTATGTCCCCAAATAGATAGATAAGAAGAAATAAACTAAACATGGAGTGTCACGATAAAAGTTCATAGAAAATATGAATCAAACTACGCGCATGCAAAGGTGTAACTCAAAAAATTCCACAAACTATTTTTGATTTTTCAATTTTTTCAATGCAAAAACAATTTATAAAAATAAACACACCATGAATAACATTAAGACAACCAAATCATGGATATGGAATGAATGGGTGTGAACAAATTCAATAGGTAATAAAACTCAATCAAGCATATGTGCACGATGCATACGTGTATTCCTATGAATGAACATCAAAATCATCCTTAGGTGTAAAGTTGTTGAATTCAGATGATATCGACTAAATCAAATCAACAAATCAAAGCCTAAGTGATTTTCACACCAATAACGTCCAAAACAATTTAGTGCCGTTTCGAAATTTTTCAAAGGACGTGCAAACCCATTGATTACTTTCTAACCAAACTCCCTCATATAAAAAATACAATTTTTTATATGTAATGAGATACTAAATTCTCAACTTAGAGAAAACCTATTGGCCCAAATTTTGGCATATTTCATATTTGTATTGCCTTAATTTTTATGCGGGCTCTTTTCAAACGGTGGCTTTCACGACATGATAGTTATTCACTCGCAGCCCTTTTTCGTGTCACTCATCATTTTTTCAAATTTAAACAAATTTCTCACGGGCAATGGCTTTTGCATGCACTACTTTTATTACTCTAGTATTATTGCACTTGGTTCATTTTAAGGACAACATTGAGATGAAAACACTCGACCAACATGTGATAGATAAGTACAATAATCAAACAAATCCGTGCACATGTGCAGTAAAGGATAAGTGAGTCAAACATGTAGGAAGTAACAACTAATTACATCTCAACGACTCCAAACATTATAAAGCACATGAATGACATGATATATCGTCTCAAAATACTATCAAATTGTCACATGGATAAATGGAATGAAATTGTGACTCGGTCATCCTAAGTGTTTATCCATAAATGGTGTAAACAAAATACAAAAATCTTTTTGGATTTTCAAATTTGACTAAAATAAAATATGAATGGACACTAAAAAAATAGAAAATCTTTTTGCATTTTTCAAAAAAATTCAAAAAGAAAAATAACTACAAAATGATACAACTAGCAATAGGCATATAATATCGATATGAGCAACATCCTATGCTAGCAAACAGTAATCACACAAGAGAATCCACAATGAAAGCAGATGTGACAAACGAGCAATGCAGTGTTATTAATTACTCATAGATACCACGAATAACTGCATATAAACTGTCCAGAAGCAACCCAGTAGTACCAAAACATAATCATATGAACGCTAGGTACTAAAAATAGAAGGAAAGCAAAAATTCCAGACCTGTCGCTCAAACGACTCAGCTCTGTCGCTCGAACGACAAGGGCATGTCGCGAGAAGCGACTTCACGCAAGACAGAGCTATCGCTCAAATGACCTATAGATCTCACTCGAACGAGAAAACCAAAAATTCCCATAATGCCAAAAAAATCATACAGTTTTGCCCAGTGTAAAATTTTTTTGAAAACAGTACCCATAAGGGACAAACAGATTCAAAAATAGTGTTAAAACAGTAGCGAAACACACAAATGCAACAAATAAACCAATGTGCGCTACATCAAAGTGAGTCATAACACTAGAAAGAATGTAACATGATGCAAAGTTAATGTATGACAAACATCCAACACAACCAAAGAAAAGATTTCACATGGGGTGAATTACGTGCAAGCAAACGGGAATCGTGAACAAATAAACCATAAGCCTCTAAATCCGATTTTCTAACCCAAATGGATTTGTAAGGACATGTGGGGGTGTGGTGAATCAGATTTATTCTTCTATTAACCTGCCTAGGTCCTTGTAAAATCTTGTAATAAAAGCGCTTAAGATGACCTTGCCTACCGCAATGTGTGCAAGTGTAAATCGGGCTGTGTGTGTTACCTAAATGTGGCCCTCTCCTCAAATTTCTCGGTTGCTCTCTCCGAATTTGCCCAGGTGGCTCTCTCCTAATGATCCTATGAGGTTCTCTCACGATGTTCCTAGGTGGATATTTCCTAACAAACTTAGGAACCTCTTTCTTAACAATCCTAGGGGGCTCTCTCACACGTGTGGGAATGGGTGCAAGATATTTTTCAAGACCAATCCCACCCCTATCCTTTTTGATCTCGACGGTGCCTAAAATCTTATCAAGTTTTTCAGACCTATACTCCAAATCAAATTTCACTTTACTTGAATCTTTCAATTTCACCTCAAGTTCACCTATCCTCGATTCAAGCAAACGCCTAGAGTCTTCAAACTCTAAAAGTTCATTTTTCATAACTTCCACCAAACCTCGAAGACTAGCTCTCTCACACTCAACGTACTCAAGCTTCTCTCTCAAAATTTTCTCACGTGCCCTAAGTTCTTCAACTAAGACATCATTATTTTTTAAGGCACCTCTTTAAATTGAGCTTTCAATTTCAAATTGTATTTCTTCGTTTTCAAAGATTCAACACAAAGTTCATTGAAAGCAGTTTGCAAGTCACGCTCATCTACACTTTCATCCTCACTCCCATCACCCTCACTATCATCACTAATCACACGGGTGGAAAGCTCTCGCCTAGAAGCATAAGAGACTTGTTCTTACGAATCACTATCACTAAGGGTAGAAACATGAGAAACCGGTTTATTCAATTTCTTCTTTAAATTTGTGGTACACTCATCTAACGTGTGACCAATACCCTCACAACAAGGATACCTCTCAGATTCGTTTTCAACAAAAAATTTAAAACAAGAGTTCGTGTCAATTTTCCAATTAACCATTTCAAAAACTTGACATCGAAATTCATCAAAACCACCAAAAGCCATTTTTTGAAGAATAGGATCAAAACACAATAACTTAGTGCAACAGGCTCTGATACCAATTTGTAGAATCGCTACAGCGGAATAATGCGAATTCTTTATCTTCGTTAAACCTTCAAAGCAACGACTAGAAATTTCATCGGCTGGAATCTCCCGCGAGAACTCTAGATGGGCAGCATCGAAAAAGAAACGGCTTCTCCACAAGGGTGAACTTCATAAGGACTCCCTACACAATAGCACGCAGCTATCGGTTGTAGAGTTCTCCCCACAAAGAATAAATTTCAACAAAGTTGAATTTAGGGTTCCAAAATAATTCACTAAAGATTGGGATGTTTTGTGAATTGAAAACAAAAGGTTTAAAACCTAAAAGAAGAAGACAAAAGAATTATGCAGAAGCAGTTTCATAACAGTTAAAAAACGCAGGTCTTCTTATGAAAAACGGAGTTGGAGACTCCTATTTATAAAAAACTTAAGGTTGCGCGTCGTTCGAACGAGGTTGAATGTCGCTCAAACGAGATGCTATGTCATTTGAGCCTTTTTATTATGTCCCCAAATAGACAGATATGACGAACATAAGCGATGCAAATGGAGAATGTCACAAGATAATAAACTTTCACTTTTTGAATTTTTCAAAAAAAATTTAAGTAAAAAAAATCACACCATGAAAGAACACCAAAACAACCAAGTCAATGATAGCGGAAATTAAGGGATGTGAACAAAGTCAATAAGGAAAAGAAATACATACAACCATAACATATGTTCAAGATAAATGTTGGATATTTCTAACGAATGAACTCAGCATCTTCCTTAAGTGTAAAAAATTAGGAATTAAAAGATATTGACTCAATCAAATCAGCAAATCATAACTCAAAGTGATTTACACAACAATAACGTCCAAAACGTGTGGAACATTTTTTCATGATTTTCAAGGACGTGCAAACCCGTTTTTCATTTCTTTCCATCCAAACTCTCTAATAAATAATTATACATTATATTTTTCTTTTGAGGTGATGAAACTAAAACTTATTGGGCCATTTGATTTGGCATGCTTTTTTTTTCTTTTTTTATTGCCATTTAATTTTTTTTCGGGCTCTTTTTCAAATGTCGGCTTTCTCGATGAGTTAATTTTATAATCTCGTAGCCCTTTCCCGTGATTCACTCATCATATTTTGTTGTAATTAATTCCTCACAGTAAACAATTTTTACATGCACTACTATCTTGTCAAGTTTTATCGCATTTTGGTCATTATATAGACAAAATTGAGATGGAAACACTCAAGCCAATATGCGATAGACAAGTACAATACTCAAATAATACCGTGCATGTGTTCAATAAAGGATATAAGGAGCCAAACATGTAGAAGATATCACTAATCACATCTCAAAGACTCCAAACAATGTAAAGCACATGGATGAAATGATGTAACATCTCAAATCACTCTCAAACAATCACGTGAAATATGGAATGAAGTGGTGACTATGGTTATCTTAAATGTTCATCCATAAATGATGTAAACAAAATACAAAACTCATTTTGTGTTTTTCAAAAAAAAATTATCAAAGAAAATCTTTTTGGCTTTTCTAAAATTAAGAAAATAAAATCTTTTTGGATTTTTCAATTTTTTAAAATAATAAAAAAATCAAACAAATAATTATACAAATGATAGAATCTAAACATAGGAAACAAGTGATATGTGTAATACCCTGTAATTTTATGACTTTTAATTATGAGATTATGGCTTTGAGATTAATTAAATGAAATTGCTTTTAATTGTGGGATTAATTAAATTAATTTGGGATAATTAATTGAAAATTAATTCGGATTTAAATAACTAGCGAGACGAGTGTTAGTATTTAAATATGATGATAATGTAGAATATTACTGAGTGATTATGGTAATATGTGATTATTGAATTTATTAAAATTGTCGTGAGTTGAAAATACGGCAGTTTCGATAATTAAGTTGGGACGCGCGTGTTAGTCGTGTCAGGACCAAATTTAATGGATTTAAAAGAATTTTATTTTTATGTCATCCGTATGATCATTTTGAGTGCGCCAACGTGATCAAAAGGGTCGAGATAGTCAGAAAACACTAGTCGGGAGTTTAGTTTGGATCCCGGGGCTTTTTTAGGCCTAACCGGTAACCCGGGAGGGGATTTTAGTCATTCTTATTTTTGGTGAATAGTGACCTACAAAAATTGGGTGATATTTATTAGCCTACACTTATGGTTATTAGGGCCATTATTTGTTAAACACAAGAGAGAGTAACGTGAGAAGAAAGAAAATGGTTTCAGGAGAATTCCAAGGGTTTCCATGGCCATAACCACCACCAACCACCACCATCGCCGGATTTGTGACCGAAAAGAGAGGGAGAACCAACCAATATCATCATCAATCGATTAGAACTTCTAATCAGAGGCAAGTGATTTATCTTACAAAGATCCAAAGCATATATTTTACATGATAGTTTAGATTTGATGATTTATCGTAAATAAGTGAATTAATTGTGAAATTGGAGAATTAAACTAAATATAGGCAGGCTTCATGTAGATAAACTTCTGGGTACATACTAGTTATGAAACCATGATCCATGCGTAGGAAATTATGAATTTATGTTGAGTTTTATGAAGATCTTGAAGGAAATACGAGAAATAGGGTTTTTATGAAATTTGGGGGTTTTGATCCAAGAAACTGATGATCCATGATGATTAAATGATTCTAATACGTTAAAGTTTATACTAATATGTTAATAGGATGATTAGTGAACTTTCTTGGGAGTTTAGGACGTGGTAATGAGGAATTTGAGGTGTAGAAAGGAAGAAACCCGTAACTGTTTAAGAAATCTGGGCAAAAACCTGCTTGATCGATCGTTCGATCCAAGAACGTCGATCGATATATCCTTTTCGTCGATCGATCGACCCCTTATAATTTTTGGTAATTGTTTTCCTTTAAGGTTTAATGAAAATTCCATGGTCAATGATGATTCTTAGGGTGATTAATTTGATATTGTGGGACTTAGTTAAGGTCAGTAGAGTCTTAGTTGATGCCCGAAAAAATGGTTTATCTTATGGAATTGAATGTTATTGCTTACGAGGATTACCGAGTGAGGTACGGTTAGAAATCATTTGAATTGAAACTATAATGGAAACGAATGATTATGTAAGGATACGGATAGTAATGGAGGGACTTTAAGTTTCTGAGATAACATTAGAAACTAATAGGAGACCTAGTAACCTTTTGGGATAGGTTTAAGTACTCAAATTGATACGATGAGAGTTAGCAAGCTAAATATATATTACGTATGATGTTTGGGATAAACTTGCTACGTACGAGACTTACTAGATGGAATGCGTGAATACCTATATTGAAATATGATTACGTAGGTTGTGTGAATGCCTAGTGTATGGATTTCTTATGTGTATGACATACCTACCATACTTGCTATCACGGGAGGTTGGTTTTCAAAAAAGGGCCATCTTATCTTTGTGTGCCTTCGGGGGGATTGAGATTGGTACCTTAAGGATATATGACTGTGAATGACTTATTTGTGAGTTGATAAGTCAGCTGACCATGGGAACGTAGGTATGTGCGTGACCCATAGGTATGTGAACTATGTTCGCCTCCAATATGTGTGATTTGTATTGAGACGATTCCTGAGTGATTCGGAACACGTGATCCTTACGTACGTGATGTCCATAAATTTGATAGCAGAGTATGCGTGCACCGCAGCTTAGCCTAGGGGTTCCTTATATGTATATATGTACTGAGAGTGATTTATATATATACTTGTGACTGGTTCACTGTTGCTTAGTAGATGTGAATAACTAAGATATTTGAATGGGCTAAAAATGTGAGAATTTAATTAACACTAGATAAGTAATTTTAATGAATGTGAATATGGGTTATGAATATGACTTGTTTGGGTGTTACGAGTAGATACCCTATGTTAGAATGCGAAAGCAGGAGTGGTACAGACTAGTTAGTTAGCGGCATAACTAGGATCGGTTAAGGGCATACGATTAGGCGTGCACATTAGTTGAGAGGTGAGAAACTCATGTGAGACTACGCAACTAACATGTTTATAATATGTGTTGTTTAATTGTAATTTAAACACTTGCTAAAATTTTAAACTGTTTTCACCTCGGGCTCTGACTCATTTTTCTACAAATCTATTTTTGTTTTGTAAAACGTTTTAGGTGACCATCCACAGGGTCGCCAAGCGTAGGAGATCCATTCTGATGAAGTGATGTAGTTGCTATGGAAGCTGCAAAATCTCAGTATTAGACGCCCCATATTTATTCTTGATTCCTTCAGGGTCATTCATATCAGTTAGGGCATGGTGCCCAATTCTTATCTAGAGATTGTAGATGCAGACATTCATTATTTCAGATGTTGGTTTAATCAGATTCTTGTATCAGGATTTTATTTACTCTGGTATTATTATTATTGGAGTGTTTACTCCAGACTCAGTTTATTTCATTTTGTTGGTTATTCATATGAGATTGGTTATATGGTTGATGGTTGATGATTTAATTATTTGGTTATTGTTAATTTAATTAATAAAATTTGGCACCTCTCTATTTTAAATATTAGGTGGCTAGTAATAAATTAAATATTTTTGACAGTGATGCTAAGACTGAACCAACTTGATATTCTGTATGAATTTCATAAAGGAGTAGCTACCCGGTATTTAATTTGTCGGGGTGTCACAATATGATCATGAAAAATATATCCTACTCTAGACCTGGTGTCGACCCTTGAGTCAACTGTGTAAATTCCTAAAGACTTCCTAAGACTCTCGAATCTAAGGGCATCTAAAGGCTTCGTGAAAATATCAGCTAACTGGAGGTCGGTAGATACAAAACTCAAGAATACGACCTTTTCTTCTACAAGCTCACGGATAAAGTGCTTGCGTATCCTAATGTGTTTTATGCGCGAATGATGGACTGGATTACGGGATATGTGTATTGCGCTCATGTTGTCACATGAAATAGTCATGGTGTCCTGTGATATTCCATAATCCTGCAACATCTGCTTCATCCACATAAGTTGTGTGCAATAACTCCCGACGACTATGTACTCAGCCTCCGCAGTGGACAAAGAGATGGAGTTTTGCTTCTTGCTCAACCAAGATACAAGAGCAAAACCAAAGAAGAAACACCCACCAGAAGTGCTCCTACAACCATCTGCATCCTCGGCCCAATCGGTGTCCGAATAGGCGGAGAAATGGTCACTGGTATCAAAGGAATACCATATGCCAAGTGAGAGAGTCCCACTCACGTATTTAATAATACGTTTAAGAGCAAGTAAGTGTGACTCTTTCGGGGATGCCTGATATCGCGCACAGACTCCAACACTAAAGCCTATGTCGAGACGACTGGAAGTCAAGTAGATAAGACTATCTATCATACTCCGATACAAGGGTTGCTCTATGTCCTTGCCCGAAGTGTCCTTGCTAAGCTTAGTTGAGGTACTTATCGGTGTACGTGCGTACTTAGCAGAGTCTAAACCAAATTTCTTCATAAGGTCTCTAGCATACTTGGATTGGGAGATTAACATCCCATCCTCTAGTTGATGAACCTGGAGACCGAGGAAGAAAGTAAGCTCACCAACCATGCTCATCTCAAACTCGCTCTTCATCTACTCCTCAAAGTGTTGAGCATGCTGGGAGCACATGGATCCAAAGACTGTGTCGTCCACATAAACCTAGGCAACCAAAATAGTATCGTCATCTCTCATGATGAACAACGTCATATCAACTCCCCCTCTCTTGAAGCCACGGGCTAAGAGATAGGAAGTAATCTTGATTGGGAATTATTTATGAATCAAAAAGGTATGAAAATATTAAAATATGAAGTCTGAAAAGAGGTACTGTTTTGCAGAAATGGAGTTATGCAGACTTGATAAAAACGTGTAGCATGAACCCTGTTTAAATAAGCAGGTTGAGGCGGCGCATCGTTCGAGCGACATACGATGTCGTTTGAGCGAGATGGCATCTCATTCGAACGACATCAGTGACGTGACTCAAAAAACCTCTTTAAAAATATCTTGTGTCTTTATCATCTTCCAGACTTCAAAATTTACTTAAAAAATATTCCCAACTATTTATGCAAAAAATTAAAAACTCCAATTAAAATTATATTTACTATAAGTCGTGAAGTAGTGGGAACTGTTGAAGTGTACATTGCTTGACATATGATGCACGTACGAAGATGATGGATGCATGGATTCGGATCAAGGCTATCGAGGATAATCGTGGAAACGTGTCGAATATAGCGGTATCAGACATACTTAATTGTGATTAAGGACACTTAGAAAATTCCTAAATTCTACCCCGAACATTTATAAAACACGTCCTTACAAAAGTTCTTTTTGGCAGAAGACGAGTTCACACTTACACAACTGGCCCGTGAGAAGCAAAAGTCAGTGGTGGATGTTGTTGCCTACATTATTAGGTTTCGTCAGCGCTCCCTGGATGTAAGGGAGGAGACACGAGAAGACAAGCTCTTGCAAGTGTGTACAGAAGGGTTGTTGCCTAAATACATCTACCATATGATTAATGAAATGAGAGAGGGTACATTCGCGGTATTTTTTAAAGCGACAAGGAATATTGCCTTGGTGGTAAAATAAATGCCACCCCCTGCCTTGTCAAGTTTGCTGCTAAGGCCATCAGCTACCTCGGGGAGGGGAATACCCTCGAGGGTAAATTATGCAGATGATGGAGGTAGAGGAGAAGGCAGTGGCGGACAAGGAAGAAGAGGCTGAGGCAATAAGAGAAGGTTCGAAGGCGAGGAAGATCCTCTCAAACTGCCATATTCGATGGAGCAAGCTCTAAACCTATATGACCTCATGGTTTGGGATAAAGTTTGTAGACTAGTTAATGTCAGTACAACGTAACTTTCTTGAGAGGATAGATAGAAATCGAACTATTGCGCACTTCACAACAAGGTAACAACCAAAGTATGCTTTTTGCTAAGACGATAGATAGATCACCATGTGAAGAAGGGAGACATTGAATTACCCCAAGGCAATGTGAACGACAACCTTCTGTCGGTCCATGGAGCCCACATAGCCAGTACATTCGACGAAGAGGCTAAACAATTGTTGAGGGAGTAGTGTCTCCACAATAAAGACTTTGAGGAGTCTTTGGAAGGACGCAACCGTGAGATGGCTCAGCTGGAACTGGAAGATAAGTCAGATATTGAAGATGGAGATGAAGATGACCCCGTCAAGAGTATTAGCAGATAAACGAGGGCCTATTCTCTAGAGACAGTAAACGTAGTGATAGCCTATGATGAGGCTACTTACAGATACGTAGAGGAATTCTATGAGCTCAAGGAGGAATAAACATACCCTTAGGTTGAATGCGCAGCAATTGCACGCTTGCAGGAGTTTAGTTGGTTCTTCGATTAGGTTGGACTGCCCGAGCACTCATGACTAGAGGTCACTCGAGCCATCCTAAAAATTATTAAGAAAAACATGGCGCTACACCTGAAATGGAAAGGGCCCATGGCCAAGCTGGTGAGGAGGTATCTATCCAAAGTAATGTTATTGGAGGCGAACAGGTTGGTCAGGTACCCTCACAACAGACCCCTTTATGTTACAGCATCTGTGAATGATTGTGTATTCTCGCGTATATTATTGGATGGAGGAGTGTCCATTAACATAATGCCCATTAGGTCCTTTAATACTACTGGTTTGTCTGAAACGAGAATAGTACTACACTCATTGGAAATTTTAGGGTACGACAACCAGCCATCTAAATCTGTGGGATATATTAACATGGGCATTATAATGGAGAATATTACTTCCCATATTAAATTCCACATCACGGATTGTGAGACATCATATCAGTTGTTGGTAGGAAGGGTATGGATGCATAACCATGGGTTAGTGCCCTCCACTTACCACTAGTGTGCCAAGGCAAACATAAAGGGCAAAAATGTGGTGATTCGAGTGTGTAAGAAACCCTTCGTGAAAGAAGAGGCACACTTGGTTGATGCTGCATTCTATATCGAGTTGTTCAAGGAAGTTATAGTAGTACCCAAGTATAACGAAGGAATAAGGATTCCAAGCACTCGGGAGAGGGTGCGTGCATGCTCCCGCTCGATCGATGGTGATCTATGAGGAATAATGTGATCAAGTGCCAGTAAGATCTCCAAGTTTGTCAAAGCATCTGCGTGATCGAATGACACCATGCATTGATCCAATATAAAACTAAGTCCAGACCTAGAGAGTCCTCAACAGACATTCTGCAAGAAAATTGGAGGAAAACCATCGAAAGAGGCTTCATAGGGAGGAAGGTTCCTGAAAATTCAAGATAGTGGTATTGCCTAATGGCAGAATTATTTATAAATTATGAAGGTGTGAGTGGGCAGCTGAAGACTTGGACGATGAGGCTAACCCAGTTTATGAATGTTCTTAGTAGACAACCAAGGACAATACATGGTGATTGACAACTCTAATGTCCAAGAATTTGTAGAAGAGATAGAAGAAGAGCCTGAGTGCATGAAGGACAAACCCAGGCCGCAAATTCAAGAATTAGAGAAGATAGACTTCGCTAAAGAGGGCGATGACCCTAGCCCCATATTTATCTCGAAGAACCTGAAAGGAGTGCCTCGAGAAGAGCTGATCAAGTTGCTCCAGGAATTCAAACATGTCTTCGCGTGGAAGTATAGTGAGATGACTGGGTAGACAAAGAGGTGAGCTGCCACCAGTTGAATGTTTTACCATCGGCCATTCTAGTGAAGCAAGCCACTCGAACGTATAAGGCAAAATTAGATTTGAAGATCAAAGAAGAAGTTCAAAGGTTGCTTGCGACAGGCTTCATTATCCCCATTCAGCACCTGATTTGACTGTCTAGCATTGTGCCCGTGGGAAAGAAAGATAAGAGCCAGATTCAGATATGCATGGATTTCAGGAATTTGAATCGAGCATGCCCAAAAGACGACTTCTCATTGCCTTCCATCGATAACTTTATTGATGCAACTGCAGGACACGAAATTTATAGCTTTATGGATGGTTAGGTGGGATATAACCAGATCAAGATGAACATAGATGATGCTGAGAATACCATTTTTTGAACGCCTTTGGGTAAATTTGTGTACATAGTTATTCCCTTTGGTTTAAAAGAACACAGTAGCCACCTACCAGAGGACCATAATGGCTATATTTCGTGACCTCTTTCACAAAATCATGAAATTTTACATCGATAACCTGGTAGTCAAGTCTAAAAAGGAAACTTCACACTTAAATGATTTGAGAATAGTGTTCACCCGATGCAGGAAGTACAAGTTGAAGACAACCCCCTTAAATGTGTGTTCAGGTTGACGAGTGGGAAGTTTCTAGGGTTCGTGGTGAATTGACAAGGCGTTCAGTTGGACTTAGACAAGCAACGTGCCATCCTCGATATGCCAAGGCCAAAATCAACGAGGGATTTGAAGAGTTTCTTGGGGAAGGTCTCCTATTTGAGGAGGTTTGCACCAGGTCTAGCCGAAGTGATGTATCTACTAATGGAGCTTCTGAGAAAAGGCTCTAAGTTTTCATGGGAGCAGATGCACCAAGACGCCATGGACAAGCCGAAAGTGCTCCTCACATCCCCTTAGACGATGATTCCCCCGAAGGCAGGTACTCCTTTACGTCTATATCTCACATCCACTGAGCTATATATTGGGGCGTTACTGGCTCAAGAGATAGACGATGTAGAGAAACCTATCTATTACTTGAGTAGGATTATATATGGTCCAGAGGCCAGATACACTAGCATTGAGAGGCATTATTTAGCCTTTGTATTTCTAGCACAAAAACTTAGGCACTATTTATTGTCATTCACAGTCCATATTGTAACTAGGTGTGATCTTATAAAGTTTTTGCTTGCTAGAACTGTACTAATAGGAAGGGAAGCCCGGTGGTTATTAATCCTCTCAGAATATAATCTTAAATGCATAGTCCCTCGAGTCATCAAGAGCCAAGCTTATGCAGACTTGTTAGCAATTTTTCCCTCTAGTATATTCGAGCCACCTGTAAAGGAGCTTCCGAGTGATGATCTACAAGGCAAATTTGTAGCTACTCGCTTAAATGAATGGAGCATGGAGTTCGACGATTCATCGGCTGAAAATAAGGGGGGAACAGGGGTCATCCCAAGGAAGAACGAGGAAGAAATTCGACTATCCTTCAAGTTGGAATTTAAATGCTTGAACAATGAAGCCGAATACGAAGCGCTTGTACTGGGGTTGCTCGAGGCCCTTAGAAGGGTCATCCAGGTCCTCATAGTAAAATGGGACTCCAACTTGATGGTTAAACAGGTGATAGGGGAGTTTGCCTTGAAGCCCATGAGCTTGGCGCCTTACCGAACAATCATACAACATTTGCTTGGGCAATTCGAGGTAGTAAAAATTAAAAGGCACCCTCAAATAATAAATCGGCATTCTAACGCTTATGCTAACATTTCCCAGAAGATTTGTTTTAATGGGCAATCAAAAGTTGTTTAAATCACTAAGGGGACGGCTCCCTCGACCATGCTTGAGATGTTGCCCACCGACGACAGCAATGACTAAAGCGAAAAAATACGAAAGCAGTTGGAAATAGGCGAGGACCCACTGAGTTTTATTGATCTTGCGCAATAATTCATTTCTAGGGGCAACTTATACTATAAAAATAGAGGAGGTTGGCTATTCAAATTTGTAGACCCTAAAGAAGCTAAGAGGAGATTGATCGAAGTGCACGAAGACAGCTACGAGACCACCGAGGTTCCCTTATATAAAAGGGTCCAAAGAGCGAGTTATTTTAGGCCCTCGATGAGGCAAGATGATGCGGTAGTACAGAGAGACTGTGGGAAATGTTGATTATTTTATCAGGCAGCTGAATGTAACTTCATCGATCAACCTCAAGACTGGAGGCAACCATACATGGACTTAATGGTAAATGAAGTGATACCAATAGACAAAGATGATGCTACATAGCTAAAGAGACGGGCACCCAGATATTATGTCCAAAAAGGGAAGTTGTATTGAAGAGGCTATCACGACAGGCCCCTGAGGTTCATCAGGGGGAAGAAGCCAAAGAAGTGGTGAAATAAGCCCACGAGCCAAGACACATTGGCGATGCCAAAATTTATGATCAACTTATGACGTTGGGGTATTATTGATAGAGAAAGACACAGTGAAATTTGTTCATAAATGCAAAGCTTGCCAACTGCATGGTAACATGATCTATACTCCTTCGGTGGACTTGCATTATCTTTCCATGCACTTCTTGTTTCATACTTGGGCGTTCGATTTAGCAGGGGCAATAAATCCCTCCTCGAGAGGAAAGATTTGGATACTCGTGGCCACTGAATGTTTTACCAAATGGGCAGATGCCATACCGCTGAAAAAACCCACAACAGGGTTGGTCGCTCAATTTATAAAGGAATATATCATTTTCCAGTTCGGC
Source organism: Sambucus nigra (assembly GCA_949130495.1). Lineage (NCBI taxonomy): Eukaryota > Viridiplantae > Streptophyta > Magnoliopsida > Dipsacales > Adoxaceae > Sambucus > Sambucus nigra. The sequence goes on from OX422213.1 coordinate 148,163,105, forward strand.
ATCTCAAAGGTTCTCCTATTAGACAATGTCATTCCTTTCGTGAATAGTGAAGTAAGTTTGCTGATAGAAAACTACTCCATCATTCACCACAAGTCGATTGTGACATACCCAAAGTGCAATGGGCAGGCACAAGCTACTAACAAAACTTTGGTGAATATCTTGCCAAAATGCTGGAAGATTTCCCGAGCACATGGGATGATAAGATACCTGAGATTTTGTGGGCTTATCGAACGACAAAAAGGTAACCAATGGGGTATACCCCATTTTCCTTAGTCTTTGGGGCTGAAGCTATTTTGCCATTAGAACTCGAGGTACCTTCTGCTCGATACAACTTGTGAAGTGCCATGCTTCCCCGTAGCCAGTATGTGCAGCTCGAAGCGCTAGAAGAATATAGAGACAATGTTGTGAGGCACTTAGAGATGTACATAAAGTAGTTATCATTGGCATTGCCTAAGTTTAAGGCCAACTAGGAAGGACCCTACATCATTCGAGCAGCCCATGATTCAGGCTACTACGAGATATCTAAAATGGAAGACGATGTTACTTTCAAACTAAACAATAAGTGGCTCAAAACTTATTATGTTTGAATGTCATCCATTCACACCCAACACTTCCATCCTTTCCTGTATGTTTTGTTATATACCTAGTTGGGAGAATGTTACTTGTAAACATTGAATTTAACATAGTATGAAGTCTTTTTATTCTAAAAAATGTTGAGTTGTCTATTTAAATCGCTTTGATATACTAACTCATCTAATAATTAAACAAGGCAGAAAAGGAAGAGAACCAAATGCCAAGAATTTCATTCATATAAAGATATATTGTGATTACATGCCATATAGATTCCAGACTTAAAATATAGGGGATACAAACCAAAAGGAATGTAAAACAAAAGTTGTTAAGGGGAGTCTATTATAAAATGCAGATTGGGTAAACCAAGAAGTTGGTAATGATGTTTAGGGAGTATTTGCTCAAGGATTCCTTGGTCAGAGATTAGATCAGCCAAGTCTTGCTGACAGCGCTCCCTTCTTTATTGCACATTATCCAGATCCTGCTCACATTTGAGTAACTCGACGCGCACATTCTCCACCTTTTGTTCATCCACAACCAACTCGGTCTCTAAACTTACTAATTCCTCTGAACTGGCTACCTGCGATCGATAAGAACTTTGTAGCCGATGATAAAGGGAAGGCAAGTCAGCTTTCTTGAAGTCACACTGCATATTCATCAACCATCACAGCAAAAACCCATCATTGAAAAGCACGTTAACCTTCCCCAACAAAGCCTTGATTACATTAGGGCATAGAGACTCCAGAGGAGTGTTGAAAATTTCAACCAAATGGTGGTTAGGCCAAACAGTCCACATGCCATCATCATGGGTATGGATTGAATACTACGAGGGGCAAATGTTAAGGGAAATCGGGTCAACAGCTGCTCAATCAATGCGCAAGGACCATCAGTCAAGATGTGGTGGAAATTGAGCAAGGCCTGCCTCATAACCACTTCAGGTTCTACCTCAGGAGGATGTACACTAAAACATTGTCGCTCGTAGAAGGGCGTCGCGTGTGCGAAGAACTATCACTTTTTTACACTCCAGAAACAACCACCTCGGGCACCCCACCAACACTCAATCCCGTTGTTAGAGCTTGCAAACCAGGGGCCTTGCTAAGTGTTTCCAAACCAGCCACCATCATAGCTCGTGCAATTTCATGTTCGATAACTTCAACTCTTGGGTTGCGTGCAGTCGATTGCTCAACTTCAACCTGAAATGCAAGAAATTATCAAGTTAGAAATGCATACAAGGTGGATTGTAAGGAGATTCCGAGTCCAATATAACTTGGCCCGCCTGAATCTCGGTTATGGGACATTCAAAGTCTAATATAACTTGGCTCGCCTGACCCTCGGTTATAGAAGATTCTAAGTCCAATATAACTTGGCCCGCCTGACCCTCGATTATGGGAGATTCTAAGTCCAATATAACTTGGACCGCCTAACCCTTAGTTACGGGAGATTCTAAGTCCAATATAACTTGGTCCGCCTCACCCTCGATTATGGGAGATTCTAAGTCTAACATAACTTGGCCCGCCAGACCCTCGATTATGGGAGATTTTAAGACTAACGGGAGACTGCCTTCAACATCGTCGTGCATTTCACCTTGAACATCAATCTGAAAAAGAGAAAGAGGAGTCAATATTACAAAGGAAAAGAGGAAAAGTTATAAACTTAAAAGGGAGAGTAGTAGGTATGCCTTTTCTTCCAAAACATCCTCTAAAACTTCATAATCTTGAGGAGGCGAAGCAGGCTTCGAAAGAGAAACCATTTTCCCCAACCTACGTCTTCGAAGAAGAAGAGACTCCTATTACTCATCTTCCTCCTCCTCTTCCTCAACTCCTTTCTCTTCTTCTCCTTCCTTAACATTATCCTCTTCATCACCTACAAAGTCCTCACCAATAATTTCTTCTATTCCTCAGAATGCTCCTCCTCGCTCATCTCACCCATTTCTTCCAACACAATCTTCATAAGTCTAATCAACTTCCTCTTCTTGTTGCTTTAATAGCTGGGGGAGTGTAATAAAACCCTTTCGAGGACATTTTGGCAGACATGAAAGATCTATCATCTTCAAAAAAAAATTCCCAAGTTTGTTTAAGTTGGTCGATTAACAGGCTGACTTGTTGTGCAACTCTGGAATCAAGAGTTAGATTTTGGGGGACCTCTGGGGAGACCTTAAGCTTTTTTTTTGGGGGGGGGGGCTTCCTGGTATCCCTCATAGCTGCTCCAGTCAACGCATCATGGGGAGTACCACCCTCTTTAATTGGCCTCAATGGATCAGGGGCAATGGCAACTGCTTTAACTAAAAGGAAAGATTGGGTCGGTTTTTTCCTCTTCACCGTAGCCTGAGCCATAGGAGCCAAGGGAGGTAACTCATAAGGAACAAGACTGTTCGTAGTGCTGAGAGGGAACAGAGAGCTCGAAGTAGTGAAATTCGTCAACCCTAACTCCATCGGAGGGTACCTCTCCACATCAGGATATCGAGTCTCCTTAATAAAATTACTTTAGAAACGGCCCGGTTGATTCGGCCAAAAACTTGTCATGTACATTGTAGATTTGCCACCTTGAGCTTCCCTGCTCAGAATAACAGAGTTGGCAGGGTAATTGGAACAAAGATTCACAACAGCGAAAGTAATAAAGTTGCTGCACGCAAAGGAAAAGTTGGTGGGCTTCTCTCGGGTGAAGTGGCTTAACATGGGATTGCCCTGTTCGTAGACATATTGAATGGCTACATAGTGTGGGTTGTAAATGGAGTAAAAATAAGATAATTTTGTATAAGAAGGCAGGTAAGAGGGGATCAATAGCATAGGAACATTATTCAATTGAAAATTACTAGCCAACGCTTCCTCAACGGGGGCGATGGGATGCTCCACGTCTTCAAAGAAGTGATTCGAGAAAAATTGATCAACCTCGACATAAGGGCAAGGTACAAACTTTCTCACCTTGTCAATTAAAGACACGAATGATTTATTGGAACTCTTGTGATTCCAACAATAAATGCGAGGAACTCTGATGGGATGAGAGCTGGGATAACTACCTGATGGGGCATACTCCGAAAAGTGAGCGTTAAGAAAGGTTGTCAGCAGTACATGATTCTCATAATTGAAGGTATCAAACCTACCAATGCTCCGAGCTGAGTCAGATTGCACGCGATATAACCAAGTATATAGTGAGCCTAGAGTAATAGCAGCTAAGGGAAGCTTGACATCGTTGGCCATGTGAACGGCTATATTGATCAGATTTTTCTTAGGGCAGTCATGGGGTTTGCCTAGGAGAAATATCTTCGATAGCACAATCCAAATGTAGCATGTAAGCTCCACCTTCGAATTAAACCCCTTCCCAACTGGTGGGTACTCGAATACTTGTTTCCCTTTGGGGTTTTCCTTGGCCTCCTCGTGCACCTTAATCACGGATTTGTCTTCGATGAAGTAAAAATACCTTATCACTTGTGAGTAAGTGCACTTATTGTATGTCACCATACAATCCTTCATAACCGCCTCCATCTCCACTCGGGTAGCCTTCTCAGCACTAGAGACCACCTCCTCAAAAAATTTGTCAAAACCTGCTGCCTCCAAACTTAGCAACTCACATACATCCTCAAAGGTAATGGTGAACTTGCCCCAAGAGGCAACGAAGGTGTGGAAACTGTGGCTCTAGCGAGATACAAGTAACTGGAGAGAGTTGTTGTTCTTCATAAGGGTGAGATCACCCAACCAGCTAGTAGACACTAAACCAATCATAACTAACTGAACAGAAAACTTGGAGTGGATGTAATGAGTCTAAGGACCCAGTCCCTCGCAAGTACCTTGTAAGATGTGGGTTCTTGGAATACAGTTAGTATCAAGTGAGGCATAACCCCTTATCAAGATCAGGATCAACACAGTGCATTCATAAATATTGACAATGGACACATGTGAATAAAAGACAAAGGGATTCAATATTCAAGCTTGTATTAAGCATAATAAATACACAACAGGCATAATAAATAGATGGGGCCAGCAAGTGGCGTGGTCGGAGGGAGAAAGATCAAGTGCTCTAGGCACGATAAAGGCAAGACAGTAACTTCAAGCTGAGTTAATTCCCAATGATATGGGTATTCAATAGATGCGAGAAGTTATGTTCTCACAATATCTCTCGTGTATGGGGGAAGTTAGGCAGCAATTCTTGGTTCAGAATGCTCTTCCTGTTAAATTGTTTATATGGTGTATTTATATGAAGGGTAAGTTACTCGAGTAAACTTTCCAGGTTTAATATGATCGATCATATTAAAAGCCCAAGTACCTCTCATTAATGTAGAAGATATTGCATTAAATGCATGTGATCTCATAATTTGGCGGGAAACTGTTTCATTGGATGGAGGTATGGTGGGAATTAGTGAGGGACGTGACACAGAAGCTTAGAGCTTACCTTAGGATGACTAGAAGGTCAGGTTTGGTGAACTAGACCTACCATGCTAATAATAAACTCACTTGAGTGCTATAACTTCAAGTCCCTAATTTCCAGATATTATGACGTCAGAAAGTGGTTAAACAGTGACTTTGGAAGGTGTATAATCACATTAGTCAGGCCAGATGGCGTTTACTTCAAAGGTTTCTCGGCTGATAGGTAGCTCGAGTGTATAGTTTTTGTTTATTGGTTAAGAACTATCTTTGAATCAAGATGTAATATTGACGTACGTCGAGAAGGTTCCCCTCGAACAAGTAAGAGTTGAGGTGGCTCGAATAAGTAAGTGAAGTTTTGCCCAAGTGTGCCAAGAAGATTGGTAATTGTATTCCCAACGTTTCTTTGCTCTCAATCCTCCAAACCATGTCTCTGCGAGGTTCCCAAGAGGAGGTTGTTCGATAGAGCATGTTAGCTCTCCGATGCCCTGCCAGGCATGGTCCCTCATGTGTACCAAACAACCTCACTCAGCATATATTACAAGGTAAACTACATGATACAAATCATTTTATTTCTTATTACAAGTTATCACCATTCAAGTGACTTCGATCTAGGGATTGGATCGTTCGGGCCAGGTGCGTTGGAGAATGTTTGAGGTAGCTTCGGGCCATTTATGTAGAGAATCTTCGAGGTAACTTGCTCGAGCAGCCTTCATCCTCCTTCTTTATAGGTCAATTAACAAATTAACTAAGTTAATCACTCTTTGGTGGGGACTCCCTCTACATACATGAAGTGGATTCAAACTCCACCTTAGAAAAGGGATAATCACCTCGTTCGATACAGAATCGCGTAATGGTGGCATTTGGGATGTAGGCGAAATCCTATGCATTATCACTTTCCTCTATCAACAATTTTGCAGGTTCCACCGATAAAAGATCATCGGGGAAATGTTTATCCATCGACCAGAAATGATCGGACTCACCTAAGTATGGTGCACGCTGATAACGTCCCCACTGGTTCTGATGCGCTTGAGTATGAGGAAAAATGCCTCTATTAGATTGAGTTCTCTTCATGATGGGTGCCATGGGAACAGAGAAGAAAGTGTGTGATTAGGGTTGAAGAGAAAGCAGGAGATAAACGCTAGATTTTCTCTCTAAAAAAAAGCATGATGGCAAGTAAACCCAAGGGTGAAGGATTGGGAAGGCAAACATGCCCTTTTATAGGGGAACACAAACCCCAAAAGGCGTCAAATGGTAGAGCTTTGGGAAACATAGCGATGATTAAGTTATCCTGCGTAGCTTACATGCATGCGCAGGGGCAGGAATTCAAAGGTCGTTATGATTACTCTTTGCGAAATGACATGCTGACACTCTCGCATAAGAAAAATGCACTAGCCCAAAACCGCCACGTGCAAGGTACAAAAGTACAAGAGACATCCTCATTAAATGAGATACGACCAGAGAAATAAATGGGGCATGCTTGGAGTCTTTTCAACGTGGGGGAGATGAAGCGCTTGGGGGGGAAATTTAAATAAAACCTTTTCACGTCCCCCAATACAGTTGTTACACGCAATCACAAATGTCCCATCAAGAAATGGCGCTCTAAAAAAATCTCAAGGCATTTCAAAGAAAGAAGTAGTTCGAAAATAAGGACAAGATGAGTTCCTCTCACACACTTCTCTTTAAATAAACAGCCTAATATTTATTATGATATGATTATTTGCTTATGGGTATTACTTATTCTTGTAAAAAGGTTGGAAGATCAACTAAGTATTTCGTATAAATATTTCTTCATGCAATAAAAAAATATCTCTACGAATGGGAAAATGTAAGGATTTGTCCCCACCAAAGATTGATTAGCAAAATTGATCCTATACTTGGCAAATAAGGAAGGAAGACAATGATCACTCGAGGGAGCTCCCACAAAGACCTTCCACAGAAATTCCTCAAAGGACCCCTCTCGAAGGCCAAAGTTATTTAAATAATTATATCTTATAATGTAGAGCATAATGTATTTGATTATGTGATACACTTATTAAGTAAGATTTCTTTGTAATATGGGCGAGGTTGCTCAGTACCCTTGAGGGACTATGCCTGGCAGGGCATAGGAGAGCTTACATGCTCTATCGAACGACCTCCTCTTGGGAACCTCATAGGGACATGGTTTGGAGGATTGAGAGTAAGGCAACGTTGGGAATGAAATAACTGACCCTCTTAGCACACTTGGGTAAAACTTCATCCAGTACAAATGGTTTATCGAGCCACTTATAGCCGAGCTACCATGATTCAAACGTACCCAGGGGAACCTCCTCGAGGAACCCCAATTTTGTATCTTTGGCCTAGAAATAGCTCTTAGCCAACAAACAACATACTAAATTCCTCGATCCACCTCAAGCTTTACATCATCCGTCTGATTGAAGTGACTACACATCTAGTGGAGTCACTGTTCATCCGCTTTGTCACATCATATCGTCTGACATTGAGGAACTCAAAATCGTAGCCCTCAATTGACACTACAAGAAAATTGAGCATTAGGGATGGTAAAAATCTGTCCCTAAAAGCACAAATTATGTCCCAAAACAGTATTTAGGACTGATTTTGCAACTGTGAAAATTTGTCCCTTATACTAGGTGTCATAAATATTTTAGGGACGGATTTTACCATTCTAAATGTTAATCATGGACGGTCTATATTTGGCATTTGCGATGGATTTTTCCATCCCAAAAGGTGTTCCTGCGAAAAAATTCTTGCTCCCGCGAGTAGTATTAGGGACGGATAAACCGTCCTAAAAAGTAGTTTCTATTAATGCAAAATGGGTATTAGGGATAGATTATAACCGTACCAAAATTTTTTCTCAATTAATACAAAATGGGTATTAGGGATGGTTTATAACAACCCCAATTGATAAATAAAAAAATATTATAAACATTTATATTATAATATGATTTATGCTGCGATAATAAATGACGTCTAATTTTCATTATAAGTCAAATCATGCAATCTTAAGCGCAATCTATAAACTGCATTGATTGAAACACGTATCCAATAAAAATTTCTTCCATTAAACTATATTCAAGTCGAAATATTTAAATGAGTATAAAACTCTGTTCTAAAAGGCTCGCCTAGGCTTGAGGCTTGAGAGAAACGCATCGCCTACGCCTTATTATGCCTTATTCTTGGTAAAAGGCTTAAGGCACATTTTTTTTCTTAAAAACAAAGGATTAGTTGACAAATATTGGTTATGGAGCATGAATATGAGAAAGATGGCTACCAAACGTATGGATATATTTTCAAAATTCAAGGTATGTACTATTTTATTATATTACTAGCCTTGGAATAATTAAAATAATAAAAAAAGGAAAAATGCCTTTTTACGCCTAGGCTTCGCTTAGGCGCGCCTAGGCTCCTAAGGCTTGAGGCTTGACCTCTATGCTTCGACCACGCCTCGCGCTTTTTAGAACCTTGGTACAAAATCATACTAATTAATAAGATATACAATTGTCAAAAAAAATATAGTCCCTAAATTAAGATGACAAATATAGTTGTCACGCTTCAAAAACTTCTCTCAGTGTCACAGATAGTAGACACACTAAAAAACATGTCTCTTCAACTTCTTCTGTACAACCTGCAATCAATAAATAATCATTTTATCAAAATAATATTATAGTAAAATCAAATATCCAAATATATTAGTTAATCGTATCAATAACTTTTTACAATTTTTTAAAAAAATCGACAAAACCTTCTTTTTTTATACATGAATATCAACTTGTTTAATCAACACAAATGCCCGCACAGCCATAAAAACTTAAAGATAACAATCTAGTATATTAACAACTCTTTATAATTTTTTAAAAACATTGACACTCTCCTTTGTTTATACATGAAAACCAACCTCTTTAATCAATACAAAAGTCCACACGGCCATAAAAAAATTGAAAACAACAATCTCGCATATTAGCAATTCTTTACAATTTTTAAAAAAATTCGGCCTGGCCATAAAAAATTGAAAACAACAATCTCGCATATAAATAATTGTTTATAATTTTAATTCGGCAGAGTCGCGTTTGTTTATACATGAAAACCAACCTGTTTAATCAACACAAAAGCCCGCGCGGCCAGAAAAAAATTTAAAGTATTCCGGCATATCAACAACAATAATAAATAAACAATCTACCTGGCTCAAACTATTGATTTTTTCATGTGTTCCACGTGAATAAAATATAACGCCCAAATGTTAACCTGTAAAAAAAATAAGACACAAAACAAAAAAGATATTAGTAATCAAATATTGTTTAAACCTAAGTCTAAACTTTTGCAAATTCTTGTCGTATTCTCAAACGGGGAGTCTAGTGACTATGCGGTCGATTCGTATGAGTTACATTGGTCCCTTTCGCGGTACTTATGCCTCTTACAAGACTCTTGTATGGTTTTTTTTATGTTTTCACCCTTAGTCGACATGTTTCAAAGCCTAAGTCTAAATATTTGCAAATTCTCATCGTATACTCAAACGGGGAGTTTGATGACTACGCAGTGAGTTCTTACGAGTTACATCAGTTCCGTGTGAGGTGCTCGTGCCTCTTAAGGGACCATTATGTGTCTGTTTTACATTTTCACTATTTAATTACACGTTTTTTAGCCTCAGTCTAATCGATTCAGAAACCAAAAGTACACGATAAGTTTTTATGAGTTAAATTTGTCCCGTGCGAGGTGCTCGTGCCTCTTATGGGACCGTTATGTGGTTATTTTACATTTTCACTATTTTACGGCTGATTTTTAAGCCCAAGTCTAACTTCTTATAAATTTTCAACATATACTCAAATCGGGAGTTTGGTGACTACGCGGTCAGTTTTTACAAGTTATATTGGTCCCGTACAAGGTGTTCGTACCTCCTATAGGACCGTTTTGTGGCTGTTTTACATTTTCACCATTTGACGACATGTTTTTTGGCCTAAGTCTAACCGTTTGTAAATTCTCGTCATATACTCAAACGGGGAATTCGATGACTACGTGATCAGTTCGTACGAGTTGCATTGGTCCCGTGCGAGGTGCTCGTACATTTTACGAGACCATTTTATGGTTGTTTTACCTTTTCACCATCTGACGTCATGTTTTAAAGCCTAAGTCTAATTTTTTATAAATTTTCATCGTATACTCAAATCGGGAGTCGAGTGACTACGCGATCAGTTCGCGGAAGTTACATTATTCCCGTGGGAGGTGCTCATGCCTCTTACGGGACCATTTTTGTGGTTGTTTTACCTTTTCACACTATGACGGCATGTTTTTAAGCCTAAGTCGAAGCTTTTACAAATTCTCGTCATATACTCAAATCATGAGTCCCGACTACATGGTCACTTCCTACGAGTTATATTGGTGCCGTGCGAAGTGCTCATACCTTTTACAGAACCGTTTTGTGGTTATTTTACATTTTCACCATTTGACGACACTGTTTACAAATTCTCGTCGTATACTCAAATCGGGATTCCGATGACTATGCAGTCGGTTCCTACGAGTTACATTAGTCCCGTGCGAGGTACTCGTGCCTCTTATGGGACTATTTTTTGGTTGTTTTATGTTTTGACCATTTGATGGCATGTTTTAAGCCTAAGTCTAACCGTTTGCAAATTCTTATCGTCTACTCAAACGAGGAGTCCAGTGACTATGACCGGGCGGAAAAAGTGTGCGCGTGTAAAGTGCACAATCGTTGTGTGTTTCGCCGCCGCGATACAAAAGAAAACCTAAGCTACAACTACACTTGACAAGCAAGTACAGCGGTAAGTCGGGTATCGTAAGAAATCCACAGGGAGTGATTAAATTTTAGATGTTAATTTTTTTAAAACTTCAAGAATAAAAATGGTGTAAAAGAAATAAAAGAAAAGGTGATAGGGTGGTTGTCGTGACAAAAGAAAAGAATAAGTTACGCTAAAATAAAGTAAAGCGAGGGTCGGGATCGCATTCCACCCCACGGATCGAAACAACTACTAATTAGAATTAAGGCTCGAAAGCAATTTAATCGAGCATTTTCAATTAAGCATAAACATCACGCAAGAAGGAATTTAACCCAAAGTTGCGAGATAAAATATTTAACTGAAAAATGGTCACACGCGGATTAAATTCGGATAATCGCTATAAACACTAACGTTGCATGACAAAGAAAGTTAAACGCATAATGATCCGACTTTAATACGCGAGGTTTCAATTAAATGCGATTTTACACGAAACCCTAAATTTCGAGGTCCGAACCCGAAAATGGCGGAAAAGCAATCCCGACCCTATTTATCTAGGGACTAAGCATGATTAAACTAAATTAAACTAATTAACTAAGAAAGCAATAAATTAAAGCAAGAAAACCTAATTAGAAAGCATGGAAATTATCTAGAAAGCAAGGAATGAAGAAATACAAACTATATTAATGGAGAGGGAAGATGAATAGTCAATCTTACAACCAATTAGTGTGTCAATCCAAGAGAGGAAGAAGAAGAACCAATCAAAACCCCTCCAACCCTAACTAAACTAAGCTAAAATCGTATATGGGCTGGTCTCCTTATTACAAAACCAAAATTTGGCTTATATAGTAAGTTGGAATAAAAATAAAGAAGAAAGAAAAGAAGGCAAAATATCTGCAGAAAACAGAGCATCAATCGATCGACCACTTTGGTCGATCGATCGACCTAGGCAAAACTTCGACAAATAAGAAAGGTCGATCGATCGACCAAAATCATCGATCGATCGATCAAGCAGGGCAGAATGCAGCAGCCTACTGCATTCTTCTTCTTCTCTTCTCCTTCTCCTCTTTTGCTTTCCTTGTATTTCCTCCGCAAGAAACGTCGTAACTTCTTCGTTATGAATCGGAATCGCGCACCGTTCATGGCCACGCGAAGCTAGCGAGGAGGTATACAACTTCCGTGAGATGTTGGTCCAGGTACCCAAGCTGTGAAAAGACTAAAATGCCCTTGCGTGTGCGGTTGTGTACGGAACTTCGCCGGAATGCATCCGAACTTCACACTAAGCATCCAAATACCTACAAAAGCTCACTTAACCCCTGCAAAACATGTTAACATAGAAATTCGAGGTTGTCTGGTTAACGAGCATAAATATAGGGATTAAGATACCCGAGGGGGCTAATAACGCGTAGGTTAACGGGTGAAATACGCAATATTTGCGTCGTATCACGATTGTCGGTTCGTATGAGTTACATTGATATGTGCAAGGTGCTCATGCCTCTTATGGGACTGTTTTGCGACTGTTTTACGTTTTCATCCTTAGACGACATGTTTCAAAGTCCAAGTCTAAATTTTTTGCAAATTCTCTTTGTATACTCAAACCGAGAGTCCAGTGACTACGCAATTAGTTCCTACGAGTTACATTGGTCCCTTGCGAGGTGCTTGTGCCTCTTACGGGACCGTGTTGTGGATGCTTTACGTTTTCACCATTTAATAGCACGTTTTTAAGCCTAAGTCTAACCATTTGCAAATTCTCGTCGTATACTCAAACGAGGAGTCCGGTGACTATGCGGTCGGTTCTTACGAGTTATATTGGTCTCGTCTGAGGTGCTTGTGCATCTTATGGGACCGTTTTGTGGTTATTTTACGTTTTCACCATATAACGGCATGTTTTAAAGTTTAAGTCTAATCGTTTGCAAATTCCCGTCGTATGCTCAAACGGGGAGTTCTATGACTATGTGATCGGTTCCACGGGTTACACTGGTCCCGTACGAGGTGTTTGTGTCTCTTTTGGGATCATTTTGTGGCAGTTTTATATTTTCACCCTTTCACATCATGTTTTTAAGCCTAAGTCTAACCGTTTGTAAATTCGCATCGTATACTCAAATGGGGAGTTCAGAGACTACGCGGTCAGTTTGTACAAGTTACATTGGTCACGTGAGAGGCGCTTATACCTCTTATGATATCATTTTGTGTTTGTTTTACGTTTTCACTCTTTGACGACATGTTTTCAAGCCTAAGTCTAAATTTGACAAATTCTCTTCGTATACTCAAACTAGGAGTCCGGTGACTATGTGGTCGATTCTTATGAGGTAGATTGGTCCCGTGCGAGGTGCTCATGTCTCTTACGAGATCGTTTTGGGGCTATTTTACATTTTCACCCTTTGATGGCATGTTTTTAAGGATAAGTCTAAATTTTACAAATTCTCATCGTATAATCAAATCGGGAGTCCGGTGAGTACATGATCGGGTCATACGAGTTACATTGGTCCCGTGCGAGGTTCTCATGCCTCTTACGGGGTCATTTTGTGGCTATTTTATGTTTTCACTCTTTGATGGCATTTTTGTAAGGATAAGTCTTAATTTGGAAAATTCTCGTCGTATACTCAAACCGGGAGTCCGGTGACTACGCGATCAGTTCGTACGAGTTACATTGGTCTCGTGCGATGTGTTCGTGCCTCTTAAGTGACCTTTTTGTGGTTGTTTTATATTTTCATTATTTGATGGCATGTTTTCAAGCCTAAGTCTAAATTTTTACAATTTCTCATCGTATACTCAAATCGGGATTCTAGTGACTACGCAGTCGGTTTGTACCAGTTATATTGGCCCCGTGCGAAGTGCTCGTGCCTCTTAAGAGATAGTTTTGTGGTTGTTTTAAGTTTCACCCTTTGACAGCATGTTTTTAAGCCCAAGTCTAACCATTTGTAAATTCTCATTGTATACTTAAATAGGGAGCCCGGTGACTACGCGATCGGTTCGTACGAGAAATATTGGTCCCGTGGGAGGTGCTTGTGCCTCTTAAAGGATTATTTTGTAGTTCTTTTACGTTTTTACCCTTTGACAACATGTTTTCAAGCCTAAGTCTAAATTGTTGCAACTTTTTTTCATATCCTCAAATTCGGAGTCCAGTGACTACACAGTTAGTTCGTACGAGTTTCATTGTTCTCGTGGGAGGGCTCGTGTCTCTTACGGGACCATTTTGTGGCTGTTTTAGTTTTTCACCCTATGACGGCATGTTCTTAAGCCTAAGTCAAATTGTTTACAAATTCTCATCGTATACTCAAATCGAGAGTCCCGTGATGATGTGGTCACTTCCTACGAGTTATATTAGTGTCGCGCGAGGTGCCCGTGCCTCTTACGAGATCGTTTTGTGGTTATTTTACATTTTCACCATTTGACGGCTTATTTTTATGCTTAAGTCTAACTGTTTACAAATTCTCATCGTATACTCAAATCGAGAATTCGGTGACTATGCAGTCGGTTCCTACGAGTTATATTAGTCCCCTGCGAGGTGCTCGTGCATTTTACTGGACCGTTTTATGATTATTTTACGTTTTAACCATTTGGCGATATGTTTTTAAGCCTAATTCTAACCGTTTGCAAATTCTTATTGTATACTTAAACGGGGAGTCCAGTGACAATGCGGTTGGTTCGTACGAGTTACATTGGTCTCATTTAAGGTGCCCGTGCCTCTTTCAAGATCGTTTTGTGGTTGTTTTATGTTTTCACCCTTTGACGTCGTGTTTCAAAGCCTTAGTCTAACCGTTTGACAATTCCCGTCGTATACTCAAACAGGGACTTTGGTGACTATGCGATCAGTTCTACATATAACGTTGGTCCCGTCCGAGGTGCTCGTGCCTCTTTCGATACCATTTTGTGGAAATTTTATGTTTTCACCCTTTGACGTCATATTTTTAAGCTAAATTCTAACCATTTGTAAATTTACGTTATATACTCAAACGGGGAGTCCGGGGATTACGCGGTCGGTTCGTACGAGTTACATTGATCCAGTGCGAGGCACTCATGCCTCTTACAAGACCATTTTGTGGTTGTTTTATATTTTCACTCTTTGACGGCATATTTTTAAGCCTAAGTCTAAATTTTGCAAATTCTCGTCGTATACTCAAACTGAAAGTCCGATGACTACGCGATCAATTCGTACGACAAACATTGGTCTCATGCGAGGTTCTCAAGCCTCTTACGAGATCATTTTGTGGCTATTTTGCATTTACACCCTTTGATGGTATGTTTTTAAAGATAAGTTTAAATTTTGTAAATTCTCATCGTATACTCAAACCGGTAGTCCGGTGACTATGCAATCGGCTAGTATGAGTTACATTGATCCCTTGCGAGGTTCTCGTGCCTTTTAAGTGACCTTTTGTGGCTGTTTTACATTTTCACTATTTGACGACATGTTTTGAAGCCTAAGTTTATTTTTTTGCAATTTCTCGTAGTATACTCAAATCGGGAGTCCGATGACTATGCGATCGGTTTTTACCAGTTACATTGGCCCCGTTCGAAGTGCTTGTGCCTCTTACGAGACGGTTTTGTGGTTGTTTTATATTTCCACCCTTTGACGACATGTTTTTAAGCCCAAGTCTAACCATTTGCAAATTCTCATCGTATACTCAAACGGGGAGTCTGGTGACTACGCGGTCAATTCGTACGAGAAATATTGGTCCCGTGCAAGGTGCTCGTGCCTCTTAAGGGATCATTTTGTAGTTGTTTTATATTTTCACCCTTTGACGACATGTTTTCAAGACTAAGTCTAAATTTTTGCAAATTTTCGTCTTATACTCAAATCGGGAGTCCAGTGACTACACGGTCGGTTCGTACGATTTCCATTATTCCCGTTGGAGGTGTTCGTGCCTCTTACGGGACTGTTTTGTGGCTGTTTTACTTTTTCACCCTATGATGGCATGTTTTTAAGCCTAAGTTAAACTGTTTATAAAATCTCGTTGTACTTAAATTAGGAGTCTCGTGACTACGCGGTCACTTCCAAAGAGTTATATTGGTGTCGTGCGAGGTGCTCGTGCCTCTTACGATACGGTTTTGTGGTTATTTTACATTTTCACCATTTGACGGCTTGTTTTTATGCTTAAGTATAACTGTTTACAAATTCTCATCGTATACTCAACCTGGGAGTCCGGTGACTACACAGTCAGTTCCTACGAGTTACATTGGTCCCGTGCGAGTTGCTCATGCCGTTTACATGACCGTTTTGTGGCTATTTTACGTTTTAACCATTTGACATCATCTTTTTAAGCATAAGTCTAACCTTTTGCAAATTCTTATCGTATTCTCAAACGGGGAGTCCAGTGACTATGCGGTCGGTTCGTACGAATTACATTGGTCGCGTGCGAGGTTCTCGTGCCTCTTACATGACTTTTTTGTGATTGTTTTACATTTTCACCCTTTGACGACATATTTTTAAGCTTAAGTCTAATTGTTTACAAATTCTTGTCATATACTTAAACTGGGAGTTCAGTGACTATATGATCGGTTCCTACGAGTTACATTGGTCCCATGCGAGGTGCTCGTGCCTCTTGCAGGATCATTTTATATATGTTTTACATTTTCACCATTTGACATCATGTTTTTAAGCATACGTCTAACTATTTACAAATTCTCGTCGTATACTCAAATTGGGAGTCTGGTGACTACGTGATCGGTTCCTATGAGTTATATTGATCCCGTGCGACGTGTTCGTACCTCTTACGGGACTATTTTGTGATTGTTTTATGTTTTTACCCTTTTATGGCATGTTTTTAAGCGTAAGTCTAACTGTTTACAAATTCTCATCATATACTAAAATCGGGAGTCTGGTGACTATGCGGTCAGTTCCTACAAGTTACATTAGTCCCGTACGTACTGCTCGTGCCTCTTACGTGATCGTTTTGTAGTTGTTTTACGTTTGCACCCTATGATGACATGTTTTTAAGCCTATGTCTAACCGGTTGCAATTTTTTATCGTATACTCAAAATGCGAGTCTCTGACTTTGTGGTCGATTCCTACGAGTTACATTGGTCCGTACGAGTTGTTCTTGCCTCTTACGGGACTGTTTTGTGGTTGATTTATATTTTCACCCTTTGACGGGATATTTTTAAGCCTAAGTGTATATTTCTACAAATTTTCGTATTGTCCTCAAACTGTGAGTCCTGTGACTTTGTGGTCGATTCCTAAGTAACTGTTTGCAAATATTAAATGTAAGTTTCAACGTTCCACCATACTTATATCTAACTTTTAAAACTACGCAAAGGAAAAGTAATGCTCCAAAGAATAAATTTGAATGATCAATATCAACTAGCCACTCGGTGAATATCAATAGAAGCACATACGAACAACAATTACGAGTTGCATTATCAATAATTTGAGGGACTTCAAATAACCAAGTCAAAATTGAAATTAAATAACAAATGCGATGCAATAAGACTCACATAATGAGCAACAATAATCTGCATGAAAATTTGCACCTTAGTTTTCAAATCTTGCATTTTAGGAGGCCCATTAACACAGACATCACATCTTCATACGAAAAGAACCAATAGGAAATTGTTACAAGACGACAAGAAGAAAAATAGTTGTAGATGCGGATAGTATATTCTTGCTTACCAAACAACTATGAATAATATTCGCATAAATGTTTTGGGAAAGCAATCCAAATTGCACCATCGTAAGTGTGAATTAGGCATGATCTCAACAATTAAGTGATAAATTAGAATAAAGTTCCCAACAGATACGAGTGAACAAGATTAATAATAAAATTAAGCATCATTAAAGAACCACCAAAACTATACATATGAAAATAACGTCAAATAAGTCTTCTCCAAAGTGTGCCACAATTAAGTCTGCATAAAAGAAAATATACAAAATCGATGCAATCACACTTCTAAAAATACCAATGCTCAAAGGGTCGTTGAATCAATGCAATAACACTCCTAAATACACAAATACATACTCATTGACAACGTACACATGGAGTTTCTTTAGCTTTTACCATAATGAGTTATCCGCTACATCCTTCGTGTTACTCCCCTCCCCGGCCTATGCGTATAACTAATAAACCAAGAAACTAAATAAAAATAATGGAAGACTTTAACATTTTATGCAGTTGATATCGTGATAAATAATAAAAACCAATTTAAAGACAATCAGTGTTGGCATGTACAGACCTAAACACGGTGACCTTTATCATTTTTGCACGTGTGCATAAATACGTATTTGGTGCATCAGAAATTGTAGGATTTTGTAAAATAAATCATAGCATTAACTTTAGGGAAATTGAACTACTATTATTCTTTTGATTTTTCAATCTACAAATCTTACCTAGATCCACAAAGTATAAAAAAGGTGAGATGCAATTTGGGGTCACCTTCTCAAGGTAAATTCAAAGGTGATTGTTTGATATTTGAACTAACATATGACTAAAATGAGGTAAATGATCTACGAATGCAACCTTTAAAAGTTGTAATCAACTGGTATCATCCAAATGTAGTCTGCAATATCCAACAAATCAAAAAACTAAAGATCAATTCTAAGACAAATCATACACATAACCAGTAAAAATAATTTAAAGCCACGTGAAATATGACATAATATTTTCATTAGAAAAAAATGTTTAGAACAATAGTAGGTTACTTTTACTTCCACAACATAATCAACTAGAAACAAAGGGGCATAGAGGGAGAAGGTATTAACACATTTACCATATTATCATTAAATTGAACCAAAAAATAACTTAAAAAGAGAGATTTTATAACATAAAATATTTAATGCAGAAGATTACTGTGTATATATATTTTTAATTTCTATATAAATCAACACTTACAGAGTTCTTAAGTGAGTGAGTTTCACAAGCTCTAGTGCGAGTACTCCTCGCAAAGAATGCCCGTTGAGATTAGTACATCTTCAAGAACAAATCATTTCATATCAATTTCAAACTTACCCTACTATAGATTAGTACAAAAAAAATCATATCATATCAATTTCAAACTTACCCTACTATAGATTAGTACAAAAAAAAGTTTACCTAAGAAATAAGACACTGAAATAAATGGGATTTTACATAAACTGAAGAATAAATATAACAAGGACTTACAGAGGCTATACGAAATCATCAAAGTTTAAGAGGCTATACGAAATCGCCAACTTTCTTGTACAGACCCCCCCACCCCCCACCACCCCGAGTTATAGATTACTCGGTCGCCAAGAACAAAAAAGTGGTTTATGATTAGTAGCTTATAAATAAGAAATCTGTAAACTATTAGGGTCATAAATTTTGATAATTGAATGAATATAAGGGACAAAATTTTGGCATGAATTTTTCTTGAGAGCACCCAATTTTTTTCTATATTTTTAGTTCAAGCCCTGGGGGGGGGGGGGGGGGAGAGGAAGTGACTTGAACTCCCGACCTCATGCAACCAAGGGTCGGCTGTAACCATTGGGGCATCCAATTTAATCTTGTGAGATAACACTCTTTGTGATTGTCTGCTGCCTATGCTGTGAATTGTTGTCTTATTAAGGTACAATTTGTTTCAATTTTGCTCTACGTAGGAGATGTTGAGCAAGTTGGAGCAACAGAAATTGGGCAAACAAAATATGATTGAAAACTATTGATATTTTCTTTCACGTATATAAGGATTACTACTGAGAAAAAAATAAGATGCACACATATTGAGAAGATTACAATTGATTTTGATTATATTTCAAAATCCAATACTTATTCAATTTCAACAACAATATAAGATAGCGTAACAGGTATATCATAATATAACTTGGCACTATCTATTGTTTTTGAAGGAACTTTGAGAAACTCTAGGTCATTGCCAACACCAATCTAATTGAAATAGGTATATATCTATTCCATTTTTTTCACAAGGACAAATCTAAAAACAAATTGAAAATACGAAAGGCCAAGACCAAAATTAACACTTATAGAGTTCTTAAGTGAGTGAGTTTCGCAAGCCCTGGTGGGGAGGTCAGGGTTGAGGCGGCGCAGGGACCACAACGGAGAGATAGGGGTTTGTCGCTGAGAGAGTGTGTGACAACCCTACTTTTTATATATAATTCGGTTAGCTACGCCCAATTAAATTAAAGTGGAGTGTCAATATGTTGGCATTAGAAATAGAATTTAAAATAAATACATTAAAGTAAACATGTAAACTCCTATACGTGTAACCAAATCACATCATCGCAACTATAGGATCCACAAGTAATATCAGTACTGAATATAAAATGCCCAAACATACGGGCCCAAAGATGAACTAGGTAAAGTGTGTAATGTAAACCTCTCAACACTATCAAATACCTAACAATGGGAAATCTCTGATACCACACTCTAAGGAAGAGTGATAAAATAGGATAAGGACCAGCGTCCACCACTACAAGATCCTAAGAATAGATGCGAGATCATCCAGCTCTACGGTCTACTATCCAACGGGGCGAGGACCTGTATAATATATACATATATATATATATATATATATGTGTGTGTGTGTGTGGGGGGGGGGGGGGGGGAGAGGAGCAAGAAGCAAGATAGACGAACGTCAAAGCAAGAAAACAAGCTATAAGATTATAAGATGTACTTATAATGAACGCACACTAGTCATTACTCGTCTCCAGTAATTAAGTTGTTCAATTACCCAACCAATGCTCCTATGTCGTGACTACCCAACCCAAACTAGAGTAACATATAGTCTCATATCATATCATGATTAATCATTATTAATCGTATTTCAGTATTTAATGTATCAAAATATGTCCTTCAAGTATATTATCAAATGCATCGATTCGGGATATTACTTTAAGACACAAGCATAATATCTCACACAACAAGTCATATCGGGTCACTATCGTTACCCAGGGGAACAAGTCGTAACACTAGGCCTACACACGAATATTTCCCACTATAACGTGGCAAGGGCAATAATACTAAGTCCTAGATCACATAGCGTTTCAAGGTCTTTCTATCCGACCCGCATTACAACCATGTGTCCGGTTCCGGTGGTTTATCTCCGACACGGCACTCGGGAGGAACCTAACCGGATCAATCATAAAAATCGCATTCAACATGTGCCTACGTCGACTGGAGGACTAGTCTAATGTATACTCGACAATATAGATGTAAAACAATTTCACACTTATGTATATATACAATCGTGTCAAGTCTCTTACTCGAGTTATACAATAGTCATTATTTATAATATAGCATAATTTACATCATTAATTTACTAATTCAACATCAAATCATTTCAAGGTTATATATCCCTAATAACCATAAGTATGTGATCAAGTTAGGATATTAGGCACAACACCAAAATTATCTTACTAACAACATGAAAAACATTATCACGCTTATTTCAACAACATGCTGCCCAGAATTTAAAATGCAGATTCGAGGCTCTTCCGATCCGTTTTTGGAAAAACTTAAAACTATGAAGTTGTTCGGAACGTGATTTTCTATGAGAACACGTGAGCACGTTACCATAACCTACATAAAACAGACCTGAAACTAACATATAATATTCCCCCCTGTTTTTGACAACTCTCTGTCCAGAATTTTAAAACGCCGATTTGAGGCTTTTTCGGTCCGTTTTTGGGAAAACTTAAAACTACAAAGTTATTCGGAACGTGTTTTTCTACAAGGATAAGTGAGCACGCTACCATATTCTGCTTAAAACAGACCCGAAACTAACATATACAATTTGGACCTGCTCACGATAACTTATTGCGCAGAACCGCAAAACACATATTCGAGGATTTTTCGATCCGTTTTTCGAAAAACTTAAAACTAAAAAGTTGTTCGGAATATAATTTTTTGCCGGGAAGTGCGGACGAAACATCCATTTTCGGAACCAAAACAGATAAAAACAGTTTTTAATATGACGATTTACTCAAGTTCATAGATTTCCCAAATTCAAGAAGTTGTTCAACAATTCAATCCCTATAATGATGATATTGCATTTGAATCTATATGGAGGGTGATCCTAATACATTGCATACCATTTTTAACATCAATATCATATTAATTTAGGGATCCAAATACGTGAAATTTCATTATAGATACATATTATACACATATAGGTTATTAACTTGCCTTAGATTGTATGGAGATGTTGATGAAGAAGATGACAACCTTCTTCTTCTTTCTTCTTCTTCTTAATCTCTCTCTCTCTACCAAACCCTAGCCCCTTTTTATGAAATGAAAAAATGAAGACTTCTTCTCTTCTTTTCTATTTATACCTAGAGTTACTTTATTTACAAAAATGCCATTGCCCCAAATTTAACTCTCTCGATTCTTTTACGCGTTAATTCGCTTCTAATATTTAAGTCGCACATTCGTATCTCAATGAATTCATTTTAACTTTTCATTTCCAAACATTTCGAATATATATACTGACATAGTTTTATTTCAAAATATTTTGAATATATATACTGACATAGTTTTTTTTTTCTTTTCAATTTCGATTCAATAAAAAATGCGGGGTATTACATTCTCCCCCTCTAGGAACAGGATTTCGTCCTCGAAATCCAAATTAAAACAAATCAATTCAAGTAAGGTAGTTTCGTACGTACTTTCCATGAAGAGATATGCGTGACTAATTCGCAAGTCATCCTCTCTCTCCCAAGTGGCCTCAGACTCATCATGATTACTCCACATAACACGAACAAGAGGAATAACTTTTGACCTCTACTGCTGCTCACGACGATCTCGGATCCTGACCGGCCTCTCCTCATAGCTCCCATCGGGCTGCAACTCAACCCCATCTAACTCTATTTGTAGGTGCGAGTCCTCGGGACGTAAGAACTTCCTCAATATGGATACATGAAAAATATCGTGTACCCACTGGAGCTGGTAGGGTAGGGCTAAACGGTAGGCAACTGATCCAACCCTGCCCAACACTGTAAACGAACCCACGTATCACAGTGAAAGCTTCCCTTTGACACCAAAACGAACAACGCCTCTCATGGGTGAGACCCTCAATAGCACTTGGTCCCCAACGGTGAACTCTAACTTCCTCTTCCTTATGTTAGCACGAGTCTTTTGACGATCTTGCGCGGTCTTCATCCGTGCACGAATAAAGTCAACCTTCGCCGAGGTCTCCCTAACAATATTCGGACCCAACATCGGGTGCTCTCCGAACTCCAACTAAGATGTAGGGGATCGACAAGGCCTGCCGTAAAAAGTCTCGTATGGTTCTATGCCAATAGTTTGCTAATAACTATTATTGTATGCAAACTCCACCAGTGGAAAATATGTATCCCAACTAAATTTGAAGTCCAACACACAAACTCGTAACATGTCCTCCAAAATTTGGTTTACCTGCGCCGTCTGACCATCAAACTAAGGGTGGTACGCAATACTTAAACTCAACTGAACTCCCAACACCTCCTGAAGACCACCCCAAAAGTGCGAGATAAAGACACTGCCACGGTCGGACACGATATAATGCGGTACCCTATGTAACTTCAGAATCTTGTTAATAAGCACTATGGCATGTACTATGCTGCCGTATAATCCGTCCTCACTGGAAGGAAATGAGACACATTTGTCAGTCTGTTGACGATAACCCAAATAGAATCATGATCGCGCTGCGATCTTGGCAACCCAACAATGAAATCCATGGAGATACTTTCCCATTTCTAACTGTACAATCGAACTCTCACCACGAAGTCTAACATAACTGAACTACTAAGATGATCCATAAATCAATTCCCCCAAGTCCCGACTTGCTAAGTTTCATGCATGGAGTGTCTTGCAAGCAAAATCCAAACAAGGAACCCCTCCGATACACTACTGTCAGCTTGTCGAGATAAGGAATTTGTCAACTCAAGACCATTAGTAATACAAGAATCATCTAACTCCAAAAACCACTTATCTTTGGACTCAACGGTTCATCACACAATAATTAATCCAACTTCCCCTATTCAATAAAGATGTCACTATTCATCAATCATGCCTCGATACTCAACCCAGAATCGACTAAGAGATGATACTGAAAGCTCAAAAGACAACTCTACTCCGAGTTGTCAATAACACTTGCCTTGCACTTAAATTGATGGTGAGTCAACCGATATGGCAACCCTTATTATCCACTATTGTTATACATGTGCATAAGCATACAAATTCTCTGCACTTACAAATATTGTTCCATCTTTCTAAGTCTGGACTTAGGTAAATAATATCAGCAAGGTTCAAACTCTCTCGAATAAGACAACACCGATAAAGTTGCATTCTGGGCGATCAACAAACCCTCACCCAAAGGTTTCGAACTAACCCAAGATGCAATGTGCCCACTTGCCTCACTTCTCATGGTTTGGTCGCTCTAACCTAAGGCGACAAACCCTCGCTAGATTCGACTTACCGCTCTTTTGTTAAAAACACGTAAGGAATTCAACCTATCCGAAATGATTTTCCTTGGACTGTGAGTATATTAGAATTTTCTCACCGAACAAGAAATGAATTTGGTTCTTCAAACCACGAATAAGGCTTATACATTTTCCAAGCAATGAGGTAAGATAAAAAATTCCCACTTATCATACCAAATCAGAATATCAGATTTGGCACACTCACCATCCGGATACTTATCTTCCAGCACACCAACGCTACCTGATCTTTTTGAAGAACGGTGTGCTATCCAACAGGTCAAAGGTCATAAATATAAGGTAGCAAATACCTTCACGTACCGTGACCCCAATTTACATTCAGTACTCCACACATAACTGAAGTAAAAATTAAATATCTTACGAATCCATTCGTGGGTGTTTGCCCAAGAGTACACACCCTCTTTACAAAACTTCTCAACAACGGTCGAAGCATTCTCTTGTTGCCCCCCTACAGTGGAGGTTATGATAACCATTTCAGTGAATGGGTACAACATTTGAAACCCCAAAAAGTCTCAATACTTGCCATTGATGACGACACTCACTTGGCAACACTATCATTAATCAGGCAAAAAATGACTGAGCTATACGCGACCCTACCATTATCAAAAGACCATCAAGGTATGACTATTCACTAGTCTAGACGTCACCATTATCGAACATCTTACACTTAGTTTTGGAATGCGTCTTTAATCGCACACGATCTAAGTAAACAACATGTCACTAACTACTCAATCGTGCTCTAATTCACATTAATACATAATGAGGGCCACAACATAGCCACGTTACCATATCTGATGGATTCAAAATCAAGCACCACCATTATCACGGTGCAATAAATTAGTACCCCTAATCACCGGGTGATAACATAAAACCGAACTCGTGGATATATCACCAACTCAAGCGATCACACTCGCATAAATTGAAACTCCTATTGAACACTCCCTCGTGATGTTCTCACTCGATAAATCGTCCCTAGAGATTCGCTACTCATCGTAGGGTTCACAACTGGTAACTCCAACTCAAGTCCATCCCTTAGCACACCCATATTCACGTTCCGCTCTCGACAGCTTTTAACAAATATATCGATGTTACAAAATAAGATAACCACATCTTATCGAATACGCATTCTAATCTAGGGCTTTACGAAGACCACTGAACTCCAATCGTCACCAAATATTGAAAGAAAACTCCCTCGATAATTCCGGACTTCTCCAATGTCAATCCTCGTATAACCTTGCGATACGGACTTCCTCATCCCTAGTATCTATGGCCAAGACATCGCAACATTACTGATACCTTCTCACGAGCTTGTTCGGGATAACTCGCTGAAACATTCCACTCTGAACATATGAGTATTCAACCCACTAAAATATCTTGTGCATGACCGAACACACTCCTAATCGGCCTTAAGTTCATTCCATTAGGGATTTTATCCGATCAGAACACTAAAAAACACTATGACACCCCAATGCGACATCTATCACTTGTGTGGACAACGTATAGGTTTACATGCCTAACAAACTTCCCTGATACCAACACAATATTTCAAGGATAATCACTTATCCATTCCAGATTCAGACTCATGAATCTCCCATTTAACATTATCAAATGGATGAATCTAGTTCTTTCACAAGTATGATAACACTCTTGCGTACACCAAAATTGGACCCCTCAGGTGATCCTTTGATGGGGTGGGACATACACCGATTTGGATTAGTCCTCTCTCAAATCACAACCCTTCCTTTACATGTTCATGAGTAATAGTATACTCTTATTATCACAAGACTTACTTCGTTAACCATTCACTGATTAATATGTCATCGAATGCCTCAACAGTCTGTCCATTACGGGTGGAGCGCGATAATTTCTTCTCAGGAAAATGTCACAACAACAACTGGACCACATCATTTTGAGGTGTGCCATATCTAAAGCTCTAACCTTCCACATTGGAAATAACTTCAGGCAACTACACTCGCAAGTGGTACCAACGACTCAGTGGTACTACAGGGTGGGATATAACTTATACCAACTTCTTTACAGCCATAAGAGAGACGATATTCAAAGTTGATAATGCATAGCAAATATATGGGTGTTTCCTCCCCCTAAAGTACCAAAAGTCAACTCAATCGTTGAGTTAAACATCGGTTTTCTCGCCTACTAGTGGGCGATGAAACTACGATTGTTGCACGTGAATCGCGGTCTCGTAAAATGCTTGGACCTCTACCCTCTCAGAGTCCACATCTCATCAAATCACCATCTTAAAAGATAGTAAGTGAACACGTATCCTAAAAAAATTATTTAAGTGGAGCACTAGTCATAATTACAACAAGTACACACACACGGACCTCACGCGTACTATCCTCTGGTCGATCGGAGATTCACCTCATGCGTGGGACGTCTCACGAATGAAATTCAAATAAGGAACCCTCCCTATACACAAGGCCAGCTCCGAATCGCCCATCAAAATCATAGCGTGAAGATATTCCAAGTCATCTAATAAAATACCTAAGCGTAAGGCTCTACATATCAAAGAAACGATGCGCAGAAACGTAACGGACGCCCTCAGATCCCTAAAGGCTCTAAAACCGTGCTCTGATACCAACTGTGACAACCCTACTTTTTATATCCAATTCGGTTAGCTACGCCTAATTAAATTAAAGTGGAGTGTCAATATGTTGGCATTAGAAATAGAATTTAAAATAAATACAGTAAAGTAAGCATGTACACTCCCATACGTGTAACCAAATCACATCATAGCAACTATAGGATCCACAAGTAATATCAGTACTGAATATAAAATGCCCAAACATACGGGCCCAAAGATAAACTAGGTAAAGAGTGTAATGTAAACCTCTCAACACTATCAAATCCCTAACAATGGGAAATCTCTGATACCACACTCTAAGGAAGAGTGACAAAATAGGATAAGGACCACTGTCCACCACTACAAGATCGTAAGAATAGATGCGAGATCATCCAGCTCCACGGTCTACTATCCAACGAGGCGATATATATATATATATATATATATATATATATATATATATATATATATATATATATATATATATATATATATATATATATATATATATATATATATATATATATATATATGTATATCGCCGACACGGCACTCGGGAGGAACGTAACCGGATCAATCATAAAAATCGCATTCAACATGTGCCTACGTCGACTGGAGGACTAGTCTAATGTATACTCGACAATATAGATGTAAAAGAATTTCACACTTATGTATATATACAATCGTGTCAAGTCTCTTACTCGAGTTATACAATAGTCATTATTTATAATATAGCATAATTTACATCATTAATTTACTAATTCAACATCAAATCATTTCAAGGTTATATATCCCTAATAACCATAAGTATGTGATCAAGTTAGGATATTAGGCACAACACCACAATTATCTTACTAACAACATGAAAAACATTATCACGCTTATTTCAACAACATACTGCCCAGAATTTAAAATGCAGATTCGAGGCTCTTCCGATCTGTTTTTGGAAAAACTTAAAACTACGAAGTTGTTTGGAACGTGATTTTCTATGAGGATACGCGAGCACGTTACCATAGCCTTAGGGCTGTCAATGGACCGGGTCTGGACCCGGACCCGATCCGGACCCGACCAGAATTAACGGATCTGAGCAAATTTTATAGACCCGATTATCTGATTAGTTAATGGACCGGATCTGGATATACATGACTCCGATCCGATAAGGACCCGACCCGAATGTGTATATATATAATATAATAAATATATATTTATATACAATATTATATATATATATAGTCTTACATATAGTTACTAAATATATATATAAAAGTTTTACATACATATATACATACATATATATAACAGTTATAATATATGTATGTAAATATGTATGTATATGTAAGTTATACTATTTTTATATAAAATTGTTTTTTATATAAGTTATACTGTTTTTATATAAAACTGTTTTTTATATATAACTTATATATATATATATATATATATATATATATATATATAAAAGTTATATATTTATATAAAAGTTATATATTTATATAAAAACAGTTTATATATATGTATATATATATAAAAACAGTTTCTTATATATTTATATAAAAACAGTTTATATATATGTATATATATATAAAAACAGTTTCTTATATATTTATATAAAAACAGTTTATATATATGTATATATATATAAAAACAGTTTATATAAACTGTATATATATATATATATATATATATATATATATAATCGGGTCGGGTATTCGGGTCGGGTCTCCGGGTCCTTAACGGATCCGGGTCTGGATCCATTTTCTGAAACCCGTCGGGTAATCGGGTAAGACCCGATCCGTTAAAAATATACCCGGATCGGATCTGGATATATCCAGACCCGACCCGTTTACACCCCTACATAGCCTACATAAAACAGACCCGAAACTAACATATAATATTCGCCCCTATTTTCGACAACTTTCTGCCCAGAATTTTAAAACGCCGATTTGAGGCTTTTTCGGTCCGTTTTTGGGAAAACTTAAAACTACAAAGTTATTCGGAACGTGATTTTCTACAAGGATAAGTGAGCACGCTACCATATTCTGCTTAAAATAGACCCGAAACTAACATATACAATTCGGACCTGCTCACAATAACTTATTGCGCAGAACCGTAAAACGCATATTCGAGGATTTTTCGATCCGTTTTTGGAAAAGCTTAAAACTAAAAAGTTGTTCAGAATATAATTTTCTGCTGGAGAGCGCGGACGAAACATCCATTTTAGGAAGCAAAACAGATAAAAACAGTTTTTAATATGACGATTTACTCAAGTTCATAGATTTCCCAAATTCAAGAAGTTGTTCAATAATTCAATCCCTATAATGATGATATTGCATTTGAATCTATATGGAGGGTGATCCTAATACATTGCATACCATTTTTAACATCAATATCATATTAATTTAGGGATCCAAATACATGAAATTTCATTATAGATACATAATATACACATATAGGTTATTAACTTGCCTTAGATTGTATGGAGATGTTGATGAAGAAGATGACAACCTTCTTCTTCTTCTTCTTTCTTCTTCTTCTTACTCTCTCTCTCTCTCTACCAAACCCTAGCCCCCTTTTATGAAATGAAAAAATGAAGACTTCTTCTCTTCTTTTCTATTTATACCTAGGGTTAGTTTATTTACAAAAATGCCATTTCCCCAAATTTTGCCCTCTTGATTCTTTTACGCGTTAATTCGCTTATAATATTTAAGTCGCACATTCGTATCTCAATGAATTCATTTTAAATTTTCATTTCCAAACATTTTGAATATATATACTTACATAGTTTTATTTCCAAACATTTCGAATATATATACTGACATAGTTTTTTTTTCTTTTCAATTTCAATTCAATAAAAAATGCGGGGTATTATAGAGAGAGAGAGGGTTGTAATAGTGAGAGGCAGAGGGTGAGGAGGCAACGCAGGGGGTGGGGCGACGAAAAGAGTGGGAGGGAAGAGAGAGAGAGAGCACTAAGAGCTAGGTCGCGCGTAAGAGAGAGAATTAGACTTCAATTTGATAAGGGCTGGAAAAATGTAAGGGAAAATGACGTAAAATACCAAAAGGGTCGAAAACGACCGTCCCTTTTGCTATACTAAAAGAGGCGGACTTTAAAAACCGTCCCACTTGTTATACCAAATGGGACGGTTTTTAAAATCTGTGCATTTTGATAAGTCACCAAAGCTAAAAATTCAAGTTATAGCAAAATGGACGGATTTTTAAAATTGTTCGTGTTGCTATACCAAATGGGACAACCTTTTAAAACCGTCCCTTTTACCACACCACATGGGATGGTTTTAGAAATCCGTCCCTTATATTTGTTTGGAAAAAGCTAAAAATTTAAGGTGTACTAAAAGGGATGGATTTTTAAAATCGTCCCTTTTGGTATAGCAAATGGGATAGTTTCAAAAAGCCGTCCCTTAAATTAGCCCGAGAAAAAAAAGCGCTAAAAAT
Organism: Sambucus nigra; assembly: GCA_949130495.1. Classification (NCBI taxonomy): domain Eukaryota; kingdom Viridiplantae; phylum Streptophyta; class Magnoliopsida; order Dipsacales; family Adoxaceae; genus Sambucus; species Sambucus nigra. The sequence continues at coordinate 148,193,173 of OX422213.1, forward strand.
TCCCATATAGTTTAAGGGACGATTTTTAATAGCCATCCCATTTGGTATAGCAAATGGGACAACTTTTAAAAACCGTCCCTTTTGTGATTTATCAAAAGGGGGGATAGTTAAAAACCGTCCCTTTTGGTATATCAAAAGGAACAAAATTACAAGGCCGTCCCAAATACTCTCGTCCCTAATACTCATTTTTCTTGTAATGTGAGATTATCCTTAGGATGGCAGACCTAGGCCACCAAACCTGGTTTCATAGCCGTTCTGAGGCAAGCCTTTGAGCTGTCACATCACGTCCCTTATTAATGCTGCCATATCCCATACATTTAATACAGTATCTTGGATATTAATGCAATGGTACTTCAGCATTTAAGACCAGTCAATCATATTCAATGCCAACAAGGTTACTTGAGTAACCTTGCCTTTATATAAATAGTTCAAACGAATAGTTTACAATGACGACACTCTTTATACCAAAGGTGCTGTTGAATTTCCCTCATATACGAGAGCTCATGTGAGAGAACATTTATTGTCAAAACATTCTCCTTACACCCATTATTACCCATATCATTTAGCAATAACTGAAATTGAAGTTCCTGCCTTACCTTTATTGTGCTTTCTCTTTCTCCCTCCGACTAAGTTGCTCGTTGGTCCCATCTATTTACTATATTACAGTGCATTTATAGTGTAAAGATCTTATTTAATACTAGCCTGAGTATTGAATTTTGTTATCTCTTTCTCGCCTATATTTATCATCAATATTAAATACGGTAATGTGCATTAATCTCGATCTTGATAAGGGGTTACGCCTCGCTTGATACTAATTGTATTCTAAGAGCCCACGTCTTACAAGGATGATCAAGAAAAGTGTTAGAGGTTCTCATGTACAATCTCATGGATATGGTGGTGTTAAGAGGAAGGCTGATAAAAATGTTAATGAATTTAACAATCAGGAGGAACAATAATTATTTCCATTTGATCTAAATTCCGAATCCGTTGGTGTGGTTTCAAATGAACAAAAATTTGTTATTTTCAAGAAAATGATGACTCACACTTAGAATCCAATAGACCTCAAATTGTTCTGCCTCATTCGCACATCGTGGAGTATCTTTTAGGTGATAAAGTTAATACACAACATGTGATGGAGTCTATAGTAGCTATGACTAACAACACGAGTGAGGTGGTTGTGTTCATATAGGATAATAACGTCGAGGATACAACTGCACAAAAATAAAAACAGGTTTACGAATCTAGCGACAAGGACCAACGTGGCTATATGGGATTTATTGTAAATATGGAATGTATCCCTCAAAATCAGGATGTATCTGCTACAACCACACAAAGTTCACGTGACATTAATACTCATTTGGGATATGTGGTTGGTTCAGCTCATAAATTTAATGATCTTTTGACTAATCATCACGCTGATAATAGTGGACAACCAAACTCTACTATCTACTTGCCCTAACCAACTCCTCATATTCATGAACAATCAACGTATCCATTCTAGTTTAAATCTCCCTAAACTCAACAATAATCAGACAGTCAAGTAACCATTTCAAATCAGGACTTATTGAAATCTTTTAGTACAGGTAATGGAAAAAACTTTCAGTTCATCCCTTATCTTGATATTGATAAGACAAAGAACATCATGCACTACTAGAAAAATGACAATTAAGGACAAAGTCATTAAGGACAACTTTTATGCTGTCCTTTTAAAAACGTATAAGGGACGTCAAAATTTGGTTGTCCTTTATAATAACTCTAAAAGGACAACAATTGTTTTTCCCATCCTTAATAACAGACTAGAAATAGTTTTAAGGACAACAAAAAATTACCGTCCTTTAAAATAACTCTAAAAAGACATCACAATACCGTCCCTTAAAATAATTAATTTTCCTCTTTTATTTTTTCGTTCCCTCTCTTTTCGAAAAGGACAACATTTTATTTATGTCCCTTATAAAATAACAAAAAGGACAACAATTTACCGTCCCTTAAAATAATTCATTTCCAGCATCTTCATTAAACATTGCAAAAAGGACAACATGTTTTTACCGTCCCTTATATGACACCAAAAAGGACAAAAAAAATTTGGTGTCCTTTTAGATATTGAGTTCCTTTTTTTAATAGGTCAAATAAAGAAATAACCCTAAATCTATCCCAAACACACACCTTCTCGTTCATCTCTACCTATTCCCCGAAACAAACCCTTCCCCATCTCGGATCCGTTCTCTCCCTTCTCTCTCTTCCCCGCCGTTACCCTCTCTATTCGCCGCCATCAGTCCGACGTCGCTCATTCCTTATCAGTCTGGCGCCTTCACTTGCTTATGAATCCTCGATCTACATAATTGGAAAGGTTCAATTTTCTTACCATATAAGATTTGCATGTTTATGTGTGTGCATGTGATGATAGAGTTGCGCGTGTTTGTATGTGTGTAGGTGATGACACACTTTATGGGTTTGGGAGGGGGTAGTTGTTATGGGTATCATGAAAATAAGGTATGGGGTATGGGTTTGGTTAGGGTTGCAGGTAAGGAGTGTGTGTGGAGGGGGAGGGGGGGTTGGGTTTGAGTGTTGATATTAGCAGCTGGTGGTGTGTGGGAATAGCGGGTTAGGGTGGCATTAGTAGCAGGTTGGTGTGATTTACAGTGTGGGTTGGTGGTGTGCGTAGCAGCAGGTCTGGGGTTAGAGGATGCGTGGGGGTGGGATTTGGTTGGAGATGAGGTAAGTGTAAGGCTTAGGTGTTTGAGTATTCTGGGTGTTGTTGGGAGTAAGAGTGGGGTTTATTGTTGGGGTGAGAATTGGGTATAAGGGTGCTGAGAAGCAGGTACCTGAGTGGGTATTTTAGGATTTGGGAAAGGGTGTTTTTATTTCAACCCCCTTATTTTTCTCCACACCCCATTCATAATTTTTAAAAATTTCAACTACTAAGTAGCTTTTTATCCCAATCAAGTCCCCTCGATTTTGTTTAGAGTAAAATTGTCAATCTATAGAGTTGTGTTATCTCCGTTGAATTTTAATCCTTTAATATCTATGCAGGGATAAGTCAATTAACTACTAACTGATTCTTTATATAGTTGGTCATTGTGCAAATCCACACCATACAAATTCAAAGCCCCTTTAAGTATGGTAAAATGTCAAACAACAATAATTTTTGTCTATATCTGTTTACTGTTACTTCAAATTCGCAATAGCTCTGTTCCTTCTTTTGATCTTACCTAATATCCATCAAATAAACTACTAATTGATAGTCTGTATCGACTGTAACTCTACAAATTTAAAAATCTTTTTGATAATGGTAAATAAAATCGGTCACATAATCAAACTGAATAATTCAATGTGAGGAGAACATACAAAATTTATTTGGTTTGTTTTAAGAAATCCTCTACCATTCAATGTTTATTTATAAAGAAATGTATTTTCTTTACAAAGGGTTTATTAAAGTTAAAATGTCACAAATGGTTATTGGAATGAGTTAGTCTTTGATGGTTGTGCTTTTTTCTTATATACACCCCATGCGGTGGGGTGGTTAATAGAATTACAACCCATTATTGCGGGTTTAATAAAAGTGGGGTGTGTAAAAGGAAATAATGGGTTGAAATAAAGACATCCTTTGGGAATTAGGTACCTGATTGGGTGTCATAAGACCATTTTATAAACAATAAAATATGGACAAAAAATTATGTCCGCTAATTCAAAAGTGTGTATATGTTTCAAAATTGTTTTTTGGCCCCAAAAAATTGATTCACACTTCCAAAAAGTATTTTTTTTTTATCAAAAACTTGTTTTTCTTTGAAAATATTTATATATGTGTAGTTTAGATTAATTGCTTCCACTCCGAGCTACTCATCAATATCAATGTTGGGTTATTCGGGACACGACTCGGATTTGTGATAAATGGATTATTCCCGATATTGTTTGCTTAATGTGTGCCTGTTTTGTGAGAAATGAAAATCCAGGTAACACTACGAATTATTTCCTTATATGAGTTCTATAGTGGCAACAATGATTTGATAAGTTTAGTTATGTCTAGTTTTTATTTATAAGAGTGACACAACAAAAACTGTAATGCACTGTTAAAAGCGAACGCATACTATTTCACATAAGTTCTTATTGTTCTCACATAAACTTCAATTTCATCAATTTCATGTTTTTTCCTTTTATTTTCTTTATATTAATACTTATAATTGGTAGTTTGCGATTTATTTTTATTTTTATTTGGTAGCGTATGGTTGATTGTTATTTTGTAAAATTTGTGGTTTAATAGTAGGTTGTGTTTATACATGGGTAATGGTCTAAAGTAGTTTATCATCATAGTTCGTTTTGTGTTTTTCCCCTGCTTACTGTGTATCTCACTCAATAGATGGTTGTTTTGTGATTTCCCCCTGCTTACTCTGTATCTCATTCAATAGTTGGTTGTTTTGTGGTTCAATAGTTGGTGGTTTGTATGCCGGAGATGATGCACATAATGAGTGTATTGATCCTCAAATAGATAAGGGATCTTATGTTATAAAATGCATTTAAATTTGATTTTACCTCTAATATTGAAGTTAAACTCTAAAAACATACAGTCTTCGTAATTATTATGAATGTCATCACTAATTATTTGTTACATATTGTTTTTTAGGTTTCATTCATGGCCCCTGTTAGAAGATGACATCGTTCTTCCACACCCATGGATGGGGCGGATGCATCCCATTGGAATCATGCATGCGGTCACGATCATTTGTAGCCGCGATGTCAATCCAGGTAATGCATTTATTAATTTCTAAATTACTAGATAGTTATCAAATTGATTTTACCCTTACTAAATTTTATTTCAATATATGTGTCACAATAATATTCTTGACATTGTGCATATTAGACATGTTTCACAAGAATTATCAACTAGTATGATTATATTCTTACATGTATAAATTTTGAATTCAGGAGCATGAAACTGGCGTGAAACTTGGCATCGCAGAATTCTTCAAGACATCTCATTAGAGTAAGAGAAAGGATGATCGGATGAATGATAAGTACAAGGAGACACATGTATGTTTCAGTTCTTTCCCCCGTTTATCCTTTTGGTATTTTATAAGACAAACCTTCTAATATAAGTCTTCTTGTCTTCATATTTTTTGTTTACCTAACATTTGTTTAATGAAAAAAATATTTTACCTCATGTATATATTTTTTACTTTTTTTAAAATAATAGGACGAGTTTCTAAAGCTAGATGCGAGATTGAAGGAGCCCGACGCAGTTCAAATATAACAAGAGGAGATACAAATTGAGGTGATTGGGAAGAAGTCATGATATTTGAAAATGGAAATGAAATCTGTTTAGTGTCAAAGTCTTAAATTCTCTTTAAAAATTGTAGCATTAAATGGAAAAATGGCCTCAAATAGCGGCAAAAAGTAGCCGAACGTAAAATGGCTTAGTTTATGAGCTTATTTAGTTAAATTGGAGGAAGGGATTTGTTGGTGATTTGGTTGTGGAATTTGCTGTTGTTGTTGAGTTTATTTTAAATGTTAAAACATGTTGGATTCAATGAATAAACAAATGACACTTTGTCGAAATTTTCTAAAATTAATAAACGTTCTAAAATGATTAAAAACACACCGTCAGAGGGTGAAAACCCAAAACAGTCCCCAAACGGCCCGATGAGAGACACGAACAACTCCCACGAGACCAATGTAACTCGTAAGAGCTGATCGCGTGGTCACGGGGTTCCCAATTTGAGAATATGACAAGAACTTGAAAATATCTAGATGTAGGCTTAAAAACATGCCGTTAGAGGGCGAAAATCCAAAACAGTCTTCAAATGGCCCCGCGAGAGGCACGAGCACCTCGCACGGGAGCAATGTAACTCGTAGGAACTGACCGCGTGGTCACGGAACTCCCAGTTCGAGAATATGAAGATAACTTGCTCTTAAAAACATGCCATTAGAGGGCGAAAACCCAAAACATTCCCCAAATGGCCCCGTGAGAGGCACGAACACCTCGCACGGGATCATTGTAACTCGTAGGAACTGACCGCGTGGTCACGGGAATCCTGGTTTGAAAATATAACGATAATTAGAAAATATCTAGACTTACGCTTAAAAACATGTTGTTAAAGGGTGAAAAGTCAAAATAACCCCCAAACGATCGCGTGAGAGGTACGAACACCTCGCACGTGATCAATGTAACTCGTAGGATTTGACCGCGTGGTCACGGAACTCCCGGTTTGAGAATACGATGATAATTTAAAAATATTTAGACTAAAACTTAAAAACATGCTCTTAGAGGGCGAAAGCCCAAAATAGCCCCCAAACCCCCCCGTGAGAGGCACGAACACCTCGCACTGGACCAATGTGACTCGTAAGAACTGAATGTGTGGTCACGAGACTCCCAATTTGAGAATATGACGATAATTTGAAAATATATAGACTTGGGATTAAAAACATGCCGTTAGAGGGGGAAAGCCCAAAATAGCCTCCAAAGGGCCCCGTGAGAGGCACTAACACCTCACACGGGATCAATGTAACTCGTAGGTACTGATTGCGTGGTCACGGGACTTTCGATTTGAGAATATGACTACATTTGACAAAAATCTAAACTTAGGCTTTTAAACAGAAGAAACTCAAAACAACTCGAAACGGCCCCATGAGAGGCACGAACACCTCGCTCGGGACCAATGTAAATTGCAGGAACTCATGGTATAGTCACGGGACTCTCGATTTGAGAATATGACGATAATTTGAAAATATCTAGACTTACGCTTAACAACATGTCGTTAGAGGGCGAAAATCCAAAACAACCCCCAAACGATCCCGTGAGAGGCATGAACACCTCGCACGTGATCAATATAACTCGTAGAATTTGACCGCGTGGTCACGGGACTCATGATTTGAGTATATGCCGATAATTTGAAAATATCTAGACTTGGGCTTAAAAACATGCCGTTAGAGGGCGAAAACCCAAAATAGTCCCCAAATGGCCCCACGAGAGGCACGAACACTTCGCTCGGAACCAATGTAACTCGTAGGAACTAACCGCGTAGTTACAGACCTACGAGTTACGGGACTCCCAATTTGAGAATATGACGTTAATTTGTAAAAATCTAGATTTAGGCTTAGAAACATGTTGTTAGAGGGCAAAAACACAAAACAATCCCTAAATGGCCTTATAAGAGGCACAAACAACTCGCACGGGACCAATGTAACTCGTAGGAACTGGTCGCGTGGTCACGGGACTCCCGGTTTGAGAATATGATAATTTTTAAATATCTATGCTTAGAGTTAAAAATGTGCCGTTAGAGGGCAAAAACTAGACCTGTCAATGGGTCGTGTCGAGCCGGGTTCGTGTTGTTTTTTATCGTGTTCGAGTTTTATTGGGTTCGTGTCTAAACGGGTGACTTTTTTATCGCGTGAAAAAATCATATCCAAACCCGACCCATTATGTTAACGTGTCGTGTCATGCTCACTCGTTAATACCCATTAAGATAATGAATTATTTTGAATTATATACAAGTTGACATATTATCTCATTTTTTAACCCAAGTAGACCATTTAATTCATTGATATTTCTAAATCTCTCATTTAGTAAAATTCATTATGATTAAATTAACATTATGCTACATAAATTATTTATAAGTTCCAAAAGTATATCTTATTTACTTAAATTAATGGGTCATAACGGGTCTTATCGGGTATTAACGGGTGAAAGGGGTCAACACTAACCCGACCCGTTAACTATCGTGTCTTATTGGGTTGGCACTGGTATGACTCAAACCCATTAAGGGTCTACCCATTAACTTATAATTTCGTGTCGGTTCGTGTCGTGTTATCGTGTCGTGCCTCATTTGCCAAGTCTAGCGAAAACATAAATGAACCCCCAAACGGCCCCGTAAAAGGCACGAACAACTCATACGAGACCAATGTAACTTGTAGGAACTAACCACGTAGTTACGGGACTTTCCGTTTGAGAATATGACGATAAGTATATACGAATTTTCAGCTTGAATATGTTTTTTTTAAAATTATTTGATTATTGATATCATCTCTTTTTAGTATCTTATTTTTTGCAGGATAATATTTTATCGTTAGCTTTTATCCGCATTGAACACATGAAGAAGTCAATGGTTTACAACAGGGAGATTGTTTAAGTGTTATGATTGTGCGGACTTTTATAATTTTATTATTTAATTTTATGGCCGTGCAGACTTTTGTAATTTTATTGTTAAATTTTACGACCGTTTACGCCGTACATTACGCAGATTTTGTATTAACAGGTTTTATAATGTCCAGAAAACAGAGGAAATTTTGTCAATTTTTTTTTGTCTGTGAACTATTAACACTTGTAATATTTTTAAATTTGTATGTATGTTAGTTATTCAACAACGTGTCAGATTCACAATTTATGAATTTTCTTTATTTTTTTGCAAATAAAAATAGTTTTCTTTCATATTTGAAAATTATTGATTTTCTTAATTTGTTTTCGAATAATAAATATAGTTTAAAAAAATATATATTTATTTTTAAGGACAACTACAACTGTCTTTTAAAATATTAATTTAGCGTCAAATTTAATGCGCTAAAATTTATTTGGGATAGTTACTCTTGTCCCTACTACTCCATTTTAAAGGACGACAACATCTGTCCTTATAGACGTATAGTAGTATTTGGATTTAAAAGGACAGAGCTAAAATGACAGCTTTTTGTTGTCCTAAAAACTCAAAAAGGACTATAAATGCGGTCCTTTTAGCCTTTTATGACACCCACCTGATAGGACAGCTCTTCCTGTCCCTATGAATGTCCTAAATACTATTAGGGACAGCAAATGGATTTTTGGGATAACAAATTAGTTGTCATTAATTGTCATTTTTTTAGTATTGATGCTTGGTGATATATCAATGTAAATTTCTAAAATTGATCAATTCGATGAATCTAAAAGGAATTGGGTTAATTTAGATGACGGCCCGACAACTCCAAGCATTGGTAATGACTCCGTTTGTTTACGTGATTACCACCTTGAACAAAAAATTAACCATTTTACTACTAACATAATTAAGAAGTCCGAGGAATAAAAAAGAGAAGGGTCTCCAATTCCAGCATGATCAAATTAATAAAAAGCTAGTGTATGAGGCTATTTAAAGAATTGAGCTTGAAGCCAAATAAAAATTGAAGGGGGCTATCTCGTTTAAATAAGAAAATTCAAGATCAAGTTGAAAATAAGTTCCAATATGTGCTTCTAATGCAAAAGATTCAAAAATACAAAGAAGCACATATTTTAAAGATTAAGATGGATTACAATCTTCCTCGGATTCGTCTAAAACAAAAATTAGGAAAGAAATAGTTTTACTTCATAAAATTTCATTTTAATTCCTTTGGTTTATATTATGTTTTGTTAACCTTGGTGGTGAACACACTCATCCACCTTTTCATTTCTTTTTAATAAATCTTTTCTCATTGCCCTTTACTTATAAAATATTAATAAATTAATCATGGATAAAAATAATTTTGTAAATCAAAATTTTAAGTTACCTTTATATATATAATTCCGGTTGGGATGTATTAGTCAAAATATTAATTTATTATGGGAGGGGTTATCCCCACACCCCTCCCATCTTCCCCCACACTCTTTGGGTGACAAAGAACATTTGTGCCCTTATGTTCACCCATCCCATCTTCCCCCACACCCTTTGTGTGACAACTGACATTTGTGTCCTTATGTTTATATAATTTAAATATTCAGTTTTTTCACCTCCAATTAAAATAAATATATTTAATAAAAACAAATAATTATATTTTAAATAAAAAATCTGTTTAAAAAAAAAACTGCTTTTAAAACGTAAAATCTTATCTATTTTTTTATTATTAAAAAAAATGTTTATAAAACGTAAAATTTGTTTTCTTCTAAAAGTGTTTTTTTTATTTACAAATTTTATTTTTGGTTAAATTTTTTTTTGTACAATTTAAAAAATAATCTTGACTATTTAAAAAAAATACGATTTGCAAGAGCGTTATGTATAGGCGGTCAGACCACCTATACATACCGCTGGTGCTGAGTATATTTTTTAATATATTGGTTCGTATCAACTGTATGTATAGGTGTTTAGACTGCCTATACATACAACTGACGGGGACCATTTTTTTTAAATAGTAAAAAGATTATTTATATGATAATTTATATATAAAAGAGTATTTTAACAACTAAAATAATTAGTTTTTGTAATAAAATTGTCTTTTATATTATATAAACATTGTTTTTATAAACAATTTTTAACAATTGTTAATTTTTTTTAAGACAACGGAAATTATTTTTTGATTTTTTAAAATAGTTACAAAAAAAGTGTTTTTTTAAATAAACAATTAGTTTATACAATTTTAAAAAAAAGATTTCTTTAATAAACAGTTTTTTTTAACTGTTTATTAAAGAAAACTGTTTTAAAAAAATTGTTTGAATTAACTGTTTATTAAAATATTTTTTTATAATCAAAACAGTTTTTAATAAAAAAAAAACAGTTTTAATCAAAACAGTTTTTAAACTGTCTATTTTAAAGATCATTTATAAAAAAGTAAAAAAAAAAAAAAATAGTTTTTAGTCAAAAATAAAATTTGTAAAAAAAACAATTTAAAAAAAAACAAATTTTGCGTTTTATAAACAGTTTTTTAATAAAAAAAATAGATAAAATTTTACTTTTCATAAACAATTTTTCTTTTTATAAAAAAAACAGTTTTTTATTGAAAATATAATTATTTGTTTTTATTAAACTTATTTGTTTTAATTGAAAGTGAAAAAATATAACATTTAAATTATATAAATATAAAAATAAAAATATCATTTGTCACTCAAATGGTGTAGCAAAGATGAAAAAGATGAACATAAATACAAAAATATTATTTATCATCCAAAAAATATAAGGAAATATGGGAGGGGTGCGAAGACCCATCCCGTTATTATTTCAATAGTGATACCAACCGATTTAAAATGAGGCCGCATATGGGACTTCACGTTGAAATAACCTGATTAATATGGCATCTTTGCAACACAACACACTGGCATTTTTAGGTGAATGGTCGCTACCGACACTCATTGGTCCCACATTTCACCAAAAATGAAATAAAGAATATGTATAATTCCTTATTTTTCTGGTGTATATGTGAAGCAGACGTTCGATAAAGACAATATGTAATGAATTATTAAAAATTGTATCTAATCAATTAATTAACAAACGCCTTTGTGAGACTTAATGGAGATTTATATGATTCAATACTTCCATCTGGATGTTATTCGTATTTCTTTTATGGGTCTAACTTTCATTTGTTCTTTGCTTGGCGACGAGGTACAAACAATCAAGACAGTCTGTAAATCACTTAAAAACGTGCGCAAGACATCTATAGACGAAGACCCCGCTGATGCACTAATTAGTCGGTTATGTATATAAATATTATCGTACATTATTTAATAAGTATACATGAATCTCAAACTCACACTCACACTACTCATTAGTTGTCCCTTTTATCACTCAAACAAAGATCCCCCTTCCCCATTTCACCGGCGGCACAATGAAGGTACTGCCGACACTCATTTTATCTGTCCTCCTATCCGTCACCACCACTCATGGCCACAACATCAGCCGCATCCTGGCCAAACACCCAGAGTTCTCCACCTTCAACCACTACCTAACCGTCACCCACCTCGCCGCGGAGATTAACCGCCGCCAGACCATCACTGTATGTGCGGTTGACAACGCTGCCATGTCAGCCCTCTTGGCTCGTGGTCTTCCCATCTCGACTCTCAAGAATGTTCTCTCACTCCATGTATTTGCTGACTACTTTGGTGCTAAAAAACTTCACCAGATCACTAAAGGCTCCACCCTAACTGCTACCATGTTCCAGGCCACCGGTGAGGCACCTGGGACATCTGGGTATGTTAACATCACTGATATTAAAGGAGGAAAGGTTGGGTTTGGTGCAGAGGACAACGGTGGTCACCTCAATGCTGTCTTCGTCAAGTCCGTTCAGGAAATGCCCTACAATATTTCCGTCATACATATCAGTCAGGTAGGCCATCTATTAGATCATGCAATCCAAACTTAATTGGTGTATGCCAACGTGTCAGTCAAAAGGGCCAATAAACTTGGTCCACATAAAGTTATGGTCGTAAATTGAAATGTGAGCTGGAAATTTGATTATCCATATACAAACAAATCGTGATTATATACTCTTGCAACTATTATTTACGGGGAAAAAAGTGATGATCATTCTACATTTGTCACAAGATGAAATAACCTTAATTTTTGTAGTGTATCATTAAATGCAGCCCACCTTAATTGAAAAAGTATCACACGATATTAATAAAACCTGTGACAATATATCATTATTATTTACGGTGCATTTAAACATATTTTTTATTTATTTGTAAAATTATAATTAATTATTTTTTATAGGAATAAAATGTATACATTTAAAAGAAATTTTTAAGCTAAGCCCGTCTCCTAATTTGGATCGGGACAGTGTGAATTAACACATAAGATTCCAACCTATTAGATTAAAAACAATTTAGAAAGTGACCCTAAGTAGAGAGTATTTTTGATATTTCAAAGCAAATAACATATACAATCTGTAGACGTTTTAGTCCATTTATAGTGGGATGCTTAAATGTGTAGTTTTAGATTTTTATGTCTCATAGTGAGTAAGATATTGCAGAGCCGGCTTTGGACATGTGACAGGTGGGCAGTGACACATGGTCCATTTTACAATAAGTATCAGTATATGTGTATTTTAGGGTTCAAAAATATTTTATATATATTAAAAAATATTTTTTTTAAATGAGTTTAGTTTTTTAGGGGCCATTTTTTAACTATTCAAAAAAAGAATGATAAAACTTTCCAAAAAAACTCACCCAACTCATTTAAGATTATCAGTTTTTTAGGAGTCATTTTTTCAACTACCCATAATATCTTTTTGGTTTCCTTTCTCTCTCTCTTTCTTTTTCTAGCCCACACTCTCCCTCTCTCCTTACGTATCTCTCCCTCTCTCTCTCTCTTGCAAGCTTTTTTTTTAAATTTTTGCAGAAGTTGGAGGCTGTTCATTACCATTTTACTATTGTACGCAAGTTGGAGGATATCTTCTTTTTTCATTTGACAGTTGTTTTCTTCTTTTGCAATTGCACCAAAAGGTAAGTTGTCTTCTTTTGCAAGTTGTCCTCTTCTTTTTTCATTATTTTTTTATACATATGTTAATTTTTTTTATTACTATTTTTTTTAATAATCTGTTTTTTTTTTTTAAATTCATCAATGTTTTACTAATCTGTTTTTTATGCAATTAATTTTTTTTATCAGGTTGCTTCTTTCTACATTAATCAAGTCGATGAAATTGGAGAGGGAGTAAAAGGCTCGAAACTGATGACATTTTTCCATATTTTTTATATTCAATCAATTGAGATATTTCTAGAGTAAAATTATCTATTAGATTCGTTGTTAATTGCGTATTTTATTTTTATTTATAAATTTATAATTTTTAGAAATGTTACTAAAAAAACAAGCATCCGGATATCAAAAACAAAAAAAAACAATTGTATTTTGCAAGTCGAAATACTAGATTGAACAATTTTTCAATGAGTTTTTAGGTATTTAATATTTTTGTATAATATTTTTTTGAAAGGGTCCTAAATTGAGTATCGCACAGGGTACTACAAATCTCATGACCGGCCCTGAGATATTGTGTAGTTTTAGGTGAGAGAAAATGTAGAGAGGATGCAAATGTAGATGGTCGATACACAATGTGTAAGTGGGGCCCAGCAGTTCTGGGCGTTAAAATAATACCAGCGCAAATTGGGCGTTAAATAGATACCCCCAAATTTTTGATTAAATTTGGACGGTAAAAAGTCTTCGGCCCACTCTCCGCCATATCAGCATTTTGCATTGTCCCACTCTAATAACTCGAGAAAAAATTTAAGCCAAATAATATACATTTACATTTTTTTACACTACACCACTACAGATGGCGTTAGTTTCAAATAAAATTTTCAATGCTATAAATTTGAATGTTGTAATCCACTTGGGTACAAACTAATGTATACACATTTTTAGTTACAAATTTATATTTTTGAATTTGATATTCTTAACTCATACCATAATGTCTCAGTACATATTAAAATAAATAAAAAATATATATTTGCATGAAAGATTTTGTAAGTATAACAAAATTAAGTGTCTTAATTTTTCGAATTTATAAATATTATGATATCTCACAAGTTGACATTTATAATTTGAGCTTTGCTACGTCGACTCCCTCTTCCGACTCTCTCTCATTTGTCCCATTAAAGGACAAAAGAAAAGTGTAAAACTTTAAAAAAAAAAAAAAAAAAGATTTTGTTAAAAAAAATTATACTATACACCGAAAACAATTATACAATTTTTGTAAATAAAAACGAGAAAAAATTGGTTAAAACAGTTAAAAAATTGTTGAAACTTCATTTTATTTTCAAAAAAACAAATTTTTTTTTATTTTCTAAAAACAATTTCTTATTTAAAAAAACAATATATTTTTTATTAAAATATGAAAAACTATTTTTTAAAAGCTAACACGGACTCACGTCATCGTCAGGATTGGTTAGTATCGCTGACGTGGATCCACGTCATTTAAACTATTTTTGAAAGAAATGACTTTTATTGAAAATAAAAAATTTCAATAAAAGTTATTTAGAAAAAATAGTGAAATGTTATTTTTTTGTTTTTTAAAATAGGTGTAAAAAATTAAAAACACTTTTCAAAAAAGAAACAGTTCTAAAAAAATAGTTTTTATTAAAAATATAAATTTTTTATTTTTATTAAAAAAAATTGAACCAATAATTGTATGACAACTCATTATGACTGTGATTGGGAATCACAAAATTAGAATCACTCCAGAATTTTCCTTATAGTTTATTTGTTTTATCGCAATCCTCGAGTGGACAAGAGACATTTATGTCATTCAATGTTTGTGTCACCAGCTCATACAATTAATTAATGAGCAATGATAGAAATATTGATTTCGTAGAGACATTTCGTTGATTCGTGAATAAAATAATTATTTTGTGAATACGTAAATAAAATAAAAGTAAATATAAATTTTTAATGTATTGATGAATAGTTTGATAGGATTCAAAGTATAAGCTTTTAATGCAAACATTTACAAAATGAATCTTCTAAATTTATTGTTAATTAATTATTTGAAATCATATACCAAACAGGTGATAGCATCCCCGGAAGCCGAAGCACCGACAGCCGGTCCAAAAGTACAAAACCTAACATCTGTGATGGTTCGGCAAGGATGCAAAGCCTTCTATGACCTATTAGTCTCGTCGGGATCCGAAGAGATTTTCACCTCAAGCGTGGAGAGTGGATTAAGTGTGTTCTGTCCCAGCGACAGTGTCGTAAACGCGTTCATGCCCAAGTACAACAACTTGACTAAATCGGCCAAAACTGCCCTAGTCTTGTACCACGGTGTGCCAGTGTACCAATCCATGGGGATGTTGAGGTCAAACAATGGGGTAATGAACACATTGGCAACTGAAGGGGCGAATAAGTATGATTTCACAGTGCAGAATGACGGTGAGGATGTGAAGCTGGAGACTAAAGTTGTGACAGCGACTATTACTGGGACTATTGTGGATGAAGACCCTTTATCTGTTTACAAGATTGATAAGGTTTTGCAGCCGAGGGAGCTTTTTAAAGCGGCACCGGTGGTGAAGGGGAAGAAAGCGCCAGCGCCCAAAGGGGATTCCAGTGAGGATGAAGCGGAGGCGCCGGGGCCTGATGGGTCGGAGGATGAGGATGCAGACTCGGCTGATCAGACGGCTAGTGATAATAATGGGTCTCACTCTCAGAAAATTATTGGTGGGGGGTTGATAATGGCATTAGCTTTCGGTTTCGTGGGGGGAATGGGATTTTTTTGACGCTTGGTGGACATTTTGGGTTCATTAGTGGTTAGTGAGCGTGTGTGATAGGTTTTCTTTTCTATATTGTTCATTTGTTTTTGGGAAATGATTTGTATCCCAAACAACTTTTTCAAATTCTATTTTAAATAATATTAAGTGTTTTATTTTGTAATATGGGTCCCGTCAATGCACAACTCATTAATACTATTTGAGGGAGATTTGGAAAATTTGTTTGGTACCCATCGCATCACTCTTTGTTTTTTTATGGAATAATGATTTTCCTGGGTTGGGCGCCGCATATGGGCCTTTTTCTTTTTCTTTTGATTTTGATTTTTGTATTTGATATGTAATTATCCCAACATTTATACATAATGGCGTTGTGTGCTGCTGAATTAATTTATTTTCATCACAAATAAGGCGTAACTTCGTTTGCTATCCCGATACGAATTAACACGAAGTTATAAGTTAATGAGTGGATTCTTAATGAGTTCGGATCATATCAGTGTCAACCCAATAAGACACGATAGTTAACGGGTCGGATTAGTGTTGAGCCCCTTCACCCGTTAATAACTGATAAGACTCGTCATGACCCATTAGTTTAAGTAAATATTTTTGGAATTTATAAATAATTTATGTAGCATAATGTCAATTTAATCATAAATGAATTTTACTAAATGAGAGATTTAGTAATGCCAATGAATTAATGGGTCTACTTGGGTTAAAAAATGAGATAAAATGTCGACTTGTATATAATTCAAAATAATTCATTATCTTAATAGGTATTAACGAATGAATACGACACGACACGTTAACATAAACGGGTAGGGTCGGGTTTGGATATGATTTTTCACACGATAAAAAAGTCACTCGTTTAGACACAAACCGAAGAAGATCTTAATACGATAAAAAACGACACAAACATGATTCGGCACGACCCATTGACAGGTCTAGTTTGCAGTATTAGGATCACCAAATTTTCCTAAATAATGTAATTAGTGGCTTTTGAAAAGAAAAAAAAAGTTTTGAGTGTACTTTCTCACCAACCATTTTTTGTGTTTTTTCATTAATATATATTTTGGGCACGGAGTACTTTCAACCCTAATTGTATTAAATAACTGACCCGATCTTGATTCAAAAGAGGAGAGAAATACAATTCGATTTTCGAGAAACCTTTTACTTCCAGATCTGAAGATGAAAATATCGTCAACAAATGAGATATGGCTCACAATGAAACTCCCTAAAGGCATAATAAAAGGGTTAATTTTTTTAGACATATCTAGATGAACCAGGCCTCGATTTAATACCTCAACAACTATGATGAATAATATAAGGGATATGGGATCACCCTACCTCACTCCTCTAGAGGATTTTAAATAAATATACAACTTTTCCATTAATAATTAAGGAGAAATAACAATTGGATACTAATATCCTCACCAAATCAATCACAACTTTAGAAAACCCGAAGGCCGTGATCTTTTTGATGAGGAAAAGCCAAGATAATTTGTCGTAGGCCTTTTCCATGTCCAAAGTGCCACATTTTCTTCTCTATTTTTTGTTAGTTCATTTTATGAAGGATTTCTTTGGCCATTAAGGAATTTTCAGCTATGCCCCAACCTCTTAGAAAACTAGACAAATGGAGTGAAATGATTCTGGGTAGGAGGGTAGCCAACCTATTCTGTAACAATTTAGAAATGAACTTATTCATGAAGGTGCAAAAAATTATTGGCCTTAGGTTAGGACAATTGATAATTGATTTCTTTTTAGGTATTAATACACCTATTGTGCTAGACCAGCTTACTGGGAAGCAAGCACCACTAAAGAAACTCCGTACTGCCAATATAAAGTCTGCTTAAATTATGTCCCATCAAGTAGTGTAAAATACCCCAGAAAATCCATCTACACTAGCAGCACTGGAGCCATTTAACTCCCACACATTACCGTTTATCTCTTGTATTGTAGGTATAGCTGAACTATTATTCTCCTCTGAAGTGATCAATTTGGGAATATGATTCAGTAAGTTTTCTTCTATGTTAGTTTAAGAGTCATGTCAGCAAACTAGGTGTTATTACGATCTTAAGAAACTTCTTTAGCCTATTCAAAATGTTGCAAGAAAGTTCAAATTAGAGGTTAAATAACCTTATATTGAAGCTACCGTGTTAATTCTTCTCATTTTTGTTTTCATGATCTCTTATAATAGCATATTCTGGTTGCAGATAATGTTGTGTGTGTAAATGTTAAAGAGGAAAATCTCCAGCGCTGCGCACCGCCCCTGTTTCCTCCAACAGAGGACCTCCCGTTCTACGCGTCGCCCCTGTTTCCTGCAACAGAGGACCTCATTCTGCCCGTGTCTCTCCTCCCGTGCACAGCCCCTAGCAGAGGTAAACTTATTTTTGTTTTGTTTTTTCAGTTCAGTTTTTATTTTGTATGTATTGTTTGCATGACTTTGATGTATTGTTTTTATTTTGTATGTATTCAGTTCGGTTTTTATTATATATATATATATATATATACACAAGTGCTCTCATCAATTATCACCGGCGTATTTTTTCCAGTTTTTATTTTCAGTTCATTTCTGTTCACATTTTCTTTTCAGTTTATCCTTTAACCTTGATATGTTAACAATTTTATGGTGTTCCGTTCAGAAAATAAATCAACAAACTGTCTATATACTATCCTTTATATTAAGAATTATATGTTCAATCTCATGGTACATCAACAGGTCCAACTATCATATTCATTTGAGTTAGATCTTTGATTTTAAAATATTTCTCGCTCACTTTTTTATTAGTCAGTTCTCTATCTCTACTCACATAATACTTAAGTTAGTTAAACATCTCTATTATATAAATTATCTTTGATGTCATATTCATTTGCTTACTTTTTTATCTTGCTCACTTTTTTTGTGTGCAATTGGCAAGAAGCTCTTGCGATGTTGCATTTGGATTGGATGGTTCACCAAGTTGATAATTGTTTGGCTCGAAATATAGGATGGAACTGTATGGTATAACAATTAGCTTTTGAAAATGGTATAACAATTAGCCATTCATCTTGAAATTGTATAAAAGTTAGCTTTTGTAACAGTTATAAACTTTATAACAATTACAAACTTTATAAATTCATTATGAATTTATAACTGTTTTTGTAACTTTATAACTGTTAGTACCTATATGCATTCAATATGAATTTCTAACAGTTATAAATTCAATATGATTTCAATGTGAATTCAATATTCTTTTGTAAATGTACAACTGTTGTAGGTACTATATCTATGTGAATTCACTATAACTTTGGTATTGAATATTGTAAGTTAAAACAGGTATTGAATATTGAATATTGTTAGGGTATATTGTTAAGGTATATAAGGTATATTTTGAATGGTTTAGGTACTATAGAGTTAACAATATTATATCCAGATATTTGAATGCTATAGCTACATCATTCACATATCTGGATATAGTACTGTTAACTATATAGTACCTACAACATTCACAATATACCTTATATACCTTAACAATATTCAATACCCTATATATTCAATACCTTATACAATATTCAATATACAATATTGATATGAATAGTTAATAATATTCAATATGAATGTTCATACTGTATATTGAATATTTAATACCTTATACATTCAATATGAATAGTTAACAATATTCAATACCTTATAGCTTATATATTCAATACCTTATACCTTATTGAATGTTCTATATATTGTAAATTCATATTGAATGTTCTATATATTGTAACTATGTGAATTCATATTGAATGTTCTATATATTATAACTGTTAACTATGTATGGAAATTCATATTGTATGTTTATAATGAAGTCTCAATTGGTATTGAATATTGTAACTGAATTCATTATATAGAAGCAAAGGTGTACATGTTTTAACTGAATTCATTATAACTGAATTCAATACCTTACAATATGCTGTTGTAACTGAATTTAATACCTTATACCAAAGTTTGTTTTGGTATTATATCTATGTTTTTTGATATTTTTATGCTTCGTGTAGATGAAAGACACCTTAGGGTTCAGCTCACTGCCACACAGTGGTTCAGCTCACCGCGACGCAGCGCTTCAGCTCACAGCTACGCAGCACTTCGGCTTACTGCCACGCACCCCTCGCCTCAGCCCTTACGAGGGTGAAGATTAAAGATGCGGTCTAAGGTATTTATTGCTTTTTAAATTTACGCTATCTTTTCTTTTCATATTGGATAATTTTATTTTAGTTTGATTTAAAGGTTTGCTTTACAAGTTAATTGAATTTTAGTTTATACCATTAACTAATCTTCTTTGTGTTATATTGGCATGTTTTTGTGGGGAAATTGTGTGTGTATATAGAACTGTAACTGAAACTTTACAAGTACATGGGGGATACCTTGGTAATTTATTTATCATGAAATTAGTCTAAAGTCTATTATATACTTTTATTGGAAAGAGGATTTGGCTGTGATTGGTTCGTTAAGAGTATCTCCATATGTTTATGGGATTGGTTCATTAAGAGTATCTCTGTATGTTTATTGCAAAGTGTCAACTAATATCAATTTGTGAATTTATATACGCAATACCAAATTTACAAAATTGGACATCCCCAAATGAATCTAGACAGAATACAGTGGCAACAAGTCAACTGCCCACTACTATGGGTGTTTTTGGTACAATATTGGCCAAATGACTACTGTATATCCGCCACAACATCATTTGCTAATATACATGTTCTTTCCATAATGTTGATATATGTTTTCCTTATGTAGATTGTATCGGAGATACGCTAGATGATGGAATCTGTAGGTTTTCTTGAAATCGACACACCGGTTCCCTAGGTTTGTAAATTTATTTTTGTTCATGTTCGATTGATTCATCTTGTGGTTATAGTTGTCTGATTAAAGTAACTAGAAAGAATAGGCTTAAAAACAAGCCGTTAAAGGGTGAAAAACCAAACCACCTCCCAAATGATCCCGTAAGAGGCACGAACACCTCGCACGGGAGCAATGTACCTTGTAGGAGCTGACCCTATAGTCACGGTTCTCCTTGTTCGAGAATATGACGATAATTTGAAAATATCTAGATTAAGCTTAAAAATAAGCCGTTAAAGGGTGAAAACCCAAACCAGCCCCCAAACGGTCCTGTAAGAGGCACGAACACCTCGCACGGGACCAATGTAACTTGTAGCAATTGACCGTGTAGTCACGGGTCTCCCGGTTTAAGAATATGATGATAATTTGAAAATATCTAGACTTTGGCTTAAAAATATGCCGTTAGTGGGTGAAAACACAAACTAGCTCCCAAATGATCCCATAAGAGGCACGAACACCTCGCACGGGATCAATGTAGCTTGTAGGAACTGACCATGTAGTCACAGTTCTCTCGGTTCGAGAATATGACCATAATTTAAAAATATCTAGATTACGCTTAAAAACAAGCCGTTTATCGGGTGAAAACCCAAACCAGCCCCCAAATGGTCCCGTAAGAGGCACGGATACCTCGTACGAGACCAATGTAACTTATAGGAACTGACCGTGTAGTCATGGTTCTCCCGGTTCGAGAATATGACGATAATTTAAAAATATTAAGATTAGGCTTAAAAACAAGTCGTTAAAGGGTGAAAATCCAAATCAGCCCCCCACGGGACCAATGTAACTTGTAGGAATTAATCATGTAATCACGGGTCTCCCCGTTTAATAATATGACGATAATTTGAAAATATCTAGATTAGGCTTAAAAACAAGCTGTTAATGGGTGAAAACCCAAACTAGCATTCAAACGATCCTGTAAGAGACACGGACACCTCGTACGTGACCAATGTAACTTGTAGAAACTAACCGTCTAGTCACGGGTCTTCCGGTTTTAGATTATGATGATAATATAAAAATATTTAATTTAGGCTTAAGAACATGCCATTTGAGGGTGAAAACTCAAACCAGCCCCCCAACGATCCTGTAAGAGGTACTAACACCTCGTACAGGGTGAATGTAACTCGTAGGGATTGACCGCATAGTCACGGGAGATTTGATTTGAAAATACTATGATAATTTGAAAATATGTAGACTTTGGCTTAAAAATATGTCGTTAGTGGGTGAAAATCCAAACTAGACACCAAATGGCTGCGTAAGAGGCACAAACACCTCGCACAGGGCCAATGTAACTCATAGGAATTGACCGCATAGTCACCGGTCTCTCGGTTTGAGAATATGACGATAATTTGAAAATATCTAGATTAGGTTTAAAAACAAGCCGTTAAACGGTGAAAATCCGAACCAACCCCCAAATGGCCCCGTAAGAGGCACGAATACCTTGTACGTGACCGATGTAACTCGTAGGAATTGATCACATAGTCACAGGTTTCTCGGTTTGAGAATATGATGATAATTTGAAAATATCTAGATTAGGCTTAAAAACAAGACGTTGAATGGTGAAAACTTAAACTAGTCCTCAAACGGCCCCGTAAGAGGCACTAACACCTCGCATGGGACTAATGTAACTCGTAAGAGCTGACCATGTAATCACAAGAATTTTGATTTGAGAATATAATAATAATTTTAATTCGTATATGCAAATTTTCAGCTTGAATAAGATTATTTTTTAAAACTACTCGGTTACTAATATCATCTCCTTTTTTTTATCTTTTTTTTTGCAGGATAACATTTTGTCGTTGGCTTTTATCCATATGGAACACATGAAGTCAATGGTCTGCAACAAGGAGATTATTTACTTAATGTCGCTAATATTCAGGATTCTATTTTTTTTGTTATGGTCGTCCGGGCTTTACATTACGCAGGTATTATATCAGCAGGTTTTAGAATGTCCAAAAAATAGAGAAAACTCTGCCCAATTTTTTTGGTATATGAACGATTAATACTTGTAATATTTTGAAGTTTGTATGTACATTAGTTTATCAACAACTTTCGAAATTTGCAATTTGTGAATTTTCTTGTTTTCAAATATTTTTTTTTCTTTGATCCAAAAAATTTGCCACGGTTCAAAACTGTACCAAAGTGTATCAATTTTTGGCACAGTTTTGAACTGTGCCAAAAGAGTACCAAAATGTACACGATCAGGCATAGTTATAAAGTGTGCCAGAAATATCAAATTCTGAAATGGTTTAAAAGTATGCCAGAAGTGTTTCTGTTTGGCTAAATCTGGCACACTTTTAAACCGTGCCAAAAAAATGGCTATTTTGGCACACTTCAAAACCGTGTCAGGTTGCTATTTTTGGTTTGGTGGTTTCATCATGAGTTTTACGTATTTTATATGGTATATAGGCGTTTGGAGGTGGCTAGTTGGATTTGTCACCCCCAGAGCACCCAAAACACCGAAACCACCTAAGAACCAAGTTTTTTGGTGTATAGTACGAACTCTCGAACTACGCAGACTTTGATTCCACGAAGAGACGAATACGTAGGCACAACAACGTTGATCAAGTCTAAAAAATGCTAAATGCGATGCTTTCCAAAACTTGGACTACTCTCTTACATTTGACGACTCTGTTGGGGAGGTATTCGTGATTCCGATTGGGTAGTGCCTTATGCGCATATGGGGAGCTCAGTGAAAAATAGAACATTGTCTACAAAGATAAGTATTATTACTTATACTCTTTATTCGTGATATTAAATATTCTATATATCATTTTTATGATGAATATCCCAAATCATATTAGTTTTTGTTAGAATTTATCTTCAATAAGAATATTGGAAATATTCAGATGGGCAAATTATAAAAAAATATATACGCATGAATAATTCTTTTGTAGAGAAAAAAATATTATTGCTATTCTTTTGTTATTTTAACTTGAGTAAACAAAGATTGATTAAAAAAAGGAGCGTATGATATACGCTTCTCTTCAAAATTAGGTGTGATAATATCAACCACATATTTATGAGGGTATTGTTTGTCTACTATTTACTTGTTGCTTACCCTAAATACTACACGTCTGATTTTAATAAAGCTTTATTAATTTGTTGCATATGGCAGTGATATTAATCTAACCACGCTCCATCATAGAGCCGAAAGTTTAAATAAAGTAAGGGGCACAACTATTAATAGTTAGATAAAGTCTATTGCTACAATATAAAGTTTTTGATAAAACTAGCTAGGGGCTGTCAGATAAGCAGAAGACTATACGCCCCTCATTCTGCATTGTATGAGATGATTTGACTACACCATTAAAATTGCATATGTCAGGCTAGACTAGACCTTTTCCTTATCACTGTTGGTACTTCGCTTAATAAGGAGTGCAATTGATTAAACATTTTGTACATGTCAGAAGAACAGTTCACAAACAATACTAAATTAGAAAATAAATTAAAAATTTACTCTCTATGTTTTGACCATCACAAATCGAATAATAAGTACAAGAGTCCTATTGTAACTGAAATTTTGGTAGAAATTTCGACAGAAAAATGAGGTGGCAGCATGCTATTGGAGGGTTTTGTGATCCCACTGACGTAGATCCCATAAACTAATAATAAAATCCCTCCAACTGTGTCGGTAGATACACTTTCGATCAAAAAATCGATTCCATTAGCATTTTTGTAATTACAAGCTTCTTCATGTACAAAATAACCCGTTTAATATCAGCAAATTCACAGATGAAAATGACGTTCAAATCTAAGATTCATGAGAGGACGTTCAAAGCTAAGATGGAAATTGTACAAATGGATTTACATTAGTATTGAATCTTCATGAGAGGACACAAAAAACAAGGTCTCCGTCAAGAACAATCGTCGTCGTTCGGACCTGGGTAAATTAAAACTCGACGGACCTTGGGATCTCCGAACAATTTGATCCCCGAATAGCCTTATGCCAACTTTTAACCAATAAAGAAATAAGAAATAAAACCCAACTTAGAATCAAATTGGCAAGACCGACTTACCCCGAGGAACCTTGGGAAAATGGAACAAACATCTCATTCGAGCCACCATGGAAATCCCACACGAATAAAATTCCTACCCAAACCTGAAATCGACTCAACACAGTCACACCGCAATCGATCCAGCATGATTTTGAAAACATCAACGGACCTTTGATTTATTTACACCAGGAGAAAACCCATCAGGCTCATCACAAAAATCCAAACTCTTTTCATGTTTACACGACCCACCATAGACAGATATAATCATACACGCAACAGAAGGTTATACACACCAGAAGGTTACATACCAAAAGATCCGATTCACCTTAATACGACTCGTCTCCAATTGACCCGAATTGAAATTCGAACAACTATCTTCGAATGACTATCTCCGAACATCATTTCTCCGAACACCCTCAGGTGAACCTCCGAGCTACTTGTTCCCCGAGAACCATCGATCTCCGAGGATATGAAATGGGTTATCCCATGTTTTAAATATTAAGCCCATTCCTATGAATATAAAGGGGCAAATGTAGGCCTGTAAATGGATCGGATTCGGACCGGATCAGGCAAATCTAAATTCATATCCGTTTATGTTAAACGGATTCGGATCTGATCCGTTTATTAATCGAATCGGATCAGCCAAATTCAAATCCATATCCGTTAATATTAAACGGATTCGGATCGGATCCGATTATCCGATTATCCATTTATGTTAAACTTGATTTGCAACATTTTTATTTTCAACTCTTATTTCATAAATTCATTTTGCAAATGTTAAAAAAAATAGATAATGAAATAAAGAACTATTATAATAAATATTTAAAATATATATTTAAGATATTATTAAATACAATATATATTAATTAAAAATATATTATATATAATTTATATATGTATATTAAAAATATTAATCGGATCGGATTATTAACGGATCGGAGTATATGAATCCAAATCCGCTCCATTTAATAAACGGATAATCGGGTAATTGAATAATCGAATTTTAGGCATGATCCATATCCGCTTAAAGGGATCGAATTCGGATAAAATCGGGTCCATTGACAGGCCTAGACAAATGTGTGTGTATATATACACACACTAGTAGCTTTTTTCTTTTAATTAGATACCTTCTTTTAAGGTAGTGTTTGGTACATCTCGTAGAGATAAAGTTCGTCCCAATCACCTCCCATCTTTATTCATAAAATTGTTCCTGAGGTGAAAATAAGTGACATTTATCATACTTTCAGATAACACACTTGTAAAGTACTTTTTTGTTCAAAAATATTTTATTTTTGTTAAAAAATATTTTATTTTTATCGTGACAGATAAAATAAATTTACGATAAAATCATGTATCCCTTTCGAAATTACATGAATATTTTTATGTTGTCTCAAAGGAGAGCATTTAGATATGGAGCTCAACTTAGTACAAGCATGTGCTCGAGCAATCTTATCAAATATGATATTTTTTTCTAGAATGACTATGTCAAAATGACATCTTTCGAGCGATTTTGTTGAAATAATATTTTTGGAGCAATCATATCAAAATTGACATCCTTCACATGACCTTATGAAGATAATATTTTACGCTCAAATCAATCTCATTTGTGGTACATCGAGCAACCTCATCCGTGGTACCTCTTACTCAAAACTACCTCCTCCATGGTCATTCTGTGATATGATTTATTCACATGGTGATATTAATGACATGAAAATTCAAATTTGATATTTATTATTCACCTCAAGGTGACTCAACATGCTTACTGATTGAATTATTCTATATACAAATTAATGGATCACTTCTGAGTTTTCTTAGCTTTGATAAAATAATGGGAGCATAAGATCAATAACTCACCATAGAATATGTCTACACTCTATCATTTTATGCTATAAAAATGAGATTGAGAACGAAAGACTACACGCCCCTCATATCAATAATCTATAATAATCTTATAAAATGAAAAACTACATTCAATTTTGGACTCATTCTAGCTTATCCACGTGGCAGTCATTCCTTTTTATTTTTATTTTCATTCATCTTGTCTCTCTCTTCTCTCTCTCCCCTTCAAGTATGTCCATTTTTTCAGATTTTTCGTTGCCTTATTTTGTCTTCTCCTCTTCCACCTCTTCTTCTTTCACGCCGCCTCTCTCTCTTCTCACCTTTTAACGTTTAACCTTTTCCATCCATCTCACTCCCCATCTCTCTCTCTCTCTCTCTCTCTCTCTCTCAATAGTTTTTTCACCTTATCCATCACTTCATCCTCACTACAGTTTCAGATATTTTCAGGGTGAGTGTTTTTTGACTCAATGTACAAGCCTGAGTATAATTCAACCACCTTTATGATCATTGTTGTCTTGGTCGACCAACTATGAGTCCATTCATGATCCAACTTTCTCCCTGTAATTTCATTGGAGTAGTGGAAGAATCTTGCAAATTTCTAGATCCTATAATCTCTGTTGCAAATTTCTTTTTTTTCTTTATATATTCACTTTTACGTAATACTTTACCTTAGATTTTTCATTTCAGATAAAGCGCCAAACCACCGAGCTGAATAAGATGTAAAAATGACAGAAGCCTAATATATTTCTAATACATTTAAGTTTCATGTTATCATTTTTATATATATCTTATGATGTTTCTTATATAAACCATCATGCAGTTGGCTTTAATAATTTGATACGAAGTTTCAATGGATTAATCCTAAGGCTAATTGAATAAAGTTGGATGACACCGAGGTTAGAAGCACTTAAGTGCATCAATTTATATTCTGAATGGTTGAATAAATTGTGTGATTTTCTTATTTTTGGTATACGTATGTAAAAGTTATTTATAATTCTTAGAATATAACACTTTTATACACTTGGTATACCAAGCTTTGTATACAAATTTGGTATATATAACATTTTTCTTTTTGTTCTACTAATTTTATATGTACCAAGTTTTTTTACACCAAGGTTGTGTACCAAGGGAATTAGAGTATTTTACAACCACTTAGAGTACAATACTTTAATTTACTTGGTTAAAAAAAGAATTCGTTTTGTATGAGCAATGTTATACACACCAATTTTATACCAAGTTTGTGTACTAAGTGCATTGAATCGTTGTATAACCACTAATGATGACAAGATTTTAATACACTTGGTAAAAAAAATTGATGTAAAAACTTGGTACTTATTTCATTTAAATTTTTATATTTATATTGAAACAAAATTATAAGGGATTGGATATTTAATCTTGCTTATGTTTTTCACTTCATATACGGATTTATTATACAAAAGTTTTAAGTACTTTTTTTCATTTTAGTATTATTGGCGAATTATTATAGTAATGGTTTAGCACCGCACATCGCGCAGATTGCGTGCTTGTGAACGCGTACTTTATAAGATATTATAATTAGTGTTTCCTTGTTCCATTAATATAGTTTAAGGGTGCGTTTGTTTGTCAGAAAAGGAAATGAAAAGTGAAGGGAAATAACTTTTCTACCCTTTTTGTTTTGTTTGGTTAGTAGGAAAGTTATCGAAAAATGGTCCTCAAATTTTCCTGCAAAAAAAGCATTCCCACAAAGCACATCCTACCAAATATCTAGAATTTTGCAGAAAAGTTCAAGAAAACTTGGTACTTACTATGTAAATTATTTTTTACTACTACTACTACTACTACTACTACTACTACTACTACTACAACTATAATTATTATTATTATTATTATTATTATTATTATTATTATTATTATTATTATTATTATTATTATTATTATTATTATTATTATTATTATTATTATTATTATTATTATTATTATTATTATTATTATTATTACAACTGCTACGAATGTATTTACTAATAACTATTCATAATAATACGCTATTTATTGGTATTTTTACGAATTAAATGTTCGTAATTTTTATATCATATTTAGTAATGTTTGAACTAAATTGATGCTTATTATATATATTATACTTTTTGTAATTGAAATAAGAAAATATATTACACTTTTTATTGTAAAATTATAACTATATATGTGCGTGTATGTGTATAATTTTTTTGTAATTTTTTCTCCGATTAATCTAATACACACAAGAATTTTTTTTTCACTTCATTTCATGTTACTGTTTTGGAAAATCAATAAGTTTTGGACCGTTTAGACGGGTTTTGGATTTACATTTTTTTCAATATTTAAACTACACTTTCTTCCCCATTCTTTAGCTGGGTTCCCAATGCTATTAAGCAATAAAATGATGTAGTTGCCGTGGCCATCTTTTACGTATCCAGCTCCTTCTGTCACGTGATAAATGGAGTTATAAAACTGTTAAATTTTTATCGGTGACGAAATTTCACGTTTATATATATATATGTATGTTCGTATGGAAAATGATGTGAGGGGTTCAATAATGTCATCTTTTACTTAATGCTCCTCTTGAAGAGTTTACAGCAGTGTTTTTTAGAATAATGTCCTACTTTTTAGGGAAAGTCCTAGTCTTTAGGGACATCTATTTGTATTTTTAATTGTTCTAAGTTTCTGTTACCACTTGGCTTTATTTCCGCTAAGTGGGCTGCGTGTATTGCATGGCTATTTAAGCCAAAGTTATTGTTAATAAAACCAAGTCATTCAATTCCGTTTGTTGTGTTCTTGTTCTTAGTTTCTTTTCAGATCAAAGTTCCCAACAATCTGGTTTTAGAGCCCCCACTGGGCCTGACAAATCAAAGCAGCAGTCTTTGAAGTTCTTGCAGCAGCACAGAAGATGACTTTAGAAGGGAGTTTTATACAGCCAGCCATTCCTCACTTTGATGGTCACTATGATCATTGGAGCATGCTGATGGAAAATTTTCTATGATCGAAGGAATTTTGGGAGCTGGTGGAGTCTGGCTATATTGAGCCAGCAAGTGCATCAGTACAGACAGATGCACAGCGAAAGACGAATGATGAGATGAAGCTGAAGGACCTGAAAGTGAAGAATTATCTTTTCCAGGCGATCGATCGGATCGTTCTTGACACCATTCTCAAGAAGAATACTGCCAATGATATATGGGACGCCATGAATTTTTTTTTGAAGGAAATGCAAGGGTTAAGATGTCTCATCTTCAAGCTTTACGTAGAGAATTTGAAACTCTTGAGATGAGGTCTGGTGAAGGAGTGACAAAGTACTTCTCTAGGGTCATAACAGTGGCCAACAAGATGCGAATTTATGGAGAAGATATGCAGGATGTTAAAGTGGTGGAGAAAATTCTACGCTTTTTAACTGAGAAGTTCAACTATGTTGTATGTTCTATTAAGGAGTCAAAGGACATTGATGCTCTTACTGTTAATGAGTTACAAAGCTCATTAATAGTGCATGAACAAAAGTTTTAGAGACGTAATGGTGAGGAACAAGCTTTGAAAGTGACATCTGAAGGAGGAAGAGGTCATGGTCGTGGTACCTACAGAGGAAGAGGAAGAGGGAGAGGTCGAGCAGACTTCAATAAGGTAACCGTGGAGTGTTACCGATGTCATCAACTTGGACATTTTTGATATGAATGTCCTTCTGGGAATAAAGAAGCAAATTATGCAGAGTCTGGGAACAAAGAAGCAAATTATGCAGAGTTTGGTGAGGAAGAAGACATACTTTTGATGTCTTATGGGGAGCTGTATGAGGCCAAAAGAGAATATGCATGGTTCCTTGATTCAGGGTGTTCTAATCACATGTGCGGCGATCGAACTATGTTCCATGAACTCGATGAAATTTTTTGACATTCGGTAAAAT
Source organism: Sambucus nigra (assembly GCA_949130495.1). Lineage (NCBI taxonomy): Eukaryota > Viridiplantae > Streptophyta > Magnoliopsida > Dipsacales > Adoxaceae > Sambucus > Sambucus nigra. The sequence goes on from OX422213.1 coordinate 148,223,655, forward strand.
TGGGAAACAAAACTAAGATGGATGTGATGGGAAAGGGAAGTGTGAAGCTTCTACTGAATGGAGTCAATCACATTATTGCTGAGGTATACTATATTCCAGAGTTGAGAAATAATCTCTTGAGCATAGGGCAGTTGCAAAAAAGAGGCTTGGCTATTTTGATCAAGGGAGGAATGTGCAAGATATTTCATCCAGAGAAGGGTTTGATAATTCAAACCCACATAAGTGCAAATCGGATGTTTATCTTACTGACTCAGTCTCAAGCTCCCTCTCAAGTACAATCTGATCAGTGCTTTCACACAAGAACTCAAAACTTATTTCATCTTTGGCATCGGAGGTATGGGCATCTGAGTTATAAGGGTTTGCGAACCTTGCTGTACAAGAACATGGTACGTGGAGTTCCTCAACTCGCTGCCTCAAGTGAGACATGCACTGATTGCATCAACAACACCGTGACCCTATTCTAAAGAAGAGTACTTGGAGAGCAACTCAGAAGTTGGAACTTATTCATGCAGACATTTGTGGCCCGATCACTCCTACATCTAATAGCAACAAGAGGTACATTTTGTTATTCATTGATGATTACAGTCGAAAAGCATGGGTGTATTTCTTGGTAGAAAAGTCAGAGGCTTTAAATTTTTTAAAATGCTTTAAGACTGTGGTTGAAAAAGAAACAGGGTTATTTGTTAAGTGTTTTCGTACTGATAGAGGAGGAGAATTCAATTCAAATGAGTTCAATGATTTTTCAAAGAAAGTGGGATCAAGAGGCAGTTGACCACCGCTTATACTCCGCAACAGAACGGTGTCGCTGAAAGGAAAAATAGAACCGTGATGAATATGGTTCGTTCCATGTTATCTGACAAGAACACTCCCAAGAATTTTTGGCCGGGGGCAGTGAACTGGACTATTTATGTCCTAAACAGGTGTCCTACATTGGCAGTCAAGGATGTTACACTAGAGGAGGCTTGGAGCGGAGTGAAACCTTCAGTAGATCATTTTTGGGTCTTTGGCTGCATAGCACACGTTCATGTTCCAGCAGAAAGGAGGACTAAACTTTATAATAGAAGCATTACTTGTGTGTTATTGGGAGTTAGTGACGAATCAAAAGGTTACAGGCTATTCGATCCTGTTGCTAAAAGAGTTGTTATGAGTAGGGATGTAATTTTTTAAGAAGAAAAGCAATGGGATTGGGATGTGAGTTATGAAAAACAAATAGTAGTAAACTTAGAATGGGGTGATGGTGATGGTGAGCATGAAGAAGGGGGGAGTGAAAATGGGAATGGATAAAATACTGATGAAGAGGTAGGAGAGACTTACGATGAGGGAGTTAGACAAGATGAAGATGGTTCTAGTGAGGGTGAAAAGAGAGTGAGGGAGTTGAGGCAATATCGTGAGAGGCAACCTCCTACGTGGATGGGTGATTATGTTAGTGGTGAAGGTCTATTTGAGGATGAAGTTCATATGGCATTCGTGGTGTTAACTAATCCATTGTATTTTGAGGAAGCCGTGAAGAGCGCAAATTAGAGATTGGCCATGAACAATAAAATCAAATCCATAAAAAAGAACCGGACATGGACACTCACTGAGCTGCCAGCTGGGGCCAAAAGAATAGGAGTGAAGTGGGTTTACAAAACCAAATATAATGAGCATGGAAATATTGATAAGTACAAGGCTCCTTTGGTTGCTAAAAGGTACTCTCAGAAATATGGAGTGAACTATACAGAAGTTTTTGCACCAGTGGCAAGGATGGATACAGTTCGTATGATTATTGCTTTAGCTGCACAGAAGAATTGGAAGATTTTTCAGCTGGATGTCAAGTCGGCTTTGCTTTATGGTGAACTGAGTGAAGATGTTTATGTGGAGCAGCCAAGAGGTTATGAAAAAAAGGGCAGTGAGCATCTAGTTTACAAGTTACACAAAGCCCTGTATGGATTAAAACAAGCCCCACGAGCTTGGTTTAGTCGAATCGAAGCAAATTTCATTGGTGAAGGTTTTCAGAGGTGCGATAGCGAGCATACATTATTCACAAAGAGAAGCAGAGAAGGAAAAATTATCATTGTAAGTGTTTATGTTGATGATTTAATTTTTACTGGCAATGATGAAGTTAAGATGTCTGAATTTAAAAGCTGTATGTTAAGAGAGTTTGATATGTCTGACTTGGGGAAGATGAGGTTTTTTCTTGGGATCGAGGTGCTAGAAAAGTCTGATGGTATTTATATATGTAAAAAAAAATATGCATTGGAGGTTTTGAGAAGGTTTGGTATGATGGAAAGTAATTCGGTGGGCATCCAATAGTTCCAGGTTTCAAAATGAGCAAAGACAGAAATGGAGACCTTGTCGATGAGACGTACTACAAGCAGATGGTGGGTAGTTTAATGTATCTCACTGCCACGATACCTGACATGATGTTTGTTACTTGTCTCATAAGTAGATATATGACAAAACCAATGGAGATTCATCTACAGGCAACTAAGAGAGCACTTCGATACTTAAAAGGGACTGTGAACTATGGAATTCATTATAAGAATGGAGGAGATGGTGAGTTGTTGGCGTTTACGAATAGCGACTATGTCGGAGATATGGACGACAGAAAGAGTACATCTGGTTACGTGTTTTTAATGAGTTCATGTGTTGTTTCATGGTGTTCAAAAAAGCAGCCCATTGTGACTTTATCAACCACAGAAGCTGAGTTTGTGGCAGCTGCAGTCTGTGCTTGTCAAGGAGTCTGGATGAAAAGAATTTTAAAGGAGTTGGGACATTCTGATGGAGGTTGTACTACTGTGATGTGTGACAACAGTTCATCCATTAAGCTGTCTAAAAATTCAGTTATGCATGGTCGCAGCAAGCATATTGATGTGAGGTTTCATTTCTTAAGGAATCTTACTAAGGAGGGAACAATTGAATTAGTTCATTGTAGGATTCAGGATCAGGTGGCACACATAATGACCAAACCATTGAAGCTTGAAGTTTTTCAGAAGCTTCGAAAGTTACTGGGAGTATGTGATGTTTCTGGTATAAACTAATTTCTTCACAGCATTTAGTTTAAGGGAGGGAATGAAGAGTTTACAACAGTGTTTGTTAGAATAATGTCCTACTCTTTAGGGGAAGTCCTAGTCTTTAGGGACATCTATTTGTATTTTGAATTCTTCTAAGTTTCTATTACCACTTGGCTTTATTTCCGCTAAGTGGGCTGCGTGTATTGAATGGATATTTAAGCAAAAGTTATTGTTAATAAAACCAAGTCATTCAATTCAGTTTGTTGTGTTCTTGTTCTTAGTTTCTTTTCAAATCAAAGTTCCCAACACCTCTGGACACACATGGAATTTTAATTCAAAGTTTGTTTAATAAAGTGGTGACTTGCTTCGTGGACTCCGCTGTCAGCGGTGTAATCTCCTGAGGCGGCAAGCAGAAGATGTCCAACTATTCCAAAAATAGTGTTTTACTTTTTTTCCTTTTCCTCTTTTCTATTAATTTTATTTTTTCATCAGAAATATTTCACAATAGTTCATGTTCTCACTATTTCTTTTGGGTAACAGAAAAGGGAAGAACGAAGTGATGGGAGTGTCCAAATGGTATTTTTGTAAATGACATAATCTTTATCGGGTGTGTATTCCATAATAGTGGAGACGAATGTCTTGACCTTTTTATAAAAAAAAAAGAATATCTTGATCTTTCTTTCTTTATTTTTTTCCTTTTTTTTTGGTTAATTGTTTGGGTCAATTTCAACTGTCCCTTAAATTAATTATTTCATGATCTCAATTGACACCCTAATTTATTTTATGTTTCGATTTATCCATTGAAGTATTGAAATATTTTAAAATTCGCAATCCATTAACCCTCGTTAATAAATTTGTCGGCAATACAAAATAGGCATTTAAATTGAAGCCAAACTTTAGGAATACACCTAAACAATTTCGGCAACTTCTCACTCTCTCTCTCTCTCTCTCTCTCTCTCTCTCTCTCTCTCTCTTCTTTCTCTTGCATGCAATCAACACACGTTACCACACACAAATAACATACATCATTAATCCCACCTCCCAATAAGGCAATCTACACCGTCTTTGGAGTAAACCACCATTTCGGAATTTGTTAAATTTCATCACAAACATCAACATTAGGGCTGTGTATCGGTCGGATCGGAAAATGACCTTTCGGAAAAAATTCTAACTTTTTCGGAAATAAAATAGTTGTTCCAATTTCCTATCCAATTTTTTCGAAAAATCAAAAAAGTTTCCAAATTCGAAAAAATCGGAAAATCGAAAAAAAAATCGGAAAAATTAGGAAATTCAAAAAATATACTAAAAATTCAGAAATTTTGAAAATTTCAAAAAATTAATATAGGATTTTCGATTACTTGAAATTCTCATTTTAAAGAAATCGAAAAAAAGATTTAACCCAACATGTAAATATGTAAGGATTTAACCATTTTTTTTCATTTGTGTAGAGGATAGAGGGATATTCTCCTTTTATAGAGGACTTTTTTGGGCCTCTCTTCCTCTCCTAGCCGATGTGGGACACATGAAAATGTTTAAAAAAAATTAGAAAAATTGGAAATCAAAAAATATTTCGAAAAAATCGGATCGGCATAGTTTCGGAAAAATCGGAAAATCGGAAATTCAGAATTATTTCCAATTTTCGATCCGATTTTTTTTCGAAAAAATCGGAAATCGGAAACCTTATATACGTTCCAAAATAAAAAAATATCAGATCAGATATCGAAAAAATCGAAATGTTTGGAAAAAAACACAGCCCTAATCAACATCTTCTTCAAACGAAATCACAACCTTAATCTCCTTCAAAACCCAAATCAAACGTAAAACCCATATGTGCTTCAAAACGAATCGAGCTCAAAATGACCATCCCCGTTTGCTTTTAAATAGAGACAAACAAACCCAAAATAGACATCATCATCTACTTCCAAAATCAACCTCATCATCCCACATGAACATCGTCTTCAACTAGATATCAAACCCAAATAAAACTGAAAAACGTATCGAAATCCATGATATATGAACATTATGTACTACAAAAGCAAACTGATGAAACCCAAATCAAAATAAAGACAAACCAAACCCACCAAACCTAACAAAAACATCAAAGTGCTACAAAACAGACCCATGATACACAAATCTAAATTAAATATGAATCGCTAACCATCTAAACTTAACACCAACATCACCTTCTCAAATATACCAAACACAAATTAAAGTGAAAAACGCAATGGGTATGTGAGTGTGTGTTTGTGTGTGCGAGAAGTGTGAGTTTGTGTATGTGTTATATTTGTGCACCTATTTTGATTGATTAAATTTGTATATAGATTTTTATGAGCGGACCATGCTAGGATTTTGTGTCTTTCCAACGAACACTAATTATTAGCCAACTACTAATCAAGCAATTATACCACGTTCGAATTCTTCAATCAAGAAGACTTTTTATGAAGTGATGAATTATTTTTTTCTTTCGGCTTAAACTAAATTAAAAACAGGAATTAACGTTAAAAAACATTAAATGCGATAAAAAAGAAGAAATTAAAAGTAAAGAAAATTAATTTAATTCGATAGTAAAAAACTAAATTAAAGTACGAGGAACTTGAAAACAAGTTGTAAATTGAATGAAAAATTATTGGGTAATTGAAACAAAAACTAAATCCTACCCTACAAAATATTTCGAAGAAGAAAAAAATAAACTCATAAGATATAAGTAAAGTAAAACGATTTATTGATGGAGAGTCCTCCTCTAATGTTGTCATCAAATTGTTTATTGTCCTTCAAATTGGAACAACCATGGTCGAATAATCACTGTGAAGTTTTTTTAGTTTAACAATCCCAAAATGTGTATTAAAATATGTGCGACCATTTTCTATTAATAACTATCCATTTGTGTTTATTCCACGTGTACTATCCCCGGGCGTCCACATCTCACTTCGCAAATGCGACTATTTCTCTAAGCCATTTTGATCACAGTAATTTTCTTATTTATTTTCCACGTGTCATTGAAACATTAACCAGGTAAATATGGTCTAAACTTACCCCCTACACTAGTTAATTGTTTGGGAAAAATTAACTAGTGGAATATTTCTCTTTCCACATTAAACTTTCACGCTTTATTAGCTTGGAAAAATAACGATTGGTTGGTATTTACATGTTTTACAACTGATGTTAATGATAACATTTTGGAATCTACAACCGTCTTTTTATTATCTAATGGAGACTGGACTAATTCTCATCATTAAGATTTTCATTTTTCAGTTTATTTTCTTTCATTATGTTGTTTCTTTTATTCTTATTTGCCATTTTCCAATCACCATGTTTCCAACAATGAAGATGTGTAAGTTTGAGCTCCTTCATCACATCCTTCTTTTCTCAGAATCATTTCATATACCTCAACTTCATATCACAATATTATGTGCCTTTAAAGTCTTCTCTAACAAACTTTTAATTAGTTTGAAGCCCTTTATTTGGCTTCCTTAAATGAAGCATCCTCTTTAAATGTAAATGCTATCGAGCTTACTATCGAGAGAACTATGCCCCTAGGATTAGGCCCTACCCACAATGGGTTTCTTTGTTCCATTATACAGCATAATTAGTCATTGATAATAATTCTGAGGTCATAGAAGAGCTTAAAAATTATGGATGGAGGATATTCTCTACTTTGGAATTTACTATTAAGGCTGAGCATTCCTAATATAGTTATCCCTTCATCAAGCTTTGGGAACTTCCAATTCAATGTCGTAGAAATATGATGTACAATCACTACACCAAATCTGTCGAATTGTCACGGTCATTGACCGTGACAAGTCCAACTTGTCATGGTCAATGATCGTGATAAGTCTGGGGGTGATAACTTTTGTTGTCACGGACTTGTCACAGACATTGATCGTGACAAGTTCATTAGACTTGTCACAGTCATGTCACGGTCAATAATCGTGACAAAGATTATCACGGTTATTGACCATAACAAATCAGTGAATTTTTTTAAAAAAATTGTCACGGTTAATGACCGTGATAATTCTGGGCAGAATTAAAAAAAAATCTGTTGGACAGTATGTCCACTGCCACTGCCCAACAGTATATTTGTACCTGTTATAGTAACGTTGTACCTGTTCAAACATCATATATCCAAATAAAATAGAGATAATGTAAATATACATTCAAAATAATATGCATCACGATATAATCCTAATATAATTAAAATGCAACAACTTAAAACAATTCAAATTTAACAACTTAAAACAATCCAAAACAATTCAAATAATGTCACTACATGTCTGGGGTAGGTTTGAGGAGGTGGAAAGGATATACGATATATGAATTGATACACTCTTGAATATGCATCATGCCGCATTGTTCGTGCAACCACAATGGGGAATTTTCCTTCCCGATTACCACATGCTAACGAGCACCTTGGCCTCGATGTCTTGAAGCGCACGCCCATGAACTAGCATACCCTGTACGGTATTCGGGTCCCTCAACCCTCTCCATATCCGCTCGCCATCAAATATGTCGTGTATAAACATGCTCGGCCAACCAAGTGTCGTCATAGGTCGGTTGAAGGGAGCCAAATAGGGGACTGGATCATCAAAGTATACACGTATCGACGATGAAGAAGCGATATCCACGTCCTCGTCCTCCTCCACCACCTTCTCCTTCCCTTTCCCTTTACCCTTTTTGCCCAACGAATGCTTAATGAATGAGAACATATCTTGGACCGTCATCCCGAAATGAGACAGCTTCGCGTCATGCGAGCCCACCATTCGAGATAACCCAGTGTTGCTCATCTCCAATCCGATGATCCTAGATTTGGCCACCCGCGAGCTCACCCCCCTTGTCCTCCCCTTATGATCAGCACCAAGCACTTGGCTGAGTGCGTCTGTGGACAAAGATGTCGTGTATGTTCTCCATCCTTCTAATGACTCTCCTCAAGGCAAGTGCCCATAAGATGTTCAGTGAGGTTCTTCTCTACATGCATCACATCCAATACATGGCGCACCGAGTTATTCTTCCAATAAGGCAAGTCCAATAAAATTGACCTCCTAGACCATGCCTTGCTTGTCTCAGTTTCATTCCCAGTTGGGGTCTTCTTGTGCTTGATATTCTTAAATTTAGGATTTTTACTTGGCATATTAGGGCTACAATCAGAAGATTTACTTTCAATTTCTGAACCTAAAAGTTTTCTTGGTGGTAGCATATGTTCAACCCCGCCCGATAAAAAATTAAAACCTTTCTCAAATCTGAAACTATGAGCCGAGGGTAAAAACCTCCTATAGCAATGGTATACATTTTTTGAGCTAGCGGAGAGACGAAAAGATTCAGTTTCCTCTCCACAAATAGAAAACCTCAAATAACCATATACTACATAACCGGATAATGTCCCATAAGCTGGAAAATCATAAATTGTCCATATCAACATAATTTTCAGTGTAAACTCTTCTTTTCTAAAAGAGTCAAATGCTTGCACACCCTCTTCCCACAACTCATTTAATTCTTCTACCAAAGGACCCAGGTAGACGTCGATGTCATCACTTGGTGCCTTTGGCCCAGGTATCAATAAGGATAGCATCAAAAATTCAGGTCTCATATACTGTGAAGGAGGGAGGTTGAGTGGTGCTAGGATCACTGGCTATACACTTTAATTGGTGCTTATATTTCCAAATGTATTGAAACCATCTGTTGATATGGCCAAACAAATGTTGCGCTATTCTCGAGCAAAATCGGGATACTCATAATTCATCCTCCTCCAAGCTGTAGAATCAATAGGATGACGTATGAGATTACCCCTACTTCTGCCCCAGCATGCCAAGTCATTGCCTTCTCTATCCATGGTACTGTAAAAAATCGCTTTAATCTAGGCCTAACGGGAAAATATTTCAACACTTTTTGATGCACTTTTGAGCTTGTGCCTTCCTTTCCAGTAGATTGAAAATATCTAGGTTCATCGCATACCGGATAACGATCGACATTTTCATACTCCTTTCGGTATAGTATGCAGTCATACACACAAGCATGAATCGATTTATACTTCATTCCAAACCTTTCAAACTGTTCTTCATATCATGATAGCTATTTGGAAGCGTATTCTCCTTGGCTAGTAAGCCTTTCACCCAATTCAAAATTCCTGTCACGTTATTTCCAGACAAATCGTACTGCGTCTTCAAACTGTTCAAATCAACCATGTCATGTGAAGTTATTTAATCTTTCTCGCAGCCAGAGTATAACGGTTGGGTCGCCTTAAATTTTAAACTTTGGTAGTCATCGTCAAGATTTATCGTGATATCTTCACGAGCACCTGAACCTTGTACATCATCAGTGACCTCATTCTCCTCTGCTTCATAAACTCCGTACGCATCATCAACTAAATCCTCTAATATATTATGATCTAGGTCGTTCCCTTCTACATCTATCCTACTTGTTGAAGGTTGTTGTGAATATTGTTCGAGGACAAAAGTAACTTTTAATTCACCGTGAAAACTCCAAAATTGATAATTATCTTGCATATCCCATCTTAACAAATGTAGTTCAACTGTTTTCCACTCAAACACCTTACCATTCTTACACCTAGCATACGGATATGGAAACTCTTCATCATTATGACATCTCTTTGCGTATTTGACAAATTCATTAGTACCTCTGCGAACCCTCCCCCCATTATATTTATCTCACCCGCCCACTCTTTGTATTTAGGATATCCCATCACAGCTACTATAACTAATCACGTATTAAAGGTAAGAAGCGTATATTCCTGGATTAGTATAAACAAAACTTAGATTTATAGTATGTTTCATTTAATTATGTCTTATTTATATTCGATTTTTAAATTTCAAATTCAAATTCAATTTATAATAGAAATTCTTATTTCCTCCATCTCCTCTAAACGATGAATGGTCCTATCCCATTCAAGACCGCATATTTATGTAATATACTTAACAACCCATGCACGTCGTTATGATTTGAGGAAAATTCGGCAGCTTATCCCCATAGTTCTCCAAGTACACGACGTAGATTGGCAAGTGTGAGTGTTATTTCAATTGATCAATTGAAATAACACTCACACTTGTCAATCTAGTATGTACCCAGAGAACATTAGGATACGACTGCAAAATTTTCTCCAAAAGTAACAACTTTAATCCACTAAGAATATTATTATACAGAAATTATGCAGTCCCAAACTATCCAAACGGGACAATTCGAGAGATCTCGTTACAGGGATAATGACTCTTGAATGGGTCTAATGGTTATTGAATGCGTACGCATAAGAACTAGAAGGCTAGTATCTATGCGCACTATATGTAATTTCAAGTATGTTTCATTTAATTATCATACTATATATATATATTGTCCGTGATACAAAGTAATTTTTAAAAAAAGTTGAAAAATTCCACCCCCATATGAACAATAATTCAGTGGTCATACCACTTCTAAAATTAACCAATTGAATATCGATCCACTATAGTCCAACCACAATAGTAACAATAAATGTGTATCCCGTACTCCTGCTAATTTATGTACTCAATTAATTCATTTCATCAATTAAACTAACAATTAAAGTATACAATTATTAATTTACTAATTTACAATGAGGGGCAATCCTACTTTCATATGAAAGGGGCACTAATTATTAATTTATTAAAAAAATTAATAATCAATCAATTCCTTTACAAGGGGCACTACTTGCATATGGGGGGAAATATCTAATAAACCAATCAAAATTTAATAAAAAAAAATTAACAAGCCCTACCCCCGCCCCATTTCCCCCTGCCCATCCCCTCCCCCCACCACACACACGCGCGCGCACACACACACACACATATACACACACACACACACACACACACATACACATACACACACACACACACACAACCATCCACCTGCCCACCCCCAGCCCTGCCACCTCCCCCCCACTGCCACTGCCCACCACACACACGCACACACACACACACACACACATATACATATACACACACACACACATATACATATACACACACGCATGCATACACACACACACACACACGCATATACACCCCCTCCCTGCCCTCTCCCCCCACCACACACACACACACACATATATACTCACACATATATACAAATGGAAGAGAAATAGAGAGAGAAAACGTACCAAAATTGTAAAGAGAGAGAGAGGGCAGTCGCTTCAAGGGAGAAAGAGGGAGGGAAACCAAAACGGTGGAAAAAAAAGGAGGGGGAGGTTTTTTTTACTATGAACATTATCATGGACATGTCACGGTCCTTGACCGTAATAACTTTATTAGATTGTCACGGACTTGTCACGGTCAATGATTGTGACAAGGTTGGCCTAATTTGTCCTTTTTGGTATAGTGAATTAATAAACAAATATATGATGGATAAGATATGAAAGTGATTCATCATTCTATGACATATTAGCCTTTATCTCTGATCTTGGAATGGCTTTTATCTCTATAACTTATCAACTCCACTTGGTTTACCATTCCACTTCCCTATCCCCTAAAGGAGAAACCGTGTTGGCTTGAAATGTTGTTCCTTATTATACTTTTAATGCCTTTAAAAGTGTAGAGGTAAACCTTTTAACCGCTTAGCTTTGTTCAATGTCTTCTTCTTTTTTATATTCCTACTTTGATGCGATTAATCACCAAAATCCCCCTATTTGTTCTTTTGTTCATCCTTCTTTACCTTCTTTTAAAAAATGATCCATACCCTAGTGATATCATGGTTATGGACAATTTTAATTGGATGCCATTGAAGATCTATTTAGCCATCACAACTTTGCCCTGGAGGTGATAACACCTCGATTATGATTCACCCACATCTTACGAGAAAATTTTTCGAAGACTTGAGGGTCTACTTTGAGGATCGCCTTAGAACTAATTCAACGTAGTTCATATTCCACTATTCTTAGGAGTTATTTCATGTTTTTTCTCTTGTCCCTTTCACCATACTTCTTTTATATATTATTCATTATAAGAACATAGGTATTTTTTTATCTAAATTTCGGATTGACAAAACGTAGTTTAGGTTTATGTCATTTTGATTGAAGATCATCTACACATCTGGTATCTACATCAACGACATAGCAACATTAAAGATGACATCAATATTTTTCATCACATCAAAGTACAATCCACTCAAATAGGTAGTAGATGTGGGAAATATGATTTTTCAAAAGATAAAATCAATTTTACATTAGTTAAATTATGAATTTTTTAAAGAATTTAATAAGGCTTCTCCAAGTATTAAACTACAGTATTTTTAACGATGCTCTTTTACTGACATCTAGAATGAGTTTAAAAATTGATTCGGCCTACAGGGGTTTTCTCAAAATACTTATAAGAGAAAATAGGATTCTAGAAAGTGTGTCTGATTCGGCACGAATATTCCATATTTATCCCTATAATTTTAGTATTTTTACAAACCCGAACATCCCATTTATCCCTAATTTATCTCATAATTATTGCAACTAACCTTTTTGTTAAGTATTTCGTATTTTATGTATTTCTCATGTGTTTTATAGGTTAATCATGCAAATGGATAGAAGAGAAAAGTCGAAATAATGATAAGTTTGTGAGAAAGGAAAATCAAGGGCAACGGTAAATTTCATCCAAAACTCGGGGAATGAGCCAACAGGAAAGTTAAATATCTCAAGCTCACAAGAACATAGGAAGAAATAACACTCGAGTCCAATTTACTGTGAAGAAGTTATGGCCATTTAAAGTTGAAGAGAAGTACATGGGTAAAACTGAAAATAAGGAAAATAAGCGAGCCGAATCAGTAATAATCAAACCCAATGACCGAACCAGTTTGGTTTTGGGAGAAAACCGGTTCTCTTTGGCTGAGGGTGTGGTTTGGTCTGAGGATTTGGTTTCTTGTGGGATTTCATTTCTTTTCCTACATTTTGGCTAAAGTAGTTCGGGTAAATGTTTACTTATTTGGCCGAATTTTGGCACTTGTTTAAGTCATTTAGGAGTCTAATTATCAATATTTTTACACTTTGTTATTCAAGTAATTAGCTAATATTTATTGGAGAACAAAGTTGGATCTTTCTACATCAAATTAATTGAAGTTTTGCTATTTTTCACAATTCTTCCATTGGTGTGAATCTTTATTATTGTATCTTCGTTTCTTCACACTTGCTATAAAATTTCCATCTATTTTCACTTTTTTTTTGATTATGAACACTTTCATGATGATGATAATTAGGGTAGAATTCAAATCCATATTTAGATAAGCAATTAGTGGGTTAGGGAATATGAACCCAACCTAGGGTTATCAATGTAAATTGTAAAATTCAACATAATTAAATAATTAATCATTGGAGTTTGATACATTAATAAAAAATAATATTGTAGAACTTTAATTCCATTTGTTGAAGGCAACCAGAGTGTTTGAGGATGCATTATATGTGTCCGTGAATTTATCATTCGCGCTAATTAATTTGTTGACCAATTATCGCGCGAGTTAACACCCAAACATACGTGCTGCTTCGAATTAGTTTGTGTGCTTCTTTTAATTAATTACATTTTTTATATAACTTTAAATTTAGCAGAGATACTCTACGGTTAGGGGGATTGAATCTCAACCCCATTTTCGCAAAAGTGTTTTTAAGACCAAAAATTCAAGTTTTCGCTTTCAAGTAGTTTAATTTGCACTTGCGTAGCTTACATTGCGTAGATAATTAGAAATTTCTCAAATTACAAAATCATAATATTTTTCTTTCTTTCTTGAGTCTAATCCTAGATCTAAGAATCCAACCCTACATTCATCATCATTTTACGACACTACACCAAAATTGGATTTTTATCAGTCTATACCCGACCATAGTTATCACGGTTAAAACCTGTGACACGAACGTGACAACTTTGTTGTCACAGTCAATGACCATGACATGATCGGGATAAGAAGTTGTCATGATTGTGTCATGGTCATTGATCGTGATAATAAAGTTATCACGTTCGTGTCACGGGTTTTGACCGTGACAACGAATAAAGTTGTCATGGTTAAAACCCATGACACAACCGTAACAACTTTGTTAACTAAACACTTCTGTCGAAAATCATTTCCCTTTACCATTAACATCTCTCTCTCTCTGTCTCTCTCTCTCTTGTTACAACCCTGACGCCTCCTTCTCCCTCTCCAATTACATCTATCGCTCTCTCTCCTAACGTTTAGGTACATCTCTCTCTCTCTCTCTCTCTCCTGCACACCACACACACACACACCACACCACACCACACCACAAACACACACACACACACACACACACCACACCACACGCACCTCACACATACCACACACACATTAATTTCAAATGAAAACTCCTAAAAAACCCTAGAAAGATTTCTGCAAATCGATTAATTTTAATCCCTTAAAAACCCTAAAATGATTTCAAACAAAGACACAAACACATGCGGTCATTTAGTTTTTGTACTTTCTGTCATTTCTGTCATTATTATTTATTGTGCTAATTTATTATTAATTTGTTGTGCTAATTTATTATTATTGTGCTCATTTAAAAATGATGTCACCTTATTATTTATTGTGTAAATTAAAAAACGATGTCATATTATTGCACTAATATGTTTCTCATTTATTGAATATTTCACATTATTATTTGAATTGTTGTTTGGGATTCTTGAATTATTGTTGACTGGTGAATTTGAACATTTAGATGGCTATTGATTTGGTCAACCCTAGGCATTTCTAACGTTTAGGGTTGTGGTACTACTGACATATGATTTGGGTTGGCCATAGGCATTTCTAATATTTCGCATTATTATTTGAATTGTTATTTGAGATTCTTGAATTATTGTTGACTGGTGAATTTGAACATTTAGATGGCCATTCAGTTGGTTGGCCCTAGGAATTTATAACCTTTAGGGTTGTGATTCTACCGAATATAAATAAGACATAAATGAAACATATTTACCATGGAAATATAAAGACGACGAAAATGAAACATACTATAAATTTTAAAAGATTGCTGTTAAACAATTAATAATGCAAAATGGAACATAACTATTTATAAATCATCATTATAAACATTATTTGATGATTCAAATTTACAATAAATTAGATTTTACCCGAGTGATATGATAATACGGTGGGAAGCAATCTTACACTCAATGCTAATTACCAAATTAACTTTATAGTGTTGTGATACTAACGAATAGATAGACACATAAAAATATAAATAAAATAATGCACATAGATACTAGCCTTCTAGTTCTTATGCGTACGCATTCAATAGCCCTTACACCCATCCGAGAGTCATTACCCCTATAATGAGATCTCCTGAATTGACCCATTTGGACAGTTTGGAACATCATATTTTCTGTATAATAATGTTCTTAGTGGCTTAAAATTGTTACTTTTGGGAGAAGTTATACTGTCATCTCTTATGTTCTTTGGGTACATACTAGATGATGAAGTGTTAAGTGTTATTTCAATTGATAAATTAAAATAACACTTACACTTTCGAATATATGTCGCGTACTTGGAGAACTATGGGGATATGCTATCGAATTTTCCTCAAATTGGAACAATGTGGATGAGCTGCTAAATATATTACAGAAATATGCGATCTGGAATGGGATAGGACCACTCATCCTTTAGAGGATATGGAGGAAATAGGATTCATATTGTTTTTATAATATAACACCGAAAATTTAAATGTCAATCTTGTAGTAAAACATTTATTGAAAACTAAATTTTTACACTTTTGTTCATACTAATCCATGAATATACGCTTCTTACCCATAATAGGTGATTGTTTGTAGTATTTGTGATGGGATATCCTCTATACAAATAGTGGATGGGTGAGACAAATAGACTAAGGTATTTGTTTCGCAGAGGTGCTAATAAATTTATGAAATACACAAAGAGATGTCGTAATGATGAAGAGTTCCCGTGTCCGTGTGCTAAGTGTATGAATGGTAAGGAGTTTTAGTGGAAGACAGTTGAACTGCAATTGTTAAGATGGGGTATGTAAGATAGTTATCAATTTTGGGTTTTTCACGGGGAATTGCATGTTCCTTATGTCCCCGAGCAACCTTCATAACAATCAACAAGTAGGATTTATGTACAAGGCAAGGGGGACAATGTAGATCATAATATACTAGATGATTTAGTTGATGACGTGTATAGAGTTCATGAAGTTGAAGAAAATAGGTCATTGATGTTGTACAAAGTTCAAGTGCTCATGAAGATATTGGAATAAACCTTGACGATGACTATTAAAGTATTTAAGGCGACCCAACCGTTATACCCTGGCTATGACAAATATCAAACAACTTTATATGCCATGGTTGGTTTGCATAGTTTGAAGACCCAATATAGTTTTCCTAACAATAGCATGACAAGAATTTTGAATTGGGTGAAGGTCTTGCTACCCAAGCAGAATAAAATAGCTATCTTACTATGAAGAACATTTTGAAAGGTTTGGGAATGAAGTATAAATCCATTCATCCTTATGTTTATGACTGCATACTATATCAAAAGAATTATGAAAATCTCTATCGGTGTCCCGTATGCGAGGAACCTGGATATGTGCAATCTACTGGCAAGGAAGGCACAAGCTCAAAAATGCCTAAAAAAGTGTTGAAATATTTTCCCGTTGAGTCTAGATTGAAGCAGTTTTTCATAGTACCATTGATAGAGGAGTTAATGACTTGGCATGCTAGGGCAGAAGTAGGGGATAATCTCATACGTCATCCTATTGATTCTACAACTTGGAAGATGATGAATTATGAGTATCACAATTTTTTTAGAGAACAACATAACATTCGTTTGGCAATATCAACAAATGATTTCAATCCATTTGGAAATCTAACCTCCCTCCTTCACAGTGTATAAGACCATAATTATGTATGTTGTCTTTGTTAATACCTGGGTCAAAGGCACCAAGTGAGGACATCGATGTCTACTTGGCTCCGTTGGTAGAAGAATTAAATGAGTTGTGGGACGAGGGTGTGCAAGCATTTGACTCTTTTAAAAAAGAAGAGTTTACGGTGAAAGCTATGTTGATTCATGATTTTCCAGCTTATGGGACATTATTCGGTTGTGTAGTACATAGTATTTGGGGTGTCCTATTCGTGGAGAGAAGGTTGAATCTCTGTGTCTCACTGTTAGAAAAAAAAATATATACCATTTCCCTATGAGTTTTTTACCACCTGCTCATAGTTTTATATTTGAGAAAGGTTCCAATTTTTTTACCGGGCGGGTTTGAACATAGGCGACCTCCGAAAAAACTTTCAGGTTCAGAAATTAAAAGAAAATCTTATAATTGTGGCCCTAATATAAAATGTAAGAATCCTAAATTGAAGAATGTCAAGCATAAGAAGACCCCAACTGGGAATAAAACTGAGACAAGAAAGGCATGGTATACGAGGTCAATTTTATATGACTTGCCTTATTGGAAGAGTAACCCAGTGCGCATTGTATTGGATGTGATGCATGCGGAGAAGAACATCAATAAATATATTGTGGGCACATGCCTTTGAGGGTCTCATTCGAAGGATGAAGAAAATGCACAAAAAGACCTTAAATCGTTGGAACTTAAGCCACAACTATGGTTGAAAGAAGATAGTAGGGGAAGGAAAATAATTCCCCCTGGTGCGTTTACTTTGACGAGTGAGGAAATAAAGGTTCTTTTAGACATAATATATAATTTGTAGATTCCATATAATTTTTCATCCAACTTGCAAAGGCTTGTGAATTATGCTACCCATGATTTACATAAGTGTATGTCCCACGATTGGCATGTGATCATGCAATTGTCTCCTCTATTGTTTAAGCACTGTTTCTCTAAGCACTAGGATTTACGGAGGTCCAATATGCGAATTAGCATTTGCTTTACACTTTTATGTGAGAACGTAGTCAATCGATATCACATAGTGGTCGTAAAAGTAGTTATAACCAAAGCGACTTATGTGTTGGATAACTACTCCCCCAATCATTTTTTGACATAAGTGTTCACTTATTGGTACACCTATGCGATGAGGCACTTCTTTGCGACCCAGTTAGATATCGTTGGATGTATCTGTTTGAAAGATTGATGAAAGTTTTCAAAGATTAAGTCAAGAATACATGATGCATTGAAGGATAAATTGCATAGGAATACATCACCGTGGAGTCTTCAATCTACAATCGAGAATATGTGTCTGGCCTAAGCAACGTGGATAACAGTGATGGGTTCGTCGATGAGGATGGTCAGGTGATGCGAAAAGGAGTGAAATTAACGAGTTCACGATCTGAACAAGTAGCTTGTTATCTATTTAGCACACATGAAGACGTTGAAGAATGAAAAAAGTAAGTTTATATTATTTTAACTTTTATATTATTTTAATTTTTTATACATGATGAATTTCGTAATACATTCGTCGTGATCAATTCATGAAATATGATGCGTGTGGGAACAATAAAAGATGAATAATGATGGCACAATCAGACAACGAATTCATGCTGTGGGTGTCACACGAGGTAATTATAATGAGAATGTCTCTTATTAAATGTCACGTTACAAGAAAGCTTTAAAACTAACCTAATTAATTTATCTATAATATCATGTCTTAAAGATGGATGATGCGACATCAAGCCTTTCTCGTCTAGCCACTGGACCTTTATTCGTGGAACAAGAGTACAAAACGTATCAATTGAATGGTTACATATTCGGTGCAAGGGTTTACGAGAAAAATACAACTGTACAGAACTCGGGCATTTCATATATGGCTCTTACTTATTTTGGAGCGAGTGCGAAAGATAAAAATCTCGTTGAACCTGAAATGACTTACTATGATGTCATTCAGAATATATTTTCATTAGACTATATAAGCTTCAAAGAGGTTGTGTTTTACTATGATTGGGTAAGAGTTGAGGATAAAAATACTTATAAAGTTGATTGTGGTACCAATTTTATCGTATTTGACTTGTCCAAGTTGAAGAGCAACGATCACATGAGTGATGAGCCATTTGTTTGTGCTTTTTAAAAGGTCAATAAAGTGTTTTAATCTGATCATATCAACAATGAGCCGTGGTCAATCGCCCTACACGCGCCAAAGTGTCTAACCAGTAGTGTGGATGACTTGACTGCTCCTATCGAATATTAATCCATTTTAGATGATAACCCGAATTTGAAACAATTTGTAGATTTATAATAAGTATTACAATTATTTGAAATAATTTTTAGATTTGTAATAAGTATTCCAATTATTTGTAATAACTAGTAGCGTGTATTCTTCTAGTGTTTTATTATTATCAGACGGTAATTTAATGCTTTTAATTCATTTGGACTTGATCAATTTCCGTGAATTTGAATCAAAATAGGTTTTTTGGTTAGTGAATATGTTAATTTGAATTTTAATCACTTTAGGCATTAATTCAAAGTCCGTGACATGACTCGAATTTGAAATAATATTTAAATTTGTAATAAGTATTCCAATTATTTGAAAGAGTGCTTAGTTTGCTTTATGATATGAATTTGTATTCTTATAATGTCGTTAACTTGTACTTTTCTAGTTCTTTTTTATTATCGGATGACAATTTAATATTTTTATTCACTTGGATTTGATCATTTTCTCATATACATATTTCTACTAATAACAACAATTTTTGTAGGAAATGTCTTCATCAGGGTGACATGGTAGCGAAGGTGATGAAGGCTCGAATGTCACTAGGACCCAAAATGGGGCAAGTTAGGGTCCCTTGTCAAGAACAAGACGACCTTATAGGCTGGGGCCCTGGAGTATCTTAAGACAATTATCGGCCCAGGTACACGGATTAGAGGAAAGTGCCCTACAAGCTCAAGATGGCCATCTGGGGGCATTACAAGTAGTTACTCACATTATTTTTATTTTGTATATATATTTTTATTTTATTATATTTTATAATATAAATACATCTAACTCACTTTCTTTTTGTTTTGTATTTATTTGACAGGAACAATTCGACTTGCCTCCACATGTCCGTGGCACCATGTTCGGAAAATTGAGAGAACAATACAAAATGTGGAAAAAAAACATGCGGTCACGACACTTTGGCCAAGACCGGGAGTCCATCTTGAGGCCTAGGGACACAGTACCGTCGAAGGACCCAATCTCATTGGCAAGCTGGCAACAGTTTATCGATAGTGAGATCTTAGATAAGCAGGTGTTCTCTTGTCAATCGGAGATTAAAAATCAGGCCAAAAAGATCGACGTGCACTACACCGGGTATACGTCTTACGCCGAGGTGGAGCACAAGATGGTAAGTTCTTAATTTTCTTTCATTTTAGTTTTATGTTTTTCTTATTTAGCATTATTTGCATTACTTACTAATTTTTCATTATTTTATTTTAGGAGACGGGGAGTCACCCTGGGAGTAGGCCACATATGATTGATGCTTATGTCGCAATTTGAAAAAAGAAGGGAAAGGATAAGGAGGTGTCCCTAAGCGTGGAAGCCACAATTGTAAGTTATAAAAATATATTACAATTGTATAATTTTTTAATTACGTTATAATTTTTTATTAACTTATCTAATGGTGTAATTTTTTGTCTTTTCAGGCAAAGCTTAAGGAAGTGTGATTAGGCATAAATTCTTCGTATTTATCCCCATAATTTAGAGTCTTTTAACATTCCTTGCGATGTAACTTGAGTTAATTTATCTCATATCATTGCTAATGACACTTTCTAACGAGTACGCCGAGTTTCGTGTATTTTTCGTAGGTATTTAGCGCATGAGAAGAAAGAAAGAAACCGGAAGAAAGGAGAAGGAGAAAATAAGAAAAGTCAAAGAGAAAAAGAGTAATTTGCATCTAGAATTCAGACGAGAAACCTAAAAAATAGTTGAAGACCTCGGGCATATGAGCGCAATGGAAGAAATGACATCTAAATTCGAGCCCCGTAGCACGAGTTATGAAGCTTCAAGTTTAGAGAAAAAACACAAGGAAAGGGAAATCACTATAAAAGCCAAACCGAACCCATGGGGAAGAAAAAAAACCGATCCGGTTCTGGGTAAAACTTTGTGTAAATATAGAACCGAACCCATGGAGGATAAACGGAACTGATCCAGATGCTGGATAAACTTGCTGTGAAGATCGAACCGAACCGATAGAGAGAAAAATGAACCGACCTGGTAGTGAAGAAACTTTCTGAATAGGAAAACCGAACTAATGGACCTGACCCAGATCGATCGGGTTGTCGACTTTCATCGTTATCCTCTTCCAAAATTAGAGTTGTGCATGGTTTAAATTCTTGTAAAAATGTATTCTTTTTATTCCAACGTATTTCCAGACTTAAAAGAGTTCTTTTTCATAGTTTTTCAGCATAGTTTTAGAGAGAGAAAGTAGTGAAGAACCCTAGAAGCTCAAAGTTACAAATTTGTGATTCTCAATTGAAATTTTTTAAGTAAAGTTTGTTTCTTCTTCTTGTTTATTATTTAAGTTCATTAATAATTGCATGGTTTAATTGTTTCCAATAGTTGATAGATTATTTGTTTTTTCAAAGCTTAAATTTCATCATGGTTTTAATCTCTTGCACAGTAGAAATTATAGTTGTAGTTAATTGCACCATGGTAGGATAGATTTCTCAGGGTTGGGATGCATGAACCCAACTCGATGTTGTTTGCACTAATAGAAAATTAGTGCTATGAATTAAATAATGATTGAATCTTGTTTTATAGTGATCATAACCATCGTAGGTCTTTTAACCTCGTTTGCCCTAGGTAACCGGGGTGTTTAAGAATGTGAAGTGCCTATTGGCTACGAAAACACTGCTTTATTCTTACTTTTGATTACGTATGATTCAGACTTGTACCCTCATATATGTAATGCTTGAGATTAATAAAGACCGAGTTTAATCACTTATATAATTCAGAAACTAGTTTTGTATCCGGTAAACTTACTAGGGTTCGGGGGATTGTATTCCAACCTACTTTTATCATTCATACTTTCAATTTCAGTAGTTTTAATTCTGCTCACGTAATTTAGTTAGTAAGTTTAATTTAGTTTGAATTTCATTAATAGAAAGCAGTCTCCAAATTAATCACCTTTTCATTTCTTTCTTAGAGTCAGTTTAGGGTTAATCATCTTTCCTACGTCATCACGAGCATTCGTCCTATTTCCCTAAGGATTCGACCCCGTTTTACCAGGTTATTACTTACGACTAAAGACACATTTTTAGTCACATTAAGTTTTTGGCGCCATTGCCGGGGATTTAGGTAGACTGTTAAGTTAGGTCGATTTGATCGAAAATTTGACTCCAAAACTTAAAAAGCAAAAAGAAAAAAATTTATAAAAGAAAAAAAAGAAAAACATATAACATCTCTCATCATATTTTCATGAAAAATCCGCGTCTAACCCCTCAATCTACTCCAACACGCATTCATGAGAATTTAATAGTTGAGTACGACCCTGATAGTCCAGATACTCCTCGTATTCCATAATTTTGGGTTCCACCTCCTACACCTCCAAACTCCATCACGAATCACACCCTGATTCGCACTTCTAGGACACTAAGTGAGGATTTTGAGTCCTTGGGAGAGAGAGAAATGGCGATATTGCTAGTTTCGGTACGGGTGAGAGAGACCTATCGTATCGTCCCATGAATGAACTCTTATATCCTGAGAGAACTGTCACCCCTGGATGCATTATACTCCCGTACAATGCTGGACAGTTCCACTTTCATAGTGGGATGATATAAATTCTCCCCACATTTCACGACATGGATTCAGAGAAACCATACCTACACATTCGCAAGTTCGAAGAGGCATGCTACACATTTAGTGATCAAGATTGAACGCAAGACATCGTTTGCCTGAAACTTTTTCCTTTTTTCTTAAGACTTGTCTGTGGTCTTTATCACCGAACTCAGTTACATCATGTAAGGATATGCAATCAAAGTTTCTCTCGAAATTCTTTCCACCACATAAAACTAACTCCATCAAGGTTCAAATTCAAGCCTTTCAATAATGAGATAATGAGTCATTTGATCGGTGTTCGGAATGCTTCCAAGAGCTTGCTAATGCTTTCCCACTTCATGGATTTGAAAAGCATCATCTTATCTCTTTCTTCCATAATGGGCTAACTATAGCATCGAAGCAACTTGCTCAAACTATGTGTGAAAGACCATTTTGGGAGCTAGATGCAAACGATGATGATGCTCATCTTAAGTATGTCGTCGAGACTACTCAAGCATGGGACAAATCTCACCCCAATGCCCAAAATTGGGTCCGACATACGTCCACTACTCCTTCCGCGTCCAGAATTTACAATTTGGACAAGGATGCTAAGTGGAATTATAAGTTTAATCAACTTGATAAACAAATAGAGGATGTCCGCGAATCCCGCTTAAGAGAAACTACCACATCCACCCGAGCCGTGAAAAAGAAGGTGTGTTCTATTTGTGAGGCGGGCCATTCAACAAAGGAATGTTCGATGATACCCGCCTACAAAGTCATGCTTAACGAGCAAGTGGAAGCAATTGGGGGATGTAATACCCCATATATTTTTGGATTAAAATAAAATTAATTAAGGATAAAATTCATTCGGTGAAATTAATTAATCTGGGATTATGAATAATTAAACTCAATATTATTTATAAAGTTTAGAATTTGACTTTAATGATTTGGAATAAATCAAACGGGATTTTTTTTATAAAAGGTATTTGGGTGTGTCATGACACAATTAATATTTTTGGGACAAAATATTTGGAATACACTTTGAGAGGTATTATGGACCCGTTTGGGTATTTTAGACCCTTAGAAATGGTCCCAGGGTATATATATATATGAGTTGGGTAGTTATCGGTCTAGTTAGATTTTGTATTTGGGATCATTTTGGGGTAAAGTTGGGGCCTAAAGCCCATCTCGATAATTGGGAATAATATAAGATTTGAGATAAACCCCCCACTCCTATCAAAACCTAACCCTAGCAGCCCTACTTCAAGAGAGAGAGGAACAAAGTCTTATGGGGAGGAAGAGCATCCTAGAAGGAGGAAAGTGGCTTCTCTACACAATTCCAGACAAGGATTCTATTCAATTTGTGCTATTTTCATATGAATGTTAACTCCATCTTTAGATTTAAGGTTGAATCATGTTTTGAGATTTCTGGAATTTGATTATATTGGAATTGATGATGATTAACTCATGTAGAAGGCTATCTTATATGTAGAAATTATTCCATAAATTAGGTATCAACAAATCTGAATATTGGTGTTAAATTCCATAAGTTCTTATAGTTATTTGAGAATAGTTGACTAAGAAATGTATAGAAAGACGTTGTTAATTAGAGGACTTAAACTTTGTTGTAGATCTCTGTGACACCCCGCCTAATTAAACCTTGAGTGATCAAGCCTTAATTTAATTTAAACAGGTTTCTTAAATGGTTCATTCTTAGCATCACTGCCGAACGCGTTTTAATTTACTAACCACCTAAGTGAAAATTAACGAGTGCCAAATTTTATCTTCCTTAAGCAGAATAATAATAAAACCATACAAACACATCACAAAATCTAGTAATAATAAAACAGTTTGTATAAATAATCTGAAAGCAGGTAAAGTCTTGCCGAAAACTACGACCAATAAAAGACAACTAAATATCCATAATTAAAATAAACTGTAACAGTAAAGATAGGACAACATGTCCCAACTAAGAATACTAAAACTGAGATCCTGCACTAAAACTGAAAAAGAGGAAGCGCCTAAACAATCCCTGCAACATCCACACTTGCTGCAGCTCCCAAATCCCTAGAATGAAATCAAGCTGGGTGTCCCTGTGGCTGGGCACCTAAAAGGTTTTTAAAAATTTTACATAGCAAGAGTTAGTACTCAAAACATTTGAAAATATTTTGCAAGCAGTTATCGCAATTAAGTTATTGATTACACATATTAAGGTTTCGCACACTCCCTTGAACTTCCTCACCTCTCTTCTATAGTGCATGACTATCGAGGATACTTAGTTCACCTAGTTATACTATCCATAAGCGTAGGTAACTTATTTACTGTTCGTTGTCCTTATTCTTGTAATAATTACATCACGCTATAAATTATTACTAAGGTATTTACAATTCATTTCATTATCTACTATTCTAAATCTGTAGATTATACACATAGAATACATTTTATCACACAATAATGTATTTAATATCAGTTATCACTAACATATCCTTTTACTACACATAAAGGACTCTTGGTTCGGAATGATTCATCGACCCCAAGTAAGAGTTGGTTCGGAATGATCCATCGACCCCAACTATTTAAAAATATAAATATATACACATATTCTGGTTCGTGACTCTTTCATCGCGACACCAGTTTAAAGTTTGGTTCGACATTTTTCATCGACCCCAAACATATAATAACTTTATGTTAGTTCGGAATGTCACATCGACCCTAACATAATTAATTTAGGTTAAATTCTCTTAACCCAAACTTTTATATAACTTAGTAGGTACACACCCGACCTATCAAATCATGGACGTACGTAATATATTTTACTTATATTCACCGTACTCATTAATTTATAATTTATTTCACTATTGTAATTATTCGAGTATTCACGCAACTCTGAGGGTCCTAGTTACCCCTCCCTTAATTCAGTAGTTAAGTTAACTTTAACCCACTGGTATTATTCCGAAAATTTACTCTCACTCTTTCCGTAGCTAAATTCTCACAATCCCAACGTACGACTATCGACCGTTTTCCCATCGGTCCATTTCTCCAAAATTCCCACTTAAACATTTATGAAGAAATCTAATGGTACACCTACTGGTATTTATGAAGTCTCCTCATAGGTAAAATATCATCACTAAGGTTCCCATCGAGTGACGATAATTAAACGAAAATTTATTCACAAAATTTTCTAAAGTCCAGCCAGGGTCGATCGATCGAGGGGATATGGTCGATCGATCGACTGCTCGATCGATCGACATTCAAGGGTCGATCGATCGATCGATCAAGCAGTGACATACCCAGTTCGTCTTCTTCATGCGGGTTTCACCATTTTTATCTATCTATCTTTCCTGATAGTTCACCATATTTGCAACCAATAATTTCTAATCAATCCTACATGTTCTGGGGTGATTACTAACGATTTAAAACAACAAAATCATTATAAATCTTGGCCAAATTAACTAAAAATCTTTCTAGTATTCAAGAACCCTAAAAATACATTCTTTACATCTTTCATCATAATTCCAGATTTTTAGTTCGATTTAATCATCTAGTTTCTATGATATCAGAATATTTGGAGATCCAAAAACGTCCTACATGCAATCCTTACCAATCATGGATCATAATCAATTATTTTTCTCCCAAAAATATCATAAAAACTATGTTCTTCATAAAGCTTAAATATGGGTATTATAACTCAATTTATTTTGTAAATAACCACTTGCCTTAAGATTTGTAGGGTCTGATTTCGTGGTTGCTGATGATGGTTGATGATTTTGATCCTTAAATCCTCCTTCCCACCAACTTTGTGGTGAAATCTCCTTAGAATTTCCCTTCCTTCCTTCTTTTGCCTTAGGAAATTGTCTCTCTCTCTTCTCTAATGGCTATGGTGTATTTTCTTTCTTTCTAACCCTAGCCTCATCTCTTATAATCTGATCTAGGGTTTCAAAATTCGTAGGTCTACTTACCCATAAATGTAAAGAGACCAAAATGCCCTCGAATGGTCCCGGTTTAGCCCGAAACTGACCCGGCACTCAACTAGTACCCCCGGGTACACTATTTTGACCCTTTCGGAATCATCTGTGGACTCTAAATTATCGTTTGAGTCTCCTAAAATATTTTTCTAATCTCATCTTCAATTTTTCTCTACGCGCGACACTCGGTTGAGATAACTCGGGTACGTCCATAAAATCGTTAGACCGTGCATATCAACATTCAAAATTTACTATTCACATTTAGTAAATATTTTTGATCATCGTATAGATCTTCATTAACATAATATCACATTAAATTACTCTACTCACGTAATTTAATTTAAAACGTGTCACATTAAATTACTCTACTCACGTAATTTAAATAAACGTATTTTATCACGTAATTTAAATAAACGTATTTTATCACATTAAATTACTCTACTCGCGTAATTTAAATAATACGTATTTTATCATATTAAATTACTCTACGCACGTAATTTAAATAAAGCGTATTTTATAACATTAAATTACTCTTCTCACGTAATTTAAATAAACCGTATTTTCCTAATTAAGCAGAATTACGGGGTATTATAATCTCCTAATGGATGCTCCTTCTTGTGATTTAAATCTGATTGGGATTTGTAGAATGTTCAAATAGTACAATTATTTAACTGGGTATTAATTGTTAGTGTTGGATCTATAGATTTTGGGTTTAAAAGTTAGGATTTACGTACTATTTTTGGGTTAAAAAATGGGGTCTGGGAAGCACAAAATTCAAGGAAGGCGGAGGTTGGAAAAGACGAAGGGTCGTTTGAATGACAGTACAACTCGTTCAAACGAGATTGTATCTCATTCGAACGAGATGGTTATCTCATTCAAACATCCATGGATTTGGGCATGGAGATAGATCTTTTCGTTACGAACACGTGGCCGCCAGTTTCATATTTTTCTTATTGTTTTTGAATTAGTAATGATTTTATTACTAAAGGGTGTCCGAAACTAAAATCCTTTGTGAGAAATCAAATCTGGATTACTTAGGGATGCTTGTAGATGAGAGTATGACTCTAAAAAATATTAAGGAACATTATTTCTACCTTGTAACTTGATGGGAAAGAATTCGGGATATGGATTTAGAGTGTTTAGGATGAACAACACTCGAAAATATATGAAGGAGTTCAAATGGAAATTTCGGATGAAATTGGAATACGGGTCCAAGGAGTGAATTTGAGTATTTTGGTTGAGTGTCACCCTTTTAATAAATTAATTAAGATATGATTAATTCAATTTCGAGTTGGGGAAATCGACTCAGGTATTAAGGGCTAGTGCTACGGGAGTTAGGCACGGGGTAGTCGATTAATTTATTATATATAATAAATTATCAAGTATCGAATTTTATAAAAGGGTGTTTGACATAATAGTGGGATTTTGTGCAATAAATTCTGAAGGATTTAAATATGGACCAAATGAGTAATTTCGAGTGTGGTAATTAGGTAATACTACTAAATTATATTAGAGGATTCCTTATATATGTACATATAATCATTTTTCCAACGATTAGTTAACTCCTTATATATGTACATATAAACCATATTAAGAAGGTATCAAGAAGTGCATAATTATTAATAATCTGTAATGATTAAAATGTTTGTCAAGAGGGAAAAATGTTAAGATTATTAAATGTGTGGGTAAGGTTAATTTGGGAATAACTATACCTATAATATTATTAAAAATAATAGTTTGGGAAATAACTATGCCTAGGTATTTAAAGAGTAATAAATTATGAAGTAAATGTGATTTAAGTCCAAAAATGATTTTATTAGACTTAATATTTAATTTGGGAATTGTCGTGAGATGACGACTTAAAAATGAGTTATGGAATAATGGAAAAAATGCTATGGTTAAGCCAAGAAGGATATAATTTATATGGATTGGGATATCCTTAGATTAAAGTAGTTATATAGTAACTACTTATATATATTATATGGGAATAATAATATGTATTTTATCATATTTTTCTGTGGACATAGCAGTGGACTTTCCTATCGGCTCGGGGGTTCGCGCCTTCGGGCCAGTGACCACATGTCGGCACAGGTGGACTTGACGTTGTGTAGGCATATAGGTACTACATAGAGGCTTCCCACCCTCGAGAGGTAGGTGTGGCGCTGACTGTTCTCGTATCACCGTTGGGTATGGGCTGTATACATGTATCCTGCGTAGGGACCGCCCTTAACTTATTATGATTTGTGGTGTCCGCTTAGGATGTCAAAATTCCTTCGGACTTTTCGACTTGGATGTTAAGATTCCTTCGAACTTGCCGATAGAGCACAAATTAGACACCAATGGTAGATGCCCTTGTGTGTAAATTATATGGAAGGACATATATTATTAATTACCTGGATGATTAAAATAAATTAAATTGCCCAAGGACGTGGACAATAAATATTAATGGGAATCTATAATGCATAATAGATGTTTATGCCATATATTTGATACGGATGGGATTGGAATAAAAATAAGTTGATAATTTAAATTATAAGGTTTTTGTTTGAATTAATTGATTATTAATATAGTCATTTATATTTACCCATTTACACATTGTGGTATACCTTATGGGATAGGGCCCCTTTTTGTCTAAAGATGTAGATATTGTTTAATTGATGATAAAATTGGGTAAATAAAATTATGTGGATAATTAAGGACGAAGATGAGTCCTAATGAATAATGTCGTAAACAATTATTAATAAGAATAACAATTGGATAGTCTAAGGGAGTATACAAACATTAAATAGAATGATAAATGGTGTAACCAATTATTAAATAAGAATAATAATTTGGTAATCTAAGAAAATGGAACTTGTAGTCTAACGGGGTAGATGACGGGAAATATGAATTTAATCATTAAATGATTTGAAGAACTAAACGAGGGTCACAGGTTATGAAATGTAAGGAACTACATTTAGTTTATGTATCTTGAGAATTTTATATTATGAAATCTATTCGGGGATAGGGGTGTCAGACACGACGAACCACTTGTAGTTAGTGCATAATGGAAATGGTTTATTCTTTACTTGGATGGTTAAACAATGGAAGTTTATAATTGATAATTCATTTTGGGGGACGAGTAGGACTTCTTATAGATGAGAGGCGAGGTACTCGTTACATGTGAGCGTCGATGGGGAGATGTGAAGTATAAGATAGTAATAAATTGCATATTTATTGGTGAAGAATCCTTGCACACCTCGGGCTCTGACCCAAATTATAAATGTTCCCCCCCATGTATTCTTAATGATAGGTAAAGCAGGACTGA
The DNA here is from genome assembly GCA_949130495.1 of Sambucus nigra. Taxonomy (NCBI): domain Eukaryota; kingdom Viridiplantae; phylum Streptophyta; class Magnoliopsida; order Dipsacales; family Adoxaceae; genus Sambucus; species Sambucus nigra. The sequence continues at coordinate 148,253,566 of OX422213.1, forward strand.
CAATGGATAAGGCTTGCAATTGCATTGGATGTAGTGGATTTCGCTCCATTGACTCTAGTATAGGTTGTGCTTCAATCTCTTTATCATTTTATTTCATTCTGGGAAATTGTACGGGCATAAGCCCAAGTGTTTATTTATGTTAGTTGTATTTAGTTTTACGTTATGGACATTGTATGGTGACGCAGTTTTTATTACTCATGTAAAAGAAATTTTGTTTAGTGTTTCTTTTCATTGTGTATTTTGATATAAAATAAAGAAAGTTTTTATCCCTTTAGTGCTGAGAACGGTATAAATTGTAGATAAGCCCCATCTTCGACGAATCGTGCCTGGCCAGCCTTTATGTGAGAAAATGGGGGTTGTTACAGGGGATTTAAGGGAAATTCCAATGCCCCACATGGGAAATCTTACAACCCTTCATGGAGAAACCATCCTGGTTTTAGTTATGGGCAACAGTACGCTGCGTTGAATCCAAATCCACTCGTTGCCCCTCTTTGTGACACCCCGACTAATTAAATACCAGGTAGCTACTCCTTTATTAAATTAATACAAAATGTCAAGTTGATCCAGTTAATAGCATCACTGTCGAAAACATTTAAATGATTACTAACCACCTAGTATTTAAAAGTAAGTTGCCAAATTTTAAGTTATCTGATTAACATGCAAAAAGAATAATGGAAGTACAACATAAAACCATTCACCATAACGAAGTAATGAAATAACCAACAATAGTAATAAGTCCGGAGGAAAACTCCTCACAACAATCCCACAACTAAAAATAATAAGATAAGTCTGAATTCTGAATTAAGTACATGCCCGAATTCTGAATAACTGAAATAAATGAAATGCCTCTAAAAGAAATGGGCGACATGCCCTACAACTGATAAATACTGAGTATAGAGTCAAGATAGATGAAGCGTCTATAATCAATGTCCTGTAACTCCCACAAACCGATACAGCTCGTCACCTGAATGAGGATCCTAGGCATGGTGTCCTTGTGGCTGGGCACCTAAAAATGGTTTTTACAAAAAGATAGATTTGAAAGCAAACGGGTCAAAGCCCGAATGTGGAGAGTATTTTAAAAACAGCAAGTGCTTTAATAATAATTAAAACAAGGAATGCAAGATACATGTTAGGACGTGCTCTCACATGAAATGCTCACCTCTCGTCTAACTGTGCACTCCTAACGTTCGTGTACCCATTCATGTGTTTTCTCATAACTATCTAATTCCAAAGAGTTTCTAACACCCCTACTCGGTTCACGTTTAATTTCCAACCTTAACAATTAAATAGAGAGTTCTACTTTAATTCTCGGATTCCCAATTATTAATCAAAACCATTTATTGATACATGTCCCCTTTTATCTTTTCCTAATATTACAATTACTATACCCACAATTAACATAGCAATTTCCTTTACATTTAACCGTATATTATTCACATCATAAATATACTATACAAGCACCCAAAGGCTAAGCTGCGGTGCACACATACTCTGCTATCCATCCCGGTACATCACGTACATAAGGATTACAAATTCCGAATCTCTCAGGAATTGTTGGAATAAACACCACACACAAAAATGGAGGCGAACATAATTCAACATATCCATGGTCACGTACATACCTACGCTCCATAGTCAGCTGGCTTATTAACTCACAAATAAGTCGTTCTCTTGAACTATGTCCTCGAGGTACCAATCTAAATCCGGGCAACACAAGGATAAGAAGGCCCTAAGCGAACGTAACCTCCCGTGATAACAAGTATGGTAGGTATGTCATACATATAGAAATCATATACTAAGCATCACACATCTTAGATAATTCAATATTAATAAAGGTATACTCTACATCTTTATACCATTATTCCAAATTTGTATATTTTACGTCTCCCGATAATATAAAAGTTAAATCGTCGACACGTCTCACGTTGTAGTTTCTTATACTTAAAACCTATGTAAAATAGATTATTAAGTTCCTATTATTCCCACATATAGCATCTTTAATTCTAAGGTCCTTACTTCTGCCCCAAACCTCACTTCATCAAAGTATTCAAATTTACACTATTAACCCAAATATTTACTCACTTATCGAATTTCATTAGTTTTAGAATAATTCCTTAAATTGAATTCTAATTAAGGTCCAAATCTCATAACCAAGCCTACTGGTCTTCCTTAAGGTTAAGGGTATTCATATGGTCTCCAACAATATTAATCAAGGGTTAACATCATTAAAATTTAAATAGGGAAAAACTTTACTCATTCTGGGAAGGTCGATCGATCGACCTTTTCCTTCGATCGATCTATGGTGGTCGATCGATCGACTGATGAATGTCGATCGATCGATTGCACTAGGTATGGTTACGGACTGCTTCGTTTTGCAGTTTTCAAATCAACCCAAAACATACTTTTAATGCATGAATCTCTAATATAACGTTATAACATCATCATATAACCATCCTACAACATTAATAACGTTCTAAAACCAATAATTCATCATTCAAGGGCTTTGTATGGATCAAATCTTCATCAAGAATTCCAGATTACTATTTCTTTCAAGAACATTAATAAACTTCTTCCAAAATCCATTTTTAAATCATCAAGGGTCATAATTCTGAGTTCATAATTCGTCCAGATTGTTACTACATGCAGTCCCTAACATAATTCATAGTTTTAAACTTCCAATTCATGGATCTAAATCATCTTCCAAGATAATTTCGATAATTCCTAAACATGGAAGAGCATAGCTTTGAATCAATTGTAATTAAACCACTTGCCTTAATCTTTCTCTGAATTTGATGTTGAGTCTTGAAGGCTAAGTTGTTCTCCCTCTCTCTTTCTGCAGAATTCTCTTCTCTCTCTCTCTCTCTCTACAAGTTTCTCTAAGGAAGATGACAATGGAGGTGTGGTTGGTTTTTGGTAAGTAGGGATTATAACTTAACTTCTCCCGTAGCCCATTAAGTCCCTTAGTGTAAGTAGTGGGTTTAGTGGATAAAGAAAGAGTCAGATTTTTATCTCTTATTTTCGTGGGTTTTAATTCCCAGATTTTTGAAATTACCAAAATGCCCCTATAAGTTACCGGTATGGCCCAATAATGCCCCGGAACCCAAACTTAACCCCCGGCTAGTGTTTTCTGACTATTTCGACCCTTCCGGACGCGTTGGCGCACTCAAAATGACCATACGGGTGATAAAAATAAAATTCACTTTTTAATTCAAATAATTATATTCCTGACGCGACTGTCACGCGCGTCCCAACAAAGTTACCCAAATTACCGTATTTCAATCTCGCGACAATTTTAATATTTCCAATATTCATATATTGCCAAGTATACACATTATAATCAAATACTAACTCACATCTCGTTAATATTTTTATCCGGATTAATTTCCAATTAATACACATTTAATTCAATTAATCCCCAAAAATAAATATAATGAAAATACGGGGTATTACATACTTCCCCCTAATAACTGAATTTCGTCCCAAAATTCGGAACTAGAAAGTACCTGGTAAGAACAACTCCGGATAACGTTCGCGCATCTCATCCTCGCGCTCCCATGTGGACTCCTCGACATTATGATGTCGTCACTGAACACGCACTAACGGAACTATCTTTGACCGCAGTTTCCGCTCACTTTGGTCCAAAATAGCAATCGGCCCCTCCTCGTAGGAGCTATCCGGCTGGAGATCGATGTCCTCCAAAGAAATGTGAGAATGATCCAAATCGTCTCTAAGATATTTCCTTAGCGAGGAAATATGAAATACATCGTGAATCCGATGTAAATGCTCCGGTAATCCAAGCCTATACGCAACCGGTCCAACCCGCTCAATAATAGGAAATGGTCCCACATATCTCGGTGCCAACTTCCCTTTCTTCCCGAACGCATGATCCCCTTCATAGGAGATACTCTGAGCAAAACTTGGTCCCCCACTTGGAACTCCCTGAAGAATCTCTTCGCATCAGCATAGCTCTTCTGCCGATCCTGATCTACTCGAATGCGATTCCGTATCAATTCTATCCTTGCCGAAGTATCCTGAATCAATTCTGGCCCAAGTAGTTTGTTGTCCCCCACCTCCAACCAACATGCTGGGGAACGAAAAGGTCTACCGTACAATGCCTCAAATGGAGCCATGCCAATGGTGAACTGGTAGGAGTTGTTGTAAGCAAACTCCACCAGTGGAAGATACTGCTCCCATCCACCCTCAAAATCAATGGTGCACATACGTAGCATGTCCTCCAACATCTGGTTTGTACGCTCAGTTTGCCCATCGGTCTGCGGGTGATACACCGTACTCAACCGCAGTTCTGTGCCCATGGCCTCCTGAAAACTCTCCCAAAACCGTGAAACAAATATCTTGTCTCGGTCAGACATGATATTTAGGGGCACATCGTGAAGTCTCACTATCTCTGAAATGAAGAGCTGGGCATACTGTCCCGCAGTGTAGTCTGTCCTTACGGGTAGGAAATGAGCGACCTTGGTCAACCTGTCCACAATTACCCAAATGGAGTCATGACCTCTCTGTGACGTAGGCAACCCCGTGATAAAATCCATGGAGATGCTCTCCCACTTCCACATCGGGACCTCCAATGGCTGTAGAAGTCCTGCCAGTCTCTGATGATCCACTTTAACTAGTTGACAAGTGGTGCATTTTGAAACAAACACGGCAATATCTCTCTTCATCCCGCTCCACCAATACTGTCGCCTCATGTCTTGGTACATTTTGTCCCCTCCGGGATGTACCGCGAACCGTGAGCCGTGCGACTCTGCCATCACCTCGTGCCGCAATTCCTCCCCTTCCGAAACTACCAATCTCCCATTGAAGCATAATCCCCCGTCTGAGCTAACGGTATAGGACTCTGCTCCCTCTGCTAGTAATCGAACTATCTGCTCCTGACAGAACGAATCTTTTGCCTGTGCCTTTACCACCTTCGTGACAATTTGCGGTGTAACGGTCATCACAGACATGAATGATCGGGCCACTGCATCTTGGTGTCCCAACTCCTTCCACTTGGCCTTCCACACCCCTGCCACCTCATCTACTGGCCTACGGTTCAACGCGTCTGCCACCACGTTAGCCTTCCCCGGGTGATACTGGATATCGAACTGATAATCTTTCACGAATTCAAGCCACCTCCGTTGCCGCATATTCAACTCCTTCTGCGTGAATAGGTACTGTAGGGACTTGTGATCCGTGAACAATCGAAACTTCTCCCCCAAAAGGTAATGTCTCCAAATACCACTGCCGCTAACTCCAAGTCATGGGTAGGGTAATTCTTCTCGTGAGGCTTAAGCTTACGGGAAGCATACGCTATGGCCTGACTCTCCTGCTGCAGTACACCCCCAAGTACTTGTAAGGACGCATCGGTGTAAACAAGATACTCAACTCCCGGTCTCGGCAATGCTAACACAGGTGCTGAGGTTAACTTGTCCTTCAACTCATCGAATGCCAACTGACAGGCATCACTCCAAATGAACGGCACACCTTTTCGAGTTAGATGTGTCATGGGACCCGCTATCGTGGAGAAACCCCGAATAAACCTCCTGTAGTATCCTGCTAAGCCCAAGAAACTACGGATCTCAGTCGGTGTCGTGGGCTGTCCCCACTCCCTCACCGCGGATACCTTCCCCGGATCAACAGATATTCCCCTGTTGGAAATAATATGTCCCCAAAACTGGACCTCTTTTAGCCAAAACCCGCACTTCTCATATTTTGCATACAGCTCGTTCTGACGTAGCGTCTGCAAAACTTGTCTCAAATGCTCGGCGTGCTCCTCCTCTGTCTGGGAGTAGACCAGAATATCATCAATGAAGACAATGACAAATTGATGTAGGAAATCCCTGAACACCCTATTCATCAAGTCCATAAACGCTGCTGGAGCGTTGGTCAAACCAAATGGCATAACCCGAAACTCGTAAGAACCATATCTCGATAAAAACGCAGTCTTCGAGATGTCCTCCTCCCTGATACGCAACTGATGGTATCCAGATCGCAAATCAATCTTTGAGATGCAAGAAGCTCCTCTCAACTGGTCGAATAGGTCATCGATTCGAGGCAACGGATACTTATTCCGTATCGTGACCTTGTTTAACTCCCGGTAGTCCACACACAATCTCAGTGAACCATCTCTATTCTTCACGAACAACACAGGGGCACCCCATGGTGAAGTACTCCTCCGAATAAACCCCTGACCCAACAACTGCTCAATCTGATCCCGTAACTCCCTCATCTCAGCTGGAGCCATACGGTACGGTGCGCGTGCTATAGGTCTCGTATCTGGCAATAAGTCTATAACAAAGTCTATCTCTCGACTGGGTGGTAGGCCTGGTATCTCCTGAAATACATCGGAATACTCCCTGACAACTGGGATCGAATCTAAAGGAATCACAACCTCCTTAGAGGTATCCTCCTCTAAGTAGTACAAATGAGCGGTCGAACCTCCCTCTGGGCGAGGCATCGTCACTACAAACATCTCTTGCCCCGGAATGGCAAAAACAATGGTCCCACCGAAACAATCAACCATGGCTCTATAATCAGCGAGCCAATCCATACCAATAATCACATCGTGAACATGCATATCTAATACCAACATATCTGCAGGTAATACCAGACTACCAATCTCTACCCCCACTCCCCGGCATATAAAGAAAATAAGTGACCCACTCCCCAAAGGTGAGTCTACACACGTTACTGTACTCTCTGCCGTAGCTAACAACCCTAAGGCTTTCGCAAAATGTGTAGCTATAAAACAATGCGTTGCCCCCGTATCAAACAAAACCCGACCCATAGTACCATGGATAGGAAACATACCCTCAATCGCGGGTGGTGCCTGTGGAGCTGCTACCTGGTGAACGTTATAGACACGTCCATACTGTAACTTCCCCTGCTGCACAGGAACTGCTGGAATGGCTGGTAGTGCTGGTACCTGGGCTGGAGCTGGAAGAGCAGGTGGAAAAAGTGGCCTCTATGGCTCATGTCGAGCACCCTGCTGCTGCTGCGGGGCCCTGCCCTTATCAAGACAATCCTGACGTTTGTGTCCAATCTTACCACAAATGAAACACTTCCCCGGGAAGTTTCCCCCTCGCTGTCCCTGCTGCCCTCGGCCCTGGTGGCCGTTACCATTTCTGCCCTGGCCTTACTGGCCCTAGTGAAACTGCTGATGTTGACCATTTTGACCCTGCTGGCCCTGATGGTCGTTATGACCTTGCTGGCCATTCCGGAATCCTCCCTGTCCGTTCTTGAAACCCCCTGATCGGAACCTCTTATGATCCCCCTGCTGGGAACCCTGATCGCTCTGCCTATACTGACCCTGAGCTGACTGTGCCCCGCTGGCACCATTTCCCCTGTCCTGCCCTGATGGCTAGACTCTCCCGATCTCTTGCCCTCAGCCATATGAAAGCGGTGATCCTGGCAGTGTAACAAATCAGCATTAACCACATCAGGATAAGTGGCCAACGAAAGGTTCCCTAACAGATGCTGACGGATCCTCCATGTCAACCCGTCGGTGAATTTCTCAATCTTCTTCTTTTCTGTCGGTATCTCATCCGGAACGATATTCAACAGATTCGTGAACTCAGCCTCATACTCGGCCACGGTCTTACCCTCTTGTCGAAGGTTCATCAACTTCCTCCTCATTTCCGTGTGAACAGCAGACGGAAAGTACTTGCGGTCGAACCGCATCCAGAACTCCTGAATCGTGAGAGTATCTCTCTCCTCTGCGGTGGTAATAGACTCCCACCACTGTAGTGCAGATCCGACGAGCTTAAAAGTAGTCAGTACCTGCCTCTGAACGTCAGTGCACTCATACATCCTCAAGTGCCTCTGTATATCCTTTCTCCACTGACTCGAAACAATAATATCGGAGCTGCCAGCAAACTCCGGTGGATGTGCTTTCTGAAAAGCATCACGTACACGTTCCCAGGCAGACGGGAATGCATATGGCTGAACTGGCGCGGCAACTGGCGCCTGAGGTGGTGCCTGCTGAACTACGGCTAATGCAGCATTTACCGCTTGGGCTAGTATCGCTGCAACCTCAGCGGCGTTCATCGTGCCTTGAACTGGTGCGGGCTGTGGTTCAGGCGTTGCATTCCTGGGAATCCGTGGTGCACGTCGTGGAGGCATTCTGAAATAAGAATAAAGTCTATAAGTTCGCAGTTATAAACTTAAAATAGCTGAAGAACGTAGCATATATAAAAGAATACAACAGTCCTAAAATATAGGGCTCTATATCAAAGAAAGCTCAGCGAAAACATAATAAGCGGTTCAGATCCTAAAGGACACTAGAACCTGATGCTCTGATACCACCTGTGACACCCCGACTAATTAAATACCGGGTAGCTACTCCTTTATTAAATTAATACAAAATGTCAAGTTGATCCAGTTAATAGCATCACTGTCGAAAACATTTAAATGATTACTAACCACCTAGTATTTAAAAGTAAGTTGCCAAATTTTAAGTTATCTGATTAACATGCAAAAAGAATAATAGAAGTACAACATAAAACCATTCACCATAACGAAGTAATGAAATAACCAACAATAGTAATAAGTCCGGAGGAAAACTCCTCACAACAATCCCACAACTAAAAATAATAAGACAAGTCTGAATTCTGAATTAAGTACATGCCCGAATTCTGAATAACTGAAATAAATGAAATGCCTCTAAAAGAAATGGGCGACATGCCCTACAACTGATAAATACTGAGTATAGAGTCAAGATAGATGAAGCGTCTATAATCAATGTCCTGTAACTCCCACAAACCGATACAGCTCGTCACCTGAATGAGGATCCTAGGCATGGTGTCCTTGTGGCTGGGCACCTAAAAATGGTTTTTACAAAAAGATAGATTTGAAAGCAAACGAGTCAGAGCCCGAATGTGGAGAGTATTTTAAAAACAGCAAGTGCTTTAATAATAATTAAAACAAGGAATGCAAGATACATGTTAGGACGTGCTCTCACATGAAATGCTCACCTCTCGTCTAACTGTGCACTCCTAACGTTCGTGTACCCATTCATGTGTTTTCTCATAACTATCTAATTCCAAAGAGTTTCTAACACTCCTACTCGGTTCACGTTTAATTTCCAACCTTAACAATTAAATAGAGAGTTCTACTTTAATTCTCGGATTCCCAATTATTAATCAAAACCATTTATTGATACATGTCACCTTTTATCTTTTCCTAATATTACAATTACTATACCCACAATTAACATAGCAATTTCCTTTACATTTAACCCTATATTATTCACATCATAAATATACTATACAAGCACCCAAAGGCTAAGCTGCGGTGCACACATACTCTGCTATCCATCCCGGTACATCACGTACATAAGGATTACAAATTCCGAATCTCTCAGGAATTGTTGGAATAAACACCACACACAAAAATGGAGGCGAACATAATTCAACATATCCATGGTCACGTACATACCTACGCTCCATAGTCAGCTGGCTTATTAACTCACAAATAAGTCGTTCTCTTGAACTATGTCCTCGAGGTACCAATCTAAATCCGGGCAACACAAGGATAAGAAGGCCCTAAGCGAACGTAACCTCCCGTGATAGCAAGTATGGTAGGTATGTCATACATATAGAAATCATATACTAAGCATCACACATCTTAGATAATTCAATATTAATAAAGGTATACTCTACATCTTTATACCATTATTCCAAATTTGTATATTTTACGTCTCCCGATAATATAAAAGTTAAATTGTCGATACGTCTCACGTTGTAGTTTCATATACTTAAAACCTATGTAAAATAGATTATTAAGTTCCTATTATTCCCACATATAGCATCTTTAATTCTAAGGTCCTTACTTCTGCCCCAAACCTCATTTCATCAAAGTATTCAAATTTACACTATTAACCAAAATATTTACTCACTTATCGAATTTCATTAATTTTAGAATAATTCCTCAAATTGAATTCTAATTAAGGTCCAAATCTCATAACCAAGCCTACTGGTCTTCCTTAAGGTTAAGGGTATTCATATGGTCTCCAACAATATTAATCAAGGGTTAACATCATTAAAATTTAAATAGGGAAAAACTTTACTCGTTCTGGGAAGGTCGATCGATCGACCTTTTCCTTCGATCGATCTATGGTGGTCGATCGATCGACTGATGAATGTCGATCGATCGATTGCACTAGGTATGGTTACGGACTGCTTCATTTTGCAGTTTTCAAATCAACCCAAAACATACTTTTAATGCATGAATCTCTAATATAACGTTATAACACTGTAATACCCCGTACTTTTGGGCTATATTTCTTTTTGGGATTAATTAATTAAATGCGTATTAATTGGAAATTAATCCGGGTTAAAAATACTAACGAGATGCGAGTTGGTATTTGATTATGTGCATATATGATTATATATGAATTTGGAATTATGAAATTTGTTGTGAGATTAATATATGGCAAATTGGGAATTTTGTTGAGACGCGTGTGACCGTCGCGTCACGGTATAATATTTTGATTATAAAAGCGAATTTAAAATATATAAACCGTATGGTCATTTTGAGTGCGCCAACGCGTCCGGAAGGGTCGAGATAGTCAGAAAACACTAGCCGGGGGTTTAGTTTGGATTCCGGGGTATTTTTAGGCCATACCGACAACTTAAAGGGTATTTTGGTAATTTTGTATTTTGAGGAATTAAAAGTGACGAAAATTGGTTAATTACATCTGATGTGGATTTGACCCACTAAGCCACTAACCAACCCATATTAACCTAGAGGGCTACGTAGGTTATTAGAATTAGGTTTTCTAATATCTTCCCAAAGCAAACCCTAGCCACCATAACCATTGGAGAAGAGAGCTTGGAGAGAGAAGGAATTCTGCAGAAAAACTCCATCAAACCAACATCTAAATCAGAGATAAACCCGAGGCAAGTGACTTAATTCCATTTAATTTCAGAGAATGTTCTTTCCATGTTAGATAATTCAAATTTATGTTTATTCTTGGAGAAATATGAAAATCCATGTAGTTTAGAACATAGAACTTGAAAATCTTGAGGAGAATTGCATGTAGAATGATAGGTAGATGATTATTCTCTTGATATTTGTGATTGGAAGAAATTAAAACGGAATTATATTGGATTAATTCATGATTCATAAAGTTAGGGTTTATGTTCTTGAATAATTGGGAAAAAGTGTAGAGATTTGTAAATTTGATTGATGTTAGGATGGATTGATCCCTTAAAAACATGTTAGGATGTGACTATATATGTTTAGGATTGATTAGAGACCTTAAAACATAGTTGGGACGAAGTTTAGAGGAGATTTGAGAAGTAGAAATTGGGTGAAAAATGATTTTTGAAATTCTGGGCTCGCAGCTGGTCGCTCGTTAGAAACCAACCCAGGTCGTTCGAACGAGCTCGTTCGAACGAGCTTCTAACGAGTTGACCAGTCGCTTCTAACGAGGGGCAGTTTCGTTCGATATCTCGTTCGAACGAGATATCGTTAGAAGGTACAGTTCGTTCGAACGAACTAGAATCTCGTTCGAACAGTCTCGTTCGAACGAGACTTCTAACGAGTTGACAGTGGAATCTCGTTCGAACAGTCTCGTTCGAATGAGACTTCTAACGAGTTGACAGTGGAATCTCGTTCGAACAGTCTCGTTCGAATGAGACTTCTAACGAGTTGGCAGTTTGGGCCTTTTTGGACTGTTTTGATTTTTGGAGTCCCGTAAACTTGTTCGAGGATATAGATAACATTCCGATGATGATGTAATGATAGAATTGGGATTTTTGGGTATTTATGAGAAGGAAATTATATACGAGAGTTATATTAAATGGACGGTTTGGGTTGAGACGTGAGTGTCTACTACGACGAGAGAATAAATTATGGCGCGTATGATTATAAACCGGAATAGTATAAATTGTGATAATTATAAGTTGGTACGAGAATGCGATATGTACTACGATTAAACTACGGGATTACTAAGATGTGTGTTTACTTAGTATTGGTATATGAATTGTGTGTATGACATACCTACCATACTTGCTATCACGGGAGGTTTGCGTTCGCTTAGGGCCCTCTAATCCTTGTGTTGTCGGATTTAGACTGGTTACCTTGATGAACATAGGTCATAGAAAGACTTATTGGGATATTAATAAGTCCGCTGATCGTGGGAGCGTAGGTATGTGCGTGACCCATGTGATGTGACTGTGTTCGTCTCCATTATTTGTGATGTTGTTATCTGTAAACTATTCCTGAGAGATTCGGAATATGTAATCCTTATGTACGTGATGTACCGGGATGGATAGCAGAGTATGTGTGCACCGCAGCTTAGTTCTCGGGGTGCTTGTATTGTATATTCATGATGTGAATAATATACACTTAATTAATGGGAACCTTCATGTTAATGTTGTGAATATAATTACGGTATTGTTTCGAGAAATATAACGAGTTAACTGATAGTGATATATTGCACATTGAGCATCTGAGTTTACGTTAAACCCCTACTTAATTACGAGCGATATAATGTTAATAGAACCGAGTAATAAGGGTAGGACCTATGACAGTCTAGCTAGATATGATGGCACTTAGCTAGTAGTTTGTGTCGTTATAGATGGGTACTTACGTTAGGAGTGCACAGTTAGACGAGAGGTGAGAATATCATGTGAGTGCACGTCCTAACATGTACTTTGCATTTAATGTTTTAAATGTTTTTAAAGCACTTGCAGGTTTTTAAAATATAACTCCACATTCGGGCTCTGACCCGTTTGCTTTTCAAATCTATTTTTTCTTTGTAAAACCATTTTAGGTGCCCAGCCACAAGGACACCATGCATAGGATACTCATTCAGGTGACGAGCTGTAGCTATTTGTGGAAGCTATAGGGATTTGCTTGTAGACGCTTCTATCACTTGGATTCCAGATTCATTATCTATCAGTTGTAGGGCATGTTGCCCATTTCTATTAGAGTTACATTTCCATTTCAGTTTTCAGACTTTGGCATGTACTGTTTTAGTTTCGGTTTACTTATTTCAGTTGTGGGATTGTAGTGAGGAGTTTTTCCTCCAGACTTTATTTACGTTATGTGATGGTTATTCTATTTACTTCAGTATGGTGAATGGTGTTATTATTCTTTATTACACTTGTTGTATGTTAATCAGACTTTAATTAAAATTTGGCACTTACTTTTTAAATACTAGGTGGTTAGTAATAATAAAAATGTTTTCGACAGTGATGCTATTAACTGAGCCAACTTGGCATTTTGAATTAATTTAATAAAGGAGTAGCTACCCGGTATTTAATTAGTCGGGGTGTCACAGGTGGTATCAGAGCATCAGGTTCTAGTGTCCTTTAGGATCTGACGACTTATTATGTTTCCGCTAAGTTTCTTTGATATAGAGCCCTATATTTTAGGACTGTTGTACTCTTTTTGTGTATGCTTCGTTCTTCTGCTATTTTAAGTTTATAAACAGCGAACTTATAAACTTTGTTCTTATTTCAGATGCCTCCACGATGTGCATGACGAGTTCCCAGGGATGCAACTCCCGAACCCCAGCCCGCTCCAGTTCAGGGCATGATGAACGCCGCTGAGGTTGCAGCTATAGTAGCCCAAGCGGTAAATGCCGCAATTGCCGTTGTTCAGCAGGCACCACCTCAGGCGCCGGTTGCCGCGCCAGTTCAGGCAAATGCATTCCCGTCTGCTTGGGAGCGTGTACGTGACGCTTTTCAGAAAGCGCATCCGCCAGAGTTTGCAGGTAGCTCAGATGTGGTAGTCTCGAGCCAGTGGAGGAAGGATATGCAGAGGCACTTAAGGATGTATGAGTGCACGTATGTTCAGAAGCAGGTGCTAGCTACTTTCAAGCTAGTTGGATCTGCGCTACAGTGGTGGGAGTCTATTACCACCATGGAGGAGAGGGATACTCTCACTATTCAGGACTTCTGGGTGCGGTTTGACCGCAAGTACTTTCCGTCGGCTGTTCACATGGAAATGAGGAGGAAATTGATGAGTCTGAAGCAGGAGGGTAAGACTGTGGCCGAGTATGAGGCCGAGTTCACAAATCTGTTGAATATCGTTCCAGATGAGATACCAACAGAGAAGAAGAAGATTGAGAAGTTCACGAACGGGTTGACATGGAGGATCCGTCAGCATCTGCTAGGGAACCTATCGTTGGCCACTTATTCTGATGTGGTTAACGCTGCATTGTTACACTGCCAGGACCACCGTTTTCATATGGCCGAGGGCAAGAGGTCGGGGGAGTCTAGCCATCAGGGCAGGACTGGAGGACATGAAGCCAGCGGGGCACAATCTGGTCAGGGGCAGAGACAGAATGAGCAGGGCTCCCAGCAGGGGGATAATAAGAGGTTCCGGTCAGGGAACTACAGACAGGGACAAGGAGGTTTCCGTCAGGGCCATCAGGGTCCAAACGGCCATCAAGGCCAACAGGGGCAGAATGGGCAGCAGTTTCACCAGGGCCAGCAGGGCCAAGGGAGGAACGGTAGCGGCCACCAGGGCCGGGGACAGCAGGGGCAGAGAGGAGGGAACTTCCCAGGGAAGTGCTTTGTTTGTGGCAAGACTGGCCATAAACGACAGGATTGGCCTGATAGGGGCAGGGCCCCACAGCAGCAGCAACAAGGTGCTCGCCAGGAGCCACAGAGGCCTATGTTTCCCGCCGCTCTTCCCGCATCGCCACAGATGGCAGCATTGCCACCCATTCCAGCAGTCCCAGCTCAGCAGGGGTAGCTACAGTATGGACGTGTCTATAACGTCCACCAGGCTGCAGTTCCACAGGCACCGCCCGCGATTGAGGGTACGTTTCCTATCCATGGCACTATGGGTCGGGTATTCTTTGATACGGGTGCTACACATTGTTTTATAGCTACACACTTCGCGAAAGCTTTAGGATTGTTAGCTACGGCAGAGAGCACAGTGACGTGTGTCGACTCACCATTGGGGAGTGGGTCACTTATTTTCTTTATATGCCAGGGAGTGGGGGTAGAGATTGGTGGTTTGGTATTACCTGCAGACATGTTGGTATTAGATATGCATGTTCACGATGTGATTATCGGTATGGATTGGCTCGTAGCTTATAGGGCCATGATTGATTGCTTCAGCGGGAGCATTGTTTTTGCCATTCCGGGGCAAGAGATGTTTATAGTGGCGATGCCTCGCCCAGAGGGAGGTTCGACCGCTCATTCGTATTACATTGAGGAGGATACCTCTAAGGAGGTAGTGATTCCTTTAGATTCTATCCCAGTTGTCAGGGAGTATTCAGATGTGTTTCAGGAGATACCAGGCTTACCCCCCAGTCGAGAGATAGACTTTGTTATAGATTTTCTACCGGGTACGAGACCTATAGCACGCGCACCGTACCGTATGGATCCAACTGAGACGAGGGAGTTACGGGATCAGATAGAGCAGCTGTTAGGTCAGGGCTTTATCCGCAGGAGTACCTCACCTTGGGGCGCTTCAGTTTTGTTTGTGAAGAAGAGGGACGGTTCACTGAGACTGTGTGTGGACTACCGAGAGTTGAATAAGGTCACGATACGGAATAAGTATCCGTTGCCTCGAATCGATGACTTATTCGACCAGTTGAGAGGAGCTTCTTTCTTCTCGAAGATTGATTTGAGATCGGGATACCACCAGTTACGTATCAGGGAGGAGGATGTCTCGAAGACTGCGTTCTTGTCGAGATATGGTTCTTACGAGTTTCGGGTTATGCCTTTCGGTTTGACTAACGCTCCAGCAGTGTTTATGGACTTGATGAACAGAGTGTTCAGGGATTTCCTAGACCAGTTTGTCATTGTCTTCATTGATGATATTCTGGTTTCCTCCCAGACAGAGGAGGAGCACGCCGAGCATTTGAGGCAAGTTTAGCAGACACTTCGTCAGAACGAGTTGTATGCAAAATATGAGAAATGCGAGTTTTGGTTGAAGGAGGTCCAGTTTTTGGGACACATTATTTCCGACTAGGGAATATCTGTTGATCCGGGGAAGGTATCAGCGGTGAGTGAGTGGGGACAGCCCACAACACCGACTGAAATTCGTAGTTTCTTGGGTCTAGCAGGTTACTACAGGAGGTTTATTCGGGGCTTCTCAGAGATAGCAGGTCCTTTGACACATCTAACTCGTAAGGGTGTGCCATACATCTGGAGTGATGCCTGTCAGTTGGCATTCGATGAATTGAAGGACAAACTGACCTCAGCACCTGTGTTAGCATTGCCGAGACCGGGAGTTGAGTATTTGGTTTACACCGATGCGTCTTTGCAAGGACTGGGAGGTGTATTGCAGCAAGAGAGACAGGCCATAGCTTATGCTTCCCGTAAGCTTAAGCCTCATGAGAAGAATTACCCCACGCATGATTTGGAGTTGGCGGCAGTGGTATTTTCCCTACGGATTTGGAGGCACTATCTTTTGGGGGAGAAGTTCCAATTGTTCACGGACCACAAGTCCCTACAGTACCTGTTCACGCAGAAGGAGTTGAATATGCGGCAGCGTAGGTGGCTTGAGTTTGTGAAGGACTACCAGTTCGATATCCAGTATCACCCGGGTAAGGCTAACGTAGTAGCAGACGCGTTGAGCCGTAGGCCAGTAGATGAGGTGGCAGAGGTGTGGAAGGCTAAGTGGAAGGAATTGGGACACCAGGATGCAGTGGCCCGATCTTTCATGTCGGTGATGACCGTTACACCGCAAATTGTCACGAAGGTAGTACGGGCACAAGCCAATGACTCGTTCTGTCAGGAGCAGATAGTTCGATTACTAGCAGAGGGAGCCGAGTCCTATACCGTTAGCTCAGACGGGGGATTACGCTTCAATGGGAGATTGGTAGTTTCGGAAGGGAATGAATTGCGACACAATGTGATGGCAGAGTCGCACGGCTCACGGTTCGCGGTACATCCCGGAGGGGACAAAATGTACAAAGACATGAGGCGCCAGTATTGGTGGAGCGGTATGAAGAAAGATATCACTGAGTTTGTTTCGAAATGCGCCACTTGTCAGCTTGTAAAAGTGGATCATCAGAGACCGGCAGGATTGCTACAGCCGTTGGAGGTCCCGGTGTGGATGTGGGAGAGCATATCCATGGACTTTATCACGGGGTTGCCTACGTCGCAGAGGGGTCACGACTCCGTTTGGGTAATTGTGGACAGGTTATCCAAAGTCGCTCACTTTTTACCCGTAAGGACTGACTACACTACGGGACAGTATGCCCAGCTCTTCATTTCAGAGATTGTGAGACTTCACGGTGTGCCCCTAAATATCGTGTCTGACAGAGACAAGATATTTGTTTCGAGGTTTTGGGAGAGTTTCCAGGAGGCCATGGGCACGGAATTGCGGTTGAGTACGGCTTATCATCCGCAGACCGATGGGCAGACAGAGCGCACAAATCAGATGTTGGAAGACATGCTACGCATGTGCATTATTGACTTTGGGGGTGGATGGGAGCAGTACCTTCCACTGGTGGAGTTTGCTTACAACAACTCCTATCAGTTCACTATTGGCATGGATCCGTTTGAGGCATTGTACGGTAGGCCTTGTCGTTCCCCAGCATGTTGGTTAGAGGTGGGGGACAACAAACTGCTTGGGCCGGAAGTGATTCAGGATACTTCGGCAAGTATTGAGTTGATTCGGAGTCGCATTCGGGTAGCTCAAGACAGGCAGAAGAGTTATGCTGATGCGAAGAGATTTTTCAGGGAGTTCCAAGTGGGGGACCAGGTTTTGCTCAGAGTATCTCCTATGAAGGGGATTATGCGTTTCGGGAAGAAGGGGAAGTTGGCACCAAGGTATGTGGGGCAGTTTCCTATTATTGAGCGAATCGGACCGGTTGCGTATAGACTTGCGTTACCGGAGCATTTGCATCGGATTCACGATGTGTTCCATATTTCCTCGCTAAGGAAATATCTTAGAGATAATTTGGCTCACTCTTACATTGCAGTGGAGGACATCGATCTCCAGCCGGATAGCTCCTACGAGGAGGGGCCGATTGCTATTTTGGACCGAAGCGAGAGGAAACTGCGGTCAAAGATAGTCCCGTTAGTGCTTGTTCAGTGGCGACATCACAATGTCGAGGAGTCCCCATGGGAGCGCGAGGATGAGATGCGCGAACGTTATCCAGAGTTGTTCATACCAGGTACTTTCTAGTTTCGAATTTCGGGACAAAATTCAGTTATTAGGGGGGAAGTATGTAATACCCCGTACTTTTGGGCTATATTTATTTTTGGGATTAATTAATTAAATGCGTATTAATTGGAAATTAATCCGGGTTAAAAATACTAACGAGATGCGAGTTGGTATTTGATTATGTGCATATATGATTATATATGAATTTGGAATTATGAAATTTGTTGTGAGATTAATATATGGCAAATTGGGAATTTTGTTGAGACGCGTGTGACCGCCGCGTCACGGTATAATATTTTGATTATAAAAGCGAATTTAAAATCTATAAACCGTATGGTCGTTTTGAGTGCGCCAACGCGTCCGGAAGGGTCGAGATAGTCAGAAAACACTAGCCGGGGGTTTAGTTTGGATTCCGGGGTATTTTTAGGCCATATCGACAACTTAAAGGGTATTTTGGTAATTTTGTATTTTGAGGAATTAAAAGTGACGAAAATTGGTTAATTACATCTGATGTGGATTTGACCCACTAAGCCACTAACCAACCCATATTAACCTAGAGGGCTACGTAGGTTATTAGAATTAGGTTTTCTAATATCTTCCCAAAGCAAACCCTAGCCACCATAACCATTGGAGAAGAGAGCTTGGAGAGAGAAGGAATTCTGCAGAAAAACTCCATCAAACCAACATCTAAATCAGAGATAAACCCAAGGCAAGTGACTTAATTCCATTTAATTTCAGAGAATGTTCTTTCCATGTTAGATAATTCAAATTTATGTTTATTCTTGGTGAAATATGAAAATCCATGTAGTTTAGAACATATAACTTGAAAATCTTGAGGAGAATTGCATGTTGAATGATAGGTAGATGATTATTCTCTTGATATTTGTGATTGGAAGAAATTAAAACGGAATTATATTGGATTAATTCATGATTCATAAAGTTAGGGTTTATGTTCTTGAATAATTGGGAAAAAGTGTAGAGATTTGTAAATTTGATTGATGTTAGGATGGATTGATCCCTTAAAAACATGTTAGGATGTGACTATATATGTTTAGGATTGATTAGAGACCTTAAAACATAGTTGGGACGAAGTTTAGAGGAGATTTGAGAAGTAGAAATTGGGTGAAAAATGATTTTTGAAATTCTGGGCTCGCAGCTGGTCGCTCGTTAGAAAACAACCCAGGTCGTTCGAACGAGCTCGTTCGAACGAGCTTCTAACGAGTTGACCAGTCACTTCTAACGAGGGGCAGTTTCGTTCGATATCTCGTTCGAACGAGATATCGTTAGAAGGTACAGTTCGTTCGAACGAACTGGAATCTCGTTCGAACAGTCTCGTTCGAACGAGACTTCTAACGAGTTGACAGTGGAATCTCGTTCGAACAGTCTCGTTCGAATGAGACTTCTAACGAGTTGACAGTGGAATCTCGTTCGAATAGTCTCGTTCGAACGAGACTTCTAACGAGTTGGCAGTTTGGGCCTTTTTGGACTGTTTTGATTTTTGGAGTCCCCGAAACTTGTTCGAGGATATAGATAACATTCCGATGATGATGTAATGATAGAATTGGGACTTTTGGGTATTTATGAGAAGGAAATTATATACGAGAGTTATATTAAATGGACGGTTTGGGTTGAGACGTGAGTGTCTACTACGACGAGAGAATAAATTATGGCGCATATGATTATAAACCGAAATAGTATAAATTGTGATAATTATAAGTTGGTACGAGAATGCGATATGTACTACGATTAAACTACGGGATTACTAAGATGTGTGTTTACTTAGTATTGGTATATGAATTGTGTGTATGACATACCTACCATACTTGCTATCACGGGAGGTTTGCGTTCGCTTAGGGCCCTCTAATCCTTGTGTTGTCGGATTTAGACTGGTTACCTTGATGAACATAGGTCATAGAAAGACTTATTGGGATATTAATAAGTCCGCTGATCGTGGGAGCGTAGGTATGTGCGTGACCCATGTGATGTGACTGTGTTCGTCTCCATTATTTGTGATGTTGTTATCTGTAAACTATTCCTGAGAGATTCGGAATATGTAATCCTTATGTACGTGATGTACCGGGATGGATAGCAGAGTATGTGTGCACCGCAGCTTAGTTCTCGGGGTGCTTGTATTGTATATTCATGATGTGAATAATATACACTTAATTAATGGGAACCTTCATGTTAATGTTGTGAATATAATTACAGTATTATTTCGAGAAATATAACGAGTTAACTGATAGTGATATATTGCACATTGAGAATCTGAGTTTACGTTAAACCCCTACTTAATTACGAGCGATATAATGTTAATAGAACCGAGTAATAAGGGTAGGACCTATGACAGTCTAGCTAGATATGATGGCACTTAGCTAGTAGTTTGTGTCGTTATAGATGGGTACTTACGTTAGGAGTGCACAGTTAGACGAGAGGTGAGAATATCATGTGAGTGCACGTCCTAACATGTACTTTGCATTTAATGTTTTAAATGTTTTTAAAGCACTTGCAGGTTTTTAAAATATAACTCCACATTCGGGCTCTGACCCGTTTGCTTTTCAAATCTATTTTTCCTTTGTAAAACCATTTTAGGTGCCCAGCCACAAGGACACCATGCATAGGATACTCATTCAGGTGACGAGCTGTAGCTGTTTGTGGAAGCTACAGAGATTTGCTTGTAGACGCTTCTATCACTTGGATTCCAGATTCATTATCTATCAGTTGTAGGGCATGTTGCCCATTTCTATTAGAGTTACATTTCCATTTCAGTTTTCAGATTTTGGCATGTACTGTTTTAGTTTCGGTTTACTTATTTCAGTTGTGGGATTGTAGTGAGGAGTTTTTCCTCCAGACTTTATTTACGTTATGTGATGGTTATTCTTTTACTTCAGTATGGTGAATGGTGTTATTATTCTTTATTACACTTGTTGTATGTTAATCAGACTTTAATTAAAATTTGGCACTTACTTTTTAAATACTAGGTGGTTAGTAATAATAAAAATGTTTTCGACAGTGATGCTATTAACTGAGCCAACTTGGCATTTTGAATTAATTTAATAAAGGAGTAGCTACCCGGTATTTAATTAGTCGGGGTGTCACAAACATCATCATAACCATCCTACAACATTAATAACGTTCTAAAACCAATAATTCATCATTCAAGGGCTTTGTATGGATCAAATCTTCATCAAGAATTCCAGATTACTATTTCTTTCAAGAACATTAATAAACTTCTTCCAAAATCCGTTTTTAAATCATCAAGGGTCATAATTCTGAGTTCATAATTCGTCCAGATTGTTACTACATGCAGTCCCTAACATAATTCATAGTTTTAAACTTCCAATTCATGGGTCTAAATCATCTTCCAAGATAATTTCGATAATTCCTAAACATGGAAGAGCATAGCTTTGAATCAATTGTAATTAAACCACTTGCCTTAATCTTTCTCTGAATTTGATGTTGAGTCTTGAAGGCTAAGTTGTTCTCCCTCTCTCTTTCTGCAGAATTCTCTTCTCTCTCTCTCTCTCTACAAGTTTCTCTAAGGAAGATGACAATGGAGGTGTGGTTGGTTTTTGGTAAGTAGGGATTATAACTTAACTTCTCCCGTAGCCCATTAAGTCCCTTAGTGTAAGTAGTGGGTTTAGTGGATAAAGAAAGAGTCAGATTTTTATCTCTTATTTTCGTGGGTTTTAATTCCCAGATTTTTGAAATTACCAAAATTCCCCTATAAGTTACCGGTATGGCCCAATAATGCCCCGGAACCCAAACTTAACCCCCGGCTAGTGTTTTCTGACTATTTCGACCCTTCCGGACGCGTTGGCGGACTCAAAATGACCATACGAGTGATAAAAATAAAATTCACTTTTTAATTCAAATAATTATATTCCTGACGCGACTGTCACGCGCGTCCCAACAAAGTTACCCAAATTACTGTATTTCAATCTCGCGACAATTTCAATATTTCCAATATTCATATATTGCCAAGTATACACATTATAATCAAATACTAACTCACATCTCGTTAATATTTTTATCCGGATTAATTTCCAATTAATACACATTTAATTCAATTAATCCCCAAAAATAAATATCATGAAAATACAGGGTATTACACTCTTCCACCTCCACACTTCCAACACACTCCCTAAATGAAAATACATATACAAGCGCTACCTCCCGCACCATACATCACCCCACTACGGAGGACTCTGGAGGATAGTTTAAATCAATTCATCCAATCTCAAAATGCAACCAACAGTAAACATGAATGTTCACTGAGATCCGCACTAGCATCTCTAGGTTACTAAACGCTTTAAATATCGAAGAGAAGGGTAAGTTTTTGGCCCAAGGCGAAAGACCTCCTCAAGGTCAAGATAATGTTAGCTCTACTTCCCATGATCAACAAGAGAAATGTCAAGTTGTCACCACTCTATGTAGTGGGTGAGCCATTGATTTATCACCTCCCCCACACGACACACCTAAAGACAAGGAGGTTTTGCCCGGCACAAAAGAGGCCGAAGATGCCCCCTTTAATGAGAGTGATAATGATGACACTAGTGATCCAGAAGTCGTAGTGAAATCGCCAATCTCCGCACCATTCCCTCAACATTGGATCCACCCCAACAGGGAGCCTCCCATGCAGATGTGCTAGACGTTCTTAAGAAAGTGAAGATGAATTTTCCTTTTCTCAATGCCATCTAACAAATTCTCGCCTATGCCAAAGTCATTAAATATTTATTGACAGTGAAAAGAAGGATAAAGTTGAAAAATAATGTCTTTCTAGCACAAAACGTGAGCTCCATTCTACTTAATGACCTCCCACCAAAGTTTAAGGATCCGGGTGTATTATTGGAGAAAATTGAGTAGAAAAAGACTTGATTGATTAAGGGGGGAGTGTCAACATTCTTCCCTACTCCATATATAGGCAACTCGATTTGGGTGACCTTAAGCCCACATGAATAACTCTCCAACTAGCGGATCACACTGTAAATATAACTCGAGGGACTGTCGAGGATGTGATAGTCCAAGTGGACACATTATACATTCCGGTAGACTGTGTCATTTGGGACACGAAGCCCTCCATCGATTCTAGCAACCATGTCCCCGTTATTCTAGGCCGTCCATTCTTGACCACAACTAACACTTTAATCAATACACGCAATGGGCAAATGTAACTCACTTTTGGGAACATGACCCTCGAGACAAACATCTTCAACACTGTTAACCAAGTGGGTGAAGAAGATGAAATTCATGCGGTCGATCTCATAGAGAAGATAGTAGAGGAGCACATTGAGAAAACCATTGGTGGGGATGGCTTAAAAACATGCCTTACGAGAAATGATGAGAGAGAGGGTATGTATACCGAGTTTAAGTGAGAGGTAGAGGAGTTAAAAGCACTATTAGAAGAGTGAGCATCGATTGAGGACTTGAAAGATATTAACTGGGTTTCTATATTCGAGGAGCTACCCCCGAGGGAGTCATCCATGATTCCCTCCGAAGAAAAATTTCCCACCCTTGAATTAAAGAAACTACCCTCTAACGTAAAATATACTTATTTAGGAGAGGATGAGATATTTTTTTTTATTGTCTCCCCTTGCCTAGATAAAGAGCAAGATGATAAGTTATTAGAAATTTTAAGGAAGCATCGAGGTGCTTTTGGTTGGAGCATAGCATATTTGAAAGGTATCAGTCGCTTGATTTGTACCCATAAAATCCACCTCGAGGAGGACGTGAAGCCCTCGAGATAAATGCAAAGAAGATTGAACCCTACCATGAAAGAAGTTATGAGAGATGAAATTATTAACTTATTGGATGCCGGGACCATCTACCCAATCTCGGATAGTAAATGGGTGAGTCCCATCCAAGTCATCCCAAAGAAGTCGGGAATGATTGTGGTTGAGAATGCCAAGGGCGAGTTAATTCCCCAACGTACCACCATTGGGTGGCGCGTTTGCATTGATTACCGAAAACTCAATGCGGGCACAAGGAAATATCATTTCCCCTTACCATTCATCGATAAAATGATAGAGCATGTAGCGGGACACCCATGTTATTGCCTCCTAGATGGTTATTCCGGATATAACCAAATAGAGGTAGATGTGTTAGACCAAGAGAAGATGACTTTCACATGTCCATTTGGCATGTTTTCCTACAAACGGATGCCGTTTGGTTTGTGCAATGCACCTGCAACCTTTCAAAGGTGTATGCTTAGTCTCTTTAGCGACATGTTTGAAAGAGGCCTTGAAGTTTTCATGGATGAATTTAACGTTTTTGGCCCTTCTTTCAACCTTTATCTTGTGAATCTTCAGAAATATCTAGCCCGGTGTGTAGAAAAGAATTTAGTGCTTAATTGGGAAAAATACCATTTCATGGTAACGAAAGGAATAGTTCTTGGCCACATAGTGTCATCCAAGGGAATCGATGTAGATATGGCTAAAATAGATGTCATAGCTGAGCTACCCCAACCTAAATCACTTAAGGATGTGCGCTCCTTCTTGGGCCATGAAGGGTTTTATAGATGATTTATCAGGGACTTTAGGGCCATCGCTAGGCCCTTGAGTAACCTCCTTATGAAGGATGTCCCCTTTGAGTGGAACGAATAAAAGCAATATGCTTTTGATAAATTGAAAAGAATGCTCATTTTCGCTCCCATCATGCAAGCTCCGGATTGCTCCCTACTATTCGAGCTCATATGTGATGCGAGTGATTACACAATTAGGACTATTTTGGGTCAAAGACAAGATAATAAATCTCATGTCATCTACTTCGCTTGCCGAAATTTAACCGTATCGTAACTCAATTACTCCACTACGGAGAAGGAATTACTGACGGTAGTGTTTGCCCTTGAAAATTTTTGCCAGTACCTCATTGGTTCACCCATCATATGCTTTAGCGACCACGCAGCACTGAAATATCTCCTTGTTAAGAAAGATGCTAAGCTATGCCTCATAAGGTAGATCATACTCCTACAAGAGTTTAATCTCTCCACTAAAGATAAAAATGGGTAGAAAACGTCGTTGCCGATCATTTATTCGGACTCTCGTCCGACGTGCCTAGTGATCCCATACCCATATATGAGTATTTCTCGGATGGGCAACTTTTTTCCACCTCTTCCCTTTCTTAGTTTGCGGACATAGTTAGTAATCTTGTCACGAGAGCTATCCCTCCCGATTGGACACCGCAAGAAAAGAAGAGGTTCATTACTTGGTCACACATATTTTTCTATAACTATCCATTCATAATCAACTATTGTACGGACTAAATCATCCGACGTTGTGTACCGAATGACGAGACTCATAGCGTCATCTGTTTCTGTCATACGAAAGCATGTAGAGGCCACTTTTCCACGAATAAGACAGCCGTTAAGATCCTTTAAAGCGGACTCTATTGTCTCACAATCTTCCGGGGTGTGAACGCTTATTATAAATCGTACGATAGGTCCCGATGGATGGGAGCTATTACCCGACGAGACATGATGACATTAACCCCTATACTCATTATTGAGATATTTGATTGTTGGGGTATTGACTTCATGGGACCTTTACCTTCGTCTTTTGGCTTCCTATACATCCTCTTTGTGGTAGATTACATGTCTAAATGGGTAAAGGCCATAACTACCAAAATGAATGACAATAAAGTGGTGATTAAGTTCTTGTAAGAACACATACTCTCTCGCTTCGATGCTCCGAAGGAAATAATTAGTGATACTGGTAAGAATTTTTTCAATAGTCCATTTCCAAAGCTTATGAGAAAGTATGGAGTTGTCCACAAGGTCGAAATAAATTATCACCCTCAAACGAGTTAGCAAGCCGAGCTAGAGAATCATGAAATCAAAAACATTCTTGAAAAAATTATCGATCCTAACCGGAAAGATTGGTCCCATAGATTGAACGATGCGCTATGGACTTATCGGACCGCATCCAAGAATCCCTTCGGGATGTCCCCATTTCTCTTTGTCTATGTCAAGCCATGCCATCTCCCCGTGGAGCTAGAGAACAAATCTTATTGGGCGATCAAAAGGTTGAACTACAGTTTAGATAAAGCCGGTGAAGCTCGCAAGCTTCAATTAAATGAGTTGGAAGAGATGCACAATGATGCATACGAGAATGCTAAGATTTCCAATGAATGGATGAAACTTGCACATGATAAGATGATCCGATGTAAGGAGTTTAATTTGGGAGAAAATCTTTTTCTCAACAACTCGAGGTTGCATATGTTTCCCGAAAAATTATGGTCTTGATGGACTAGCCCATTCATTGTGAGAAATGTATTTCCCCATGGAGGAGCGGACTTGGAAGATCCAAAGGGCGGAGATACATTTAAAGTTAATGGACAACGCCTAAAGCCATATCAAGAGGCATATGTGGAAGAAGCCGACACGATCGGGTTGTCCGACCCCGTTTATGGGGTTTAGTGAGATATAACGGAGAGGTCTTCGCACCCCCGACGGGTATGGGTTGACTCTTGTGTACACTAGTTATAATTAGGTTAGGGTCGTTAGGAGTCCATGAGTATAAGTCGTGAGAGGATAGAAGTTCAAACACGTGTTTCGTGAGGGCATGGCGAGTTTCGAGAGAGTTCGAGTGTTGGAATAATTGTGGGAGTGTTCAAAAATTTAAGAGTGGAATATTTCATGCTTAACAGAGGATAAGAGAGTTCTGTTCCCAATGAATCGAACCGATGCCACTGGAAGGATTGATTCGGTTTGGCAAAAATCAAAATTAAAAAAAAGAGGGGAACCGGACCGGTTCGCCCCTGGAACCCGGATCGGTTCGACCTCTGCAGATTTTGCCCCTTCCCAAGATACTTCCCCCATTCTCCCAATCTCTTCACTTCCCTCCTAATCCGTTTCTCCCCTCCATTCCTTCCTTTTTTCCCTCCAAAGACTTCCCCTCTATCCCCCCAAAACACCTATAAAATCCCACACTCCCTTCCTACATACTCTCTCTCTCTCTCGCTCATTTTCTAGAAACACTAAATTTTCACATGGACAGCCGAGCTCCACCCGTCAAGTTCACCTCCACCTAGGTCCTCCCCGAAGATAATGGGGACTACCGTTCCCGTATTGAACGTATATTATGTGAACAGTTTTTTAGCCCCTACCGTAATTTCCAACACCGTCACTAACCTTTTCAGCACTAGTGGGTGGTGCCAATTCTTCAACGAACCCCACGAGGTGGTCTGGGAGGTGAAGATTCGGTCCTTCTATGTCTCACTCATCCGCACGTGCGAGTTCGAGGACCAATCCTTTTTTGACGGTTGGACCATTCCTTTATCCTTGGACATATTGTCCCACAAGCTTGCAGCCAAGGGGGTTCCGATTGTGGAACGATTTGACTCCCAAAGTGCCGCTGCCCCTGTGCCCAAAAGTACATGCATAGCCCGACTTGCACCCGACGAACATTGGGTCTTGGAAACATTTTTGGTTGGGTGCCTCAATGATAAGTCCCGTATCACCTTCTATATTATTTGCGCCAACCTCCTATAAAGATCCAATGATTCAGCGATGCACCCTCGCCAAGATACACTCGTCTACCACCTCTTTGATCCCAACTCTACCATTCACCTTGGCCGCACATTTTATGCCGACATCCTATATGCGGACTTGGATCAAAAGGGCACGACCCCTCTCCCATATCCCGCCTCATCACCTCTATACTTGCCGATTCCAGTAAAGATCCACCCCGAGCATTTCCCTGCCTCCCAAAGCCTAGGAGTGCGAAACAACGGGAGGTTCTAAGAGTAGTACTGGTAGAGATGGATTATTCTGAGGAAGATGAGGAGGATTTCAATGATAAGGAGGAGGAAGAAGCCTATGACGTAGAAATGGAGGAAGGCATCGAGGAAGAGTATGATAAAGCGGCCGATTCTGACTATGAGCTAGAGGGGGAGAACATTGATCGACGCATTGCAGCGCTGGAAACACGCTTTGACGGTTTCATTAATGAATACTATACCAACCGCCATGCGAACCTTTGAGCATACCAGCGCGATAAGAGTATGATGCATTGCCTTCAAACTGAGCTGTATCGCCTACATATGGGTGTTCCACCACCACCCTACTTTTACGACCCATAAGACCCAAATTCTCCTGGCACATCCCACCCACCCCCCTCTATAGCAAGTTGTTGGTTTTGTTATTTGTATGTTGTAGTTCTTCACATTTTCTATCCTTAAATTCCTTTATTTTGTAATGAAGAACTTTGGACTTCCTATCCTTGCATTTCATATACTTGCTTGTGATTATTGTTGCATTTTGTCCTTTGTTCATTTTTATGCATTCTCTTTTTAATTTTGGTTTTAGTCCTTTTGCATTGAGACTTTGCAAAAGTCTAAGTTAGGGAGGGCACGTATGCGCTTCAAAATTTCACAAAGTTCAAAATTCCTCCCCCCCCCCAAAAAAATAGAAAATTTAAAAAATTTCCCCAAAAAATTGAAAAAAATCCAAAAATATTTTCTTTAAAATAAATAAAAATTGGAATTAAAATTTTTCAAAAATGTCATAATTTTTTAAGTCTCGAATTAAAAATTTTCAAATGCATAAAGCCGAAATTGACCAAGGATGGAAATTGAAAGAAAATTAACGACTTTACGAATAAGTGTGGAGATTAATCAACCGGGTGAGATTTCGAGCCTATCATTTTTTGCGAGTTTTTAAATCAATCCGAGTTAATGGATAACTTAAAGTTCATTTCAGCATTTTAATAAGTTGTTGAAGATCTCAATTCTTTTATTTTTATCGCTAACGGGAAATGTGTGAGATGTCGTCTTAAAAACGCGCTAAAATATCTCTAAATTAAATGATTCTCGAGACGCATATGGTAAATTAATTTTTTAAGTCTCGAATTGAAAATTTTAAAATGCAGAAAGCCAAAATTGACCAAAGATGAAAATTGAAAGAAAATTAACGACTTTACGAATAAGTTTGGAGATTAATCAACCCGGTGAGATTTCGAGCCTATCACTTTTTGTGAGTTTTTAAATCAATCTGAGTTAATGGATAACTTAAAGTTCATTTCAGCGTTTTAATATGTTGTTGAATATCTCAATTCTTTTATTTTGATCGGCTACGGGAAATGTGTGAGATGTCATCTTAAAAATGCGCTAAAATATCTCTAATTTAAATGATTTCTCGAGACGCATATGGTAAATTAATTAGTAAATCATACAATGAAGTAGGCGTCGCTTGTCACCCAAAAATATTAGCCATAAAAAGTTGTGAAAAAGTGTCCTTTCGTTACCCAATTTGAGCCGAAGTTTTTTTCCACTTTCGTTTGTAACACGAAAAAAAACCATATAGCCCAGAATTATGAAAATGGAAAATTTAGAAATTGAGTTCAAACAGCGCAATAAAAATGGGTAAGAAAAAAAATGGTATAATGCTCAACAACAATAGCAAGAAAAGAAAAATGTGAAAAATAAAAAATAAAAAAATGGGAAAAAAGGAGAAAAATGAGCAAAAGCTCGAAAAAGCACTAATGGACATCCTAAGTAAATTTTCCAATTTCGACTTTTCCAACAAATCCCAATTTACCCAATACACCATATAACCCCAGAAAAATCCTAGCCGAGTCCGAATAGCAAAATTAATTACCGCGTGGAGAGCCTAAGACACGAAAAGATAAAATGTTAGATTAATTGGCGTGAACAAGAGGCGATGTTTCCCGTTTTCCAAATAACCATATTCCGATGAAGAGATATTTTCACCATAAAAATTTCTTCTTTCAAATTTGTATGCGTGATCTTGTGTCCCTTGAATTTAATCTTATAAATCATGCATACCAAGAGAAATATCTACATTTCGAGTGATTCTTCAGTGAGAAGCATCCCGTGAGAAATTGGAATCAAAGAGAATTTTCGAAAAGTAACAGAATGATCAATCGGTGGAAATTTACGGTTTGATTTTTGGCTTCGCACACACACTATGAGTTGAGACTTATGAATATGAATTTATGGTGATTATTTTTATAAAGGTTTAAATTGTATAATTTTTAGGTATTTTGATTTTTCTTTGAGTCGAAACCGAATTTTGGGGGTATAGTCACTACAAACCCTCACGAGACAACACTCGTCCTATTAGGGTAACTTAGGGGTTTAAAGGCTTGTTGCATAAGCTAAATGCAATCGTTTGCCCAAGGAAGAGGTATTCTAACCCAATAAGACGTTTGATAAGAGTTTCACCTTGTTTTGATTCTTTTATATTGCTCGGGACGCGCAAAGTTCCAAGTTAGGGGGGTTTTGATTGGGCATAAATTCTTCGTATTTATCCCCATAATTTAGAGTCTTTTAACATTCCGTGCGATGTAAGCCGAGTTAATTTATCTCATATCATTGATAATGACACTTTATAATGAGTACGCCGAGTTTTGTGTATTTTTAATAGATTTCATAGGTATTTAGTGCATGAGAAGAAAGAAAGAAACCGAAAGAAAGAAAGAGGAAAAAAGAAGAAAAGTCAAAGGGCAAAAGAGGAATTTGCTTCTGGAATTCAGATGAGAATCTTAAAGAAGAGTTGAAGATCACAAGACTATAAGCGCATAGGAAGAAACAACATCTAATTCTGAGACTCGGAGCACGAGTTACGAAGCTTCAAGTTGAGAGAAAAATCATAAGGAAAGGGAAATCACTATAAAAGACAAACCGAACCCATGGGGAAGAAAAAGAACCGATTCAATTCTGGGGAAAACTTTTTGTAAATGTAGAACCGAACCCGTGAAGGATAAAAGGAACTGATTCGGATTCTAGCTAAACTTGTTGTGAAGATTGAATCGAACCAATATAGAGAAAAACGAATCTTTTCGATAGTGAAGAAACATTTTGTAATAGGAGAACTGAACCGATGGACCTGACCCGGATGTCGAATTTCATCGTTATCCTCCTTCAAAATTAGAGTTGTGCATGGTTGAAACTCTTGTGAAAATGTATTATTTTTATTCCATTGTATTTTAAGACTTAAAAGAGTTCTTTTTCATAATTTTCAGTATAGTTTTACAGAGAGAAAGTAGTGAAGAACCCTAGGAGCTCAAAGTTACAAATTTATGATTCTTAATTCAGATTTTTTTAACAAAGTTTGTTTCTTCTTCTTCTTCTTGTTTATTGTTTAAGTTCATTAATCATTGCATGGTTCCAATAGTTCATGGATTATCTATTTCTTTTAAGCTTAAATTTCATCATGATTTTAATCTCCGCACAGTAAAAAATATAGTTGTAGTTAATTCCACCATGCTAGGCTAGATTTCTCAGGGATGGGATGCATGAACCCAACCCGATGTAGTTTGCACGAATTGAAAATTAGTGCTATAAATTAAATAATAATTGAATCATGCTGTGTAGTGATCACAATCGTCGTAGGTCTTTAAACCTCATTTGCCCTAGGAAACCAGGGTGTTTAAGAATGAAATGCGCGTGTTAGGTACTGCAGCACTGCTTTATTCTTGCTCTTGATTACGTATGATGCGATCTTGTACCCTAATATATGTAATGCTTGAGATTAATGAATACCGGGTTTAATCACTTATCTAATTCAGAAACTAGTTTTGTATTCGGTAAACGTACTAGGGTTCGAGGGATTGTATTCCAACCTACTTTTATCATTCATACTTAATCAATTTCAATAGTTTTAATTCTACTCATGTAATTTAGTTAGTAAGTATAATTTAGTTTCCATTTCATCAATAGAAAGTAGTATCCAAATTAATCACCTTTTCGTTTCTTTCTTAGAGTCAGTTTAGGGTTAATCATCTTTCCTACATCGTCATGAGTATTCATCCTATTCCCCTGAGGATTCGACCCCGTCTTTCCAGGTTTTTACTTACACGACCGGTTTGCACTTGAACCAATATAAGCACGCACTAGAGAACCCATCAAAATGCAAAATTCTCAGTCTAATGCCGACAAGGAATCTTTGGCTACGGTTGCACTAAGCCAAGTGCTCAGGGCGGATCACAAGGGACAGATAAGGGGTGAGCTCTAGGGTGTGGGAGTCGAGGCTCTCCAGGATTGAGATGAGCAACACCAGGCTAGCTCATATGGTGGACACCCATGACGATAAGTTAGAAGGTTGAAGCAAACAATCCAAAATATGTTCGACTACATAAAGGGTCAATTGGGGTCCAGCTCATGTAAAGAGAAGTGGAAAGCTGTAGACGAGGATGCCACTGCTCCATCTCTCTCACCCTCACTGCCGATACGCACCCCCTCACAGATACCCACCTACTCGTCGCCTCCATCTGATCCATTTAGCACCTTTACCCCTGTCAAAAGGACTATGTTAACAATTGGTTAGCTGAGTGTGTATATAATAGACACATGGGGTCGCACACTTATAACTAGGGGTTGAGGGTCACGAACACACACCCGAGTACATTGGTGCATCAATGTTCGCAACAACCAATTGAGGCAAGGTTCTGCGTCATGCAAATTTTGCCCGAAAAAGAAAGTGAACCCTTGTGGTTGGACGAACAATTAGGCATTTGGAATATTGAGGGTTGTCTCAATTCGTTTGCAGTATGGCCTACCTTCCGCCTTCGACTTGTTGAAAACCTAACCCCCGAGACATATTTGTTGGTTATGAATATTTTTTTTGATTATTGTTTGATAATAAGATTGAATTAGTGTGTATGGATTTAGATTTTATGAATAGATGAATGTTTCTTGAGATATATACAGCTGTAACAGGTTAAAACATGCTATAACAAGTTAAACATACTGCTGGGCAGTGGCAGTGGCAGTGGCCATACTGCTCCGCAATTTGTTTTAAAACCTGTCGAGAATTGTCACGGACTTTGAATGTGTCGAGTCCGCGACAAAGAAAAAATTATCACAAACTTTGATAGTGACAAGTTTGTCTTTGTCATGGACTTGACACAGTTAAAGTTCATGACAAGTTTGTCTTTGTCATAGACTTTTAAAGGTCAAAGTTCGTGACAAAGAAGTTATCACCCCAAAACTTGTCATGGTTTTTGACCGTGACAAGTATGGGCTTGTCAAGGTTTTTGACCATGACAATTCGCCAATTTTGGTGTAGCGTGACCTATTCCCTGAGGATTTGACCCCGTCTTACTAGGTTATTACTTGAGCGACCAACTTATACTTGAGCCTTAGATACAAGCGTAGCACATACTTTCTGCCTCGCGTTAAGTTTTTGGCGTCTTTTCCAGGGACTTTGTAGATTGTAGGTTAGGGTGAATTGATCTTAATTTGACTCTAATCCCTAAAAAGACAAAAAATCATAAATTCCAAAAGGCAAAAAAAATAAAGAAAAGAACATATAATTAAAAAAAGAAAAACAAATTCTCTCAAGTACTTAAATGCAAAATACTCAGCCCACTCCAAATGCTGAGCCAATAGTGAATCCCATATCTCCTAGTAATAACATTCTAAATTTCTGGGTACTACCTCCTATCATGAGTAGTCACACCATGAATAGAACGCCTAGAAACTCCGGTAAGGGTAGTGATTCTTTAAGTGTGAGTGTAATGCCATATTACGCTAGTTTTGGAATGAGAGAGGGTGAGATGCTGTATCTCCTTATAAGCGACTTCTTATGTCCGGAGTGAAAGGTCGCTCTGGATAGCATTATATTCCCTTATAATGCGAGGGCAATTTCAACTTAGGAATGAAATGATCCAAATTCTTCCTAGTTTTCATGGAATGGAGTTGGAGAAGCCTTATCTCCACATCTGAGAGTTTGAGGAGGCGTACGAAACGTTTATGATCAATCTTGCACACAAGACGTCGTACGTGTCAAGATTTTCCACTTCTCACTTAAGGACAAGGTCAAGACTTCGCTTTGATCTCTAGAACCGAACTCTATTGCTATGGGGAGAGACATGCAAGCTAAATTTCTCCAAAAAAATCTTTCCCGCTCATAGGATCAACTCTATTAGTGCTGAAATTCAAACATTTAAGAAAAACGATAATGATCCCTTTGATATGTGTTGGGAGAGGTTCAATGAGTTAGTTAACATGTGCCCACATCATGGTTTTGAGAAGTGGAAACTCATCTCCAACTTCCATCACACGCTTACACTAAGTTCAAAGCAACTAGTAGAAATAATGTGCCCGGGAGAGTTATTTGGGTTAAATGCGAACGATGCAGAGGATGATTTTAAGTATGTCATCGAGACTACTCAGTATTTAGACACACCAGATCCGAACACCCAACCCAAATCTAGAATCATGTCCACAGCTCCTTCCTCATCCGGACTCTATCAATTGTACAAGGAGGCTGAGATGAAACTCTAAATAAATCAATTAGCCAAGCAGCTAGATGACGTGGTAAAAGGTAGGGGAGAGATACATTGATCCGATCTCGAGTTCTAAAGGAGGAGATTTGAGTGATTTGTGAGGCAGGATATTTAACTAAGGAATGTACAACTATCCCCGACAATAAAGTTATGCTTCAAGAGAAAATTGAAGCGGTGGGATCTTATAAAGGGAATTTTAATGCCCCTCATGGGAACTCTTTTAATCCCTTGTGGTGGAACCATCCCAGTTTTAATTATGGGTAATCGAAGGCATCATCAAACCCAAATCAACACGTTGCCCAATAATCTCTACCACTTCCACTTTCCAACAAATTCCACTAGTGCAAGTGCCTCCTCCCATGCCTTATGTGATCCCAAAATGAAAGAGTCTCGAAGACATTCTTACCTAATTTATGCAAACTCAATCAACGATTAATTCCCCAAACACTAAAAATTTTGCCAACCTAAAGGCATTGCTATCTAAGTTGTAATTATCTTTGAGTATCCCAGAGAAGGGGAAGTTTCCCGCCCAAGGACAACCATATCCCTAAGGTCAAAATCATGTGAGCTTTACTCCCAATGAAAATCAAGAGCAATGTAACCACTTTACGTAGTGTAAGAGTTATTGACTTATCACCTCCTACACAAGAGGTACAAAAAGACAAGGAGGTTTCACCGACATGCAAGAGGCCGAAGATGACCCCTTGGAAGAGAGTGGGAAATAAGACACAGTTAGGCCCAAAGTGGTAATGAAGCCCCTGATATCTTCACCTTACCCTCAACAATTGGGCCCTCCTCCTAAAGGGGCCTCCCGTGACAACATTTTATAGTTGCTTAAGCAAGTGAAGTTAAACTTACCTTTTGTAGAGGTTATAAAGCAAATTCTTGTGTATGATAAGTTCTTACGGGACTTTCTCATGGTGAGACAAAAATTAAAGGTAAAGAAGAAGGTTCTCTAAACATAAAATGTGAGTTAGGCAATACTTTTGAGCGACCTCCCACTAAAGTATAAAGATCTGGGAGTCCCCGCCATTTAGTGCATTATTATAGATAGTAAAATAGAGAGAGCTTTATGAGATTTAAGGGTGAATGTTAACTTTCTACCCTATTACATCTATAAGAATATTGATTTGGGAGATCTTAAGCCCACCAAAATTACTCTCCAACTTGTGGATCATTCCGTGAAGGTACCTCGTGGGGTAGTTGAGGACGTGATCATCTAAGTTGACACTTTCTACTTTCTAGTAGATTTTTTTATTTGGGATATGGAACCCTACTCTCCATCAAGTTATCATGTTCTCATCATTTTTGACCTACATTTCCTTGCTACGACTAATGCTTTGATTAATACGCATAATGGTAAAATGCAACTTACGTTCGGGAATGTGACACTTGAAATAAATATCTTCAACATCACTAAGAAAATGGGTGATGAGGACGATTTACATGACATGGATATTATCAAGGAGGTAGTACATGAATATTTTGAGGGTAATAATGTTGAGGATCCACTTGAGGCGTGTTTAGTGATGGATAAGTACTTCGAGTTCGGTATAGATGTAAGTAGGATGAGGGAGTTACTTAGTGAGCATGAGAGTGAGGACGATGTGAGAGATGTGAATTAGGTCTCATGATTTGAGGAATTACCACCAAGGGAATCCTACGACATTACCTACAATTTTAAATTTCCTAAACTCCAATTGAAGAAGATACCTTCCAACATCAAATATGCTTATTTGGGGGAGGATGAGACATATCCTGTTGTTGTATCATTTAGACTAAATAAAGAGAAAGAAAGGAAGCTTATGGAAATTTTGAGTAAGCACAAGAGTTATTTTAGTTGGTCTATTACGGATTTAAAAGGTATAAGTCCCTTCATTTGTACCCATAAAATCCACCTAGAGGAGGATGTGAAGATCCCTAAGGAATGCAAAGAATATTGAACCTAATTATGAAAGATGTAGTAAGAACGAAAATAATAAAGTTATGAAATGTGGGCATTATCTATCCCATATCGAATAGTAAATGGGGTAGTCTAATCAGAGTCATTCCCAAGAAGGAGGGATTGATCGTGGTAGAGAACGTAAAGGGTGAATTTATTACAAAATGTACCACCACCAGGTGGCACATACTGAAATCTCAATGCCGGCACTAAGAAAGACCACTTCCCTTTGCCATTCAAGGACCAAATGCTGAAGAGAGTTTTGGGCCACCCATTTTACTATTTTTAGACGGTTATTGTGGGTTTAGAAAAATAGAGGTGGACATGCTTGACCAAAAGAAGACTACCTTCACATCTCCTTTGGGAAATTTTATATATAAAAGGATGCCATTTGGATTGTGTAATGCACCCATGACCTTTCAAAGGTACATGCTAAGTCTTTTTAGAGACATGGTTGAGAGAGTCCTTGAGGTGTTCATGGATGATTTTAGCATCTTTGACCTTTCTTTTGACGAATGTCTTGCTAATCTTGAGAAGGTGTTTGCCCGATGTGTGGAAAGAATGTAGTATTGAATTAGGATATATGCCATTTCATGGTTACCAAAGGGTTAATTCTAGGCCACATTGTATCATCCAAGGGGATAGAAGTGGGTAGGTAAAAAATTTACATAATTATTGAACTTTCTCCACCCAAGTCACTAAAATACGTGCGCTCATTTTTGGGACACATGGGGTTCTACCGTAGGTTTATTAAGGATTTCAGCTCCGTAACTGGGACCTTAAGTAACTTACTCATTAAGGATGCCCTATTCGAGCCGAGTAATGCATGACAAGAGGCATTTGAGAAATTAAAGAACATGCTCGTCTCCACTCCCATCATGCAAGCTCCAGATTGGACCTTTCCATTCGAACTAAGGTGTGATGCGAGTGATTACGTGGTAGGGGTTGTTTTAGGGCAAAGGAAAGATAAAAATTATTCTAGCTGGACTTTAATCGGACCCCAATTAAACTACTCCACTATGGAGAAATAATTGCTAGCGGTAGTGTTCGTGCTTGACAAATTCCGTTCATATCTTATCGAGCAACCCATTATATGCTTTACTGACCATGTGGCTCTCAAATATCTCTTTTCTAAGAAGGATGCAAACTCATGCCTCATTAGGTGGATCTTGCTACTCTAAAAATTTAACCTTTCCATCAAAGATAAAAAATGAGTAAAAAATATCGTAACCAATCATTTGTCTAGGCTTTCGTCTGACGTGCCTTAAGATTCCGTACCCATGGATGAACATTTTCTGGATGAGAAACTTCTTACTACTTCCTCTCTATCTTAATTTGGGAACATCGTGAACTATTTAGTGACGGGATCGTCCCCTCTAATTGGACTCCGCAAGAGAAGATGAAGTTTTTCACTTGGTCGTGCACGTTCTTTTACGATGATCCTTATCTATTTAAGTATGGTATGGAACAAATTATTCGAAAATATGTACATGACGATGAGATTCAATGTGTTATCCGATTTGTCATTCAAAAGCGTGTAGAGGCCACTTTTCAACGAAGAAGACAACTGCAAAGATTCTTCAATGCGGTCTATATTGGCCCACTATCTTCCGAAATGGTTGCTTATATTATCAATCTCGCAAGAGATGTCAAACGATGGGAACTATTACTAGACGCGAGATGATGTCTTTGAACTCCATTCTGACTATGGATCTGTTTGACTGTTGGGGCATCGATTCCATGGGAT
The DNA here is from genome assembly GCA_949130495.1 of Sambucus nigra. Lineage (NCBI taxonomy): Eukaryota > Viridiplantae > Streptophyta > Magnoliopsida > Dipsacales > Adoxaceae > Sambucus > Sambucus nigra. Next base: position 148,291,580 of record OX422213.1, read on the forward strand.
CCGTTCCTTCCTATTTTATTTTTTATACATCCTTGTTGCGATAGACTATGTGTCTAAATGGGTAGAGTAAATAGCTACATGTATGAATGACAATAAGGTGCTGGCAAAGTTCATCCATTAACACATAATTTCTCGTTTAGGTGCTCCTAAATTCGTCATTAGTGACAACGACACACACTTTTACAATAGGCCATTTGTGAAGTTAAGGAGAAAGTATGAAGTTGTCCATAATGTTGGGAGAACTTTCCACTTGTAAACGAACAGACAAGTCGAGCTAGAAAATAGAGAGATAAAAAAATTATCGAAAAGGCTGTTGATCCTAATTGTCGGGATTGGTCTACCCGATTATTCCATGCACTATGGGCTTATCAGACCACATACAAAAACCCCCTTGGGTAACCCCCTTTTCGCTTTGGATATGGAAATCCATTCCATCTCCCCGTTGAGTTAGAACATAAGACGTATTGGGTGATTAAGACGTTGAACTTCAACTTAGATAAAACCAATGAAACACGAAAGCTCCAATTAAATGAGTTGGAGGAAATATGAATGACACGTATGAAAGCACCCGCATTGAAAAAGAACGGATGAAACTTGCCCATGATTGGAACATAAATCGCAAAGAGTTTCATTTGGGTCAAAAAGTGATCCTTTACAACTCACGTTTACACTTGTTTCCCAGAAAGTTATGGTCTAGATAGTCTAAACCATTCGTTATAAAGGAAGTGTTCCCACACGGAGCAATATAAGTGGAGGATCCAGAGGATGGGAGCACGTTTAAAGTAAATGGACAATGCCTAAACCCATATCTAGAGGCGTGTATCAGGGAAGTGTAGGCAATTTCATTGTCGGACCCCATGTACAAGGATTAGTTGATTTTTGACGTAGGACATCTCACCCACGACGTGTATGGGGTGAGATTTTATTGTATATTTGAGTTATGTGAGTGCATCGTGTGTTTTAGAGTGATTCGTTTGCGTTTTAGCGAGACTGGAATTTTTTCAATTTTTTACGACTCATCCCGAGAGTGAAAAATGTGTCTGTGGTGAATTCGATGATTTTTGATAAACAAATATGGAACTTAAGTTGAACCCTGGGAGACTTTTAGGAAACCCACCACCCGTGCCCGAGGGAGTGTGAAATTTGTGAAGAAAAAGAGGAAACGCGAAAAAAATGTGTTCAGAAAATTGAACCCTCAACAAAGGGATTTGGTACCAAATGTGAACCCTTAAAGCCAAGGGTTGTCTTTTGCCATGCATCAAAATTGAATCGGTTCGGTTTTGTAGAAAATCGGTTCACCCGCTAGAGCGAACCAGTTCTCTTTTCGGAGTGGAAAATTCGAATTTTTGCTTTTGTGTCCTATTTTCCCTCTCAAACTTTGACCTTCCCTCAACCCAAAAACCATTACCTTCCCTCTAGCCACGGAAATTAACCCAAAAACACTCCCTGCACCTTTAAATTTTTCATTTTTCTGAACCCATCCATTTCCCACTAAAATAACATTTTACTTTCCCACCATCTTCTACATATAAATACCCCATGCCTTCATTATTATCCCTCACATATTCAACATTCTCTCATTTCCTTGAAATATATCTGGTTCTCTCTAAGCTTCATAACTTCTCAAATGGAACCTAAGCTCTACTTGAAAAAGTATAAGTCCACCGATGTAACCGAGGAAGACGATCGAGAGACATTTTTTCCCACATGAAGGGAATTAGTGCAAAGCATATTTTAGCGCTCGACGCACGTTTTTATTGAAAGAAAAATCATGTGGAAGACATGCCCGCTAACGTGGTCTCTTTTTTCTCTCATTTCAGGTGGAAGGATTGGTTTTCCAAAGACGCGAACCCCATTTACGAACCCATAGTCAAACAAAATGACGAGTTCCTCATTTGCACCTCCAATGGAAAATACGAAGCATGCATTAATGCGGTCGTGATTACCTTCTCTCTCCCAATTGTCAAATGCAAAATGAAAGCGGGGGGTGGGGGGTTAAGTATTTCAACTCTTACAACTACTCCTACAGATATGCCAATATGACACCTCGTCTCGTCTTAAGCCGACTCTACAAAGCATGCTCTCATGAGCCATGCTCTCATGTGGCGTCCTGTACAACTAACTCGTCCCGTCTCAGCCAGTACATATCGTCTCTATATCAAGCCGAGACCACATGCAACCTGGGCGAGCCTAATGTCTTGCCTCGTCTATCTCAAGAAGTCTAGACCTCAATAGTTAGCTTATACTCTTGTCTCCTCCTTACGCAAGTCTGCCGAGACTACACTAGGCGATTACTACCATGCAATCCAGCAGTATATCTATGGTATCGTACTCGATTAGGCCGACATCTCAGCCCAGCTAGATACATTTGACATCTGACAGGGCTTGTGGAATAAAGCACACGTGGGAGAGTGTGCGTGGGCCGCAAGCCCCACGTGGACAAAACCGTTACAACAACATCATCCCCACATGTGGAGAATATCTATTAATCATTAATTACATGCACAAGAGACATATGACGTTGTATCATTGGACACTTGGTGTTGTACATGCCTCAAGCATGCCTGGGCATATGACACAACCCTATTCATATAAATACTTGTCTTCTAAATCATAGAAAAGGATCAAGAATTCAGAACCCTATTGAAATTCTGTCAAAACCATTGTTTAGAGAGATAAAGGTTGAGTGTTTGTATCCCAAGTCCATTAGATCCCATATTTAGTGGAAATTCACTCACTTTCACACAGTGGATGTAGGCCCTTCAAAGGCTGAACCACTTACATTTGGTATTATCTTCCTTTTTGCCTCATCTCCTTTTAAGTTTACGTACATCTGTTATACTCCATTATTTCACTGGTTTGAGCTTACATTCTAAATTAATTTGGTGATACCTCCAATGACAAAAATGAAGCGTACATTGATGGGTCGTGATTACCTTCTCTCTCCAAATTGTCAAACGCAAAATAAAAGCGGGGGGGGGGGGGGGGGGTAAGCATTTTAAGTCTTACAACTTCCCCTACCGTCGAAATGACATCCATCGTCTCGAGATTTCTAGCTGGTGGGCCCCGAACTCTCTTTGGACGAGTGATACCTTCCCATTCAGAAAACTTTCGGCCTACACTAGGTTGCGAATCTCATCATGTGGGGAGTTATTCTCCTGACTAAGAACGATTCCACAATCCTCTTACACCACGGAATGTTTGTTTACCTCTTGTTCGACCTGGCAAAAAAAACAAGCCTAGCCCACATTTAGTTCGACGAGATTACAAGTGAGACTTATTTCCTCACTGGAATGACTTCTCTTCCCTACAAACACTTCATCACACCACTATCCCTCATAGAGGGGGTCATTCTGTGGGGTGACAAAGCCCCAATGCCCAAGCCCATAAATACCACAATGGTGGATCGAAGTAACAAGGAAGCTTGCAACCCGATCCCTCTCTCCAAATATTGAAATGGGGGAGGGGGTGAAGAGGAGGAAGATACTAAAGAAGACGAAGAAGAAGAAGAAGAAGAGGAGGAAGGGGATATCCAAGGGATCCAAATTTCGAGGGTGATTTCGATGAGTGGGGTTATGAAACGACGGTGTTAAATAGCCCCACGGACCAAATCGAATCCCGACTTGACGATACACATGTCATAACACTAGCAAGATATGAATCATGATGCAAAGACTAGCATATGACAAACATGGAAACACAATCATCCTTTAGATTTATAATGTGAAGAGTGAAGTGCAACCAAATGAGAAACATGAAGGTTAAGTCGTAAAGCCTCTAAGTCTGATTTCCTAACCTAAGTAGGTGTGAAATTATGCATGGGGATTTTGGGAACCAAAGTGAATTTATTCGTTAACTTCATAGGAGAATTCATAAGGTCATAGAAAAAACGTCTAAGCTGACCTTTCCTATCACAATGTATGAAAGTGCAAAGATGATGGGAATGATTACCAAAATGTTGACCTCTCCTCACGTTCCTAGTTGGCTCTCTCATACGGTTGGTATTAGCGAGGGGAATGGGAACAAATCTATCATTATAGCCTATACCACACCTATCACCATTGACTTAGACTGTGCCTAATATCCTATTCAACTTTTTTGACCTAGTTTCCAAGTCAAACTTAACCTTACTCGAGTCTTTCAACTTCTCCTTTAACTCACAAATCCTAGACTCAAGCACACTCATAGACTCCTCAAACTCCAACACCTTATTTTTCAACGCCTATATCAAAACATGAAGGCTATCTCTCTCTTTCTCAACATACTCTAGTTTCTAACTAAGCTTCTTCTCCCGTACCCTAAGATCCTCAATCAAAACATCGTTACTTTCTGCGGCATGCTCATTCGACCTAGCTTGCAATTTAAAATTTTCCTTTTTCACCTTTATTGCCTCAACATACAACTCGTTAAAGGAAACTTGTAACTCTTTCACATCAACCTCCTCCTCGTCACTCGCTTCACCCTCACTCACTTGGAATTCACACTCAACGCTATTAATTTACTCACTTTTCTCATTAGGGTTGGAATCTACCTTTTTGTTATTGAATTTCTCAATTTTTTGGCATCTTTCGATTGCTTTTGAAACTTAAGAAATTTTTTGAACTTCTTTGCCAACAAGGCGACATCCTCAAAATCGAAATCGGAATTATCTTCAAAAAATTTAGTCTCTTACTTTCGGCCTTTCAAAGTAATACCCCTTTCTTTCTTTGGCACTTGCTTGGATGTAAACATATCGTGTTCATACGATTGTCGGTCACTTATAATCTCTTCAAGTTTTGTCAATTCAAACATACCTATAGAGTTTAAAAAGGTCACTTTCGCATCAAACCTACTCAGCAAAGATCTCAAAATTTTCTTTATCACATGGTTGTCGAGAATCTTCTCTCCTAGTTAAACGACGAGTTGAAAATATTGGATAACCTAGCGTAAAACTCATTAAACGACTCACTCTCTAACATCTTAATTGTCTCAAACTGTGTAGTGAGGTTTTGTAGCTTAGGCGCCCTAACCGTGCTAGTGCTATCGTGAGTAAGTGCAAATTTATCCCAAGCCTCTTTTGAAGTTTCATAAGTCATGATTCTATTATACTCTTCAGGTGTGACACGTGAGGAAATTATACGAAGACCTTTAGAGTTGTAAAGTGCAAGTCAGTGTTCGGATTCGGTCCGTGACTCAACGGGTTTTAGTGTAGTGGCCCCACCCTATTGTGTAATCGGTGGAGTTCAAACCTTTTCTACTGCTAACCACTCACGCTCATCAATGGATTTCAAATCACTTCTCATTCGGATTTTCCAATATGCATAATTTGTGCGATAAAAAATAGGAGCATGAAAATTTTCAAAATCTCCAAAATTCATCCTGAAAAACATAAGGGATCAAATCACAAATAAAAAATATTTCTTGCTCTGATACCAATTTGTAGGCATTTTTTTCTTTTGAATGTGTTTTAAGAATGACATAAATCAACTTCCTTTTTATGAAAATCTTTTTCTAATTTTTAAACCGCACCAAGTTGTGAACTAATTTTAACTTAACCAATTTTATCTTGATTAATCCTAAACATACATCTAGTGATTAAAGCAAGTAAATTAAAGTAAAGTAAAGAATACTTACAACGTTGGATGTACGAGGAAACCACAAAGAGAAAAAACCTCAGACGACCCAAGCCAGAAAATGACTATAATGTGGAATTACAAGGAACTTACACAAGTCTTACTCAACGACTCGATCCCCCACGATACATGATTCTCTTATGATCTTCAACCACTCCTCCACAATGCCCATGAAAATCCTTCCACGATACCTGTCCACAACAGTCTCCTCCACGAATTCCTTGGTGTCCATCGATGTAGCTTGGAAAGTTTACAAGATCGGAGAACGAACTCCTTCTCTTCTTCTCCACAAAACTTAAGGATGTTCTTCAAAGTGTAGAACAAACTCCAATAAGTGCAAAACAAATATCACAATTGCAAATGATAATGAAAGCTCGGATCTTTGAAACTCTAAGGATGTTTTTGTACTTAGAAAACCTAGAAAAGTAAAAAGTTTTCCAAAGTGCAAACTTACGAAATTCTGAGAAAACATACCTCAAATAATTTTCTTGAGGTGGCACAACATTCGAACAAGATAGCCTATCACTTGAACGAGGTTGACATGTCGTTCGATCGACATGCATATCTCGCTTGAACGACCACTAATGTCGTTTAAACTAGAAATAATAGAGTTTGCATTTTATACATCTCCGATCCATCCTTATCTCAGAATAAAACAAATTGTAAACATTTTTAAACACTTTGAAAATATTTTAAAAACATTTCTATAGTAAAACAACATCCTTAAACAATTTAAAACATTTTTTGAGTCCCATTGAAGTTACGCATTCACACCTCAGTGATCTCGAAATAAAATTTGACTGAAGACGAAATATGCACCATAAAACCTGGTGTGATTAATTCCTTGAAGCTTCGCCGCAATATTTTCAATAAGCTTCAATACGTCATAGTCCGTGTAGGATCGTGACAATAAAAATACAATCTATGACTCAAACATGTTTTGTTCAAGGAATAAGTCAAATAAACATACAACGGACTCAATTGGAAATTTTGTCCTTACCAATCTCCCCCTTTGACTATTCCGGGACAAAACCAATGGTGAAATTCCTTAGCCGGGCCGTCAAGCCATATGATGCTTAAATCCCATCCCATAAAACTCAAAATAAAAAATTACAAGACAGGACTAGTAAATGATGGTCCGACAAGCATGAACTGTCTGAGTGTGATGTAGTCTTGAAATCTCAAATCTCTTAAGCATATCTACACACATGAAACAGACAAATACCCAGTGAAGTATGGAGGAACAAATGATATAAACCAATATGTAAATTCAAATCTAAATCATTTGATATGTGAGCAAAGCATGATAGCAATTTGTAAACAATATCTAAATCTAGATATCAATAAGTGTAACCTACTCAAGATAATCATGAAGGCATATGATCACACATATGATATCAATAAGTAATGCAACAAATGTATCTGCTCATCAAACAAACTCTTCCCCGACATCACATACATATCACCCCCTTTTTGTCTCGAATAGACAACAGGTGAAAAGATACACAGTCTATGAAATATCTAGCATGAGTTAAATCAATGGAGTATATTTTGATAAACTGGAATCCTGCCAGCAAAAAAATCAACACTTATCAAATCGAAGCTAGTAAACAGTAATCACATGTGAGAAATCAGCGAAATAAGAAAATATGTGATTAAACTAACACAATGCAGCATAATAATCAAATCTATCAATATGAACTGCATAAACCGATAAAAAGCAACCAGCAGTACCAAAAATAATATAACAGTATGCACCAGGTACTGAAACAGTAGGAACCAAAATCCCAGAAGGTCGCTCGAACAAGATAGCCTTGTTTTTCAAACGACATAGGCTTGTCACTTTAAGTTCTTTGCGCGACATTGATATATCGCTCGAACGAGAGACATTAAAACTCACATCCAGTGCTGAAAAATTTAACGTTTCGCCCAGTGAAAAAATTTCCTACAAAAACTTACTGGAAGGACCTCAAAACTGTAAAACAGACACAAAACATAAAAAAATAATGTAAGTTTCATGTCAACATAGGATCAATGTGCTCAAACATGGATATGGAGTGAATGGTTGTGAACTACAACAAATGAATCATAAATCCAACACATGAAATGTCCAAGAAGCTCTAATTGATAGCAATATGTCAACAAACTTTGATTTTTGCCATATGTGACAATTAATAAGGTGAGCTAAACGAACTAAAAAATCAAACATGCACACAAATTTGGAATATCGACGATTCTAAAAATAATAGCGTCATGATGCAATGTTTCAACATAAGGATTCGTGGTGCAAACCCATTTATTTTTTCTCCAACCAAAATCCCTCATAAATATATTTACTTTTTAAGCTCTTTTGAGGTTTCTAACATTCTCAACTTAGAGAAAACCCTATTGGCCCTATTTTTGGCATTTGCCTCTTTTTATTGCCTTGATTTTCGTTGGGATCTTTTAAAAGGTGGCTTTCACGACGAGTCAATTTTGTACTTTCGTAGCCCTTTCTCGTGAACACTCATTAATTTTTTCAATTTAATCCTCACGGTAAATGGTTCTTACATGCACACCTCCTCCTAAGTCTACTTATGCATAGATGAAAATATTGAGATTAAAACGCCTCACCCAACTCAAATATGCATGAGATGTCAAACATTCATATTAACTCGTGTATGTGTGTAAAGATGGCATATATACAATGTCAAATAAGAAAGCATATCAACTTTGAAACAATCCCATTATACAATAGTTAAGATCATTTTAAGCAACAATAATTTTGACCAAATGTCCTAGCCACATGGATAATGAAAGGATGGGGGTTCAAGCACACCAATATGCCACATCAAAAGTGTAAACTCAAAACAAAAAACCAATCGAAAATCTTTTTGGTTTTTCAACATATTTTGACTCAAATAAAAGCAAAATATTTTTATATTTTTTTTCCAGACAAGTCTCAAAGAAATGAAAAATATGATACAAAAGATACACATGTCATAACACTAGTAAGATATGAATCATGTAAAAATACTAGCATATGACAAACATGGCAACACAATCATCCTTTAGATCTATAATGGGAAGAATTAAGTGCAACCAAATGAGAACCATGAAGTTTACGTCATAAAGCCTCTAAGTCTAATTTCCTAACCTAAGTATGTGTGAAATTATGCATGGGGTTTTGGGAACCAAAACGAATTTATTCCTTAACTTCATAGGATCATTCATAAGGTCATACCAAAAATGTCTAAGGTGACCTTTCCTACCACATTGTGTGCAAGTGTAAAGATGACGGGAATGATTACCAAAATGTCGACCTTTCCTCACGTTCCTAGTTGGCTCTCTCACATGATTGGTATTGGCTTTGGGAATGGGGACAAATCTATCATCGTAGACTATACCACACATATCACCTTTGACTTGGACTGTGCATAATATCCTATCCAACGTTTTCGACCTACATTCCAAGTCAAACTTCACCTTACTCGAGTCTTTCAACTTCTCTTCTAACTCATAAATCCTAGACAAGCACACGACTAGACTCCTCAAACTCTAACACCTCATTTTCCATTGCCTTTATCAAACCACAAAGGCCATCTCTCTCTTTCTCAACATACTCTACCTTCTCCCTAAGCTTCTTCTCCCGTAGCCTAAGATCCTCAATCAAAACAACGTTATTTTCTATGGCACGCTCATTCAATCTAGCTTGCAATTTAGAATTTTCCTTTTTCACCTTTATCGCTTTGGCATACAACTCATTGAAGGAAACTTGCAACTCTTTCACATCAACCTCCTCTTCTTCACTCGCTTCACCCTCACTCACTTGGGATTCATACTCAACGGCCTTGGAAGTGTAATGCACATGAGAATCTTCATGGAAAGATTTACTATCGTCGTTCACATGACATGCCAAGAAAGAAACAAACTTTCCCTCATTGGGGGAACTCTCACCTTCTTTCGGATTACTATCACTTAAGGAGGCATTATAAGCTATCGATTTCTTGACCTCTTTCTTAAGTTTAATGGAACACTCGTCAACCTTGTGACCATACTCCTCACACCCAAAAATAATTATCCGACTCAACCATATTAATTTTCTCACTGTTATCCTTAAGGTTGGAATTTATTTGGTTGTTCTTAAATTTCTCATTTTTTTAGCATCTTTCGATTGCTTTTGAAACTTAAAGAAATTTTTTGAACTTTTTTGCCAACAAGGTGACATCCTCAAAATCGGAATCGAAATCGTCTTCCTAAACTTTAGTCTCCTCCTTCCGGGTTTTCAAAGCAATGCCATTTTCTTTCTTTGGCACTTACTTGGAGGTAAACAAATTGATTTCATAGATTTTTAGCTCACCTAAAATCTCTTCAAGTTTCGTCGATTCAAGAATACCTAAGGAGTATAAAACGGTCACTTTCGCATCAAACCTACTCAACAAAGATCTCAAAATTTTCTTTATCACACCGATGTCGATAATCTTTTCTCCTAAGTTAAATGACGAGTTGACAATATTGGACAACCTAGCGTAAAACTCATCAAACGACTCACTCTCTAACATCTTAATTGTCTCAAACTGTGTAGTGAGGTTTTGTAGCTTAGATACCCTAACCGTGCTAGTGTCCTCATGAGTAAGTGAAAGTGTATCCCAAGCCTCTTTTGAAGTTTCACAAGTCATGATTCTATTATACTCTTTAGGTGTGACATGTGAGGAAATTACGTGAAGACCTTTAGAGTTGTAAAGTGCAAGTCTGTGTCCGTTTTCGATCACGCAATGGGTTTTAGTGTAGTGCCCCCACCATATTGTGTAATCGTTGGAGTCCAACCCTTTTCTACCGCTAACCACACACGCTCATCAATTGATTTCACAGCACTTCACATTCGTATTTTTCAATACGCATAATTTGTGTGATAAAAAAAAGGTGCACGAAAACTTTCAAAACCTCCAAAATTCATCTTGAAAAACATAAGGGATAAAATCACAAATAAAAAATGTTTCTTGCTTTGATACCAATTTGTAGGACTCTTTTTCTTTTGAATGTGTTTTAAGTATGACAGAAATCAACTTTCTTTTTATGAAAAATCTTTTTCCAATTTTTAAACTGCACCAAGTTGTGAATTAATTTTAACTTAACCAATTTTATCTTGATTAATCCTAAACATACATCTAGTGATTAAAGTAAGTAAAGTAAAGTAAAGTAAAGAATAATCACAATGCCGAATGTACGAGGAAACCACAAAGGGAAAAAACCTCAGACGGTCCAAGCCAGACAATCACTATGATGTGAAATTACAAGGAACGTACATAAGTCTTACTCAACGACTCAATCCCCCACGAGACTTGATGCTCTGCTAATCATCAACCACTCCTCCATAGTGCCCATGCGAATCATTCAGCGATACCTGTCCACAACAGTTGCCTCCACCAATGCCTCAATGTCCACCGATAAAGCTTGGAAAGTCTACAAAATCGGAACACGAGCTCCTTCGCTTCTTCTCCGCAAAACCCAACGATGTTCTTCAAAGTGTAGAACAAACTCCAACAGGCGCAAAGAAAAGATTAAAATTGCAAATGATAATGAAAGCTCGAATCTTTGAAACTCTAAGGATGTTTTTGTAATTAGAAAACATTAGAGAACATGTGCATAATACGTTCTAGTTGTATAATGTTTTTCCAGATTCCACACTAACGAAATTCGGGGAAAACACATCTTAAATAATTTTTTTGAGGCGATGCGTCATTCGAACGAGATAGCCTGCCGCTTGAACGAGATTGACATGTCGTTCGAACGACATACATATCTCGCTTGAACGACCAGTAATGTCGTTTGAACCAGAAACAGTAGAGTTTGCATTTTATATAACTCTGATCCATCCTTATCTCAGAATAAAACGAAGTGTAAACATTTTTAAAGACATTAAGAATATTTTTAAAACATTTCTATAATAAAATAACATCCTTAAACAATTTAAAAAAAAATTGAGTCCCATTAAAATTACGCATTCATACATGAGTGATCTTGGAATGCAATTTGATTGAAGACAAAATATGCACCATAAAACCCGACATGATTAATTCCTTGAAGCTTCACCTCAATGTCTTCAATAAACTTCAATATGTCATAGTCTGTGTGGGATCGTGACAATTAAAACACAAACTATAACTCAAATGTGTTTTGTTCCGGGAATAAGTCAAATAAACATACAAAAGACTCAATTGGACAAAAATTTCCTTATATAATATCCCTTTCGTTTAATTAACTCAAAAAACTCAAATTGGCCCGAAGTTGTGAAAATCGAAAAATTTATAAATTAAGTCCAAATGGTACATGAAAAGGACAAAAAAGGATCAAATAGAAATAGAAAAAAATGAAAAAAATGAGAAAAAGTTCGAAAAGTGCCAATGGACATTTATAAGAAAATTTTCCAACTTTGAAAATTTTCAAAATACCTTAATCCAAAAAGTCCTAATTGAGTTTGAATAACGAATTCAATTACCGTGTAGAGAGCTAAAAATATAATAAACAGACAAAATTGTGAAAATAAAGAATGATGTTTTCCCCCTTTTCAATGTCCATAATCCGTTCATGAGATCTTTTCACCATAAAATTTTCGTCCTTCAAATTATATATGTGAACTCGTGTCCGTTATATTTACTTTTAATTTTGTGCACATCGAGAAACCACTATCTGATTGATTCGTTTGTGAGTGAATCCCTTGAGAAATTGTATCAAAGTGAATTTTTAGAAAGTAATGTGATGATCAATTGGTGGAACTTAGTGATTAATTTTCGACTTCGTGCACACACACACGCGCACTATGAATTGAGATTTATCAAATAAAAATTTCTTATGATTGTTTTTATGGACTTTAAATAATACGATTTTTAATTATTTTGATATTTTCCTTTGAGTCGTACCATGTGGTAAAAAAATTGTGGTTGAATTCACTGCAAACCCTCACGAGATAGCACTCGTCCTACTAGGGTAGCCTAGGGGTTTAACTACTTGTTGCATATGTTAAATGCAATCACATGCCCGCGAAAAAAGTTCTATACCCTATAGTTGATAAGAGGTATTCATAGACCCTAATTATGATTCTTTTACATTGCTCGGGAATAGCAACATTCCAAGTTAGGCGGTTTGATTTTGGCAGAAAATTTTCATATTTATATCTCTAATTTCGGTTTTTTTAAGATCCTGAACATCACATTTATCTCAAATTTATCTCATAATTATTTCAACTAACCTTTTGGCAAGTATTTCTTGTTCTGTGTATTTCTCATGTGTTTTACAAGTTAATCATGAAATTGGACAGAAAAGAAAAGCCGAAACAAGGAAAACTTTGCGAGAAAGGGAAGTGATGGGAAAATAATAAATTTTCCGCCAGAGCTCGGTGAATAAGCCAACAGGAAAGTTGAAGAGTTCGAGTTCACGAGAACATAAAAAGAAACAGTTCCTCAATCTGAGGGCCATTTGAAGTTGAAGACAAGTATAGGGATAAAAGTACAAATAAGGAAAAGAAGCATGCTAAATCAGTAATAATCAAACCAAGTGACCCAACTAGTTCGATTTTGGGAGAGAATCGATTTTATTTTCCTGATGTTTTGGTACTGAGGGTTTGGTTTCCAGTGAGATTTCTTATATTTTCCTATATTTTAGTTAAAGTAATTTGGGTTAATGTTTACCTTTTTGGCCAAAATTTAGCATTTGTTTTAGTCATTTAAGAGTCTAATTATCAATATTTTTACACTTTGTTATGAAAGTAATTAACCAATATTCATTGGAGAATAAATCTTGATTCTTTCTACATCAAATAAATTGAAGCTTTGCTATTTTCCGGAATTCTTCCATAGGTGTGAAGCTCTATTATTGCATATTTATTTCTTCATACTAGGTATAAAATTTTCATACCTTTTCACTTGTTATTTAATTATGAACAATTGTATGGTGATGATAATCAGGGTAGAATTAAAATCCATGTCCAGATAAGCTATTAGTGGGTTGGGGAACATGAACCCAACTTAAGGTTGCCAATGTTAATTGTAAAATTCAACATAATTAATAAATTAATCATTGAAGTTTGGTAAATTAATCGAAACTAATATTGTATACCTCTTAACTCCATTTGTTGAAAGAAACCGGAGTGTTTGAGGATGCATTATATATGTCGATGAATTTATCATTCACACTGATTAATTTGTTGACCAATTATTGTGCGGATTAACACCTAACGTATTTTGTGCTTCAAATTAGGTTGTGCAATTCTTTTAATTAATTAAATAATATTGTAGAACTTTACGTTTAGCAGAGATACTCTGTGGTTCAAGGGATTGGATCTCAACCCCATTTCTCCAAAAGTGTTTTTAAAACCCAAAATTCAAGTTTTTGCTTTCATGTAGTTAAATTTGCACTTGCGTCGTAGATAATTAGAAATTTCTCAAATTACGAAATCATCAACTTTTTCTTTCTTTACTTAGTCGAAGCCTAGATCTAACCAGTTAACCCTACCATCATCATCGTATGACAACCTATTCCCTGAGGATTCGGCCCCGTCTTACTGAGTAATTACCTGAGCGATTAGCTTGCACTTGATCCGTAGGTACATGCGTAGCACACACTTTATGTGTCTCATTAGTGTCTCGTAGTCTATCCATGACCAAGCCACGATAATTGATTATCACAGTCGCGATGTGATCTCGTGCCCGGTCACGGGTATAAACTGCAATCGTGGCCCTAGTTCGATGCGGTCGTGGGTCTGTCTCAGGGAGGTTTACTTTAATTTTTTAAAAATTAATTTAAGTATTTTAATCAAAATGAACTCCTCAAACATATCTTGTAAAACCTATTTAAAGTGGATTTCGTTATTAACTTTTTAAGCCTCAAATTTATTTTTCTTGAGAACTTTTATTAGCCTAAAAACCTTAAAATCTCCCATGCCCATTTCTTGGTATTTATATTATCTTTTGATGTTTAGAAACACCTTTTCACATTAAATCATCATTTTAATGGTGTTTTTAAAACATCATTCTCCCACAATTCATAATATAAATATGTGGAGGTTTGGTTTTGATTGCGATTAAAGCTTTATGAGGTTAAAGATCGGTGAGTCAATTGACTTTGGCTGTGATCCAAGTCACATTTGTAGGTCTGGTGAGACAAGAGTTAAAATTGTCATGGAGATTCAAGCATACAAATCCATTTCATAGATCAGTGAATATAAATGCTCGAGGGTTGTTTCTTTCAAGTCAAAGATACAGTGGAGATTGAAAAATCTAGTACTATAAAGTTTGAAGATTCAGAACGCGAGTTCAAATTTTTGTTATAAGTTTCTCTGTCTCTTTTGTAATCCATGAACCTTTTGTACTAGTGGACTTGTGTTTGGGCGCAGTGCATTTGTTTTTTATTGAAATGTTTCCACGTTAATTGACTATGTCCCTATTTGTGTGATTGCGTTTATTTTCCACCTTAGTTAGTTTCTATCAACTCATATGTAATTTGGACCTAATTAATTAACTGGTACATTAAAAGTTGACTTAGTTAATTTAATTGTGATTATATTTGAACCAAATTTATTATGTCTATAATTATTCGATTTTGAATTAATCAGTTGACTTAAGATAAACAATTATTCGGATTTAAAATTGGAAACAGTTAATTTCTGACTAATTTATTTTATCGACCCATAAGAAAACTCGAGTTTTTCAATCATAATAACCTTAAATGGGATAATGAGATTACATAACAATCTGAAGGAGTTCTACTTATAGTTACGGCTCAGATAGACTTCTTATTTACTGTCCCCCCATATTCTTGATGCTGTTGGATGGATTATCTTCTCAGAAGGCTGCTTTTGAAGCACTACGGGAATCCTATAAAGATATTTAAATGGCTATTAGAACCCTTTTGCCTGATAAGAAAAAGTTTAAAAGGATATATATTGACCATGACAATGTTCCTCTTGATGATAATGATTGTTAACGCAAAAATTCTTCATCTACAAGGATCAATCAGAAAAGGACACATGTCATGCTACGTGGCAATATTTGACACCCGAGGAGAGTTGGTCGGCACCCGAGGAGTGTTAGTCGGCACCCGAGGAGAGTTGGTCAGTACCCGAGGTGAATTAGTCGGCACCCGAGGAGAGTTAGTCGGCACCCGAGGAGAGTTGGTCGGCATATCAACCAGGAAGATCAAAGGATAACTATGCATTTAATGTGTATTAATGAAGATGGCAGCGCATTTAATGAGCCTTAATGTACATTTATACTGTATTAATAGATGACAACACATAGCATACCAAGCAATTCAATAATTAGATTCGTTGAATGTAGACATAAATGTCAACATACAATGAATCTCTTTATCTCCCATCACTATAAATACATGTATTCCCTTAGACAAAAGGAGGAGATCCGACAACGATGTGAGACCATACACAAGATACACCCTTTTTCTCCCTCTCTCTACCACATTGTGCTATTGTAAACCCCTGGGAATAAAATAACAGTGGACGTAGGCTTCTTTCTTATAGCCGAACCACTTTAAATACCTTTGTCTCTTATATGTTTGATGTGAATGTTTATCTTCATCTTCAATCTCATCCTCATCATTTATCTGCTGTTGACGCCACTAAAATGACAGTGGCCATTTTCTGTCTTCAACAGATTGGCGCCGTCTGTGGGAACGCGTTACAAGCATTGTTCTCCATCAAAAGCTAAGTTTTTATTTTCTCTACGTATAATCAATTATACATACATCTGTTGATTCAATCATGATTTTTATGTTTATATACATAAACTAATTGTCCAATTTTTATCTGCAAAATATTGCATATCATGATTTTAAAATCATAACTGTTAGATTAATTCTTATTTAGAAATCTGAAAAATAGTGGATTTCATAAATCATAACTTTTTACTTGATTCTCAAGTTTCAATTTTATATCATGGAATAAATATTTTAAATAATTACTGTAACACCCCGCCTAATTAAATACCGGGTGGCCAGTCCCATACCAAATTAAAACAGAATATACAGTTGGCTCATTCTTAGCATCACTGTCGAAAACATATACAACTCACCCAATACTCAATTAAGATGGTGTTAAAAACTTTTCAAATTTTAATTTAACAAAATCCATCTCAATATCATAATCCCCGTATGTCCCATACCATACGTCACATTATTATTCATTTACATTTCTCATTTATATGATTAGTTTCTCATTAACATGAATCATTTCTCATTAATATGAATTGAGCTTTTCAATAAACATTCATTAACTTAATTCAATTATCTTTCTCTATTCACCGTTATCTACAATTATCACCGTAGATAGATTTAACCATAATAAATATCCATTCATTCATTTAATCCATTATATATATACATATTCATATATAATACGGCACCCGAGTCACAACTGCGGTGCAATGCATTACTCTGCTATCATGTCCCAATATCGCTGGTCGCCGAAAAAGGGACAAAAGGTTCGGTGAGGATACCTCGAACCATTAACAACAACACAATCATTGAAGGCGAACATAGTTCTCATACCCATGGGTCACGCACATACCTACGTACCCATAGTCAGCGGACTTATCAACTCCCCGATAAGTCTTTCATAGACCTATGTTCTCGAGTGACAAATCAAAGATTCCATGGATTCATCAGGATATGACTGCCCTCACGCGCAAACCTCCCACCGATAGCAAGTAAGCTAGGTATGTCATACACATAATCATTAATCAATAAAATAGGTATTATCATACCTATAGTATACTAACAACAAGGTACTCACATTAACCTTAGATTATTCCCTTACGTAGCATTATATCTCTTTAAATCCCACGTATTAAAATGTCATATCTTTACTTCATAATTTAATTATCCTCGCATCCTATAACATCTCTCCACTCCCGACGTCGTTAAGGTTCATGCGCGGAGCGTCTCGCAAAGCGAAATCCAAACAAGGAACCCCTCTAATACACTACTACTTAACTTTGTCGATCGAGGAGGTTCTTCAACTTCAAATATGCGATCGGAATAACCTCATCCCTTCTTTCAACCAAATGTGTTCTAAACTCCCATCTCTATCCAGGAGCGATACCACTACGCTCTTGTACTACACTTAGCCCTTGCGAAATCAATAATGTGCTTAAACTCAGTCCTTGATGTTTAAATTGTAACCCTAAGGCTACCCAGGTGTTATATTAAATCTCCCCTACTTGAACTATCCTTAATCCTCATACAAACAGATTAGAATCCAACACATGAATCTAGCAACCGAAATCTCTTTAACTTTAATTATCATAATTCTAATCAATTAAATCCCAATCAAATTAATTCAAATCTTAACTAGGGCTTACTGATCTTCTCTAAGTCCCATAATATCCAATTAATAATCACCGAATATCTACAAAAGTTTTGGGATAAGAACCAACATTAAAAAGAAGCGACATCATGAATTCTCATATTTTAAATACTCAGAAAAATCAGATCCAAAAATTATTCAAATCATCAATCCGACTTCAGATTTGGATTCTACGCGAAAAATTGAGTCAGGTATGTGTTTTGAGTTTTTCTTAAATCTCATCCAAATGCACTCAAAAAGAAGATCTAAACATTCCAAATTGGCTCTTCTCATTCCACTCGTTTTTGCCTCTTTTTCCAGAAAATTATCAACATATTATCTTCAAGAACACAAAATGATTTTCAGAATTTCTTCCACAGATTGATGAATATTTATTGGATTACTAACTACCTACAACATGAGTTTAATTCCTATATCATTTCAGTTTCTAGAAATCCATAAAACAACTCCATTATGTCTTCCAAACATGAAAAATCATCTCTTTTCATAATTATTCTAACATGGACAATATACGAACTTAAATTGCAAATATCAAACATTTGCCTCTAATGAAGATCTGATCCTTTGGAGTTGAATAACATAGGTGGTGATGGTGGTGGTGACCTTTGACCTTTGGTTCTCCTCCTTCCCAAGAAAACTTCTTTTTCTTTCCAAGCAACCTTCCACTCTCTCTAAGAAGATGACTTTTCAATTTTGTGTAGAAGAGATGAAATGAACCTACATACACTAATCTCCAAATACTTATAATAAGACAAAACCCGAAATCACTATTCATCCCCCTTGTAAAAATAACCAAAATGTCCTTTTGGGTTGTCTTTTCATTTCCAAATGATCCGAGACCCAAATCCAACATCCAAATAGACTTTTCTAACTATTTCAACCCTTCTGGACGCAACGACGCAGTCGAAATGGCTATAAGGTCGATAGAAAATAAATTTCGTTTTTAATTTAATAAATTAGTCCCGACACGTCCCATATCTACTTTCTCATGGAAATCATGACCCATATCTACTTTCTCTCTCTTCAAGTTTGAGTCTCTTTGCATTCATTTTTATGAACTATATACTTAATTTGGTTCATCTTCCATCTATGTCAATAAAGTCTCATTGATTGATTTTTTATATAAATTTGGTAATAACTTCGATCATTCAACATAGTTTTATCTCTCCAAATAGGGAATAGGAAGGGATCAATATAAAAAATAATTTTCTCTCACCTGAAAAACCATTACCCACCTCTTGTAAAAAAGGATCAATTAAATAATCATGACCATATCGAGACTTTGGACATAAATTTGAGATGTTGGCTCCTCGTTCATCACACCACAGGGTTTCTTTATCGGAATCACACGATATAGTGGATTAGATAATTATTCATTTAATTAACATTCTTAATGCTTAAATTTTACATCGAATGTTATTTTTCTGATCTAAGGATTCGAGATATTCTGGTCAGCCATCTATATTGTTGGTCTGCATCATCTTGGGCCATCTTTTATTAAAGGGAAGCTTAAACAGACCATTTTGTTTGTCGGAGATAAGATGTGAAGATCCATCAGCAACGTTGAAATAATTTTATCCAACTACGAGGTATCTTATCGTTGGTCGGAGACTCATATTATAGCTCAGGGGAACCAATTTCAGGTCGACGATCATCTACTTCTTGATCGGTGACATCTCAGTCTTGTTCGAACGGTCCAATTTACTGGTTGGCAACTATCCAACCATCCACTTCTTGGTCGACGACATATAATGTTGTTCGGTGTCCATCCAACAGCTGGTCTGCAATATCAATGCACCATTTTTGTTGATCGTAGGAGTTATACTGCAATATCCCGACCATCTGTAGTTGCTCGGCGAAATTTCTTATCTGTTCACGACAAATGCCCAAATGGAGAAATATCGATTTTGACTGTCAAAATCCCCACCATGCTGCTAAAAACCGAGACAACTCCCATATCCTTTATTAATTCATGACAAGGGAATTTCTAGTTGAATATTCCTATATTTGATTAGTTGCTGGAGCTTAAATAATTTTACGAAAAACTCTAGATTAAATTTTATGCCTTACATATGGCACGTACTTGATAAAAATTTTCTCACAGGACACACATTTGGCACAAATAATATTATTTCATATTTTGAAATTTTTATTGCCTTATGTCTGAACGGATACACGTCATATATTGATTGGATCACAAAATTATTCTCATGACTAACTATCTAATCTAGTCTTAACAGGTGTTCGGGCAACTTATTAAAATTCCTTAGGTACAAGATTCAATCCCGACGAAAGCTCGGCCACAATCTTAAACCTCTGGAAACTGTTATTGATAGACATCAGGCAATTTTGCCTCGACATATTAGCCAACATATATTATTTCATTTTTTGAAATTAATATTTTTATTTCTCGAGCATATACCTATCATATATTTATTGAATGATTAAATTATTCTCATGACTAATCAATTCAGCCTACATATATGGTAGAGCAAGATATTAATTTTTACAGGTACAAGACTCAACGCCGATGAATGCTCGAAAACAATCTGGAAACTATTATCATTTCACCTCAGCGAGGCATTATATATTTTATTATTGCTCGCAGATATCGGCTCAAGCATAAATTATTCTATATATCCCTTGGGATTCATATTCTATATTCATCTCAACATGGAACTCTCGGCGAAATACTTATTATCATATTCAGCTCCGAGGAAAAGCTACAACAGTTATTATATTTCACCCCCAACGGATAGTTGGTCGGGGTAATTATTATTTATATTCAGCATGGAGCTTGGAAAATTTATTCTCTCTATATATATTCTGCTCCGAGGAAGAACTATAACATTTATTATATGTCACCCCCAACAGATAGTTGGTCGGGGTAATTCTTATTTATATGCATGCCCAACAAAGTTCTCGGCCATATTCTTATGTTCTGAAAAATATTATTCTTATTCGGCGTTATGCACTTGTGCCTCGACAAGATACTTATTCAGCTTTAAGGAGAATTACAACATTTGTTGTATTTCACCCCCAACGGATAGTTGGTCGGATAATTCTTATTTATATCCAGGCCTGACAACGTTCTCGACCATATTCTTATGTTCTGGAAGATCTTATTCTTGTTCGGCATTATATAATTCTACCTTGACAGATCAACGAGGCACTTTATTGTTTTTAATTATTCTTTATATCTATTTGGATGCATATTCTATTCTTATTTCAGCATGGAGCTCGACAAATATTTATAATCATATATTCAGCTCCAAGGAGGTCTCCAACATTTATATTATCTTATTCCCAACAATCTGTTGGTCAGCTCCAAGGATGTCTCCAGCATATATTATCTTATTCCTAACAATCTGTTGGTCAGCTCTAAGGATGTCTGCAGCATTTATTATATCTTATTCCCAACAATCCGTTGGTCAGCTCCGAGGAAGTCTCTATCATTTATTATCAAAAATATATTCCCAAAAATACCAACTAAGGTTGGCTGGGAAGAAAAACTATTCCTAAAAATGCCAACTAAGGTTTGTTAGGAAGTAAATCTATTCCTAAAAATGCCAACTAAGGTTGGTTAGGAAGTAAATCTATTCCTAAAAATGCTAATTAAGGTTGGTTAGGAAGTAAATCTATTCCTAAAAATGCCAACTAAGGTTGGTTAGGAAGTAAATCTATTCCCAAAAATGCCAACTAAGGTTGGTTGGGAAGTAAATCTATTCCCAAAAATGCCAACTAAGGTTGGTTGGGAAGTAAATCTATTCCCAAAAATGTCAACTTAGGTTGGTCGGAAATAAGAAGCTGTCAACTACAGTTGGTCGGAAACATTTTATGAGTATGTGAAAGCGATCAAGCAAAAAGCATTCAAAGTTCACATTCCACACTTGGCGGCTTCTATTAAAAATTCAGTTGTTCATTCGGTGGCACATTCTCATAACATCATACAGTCGAGCACCAAATTCAACTCCATAAACTTACATAGTCGGGGCCCCAACTAATTATCATTTAGAAGTTGTTTTTCTTGCCCGAGAATTAGTTCAGGAGGCTATTGAAGTTTAGGAGGTATATTGAAGTTCAGGAGGAATATTGAAGTTCAGGAGGTATATTGAAGTTCAGGAGGAATATTGAAGTTCAGGAAGTATATTGAAGTTCAGGAGGGGTATTCAGAAGTTCAGGAAGCGCATTCAGAAGTTCAAGAGGCATATTCAGGAGTTATTATGCACATACTATTGAAGTTCAGAAGTCAAATTCAGCATCTACAGCACTGAGATCTTTACTACTACTGTCCCGAACAACATTGAAGAAGAAGTTGTATGAAAATGTTTCGAAGTCCACCACTAGCTTGGTACTAATCAGATTGAAGAGTTGGGTTCAAAAGATAGTATGTTACTCGATAAAGTATTCAAAGGATCATAAATCAGAAGAATCAAGCACGTGAAGTTAGCAATCAGTTGCTCGGCACAGGAGGCAGTTGGTCGGCTAGCAAACCAATCAACATACTTGAAGATTATGACAAACTACAAGCTGCATACTATGGCATGGCTGCATCCAAATTCCCAGGGGTGATACATAGCACACGGAGTTCCTCAAAAGAAAGATTAGTAACCATCGATCAGCCTGCATCATATGTCGTCCAGGAGATAATGCACTTTATGTTGAACAAATCAAGAAGGTAGATCAAGAATTTCACGAGCACCGAGCAACACTGCATAATAAATACTCCATCCTTTCAAGTAAACCATCAAGCATGGAGCATTGGGGGCTTCTGTTAATGCAAAAAATCTCCATCTACGAGGATCAATCAGAAAAGGACACATGTCATCCTATGTGGTAATATTCGACACCCGAGTAGAGTTGGTCGGCATCCGAGAAGAGTTGGTCGGCACTCGAGGAGTGTTAGTCGGCACCCGAGGAGAGTTGGTCAGTACCCAAGGAGAATTAGTCGGCACCCGAGGAGAGTTGGTCGGCACCCGAGGAGTGTTAGTCGGCACCCGAGGAGAGTTGGTCGGCATATCAACCAGGAAGATCAAAGGATAACTATGCATTTAATGTGCATTAATGAAGATGGCAGCGCATTTAATGAGCCTTAATGTACATTTATACTGTATTAATAGATGACAACACATAGCATACCAAGCAATTCAACAATTAGATTCATTAAATGTAGACATAAATGTCTACATACAATGAATCTCTTTATCTCCCATCACTATAAATACATGTATTCCCTTAGCCAAAAGGAGGAGATCCGACAACGATGAGAGACCATACATAAGATACACCCTTTTTCTCCCTCTCTCTACCACATTGTGATATTGTAAACCCCTGGGAATAAAATAACAGTGGACGTAGGCTTCTTTCTTATAGCCGAACCACTTTAAAAATCTTTGTCTCTCATGTGCTTGATTGGATTGCTTTTATCTATTTATCTGTGGTCATAAAAATGGGATTCGGTCCAGTTTTTTGCATCAACAATGATCCTAATCTATTTTTTACTGTTGTGCAGATTGCTTCGCGAGACACTAAACTGGGGGAACAAGCTAACAAGTATCTTCAAAGAATTTTTAACCAGGATGCTTTTGCTTTGAGACTGCCTAAAGAACAATAGCAAATATATGAAAATTATAATATTTAGTAATATGTATGGGGTACTTATCACAACTTTGTGACATATAAATTGCCTCACTATTATTACTTAATTCATGTTCAGCCTTGAAGGCTGTAACCTCTAATGGTTGTGGTTATTTTCTTTTGGCATTTAATGTGAATATATCAGCCTCTTTTGTGAAATGCTTTGAATGTAATTTGTGGAGTTTTAATGTCAGCATATTTAAATATTTTCTTGTGTCGAAATCCAATTTATCTTCATAAATTAGTTTCTCAATCATACCAATGTGGCTCAATACCTATTTCCTGGAGATTGTCCATTGGGTATTAGGTCAAAATTTTCATAATTTTGTCATAGATCAATTTTCACCACACTCTCTTACCCGATACCTTAACTATAAGATACAATATAGCTGCTTACTCCCCAATCAGACCTTTAAAGAGTATTTGTCTATGTTTAAAAGGTTGCCCAAGGTTCGATCTCCAAAGTTACTTAATCTCATCGTGGAGGTTTATCCTATGCACATTCTTGCTACACAATTACCATTTTGGAATGGCCTGGCTCTTAAGAAGGTCATTTATGACAACTAGGGATGTTTTTTTTTATTACTAGACCTATCTTGTGGAACTAAACCCCCAAAACCATAACACAAAATTCTATATGGGGTTTTTACGTGCTTCCCCAATTCTCAAGGCAGTTTAACCTAGTCCAAGCCATCCCAGTGCCTCAAAGGATCTTGGTTAACCCTCTTATTTTCACTAGAGTCTCCTCTGTAACCAAAGAGGTTGTTTTGGTAAGCTTATTAAGTTATCAATAGATACTATGAACCTTTAACTTAAGGGCTTGTTTATTTTCTTATAGGATTACCATTATTTGTAACAATTGGTGGTTTAATCGCATGGATGCTCGTATAAAGCCTATTGTGCTTCTTTAAAAGGATCTTCTCTTCACCTCGATAAGAAAATTTCTAAGGCCTCCAAACTTTTTCCTTTCTGATAGCGGTATTGGACCATTAAATAACTAGACCATTTGATTTATTGGTACAAATCCAGTGGAAAAGCTTGTAATGATTATTCATGTCACAATCCAAGAGAGTTTGCCCACTGGGATAAAGTCTCAGTTGTATCCTCATCTTCGAAGAAGAGGAAATTTGTCCTATTAGAGGAAAATGATGATGAGTAGGTGGTGGACTTATTCTAGGAGAGAGATTATACTATAATGAAAGAAAGAACTAAAGGGATAAGAAAGGAAAAAAGAGGAAAAGGAATAGAAAGTACCTCCAAAGGATATTTCCAAAAAATATTTAACTTCTTCTTCAAAATAATCTAACTCCTCTAGCTCATCTACTCCTCATATTCATCCTCCACTCAAACAATTGTTTGGTAAGCTTCGAAAAATGAAATCAAGATTTAAGAGGCTCCCCTCTAAGGCATGGGAAACTGCTCTTTCCCATACCATTGATGTGGTTGAAGATATCCCTTAATTACGCATTATATCACACTCTTATTGAACTTTGAAGAATTTCAATGGGTTATTGATCAAGCATTATTTTTACTTTTTAGGCTCTAAATCCCCCCTTATTTGAAGATTACATAACTATAAGATCCCTTAATCTCCCAATCCTCCCATGCCAGATATGGAGCCTATTGAGGTCATACTTCTCTGTCTTGTTAATTAGGATGTCAATCTAGACTTTATAATATCGGGTACTAAATATGTGGTACCTTGTATTTACACCCCTACTAAAATAGATCCCCTTGAGTCACTTATCTGTCCAGTTGACACATCCCACCAACATGAATTAATTGCATAAGCTGTTGTAGATGATTCTGACCTCAACTTCCCCTATTGATGTAGCATAATAGTTGAATGTAGTTCTTGGGTTTAGTCCTTCTAAACCAATATGCCATTTGCACCCCTTATGGAAACCTAAATTTGCAATCAAGGTTTCGGTATGCTTCCTCCTATTTCAAATAAACCCCGGGCATGAACCTTAGAATAATCCTCGAGAAAAATTAACTTTTGGAACCTACACAAAACTTTATATTGTCAAAAACCCCAAACAAGACCAAAGTATATAGGGCCAATGTACAAATAACTAAAAACCCAAAAATATACTTAATCCATTCAAACAACCACCAAACAACTCCTGTAGAGCCTTTAGCCAATCAGCTAAAGGCCTCTCCAGAGTTAGATGATTGGCCAATGGATTTAGGTAATCAACTAAAGGTTCTGACAACCAAATCTTATCCAAATTATTTCTCAATTATGGATAAAAAATCAACAATTAAAAACCTTTAATCGATTCTCCAAACCCAACTCCAAAACCCCTATAATTAGAGGTGCCCACCAACCTTGAAAAGGGAAATTAAACCCAATATTGATTAGTTTTTCCAACTTTCTTAATCCCAAGCATCTGAGATACGCGGGCTCATTTTTTTAAAAAGTCCCGATGGGATCTTACTTCAAAAAAGTTGCTTTTTTGAAAGGAAAAGTAAATACTTCTGCAGAGTCTCCCCAAGAAGTGGTTCGTAAATTAGAAAATTCACCTCAAAATAGCAAATTGGGTCAAAACCCTACACAAATTCTGTAAAATTTGGCCTTCCTACACGAAGCTCTGCTCGACTGAAAAGCACAAAAAATTGGGGCTTCCCCCAAAGAAAAAAGCTCGCTTTTATCTCAAGGGTAAATAATCTATGCCCAAATTTTGGGACAACACCCCACATTTATATATTGCAATAAACTGTTCATACTTGTGTAGCCTTTCTAACCCGACCCCCGTTTAGGAGATCAAGTATGCAATTTACAACGTTTATATTTGTTTAAGCATGATTTTAACCCAACACATGTACTTGTGTCACGAATTGACATACTCATAAGCTAAATAATAAAAATCAAATGCCATAATTCCAAAATACAATTATGAAAAATTTCGTTTCAAAATACATTCTCGAGAGAGTTCCATTGATCTACGTTCAACGCGAAAATTTACAGGCCAAAGTCTAAAAGTCGACTACACTCACCACTTCTCCCTGTGAAAAATGCTCGTCTCGACACGATACCCCAAATATATCTTTTCATTCCAATACTTTTCAAATATTTTCATTTCATGAACGTATTTTTTAACATATAAATATATCATTCCAACACAATGGAAATGTGCTATTAAGGACTATGCGACATAAATATTGCACTATTGTACCTTGTATATTCGGTATCATGTTGCCTACACATATAAATAGACCTATTTGAGTTAACTAAGTTGGCTTTGATACCAAGTATCCTCGGGTACATAGGCACTATACCAAGCTAAATTCGTGAATGCCAAGCCTCATAATATGACTATCAACGTATTATCACCGAGGTATTCCTCCATTTATAGACCCACACCCCTATATATTATCCAATCCCATTCTGTTGGAACTACGTTGGCTTTGATCGTAAGTCTCCTTGGGTACGTAGGCGCTATACCAAGTCAAACTCATGATCCCGAGCCTCATAATATGTCTCTCAGCATATTATCTCATAGGAATCCCTCCATCACTAGTCCAACACTTGAACACACATCACGTTTGAACACATGTTATGATCAAACTACATAGGCTTTGATCCAAAGTCCCCTTGAGTACATTGGTGCAACACCGAGTCCTTCTTATTAGCTTAAACCTAGACAATATGTCTCTCGACATTTAATTTTAGCGAGATGCATCCATCTCTAATCTCAACCAAGTTCAAACGAGATATTAAACTATCTCAATGCGTGATCTGACAAAAATACATATGAATATGATCAAACGCATATACTAACTATAATATCCAACTTCGTAGGCTTTGATCCCAACTCCTCTTAGGTATGTAGGTTCATTACTGAGTCTTTCTAATACGATCGAGCCTCGACAAGATGTCTCATGATGTGTTGTCCCTATAGCGATTCTCCCATCTCTTAATTTTCATCCCTTATATCTAAATAACATAAAACGAAATATTAAACTATATCAAGATGGGACCTACTAAACATATTTTAACATAAAAATGTGCAAACATGTATACACTAATCACAACAGAGATTCACTCATCTCCCACCTTTCTATCTCGCTTCATAACACGAATGAGATACCAGACTATCTCAAAAGTCGAGCTCCCTTGCACAGTGATATACACACACTAACGACCACCCATTGTACAAGCTGATCTTTATCTCACACTTACATACTTAATAATAACCATCTATTATGTACTACAAAGCATGGAATCATGCTTAATAAAATCTTGTGTACGTGCACTAGTTAAAGTGATGTTTATATATTTCTAACTGATATCATGTTCCAACCTAAGAAGCTATTTACATATTTTAGGGACCCTCATGCTAAGGTCTCTAAATTTTTTTTAAGATAACTAAAAAGTAATAAATTAATGTAAAGAGAAATAACAATCATAGAATTAAGGAACCATGCAGAACAAGTGGGGTGCCTAACACCTTCCCCGCTCGTAGTACTGTTCTCGAACCTGAACAACAAGAATCTCTGGACCAATCGAAAACTTTTAAACTCTCCTTATGATTATACCAAAAGGGCTAACTCAAATATTTTGGTTTGTTATTATATAAAATAAACCGGTGACTCTGAACACTCGAAAAAACCATTTCTTCTGCACAAAAGACACACTTACAAAAACGACGTGCATCAAAATTGGACATGATGTGAATCTACATCTTAGGGTAAGTTATCGAGTCCAACATCAAATCGATAGCCCAACCTCGGGGGAGGTGATGGACCGGGAGGCAAGCATTCTCGCTTCCGTTATTGGCTTCATAACAAGTTCATTCCTCTTACGGACATCATCGCTCGGGGATCACAATACCATAGTGGCAACTCTTCTAGGGCCTTTTTCCTTCTATCGAAATACAACATTGCGTATCATAGTTGGACCTCGCCAGCTACGTTATAGTGGTGACTCCACCAAAGATAAATTAAGGGAACCAAACTATCTATATGCTTCCTTTCTACTATGCTTAATATTTCTCTCCTGCATGACTACTTTACGTCAATTTTAAAACTATTTAACGGATTAGTTTTAGAATCCCACATAACATAGATACGTGTTTAGGTACACATGTACATGATTGTACACTTTACCAAACACGTAAGTATGCGCGAAGGACCTCGCGATAAAATTAAACATCAAAGTATATAAAAATTAAAGATGACCTATTTGCATCATGCACTACATAGTCTTATTTTTATATTGTTTAAATCCTATACGCTCGAGGGATCCCCAAAGCAACTAGTTTACATAATTTCATAATTTAGGAAGGTCACTTTATGCAAGGGAACATTCATACTTTGTAAAAATCACCTCTTCCTGAAAGAGAGGTTTGTACTTTCGAGAAGTCACTTCACTAGAAAAAGCTCATACTTTCAAAAAGTTATTTCCCCGAAAGGCTAGTCACCAATTAGTGTCCTCGCCCTTTTCATCCACTCGTCTAGTATATCGAACAACTTCTCTCATGATACTAAGGTCTCAGTGATAGGGACCATTTGAAGTTTTTTTAAATATTGGGTTATATCAAACACACTTTCATAGCTATTCAGTACTAAGGTAAAATTGTGTCACATGTATCTTAATGGTTGCTCTGTCCGAGCAACCTAGTTTGTCATGATCCACGACAATGAAAAGTGATCCTCTTATAACTGAGTATCATCACCCCTTTGTTTATAGAAAAATATCTAACAACACACCCCATTGAATGAAAAGAACAAGATACTTATGTATCAATTGTCTTGATAGAATTTTCTAAAATTGTCAAACGATCGGAGACTGGTCTAAAACCCTTAGATTCTAGGTTGAATGTCTTTCTTGCAAAAGGGAGATTGATAGTATAAATCTACAAGCCATCGTAATAACAAATGCACCTTACATTAGATTCCCCTAACCACATTTTTATTTTGAGAATATTATAGAACTTAGTATATTATTTCCTCCCAACTCATTCTAACAAACAAGATCTCCCCCTTGTTTACCCAAATATAATAGGACTTTATTAAAGTTCTCATGCTTTGTAGATATTACGAAAGGAAAGAACTCAAAAAATAAAATATTGTCCAAATAAGGTTAAAATAGATAAAAGAATTGCATCAGAAAAATTCATTGCATATGTGATTCCTCCCCCCTATCTAATGTCCTTCTATCATTCCTTTTATCTGCAAAAACCTGAATAAAAGTTCCCCAACATTTTTTTGCATTTATCACCATTAGTGGAGGAATTGATAACATGAGTTTAGTCTTCATTAGTTAACTCCTTACCCATGACTGTCATATCTACACTATTGTACGATCCATGTTTATCGAAGAAGACTAGGTCCCATCAGCTATGGATCAGATTCTGAGATAGCTTTAGCACATCACTGCATTTAAGAATAATAAGAAACCTAACATCAAGGAACTAGGCCGAGCCCAAACCCGGATGCAGGAAACTCACACCGTTACAAGAGATAGCATCCTTCATCCTACCATACACAACATAAGTACACCACATGCGGTGATTGTCGAGGCCATGCCCACCAAACCCTAGGATCTTCCTTCTAACATCGATCCTCCCTACTTATAAGTACCATTTCCTTCGAGCCCTACCATCAGTTCCTTTAGTGCTCAAACACCGCTTTTTAAGGTCCCCCATTAGCTGAATCTGTGGACCCCCACCAATCATAGAGGTCATTCCCCCACCACCGAACTAAGAGATAATGCAAGTTCAATCTAAGCTATATCTCCTTCAAAATTCCATTAGTAAGATGAAAACCATTGGTGAGGTTACCAAAATCAAGAATATGGCCTTTTATCCCGAATCCCGACTTTCGAATAAATTTAAGATGCTAGTATTCAAAACCTACAAAGGGGTAGGGTCGTTAACCACCCACCTATCCAACTACCACCTCCAGATGCAAGTCCAAAATGTTTACCTAGGGTATTAAAAAATATTGTTTCTTTCACGCACGTGGGAGGATCCCTCACCTGGTTCATTGGACTCAAATGTGAGGGGACTGCCACAACATGGGATGATGTATGTCTTATTTTCCTGAAGCATTCTGGATATAATGAAGAATTGGGCATCTAAAAATGATGAAACAGGAAGAAGGAGAAGTAGTGGGCATCTTCATCACTCACTTGAGATAGGATGCTGGCCAAATGGCCAATCATCATGTAGAGCGGGACCAGATATAGATCATAATCATAAACTTTTTATTGGGAAGTGAAAAGTGAACTTGGGCTCACCTAAATCTCAAATTTCAAAGCCCTCAATCATATAGGGTGTAAAATTGAAGAAATCCTGGCCACGAAAGCTGCCAAAATCACTAAGGAATCTCGTTACACTACCAATCAGTTTTCCTCTCATAAGAACCCGCTAGGGGCTCCCACATCTCATATCACCACCCTCGTAGTCATTCCAATGATAGGATCATTTAAAAATTTTCATATTACCTCAACTATAGTATCCACTTCTAGGCCCTTTGAATTTGGACCTCTCCTAAAAATTATAAGACCATGCCTCCTCATAAAGAGTTTCGGGATCAGCCAAGAACCTTTATTAGCTTATACGTCCCCATAACTCGGGTCTTCATTGCTCTAAAATTATATCATCATCTCAAGACACTTAACCCCATGCCAATCCCAACCACTACAGATAAAAATTAGAAATTAAACTCGTACTGTAAATATCAATGGGGACCGACCACATTACCAATAACTGTTGGTCCTTAAGGTATGCCATCCAGGACCTCATTATCGTTGGGAGGCTCATCCTGCCAAGGCCCAATGTCAACATCAAATCCTTTATATATCATCATAACCCGTCCCCAATACCCTGTGAGACACTCCCGTCGCAAACATTGATCCCTAAATTCTAATAATCACATTCATCACAAGTCGAGGATTAGGAAACATGCCCCTTTGGAAGAATCTACCCTTTGGGAACGCCATCTCCCCTATAAAAATTATCATAAAGACTAAGCCCACCATAGATCATATGAACTTCTTCGTAATGGTCATACACTTCCTGCAGACTAACCATTCCAATCCAAACTTCCTCTTAGTCCCAAATTCATACTCTCCAAAGAAACGAGACTTATCGCCCCTTCCTAGAAGAGACCTATCACTCAACCGAAGGAGAGAAGATGTATGATAAAGCCCTATACGAAATAGAGCACGTCA
This sequence comes from Sambucus nigra, assembly GCA_949130495.1. Lineage (NCBI taxonomy): Eukaryota > Viridiplantae > Streptophyta > Magnoliopsida > Dipsacales > Adoxaceae > Sambucus > Sambucus nigra. Next base: position 148,323,366 of record OX422213.1, read on the forward strand.
CCTTCAAAATACCTATCTAGTCTACCAGATGGGAAGTATGCACCTAAGAGGCGTAGTTGTTCACCCTATTGGACATATAAATTAGCGATAGGACCCCCTTGCCTCGCACTCCTGGCTCAGCATCAGTCCATTCTCCCGTAAATAGTGGAAACACCATAACTTCCAATCATCAAAATAGGGAACCCATGATTCGGCCACCCCGATACGTGAATCCCCTAGTACACATGAGTGAGAAAGATCTATAGCTCTGGGATAATAATTATATTACCTTCAGATACATATCTCATCACGAACTGTTATATGACAAGGAAGAAATGAAAATATCCCACTACATCCAAGGAAACATCAAGTGAAAAGACAAGACTAAGGCCAATCCTGGACCTATCAAGTACAATGATGATATAAAACTCCAAAAAAAGGTAAAACCAATTCTATGATAGCCAAAGGGACTTTATCGCCCCATCTTATTCGAGTCAAAATATAATTTATAACATGGAGTACTCCCCCGAGCCTCTCCCCCAGGCCAGAATTTGAGGTCTACCCCTTGGGTACCATCCATATGACATGAATTGACTCTAGAGGTGATGTAAAACTGCTTATAGGCCCACAGTTAATGCCTCCCCGATGAAATCCCACCTCTAGCCTATCGGATCTTACTCATAAACCTCCTACACCCAGTACCCACCATGTGTAATACATTGACCTAACAAAATAGGTAATTACAAATTTCTTGGACCATATCCTCATCACTGGAGTAAACACTTCCCCGAATCCCCGAGACGAGTTCACCCTCAAACCTCAAGACTTGGAAATTATGGCACAGTGGGACTAATACTTGAGTAAGTAACCATTTCCTTTAACTCCCTAACCTCTGAGACTTCATATTCGGGATCAGTTGCAAATATAAATTAAAATATCTTTCCAACTAGAGTAACACGAACACTGGACCTCATAAATGAAAAAGCGAGGCTACTCAGCAGACAACCTACTGGGTGCGAAGATCCACCAATAGAGTTACCAGATATTGTGTGCATCTTCATGGAAGTATACAATGAAATTCCTGAGCTCCCCTACCCAAAGAAGACCCCGTCAGTTCCCAAGATAAACTAAATCTTCTAGTTTCACAGTTAGCGTACGACTTCTTCATCTTAAAGATATCTCCGTGGTTCCACTATTACACCTATATGGAATGCAATTTTGGGAATGCAGAACTAGACACAACCCACAAAGATGTTATTATTGAACTGCAAGATGAGATGTCCCTCTGAGGACATCCCTTGCCAAAAGCACCCCCCTTGCAGAGTTACTCCTACACTACCCAAATGGAACGTATCTATCCCGCTCCCTATGACCAATTAGCGAAGCCGACAGCATCATGAAAGAAATGGATCGAGAATAAAAAAAAATACATAGACATAAAAAAAATACAAAAAACCAAAAAATAAAATAAAACCTAACATGGTTCCTCGTAAGTGCATTCAACTTATCCCTTATGTGCTTTAGGAGCAGAAACTCCTTCAACATCCATCAAATCATCCATAGCCGCGTGACCTCCTCACTCTTTAGCAAAGGCATCAATTTCATGTTGTGCCCGATCACCTCATAGAACCACACCTGAAATGGAAAATTATTTTTAAAATAAAAACTCCAAAAAGAATGCAAAAGGAATAAAAATAAAAGCTATGTTCAAAGTCCACCTCCAAAAAATACGTGGTCCTAATAAAGGTCTGCAAACAATGGCGAATGAAAACGTCAAGGGAAAGATTAAGAGACGCCAGCATCAAGGTCCCCCAATCGTATGTATGGATATAAAATATGATTCAGAGTAATGGTAAGAACCACAAGCACTACACCAAAACTGGTGAATGATTACGGCCAAAATCCCTGACCAAGATTGTGGGTCGCGGACTTTGGTCTTGACCATTTTGGGTGCGACTAATTTCATGGGTCGCGGTCCAATCCAGTGACCAATTGGGGGGTCACGATAGATGGTCGTGGAATTGGACCGCGACCCATACCGCGACGGGAAAAAAATGTTCAAGGCCAAAGTCCGTGACCCCCAATTGTGACGAAAATGGTCGCGACCAAAGTTTGTGACCCCCAACGCGATGAAAATAAGTAGAAAAAAAGGTCACGGGCAAAGTCCATGACCCCCAACTATGATGAAAAATTGTCGCGGCCAAAGTCCATGACCCACATCGCGACGAAAAAAATGGAAAAAAATGGTTGCGGCCAAAGTCCTTGACCCATACCGCGATAATTTTTTTCCAATTTTTTGTCGCTGTGTGGGTAACGGATTTTGGCCACGACCAATATTTTTCCATTTTTTTCGTCGTGGTGTGGGTCACGGACATTGGGCGTGACCATTTTTCATCACGGTTGGGGGTCATGGACCTTGGCTATGAACATTTTTTTGCGCGACGGAAAAAAAATGGTCATTGACAAAGTGCATGACCATATTTAACTATAATTAAAATATATATTTTTCTTCGTCCAATCCTAAAATTGGAGGTCCAGTGACTGAGCGGACGGTTGCTACGTGTAACATTGGACGCATACGAGGTGTACCAAATATTTATTATTGGCGAACAATAAAAAATCCACAAATTGCGAATTGGGAATGTTGATAATAAAATAATATACATACAAACTTGAAATATTGTAACTCTTAATAATTCACAAACCAAAAAAAATCGGGCAGAGTTTCCTCTTTTCTCTGTACATTCCAAACCCTGTTAATATAAAACTTGCTTATTATAAAGTCCACATGGCCATAAAATTTAACAATCAAATTATAAAAGACCGCACGACTGTAACACATAAAAAAAAACAATCTTGAATATCAACAACATTATTTAAACAATATTCATGTTGTAAACCATTACTTCCTTCATTTGTTCCACGTGCAAAAAAGCAAATGACACAATGTTATCATGCAAATAACAAGATACAAAAAAAATGATATTAGTAACCCAGTAGTTTTACACAAATCTTATTCAAGCTGAAAAATTGCATCTACGAGTTATAATTATCACCATATCAGTTCTTACGAGTTACAATGGTCCCGTGCGAGGTCAGTTCCTAAAAATTTTCAAATTATTTCCATATTCTCAAACCGAGAGACTCTAGACCACGCGATCAGTTCCTACGAGTAACATTGGTCCCTTGTGAGGTGTCGGCGCCTCTCACGGGGCCGTTTGAGGGCTATTTCGGCATTTCTCCCTCTAGCACCATATTTTTAAGCTTAAGTCTTAATATTTTTAAATTATCGGCATATTCTAAAATCGGGAAACCCTTGGCCACGCGATCAGTTCCTACGGGTTACATTGGTCTCGTGCGAGGTATCAGTGTCTCTCACGAGGCCGTTTAGAGGTTGTTTCGGTATTCCCCCCACTAGTGTCGTGTTTTTAAGCCTAAGTCTAGATATTTTCAAATTATCATCATATTATCAAATCGGGAGTCCCGGGATCACGCGGTCAGTACCTACGAGTTATATTGGTCCCATACGATGCGTTTGTGCCTCTCACGAGGCCGTTTGGGTGTTATTTTGGGATATCCCCCTCTAGCGCCATGTTCTTAAGCCTAAGTCTAGAAATTTTTTAAATTATCCCCGTATTCTCAAATTGAAAGCCCCGTGGCCACGCGGTCAGTTCCTATGAGTTACATTGGTCTCGTGCGAGGTGTCGATGCCTCTCACTGGGCCGTTTGGGGGCTATTTCGAGATTTCCCCTCTAGCGCCATGTTTTTAAGACTAAGTCTAGAATTTTTGAAAATTATCTATGTATTATCAAATCGGGAGACACGTGGCCATGCGGTCAGTTCCTACGAGTTATATTGGTCCCGTACGAGGTGTTAGTGCCTCTCACGGGGATGTTTGGGGGCTATTTCGGGATTTCCCCGTCTAGCGCCATGCTTATAAGACTAAGTCAAGATATTTTAAAATGATCACCGTATTATCAAACCAGGAGTCCCGTGACCATGGGGTCAGTACCTATGAGTTACATTGTTCCCGTACGAGGTATCGGTGCCTCTCACGGGGCTGTTTGGGAGCTATTTCGGGATTTCCCGCTCTAGCACCATGTTTTTAAGCCTAAGTCTAGATACTTTCAAATTATTTTGGTATTACCAAACGGGGAGTTCCATGGCAATGTGGTTAGTTCCTACGAGTTACATTGGTCCCGTGCGAGGTGTCGATGCCTCTTACGAGTTCGTTGGGGGGCTGTTTCGGGATTTTCCCCTCTAGTGCCACATTTTTAAGCCTAAGTCAAGATATTTGAAAATTATCATATTATTATCAAATTGGGAGTCCCGTGGCCACGCGGTCAGTTCCTACAAGTTACATTGGACTCATGCGAGGTGTCGATGCCTCTCACGAGGCTGTTTTGGGATTTTCACCTCTAGCGCCATTTTTTTAAGCATGAGTCTAGATATTTTCAAATTATCATCCTATTATCAAATCGGGAGTCCCATGAACACGCAGTAAGTTCCTACGAGTAACATTGGTCCCGTGCGAGGTGTCATTGCCTCTCACGAGATCTTTTGGGGGCTATTTTGGGGTTCATCCATCTAGCACCATATTATCAAATTGGGAGCCTCGTGACCACGCGATCACTTCCACCGAGTTACATTGGTCCTGTGCAAGGTGTCGGTGCCTCTCACGGGGCCGTTTGAGATTTTCCCTCTCCAGTGCCATGTTTTTAAGCCTAGGTCTAGATATTTTCAAATTATCAACCTATTATCAAACGGGGAGTTCCGTGACCACGCAATCAGTTCTTACGAGTCACATTGGTCCTGTGCGAGGTGTCAGTGCCTCTCAAGGGGCCGTTTGGGGTTTAATTTTGGATTTCCCCCTCTAGCGGCATGTTTTTAAGTCTATGTCTTGATATTTTAAAATTTTCATCGTATTATCAAATCGGGAGCCCCGTGGCCCCTCGATCAATTCCTACGAGTCACAATTGTCCCGTGCAAGGTGTCAGTGCCTCTCAAGGGGCCGTTTGGGGACTATTTTGTGATTTCTCCCTCTAGTGCCTTATCTTTAAGCCTAAGTCTAGATATTTTCAAATTATCATTGTATTATCAAATCGGGAGTCCCGGGATTCCTACGAGTTACATTGGTCCCGTGCAAGGGGTCGGTGCCTCTCACTGGCCGTTTGGGTGATGTTTCAGGATATCCCCCTCTAGCGCTATGTTTTTAAGCCTAAGTCTAGAATTTTTTTAAATTATCTCTGTATTCTCGAATTGAAAGCCCCGTGGCCACGCGGTCACTTTCTATGAGTTACATTGGTCCCGTGTGAGGTGTTGATGCCTCTCTTGGGGCCGTTTGGCGGCTGTTTCGAGATTCCCCCTCTAGAGCCATGTTTTTAAGACTGAGTCAAGAATTTTTTTAAATTATCTCCGTATTCTCAAATCGGGAGCCCTGTGTCCACGCGGTCAGTTCTTACGAGTTATATTGGTCCCGTGCGAGGTGCCTCTTACGGGGCCGTTTGGGGGCTATTTCGAGATTTCCCCCAGTAGCGCCATGTTTTTAAGCCTAAATGTAGATATTTTAAAATTATCCCCGTATTATTAAATGGGGAGTCCAGTGGTCACGGGGTCAGTTCCTATGAGTTACATTGTTCCGGTGCGAGGTATCGGTGCCTCTCACGGGGCCGTTTGGGGCCTGTTTCAGTATTTCCGTCGCTAGCGCCATATTTTTAAGCCTAAGTCTAGATATTTTCAAATTTTCTTCATATTATCAAACCAGGACCCCCATGGCAACGCGGTGAGTTCCTACAAGTTACATTGGTTCCGTGCGAGGTGTCAATGCCTCTAACGAGTCCATTTGGGGGTTGTTTTAGGTTTTTCTCCTCTAGCGCCATGTTTTTAAGCCTAGGTCTAGAATATTTTCAAATTATCATCTTATTATCAAATCGATAGTCCCGTGGCCACGCGGTCAGTTCCTACGAGTTACATTGGTACCGTGCGAGGTGTCGATGCCTCTCACGGGGTCATTTGGTGGCTGTTTTGGGATTTCCCCCTCTAGCGCCATTTTTTAAGCCTTAGTCTAGATTTTTTCAAATTATGGTCCTATTATCAAATCGAGAGTCTCGTGACCATACGGTCAGTTCCTACGAGTAAAATTGGTCCCGTGAGAGGTGTCGGTGCCTCTCATAAGGCCTTTTGGGGGCTATTTCGAGGTTCACCTATCTAGCGCCACTTTTAAGCCTAAGTCTAGAAATTTTGAAATAATCACCATATTCTCAAATCGGGAGTCCCGTGACCACACGGTCAGTTCCTACGAGATACATTGGTCTCGTGCGAGGTGTCGGTGCCTCTCACGGAGCCGTTTGGGGATTTACCCCTCCAGCAATATGTTTTTAAGCCTAGGTCTAAATATTTTCAAATTATCACCCTATTATTAAATCGGGAGTCCCGTGGCCACACAGTCAGTTCCTACGAGTACATTGGTCCAGTGCGAGATGTAGGTGCCTCTCAAGGGGCCGTTTGGGGTTTGTTTTAGGATTTCCCCTATAGCGCCATGTTTTTATGTCTTTGTCTTGATATTTTCAAATTATCATCGTATTATCAAACTGAGAGCCCCGTGGCCACACGGTTATTCCTACGAGTTACAGTGGTCCCGTGCGAGGTGTCGGTGCCTCTCAAGGGGTCGTTTGGGGATATTTAGGGATTTCCTCCTCTAGTGCCTTATTTTTTAGCCTAAGTATTGATATTTTCAAATTATCATCATATTATCAAGCTGAGAGTCTCGGGGCCACGCGATCAGTTCCTACGAGTTACATTGGTCCCATGCGTGGTGTCGGTGCCTCCCACGGGGCCGTTTGGGTGCTATTTCGGAATATCCCTCTCTAGCGCCATGCTTTTAAGCCTAAGTCTAGAATATTTTTAAATTATCTCTGTATTCTCAAATTGGGAGCCCTTTTTCCACACGATCAGTTCCTACGAGTTATATTGGTCCCGTGCGAGGTGTCGATGCCTCCCACGGAGCTGTTTGGGGGCTATTTCGGGATTTCCCCCTCTAGCGCCATGTTTTTAAGCCTAAGTCAAAATATTTTAAAATGATCACCGTATTATCAAACTAGGAGTCCCTGTGACCACGGGGTCAGTTCCTACGAGTTACATTGTTCCCGTACGAGGTATCGGTGCCTCTCACGGGGCCGTTTGGGAGCTGTTTCGGGATTTCCCTCTCTAGCACCATATTTTTAAGCCTAAGTCTAGATACTTTTAAATTATCTTCTTATTATAATACTGGGAGCCCCGTGGACATGCGGTTAGTTCCTACGAGTTACATTGGTCCCATGCGAGGTGTCGATGCCTCTTACGAGTCCGTTTGGGGGCTATTTCTGGATTTCCCCCTCTAGCGCCATATTTTTATGTTTAAGTCGAGATATTTTCAAATTATCATCGTATTATCAAATCGGGAGTCCCGTGGCCACGCGATCAGTTCCTAGGAGTTACATTGGTATCATTCGAGGTGTCGATGCCTCTCACGGAGCCGTTTGGGGGTTGTTTTGGGATTTTCCCCTCTAATACCATTTTTTTAAGCCTGAGTCTGGATTTTTTTAAATTATCATCCAATTATCAAATAGGGAGTCCCGTGACCAGGCGGTCAGTTCCTACGAGTAACATTGGTCCCATGCGAGGTGTCGGTGCCTCTCACGAGGCCGTTTGGGGGCTATTTCAGGGTTCACTCATCTAGCTCCATATTCTCAAATCGGGGAGCCTTGTGACCATGCAGTTAGTTCTTACGAGCTACATTGGTCCCGTACGAGGTGTCGGTGCCTCTCACAGGGCCGTTTGTGGATTTCCCCTCCAGCACCATGTTTTTAAGCCTTGGTCTAGATATTTTTAAATTATCACCCTATTACCAAATCAGGAGTCCCGTTGTCGTGCAGTCAATTCCTACGAGTTACATTGGTCCCGTACGAGGTGTCGGTGCCTCTTAAGGAGCCGTTGGGGGGGATGTGTAGGAATTTCCCCCTCTAGCACCTATTTTAACCTAAGTCCAGACATTTTCAAATTATCATCGCATTATCAAACTGGGAGTCCCATGGACACAGGGTCACTTCCTAGGAGTTACATTGGTCCCGTGCGAGGTGTCGATGCCTCTCACGGGGACGTTTGGGGGCTATTTTGGGATTCCCCCCTCTAGCGCTATGTTTTTAAGCCTAAGTCTAGGAAATTTTAAATTATCATCGTATTCTCAAATTAGAAGCCCCGTGGCCACGCGGTCAGTTCCTACTAGTTACACTGGTCCCGTGCGAGGTGTCGGTGCCTTTTACGGGGTCGTTTGGGGGCTGTTTTGGGATTTCCCTCTTTAGCGCCATATTTTTGTGCCTAAGTCTCAAAAATTTCAAATTATCGTCGTATTATCAAATTGGGAGCCCCGTGGCCACGCGGTCAGTTCCTACGAGTTACATTAGTCCCATGCGAGGTGTCAATGCCTCTCACGGGGCCGTTTGGGGGCTATTTCAGGATTTCCCCCTCTAGCACCATGTTTTTAAGCCTAAGTCTAGGGAATTTTTAATTATTGCCATATTCTCAAATCGGGAGTCCTGGGCAACACGGTCAGTTCCTACGAGTTACATTGGGCTCGCACGAGGTGTTGGTTCCTCGCATGGGGCCCTTTGGGGGTTGTTTCGGGATTTCCCCCTCCAGCGCCATATTTTTAAGCCTAGGTGTAGATATTTTTAAATTATCATCGTATTATCAAACCAGGAGTCCCGTGGCCACGCGGTCACTTTCTTCGAGTTACATTGGTCCCGTGCGGGGTGCCGCTGCCTCTCACAGGGCCGTTTGGGGGTTGTTTTGGGATTTTCCCCTCCAGCGCTATATTTTTAAGCCCATGTCTAGATATTTTAAAATTATCATCGTGTTATCAAATCGAGAGCCCCGTGGCCACGCGGTCAGTTCCTAAGAGTTATATTTATCCCGTGCGAGGTGTCGGAGCCTTTCACGGGGCCGTTTGGGGGCTCTTTTGGGATTTCCCCCTCTACCGCCATGTTTTTTAGCATAGGTCTAGATATTTTCAAATTTTCATCATATTATCAAACTGGGAGTCCCATGGATACGCGGTCAGTTCGTATGAGTTACATTGGTTCCGTGCGAGGTGTCGATGGCTCTTATGGGTCCGTTTCGGGATTTTCCCCTCTAGCCCCATGTTTTTAAGCCCGAGTCTAGGTATTTTCAAATTATTTATGTCTTAACAAATCAGGAGTCCCGTGGCTACAGGGTCAGTTCCTACGAGTTACATTGGTCCCGTACGAGGTGTCGGTGCCTCTCATGGGACTGTTTGGGGGTTGTCTCGATATTTCCCCCCTCTAGCGCCATATTTTTAAGCCTAAGTCTACATATTTTCAAATTATCATCATATTATCAAATCGGGAGCCCCGTGGCCACGCGGTCAGTTCCTACGAGTTACATTTTTCCCGTGCGAGGTGTCGACGCCACTCTCGGGTCCATTTGGGGGCTGTTTCGGGATTTCACCCTCTAGCGCCATGTTTTTAAGCTTCAGTCTAGATATTTTTAAATTATCATCATATTTTCAAACCAAGGCTCCCGCGGCCATGCGATCAGTTCCTATAAGTTACATTGGTATCGTGCGAGGTGTCGATGCCTCTCACGGAGCTGTTTGGGGGCTATTTTGGGATTCCCCCTCTATCGTAATGTTTTTGAGACTACGTCAAAAAAATTTAAATTGTCACCATATACTCAAGCCGGGATCCCCGTGACCAGGCGGTTAGTTCATGTGAGTTACATTGGTCCCGTGCGAGGTGGCAATGCCTCTCACGAGGCCGTTTGGGGGTTGTTTTGGGATTTCCCCCTCTAGCGCCTTTTTTAACCAAAGTCTAGATATTTTCAAATTATCATCACATTATCAAATTGGGATTCCCGTGGCCACGACGTCAATTCTTTGGAGTTACACTGGTCCCGTGCGAGGTGTCGGTGCCTCTCACGGGGCCGTTTGGGGGATGTTTCGGGATTTCTCCCCCTAGCGCCATATTTTTAAGCCTAAGTCTAGATATTTTCAAATTATCATTGTATTATCAAATAGGGAGCCCCGTGGCCATGCGATCAGATCCTACGAGTCACATTGGTCCCGTGCGAGGTGTTGATGCCTCTCACGGGGCTGTTTGGGGGCTATTTCGAGATTTCCCACTCTAGCGCCATGTTTTTAAGCCTAAGTCTAAGAAATTTTAAATTATCATCATCTTCTCAAATGAGGAGCCCCGTGGCCACGCGACCAGTTTCTACTGGTTACATTTGTCCTGTACGAGGTGTCAGTGGCTTTTACGCGGCTATTTTGAGATTTCCCCATTAACGCCATATTTTTGTGCCTAAGTCTAGAAATTTTCAAATTATCGTCGTATTATCAAACCAAGAACACCATGGCCATGTGGTCTGTTGGTACAAGTTACATTGGTCCCGCACGAGGTGTCGATGCCTCTCACGAGGCCGTTTGGTAGCGTTTTGGGATTTCCCCCTCTAGCGCCATGTGTTTAAGCCTAAGTCTAGAAAATTTTAAATTATCATCGTATTCTCAAATCAGGAGTCCCGTGGCAACGCGGTCAGTTCCTACGAGTTACATTGGTCCTGTGCGAGGTTTTGGTGCCTCGTACGGGGCCCTTTGGGGCTATTTCGGGATTTCACCCTCTAGCGCCATATTTTTAATCCAAGGTCTATATATTTTCAAATTATCATCATATTTTCAAACCGAGATCCCCGTGGCCACACGATCAGTTCCTAAGAGTTACATTTGTCCCGTGCGAGGTGTCGGTGTCTCTCACGGGTCCGTTTAGGGGATATTTGGGGATTTCCCCCTCTAGCACCATGTTTTTAAGACTAACTCTAGATATTTTCAAATTATCGTCGTATTATAAAACTGGGAGTCCCGTGGCCACGCGATCAGTTCCTACGAATTACATTGGTCCCATTTGAGGTGTTGATGGCTCCTACGGGACTGTTTTAGGATTGTTTCAGGATTTCTCCCTCTAGCGCATTGTTTTTAAACCTAAGTCTAGATATTTTAAAATTATCATCATATTATCAAACCAGGAGTCCCGTTCCTAGGAGTTACATTGGTCCCATGCGAGGTGTCGATACCTCACACGGAGCCATTTGGTGGCTGTTTTGGAATTTCCCCTCTAGTGCCATGTTTTCAATCCTAAGTCTTGATATTTTCGAATTAGCATCGTATTATTAAATCGGGAATCACGTGTCCACGGGGTCAGTTCCTACGAGTTACATTGGTCCCGTGCGAGGTGTTGGTGCCTCTCACGGGGCCATTTGGGGGCGGTTTCGAGATTTCCTTCTCAAGCGCCTTGTTTTTAAGCCTAAGTCTAGATTTTTTCAAATTATCATTGAAGCCTTTATGCTTTTGACTCACTTGAGTCTATATTGTATAAGTGCTCATCTAGTTTGGAAATTGTGATAAAATTATGTCCTCCCTAGAAACCAAAGAACCTCAGAAGTTGGTTTGCTACTTCATCTCTCTATCTTGTAGTGATCAAGAACATATTGCCAACACTCACACACAGTAGAATTTTATTATTGCATATCATACTGCATAATAATGTGTGTATATATATTGAGTGTGTTTAAATCCCTAATTTTGAATTTTAATAATTTTTTGGGATTTATAAACATTTTTTAAATAAGGTTTTCTTAATTAAAACTTGATTTAAAAAGTTTTGTGGTCAATTTGTAAATATAATTTGTTGGGTATATTGGCCTAATGTTACCTTGGGTAGAATCCGAAAGCGGAGTAAACTTTGGGGTGTGGTTTTAATTACTTTAGGACGCGCGTTTCATATCCTGTTATCGTCCAACACCTGTCTTCATCTGATTGGTTGTGACTGTGTTTCTTTACTGAGTTATAGACGCGTATGTTTTTAACCCTTGGATCATTGGTTATCGACGATCTGCATGTTGTCTTGGTGAATCCCAGTACAACTCTTTAAACCAATCAGGTATCGTTTAAGCACCGCGTTCTTAGAACCCTTCGATCTAAGTCAATTTAACTTGACTTAATCCTGACCCTTGGTTTTGATCCAGTCTCTCGAACCTTCTCTTCACCCTATAAAAGGAACCCTATTCTCAAACTTCGAAGACTTTTGCCATTTTCATTTCTTCTGAGAAATAGAGAGAGAAGAGAGAAAATAGAGAGAAGAGAGAGAGTTAGAAACCCTAACCCTGTTCGTCAAAGCCTCTTCCATCCAAACTCAAACACTTCTTCAAAACTCCATATCCAAAACACTACACTGAGTGTTCTTGAGTGATTGAGAGTTTGAGTTGAGTTGGTAATTGCTGTTATAACCTCTTGTTCGTTAGATCTTGTTTTCAACTTAAACTTTTTCTTAGATCTACTTTCTGATTTCATAGAAATTTCAGATCTGAGTTATTCATGTTACATTACACTTAGTTTCATTCTTTATTTCTCATCTTGAGAAATATATTGTTGATTATTTTCTATAAAACGTTTGCTGACTTTGAAATCAATAATAAATTCTTTCTGTTTCTAGTTCTTGTAAAACTAAACCTTTGACCTAGTTGGAATCACACTTGGAGGTTTTCAATCTCGAAAAACTTTTCTAAATTCTGAGATTGATTAAGACCTTGTCTGTCTTCCTAGCAAGGTATCTGTGGATTCTGGGAATGATTTAAAGGTCAAATAAGGTTTATAGTTTTGTAAGAAGAAAGAAAAAGAAAAGATCACAACATATAGTGTTACTGTAATTTGTTAGGACTGTTTGTACTTAATAAGTGTGTGTGTGTGTGTGCATGCATGTGTTAAAGAGAACCTCCACAAACACTTTCACCCTACAACACGAAAAGTGTTGGTAATAAGATCTTGTGAACAAAGAGTCGACGTAAAGTGCTGGAACAAATCAGAAGTTAACAAACTGGGAGAACTACATCTACAATCAGAACTGCAGAGAAGTTTTAAGGACACCAGAGGGTACATTCCTAAACTTATATAGGTCTGAGTTGTTTTCATGTTAGTTATATAGTTTGTAACTCATATATTTGTTTTAGTGGATTTTTCATTTTACTCTGTAGAGGGAGTCGTGGATGTTTCCTCAATTGGTGAGGTTTTACCACGTAAAAAACATCGTGAACATAATATTTCTACATCTCCTCATCTCATTCTTGGTTGTGCTTAGTTTAAGTTTTTTAAACTTCTTTTTTAACCTGTTATTCAAATATTGAATAGATCTCGTACATACTGATTTGTTAAACACATCTTGTGTTCAAATAAGTTTGTTTTTTACGAAAAGAGTTTCCTAAAAAAACAGATCGGAGTTACTTAAATAGTTTATTTTTATAAACGGACTTAGTAACATATTTTTCAATCATCGTATTATCAAACAGGGAACCCTAAGGCCACGTGGCTAGTTCCTACAAGTTACATTGGTCCCGTGCAGGGCGTTAATGCCTATCACGGGGCCGTTTGGGGGCTTATTCGGGATTCCCCCCTCTAGTGCCATGATTTTAAGCCTAAGTTAAGAAAATTTTAAATTATCGTCGTATTATCAAATCGGGAAACCCGTGGCCACGCGGTCAGTAATTACGAGTTACGTTTGTCCCGTGCGAGGTGTCGATGCCCCTCACGGAGCTTTTTGAGGACTGTTTTGGGATTTCCCACCTCTAGCGCCATGTTTTTAAGTTTAAGTCTAGAAAATTTAAAATTATCATCGTATCTTGAAATCGGAATCCTCATGGCCACGGGTCAGTTCGTACGAGTTACATTGGTCCCGTGCGACGTATCGGTGCCTCTCACGGGGCCGTTTGGGGGATGTTTCGGGATTTCCCACTATCGCACCATGTTTTTAAGCCTAGGTCTAGATATTTTCAAATTATATTCGTATTATCAAACCAGGAGCCCCACGGCAACGCGGTTATTTCTTATGAGTTATATTGGTCCCATGCGAGGTGTCGAGGCCTCTTATGAGTCCGTTTGGGGGATGTTTCGGGATTTCCCTCTCTAGTGCCATGTTCTTAAGCCTAAGTCGAGATATTTTTAAAATCGGAAGTCCCATGGCCACGCGGTCAGTTCCTACGAGTTACATTGGTCCTGTGCGAGGTGTCGATGCCTCTCACGGGGCCGTTTGGGGGTTATTTTGGGATTTCCCCCTCTAGCGCCATTTTTTAAGCTGGAGTTTAGATATTATAAAATTATCATCCTATTATCAAACCGGGAGCCCCTTGGCCACGCGATCAGTTCTTACGAGTTACGTTGGTCCCGTGCGAGGTTTCGGTGCCTCTCACGAGGCCATTTGGGGGTTGTTTTGGGGTTCACCCCTCTAGCGCCATTTTTAAGCCTATGTCTAGAAATTTTGAAATTATCGCCATATTTTCAAACTGGGAGACACGTGACCACGCGGTCAGTTCTTACGAGTTACATTGGACCCGTGCGAGGTGTCGGTGCCTCTCACTGGGCTGTTTGGGGATTTTTGCCTCCACCGCCATGTTTGTAAGCCTAAGTCTAGATATTTTCAAATTGTCATCGTACAATCAAACTGGGAGCCCTGTGGCCACGCGGTCAGTTCCTACGAGTTACATTAGTCCCGTGCGAGGTGTTGATGCCTCTCATGGGACCGTTTGGGGGCTGTTTTGGGATTTCCCCCTCTAGCGCCATTTTTTTAAGCCTAAGTCTAGGAAATTTAAATTATTATTGTATTCTCAAATCGGGAGCCCCGTGTCCACGGGGTCAGTTCCAACTAGTTACATGGGTCTCGTGCGAGGTGTGGGTGCTTTTTACGGGGCCGTTTGGGGGTACTTTTGGGATTTTTCCCTTTAGTGCCACTTTTTTTGGCCTAAGTCTCAAAATTTTCAAATTATCATTGTATTATCAAATCAAGAACACCGTGGCCATGTGGTTAGTTCGTACGAATTACATTGGTCTCGTACAAGGTGTCGGTGCCTCTCATGGGACTATTTGGTGGCTGTTTCAGAATCTCCCCCTCTAGCGCCTTGTTTCAAAGCCAAAGTTTAGGAAATTTCAAATTATTGTCATATTCTCAAATTGGCCCTAGAAGGGATAATTTTAAAATTTCTAGACTTAGGCTTAAAAACTTGGCCTACAAGTTCCATTGGTCCCGTGCGAGGTGTCGATGCCTCTCACGGGGCCGTTTGGGGGCTATTTCGGGATTCATCCCCCTAGCGCCATGTTTTTAAGCCTAAGTCTAGATATTTTTAACTTATTATCGTATTATCAAATCGGGAGTACCGTGGCCACGTGGTTAGTTCCTACGAGTTACATTGGTCCCGTGCGACATGTCGATGCCTCTCACGGAGCCGTTTGGGGGCTGTTTTGGGATTTCCCCATCTAGCGTCATGTTTTTAAGGCTAATTCTGGATATTTTCAAATTAGCATCGTATTATCAAATCGGGAGTCCCATGGCCACGGGGTCAGTTCCTACGAGTTACATTGGTCCCGTGCGAGGTGTTGGTGCCTCTCACGGGGCCATTTGGGGGCGGTTTTGAGATTTCCTTCTCAAGCGCCATGTTTTTAAGCCTAAGTCTAGATTTTTTCAAATTATCATCCTATTGTCAAACAGGGAACCCTGTGGCCACGCGGCTAGTTCCTACAACATTGGTCCCGTGAAGGGCGTTAATGCCTATTACGGGGCCGTTTGGGGGCTTATTCGGGATTTCCCCCTCTAGCGCCATATTTTTAAGCCTCAGTCAAGAAAATTTTAAATTATCATTGTATTATCAAATTGGGAAACCCGTGGCCACGCGGTCAATAACTACAAGTTACATTGGTCTCGTGCGAGGTGTCGATGCCCCTCACGGAGCTTTTTGAGGAATATTTTGGAATTTCCCACCTCTAGCGCCATGTTTTTAAGCCTAAGTCTAGAAAATTTGAAATTATCATCGTATCTTCAAACCGAAATTCTCGTGGCACGGGTCAGTTCGTACGAGTTACATTGGTCCCGTGCGAGGTATCGGTGCCTCTCACGGGGCCGATTGGGGGTTGTTTCGGGATTTCCCCCTCTCACGCCTTATTTTTAAGCCTATGTCTTGATATTTTTAAATTATCTTTTTATTATCAAACTGGGAGCCCCGTGGCAACGCGGTTAGTTCCTACGAGTTACATTGGTCCCATGCGAGGTATTGATGACTCTTACGAGTCTGTTTGGGGGCTATTTCGGGATTTCCCTATCTAGTGCCGTATTTTTAAGCCTAAGTCGAGATATTTTCAAATTATCGTCGTATTATAAAATCAGGAGTCCCGTGGCCACACGGTCAGTTCCTATGAGTTATATTGGTCCCTGCGAGGTGTCGATACCTCTCAAGGGGCCGTTTGGGGGACAGTTTTGGGATTCCCCCATCTAGTGCCATTTTTTTAAGCTTGAGTTTATATATTATCAAATTATCATCCTCTTATAAAACCGGGAGCCCCTTGGCCTCGTGATCAGGTCCTACGAGTTAAATTTATCCCGTGTGAGGTTTAGGTGCCTCTCACGAGGCCGTTTGGAGGCTGTTTCGGGGTTCACTCTCTAGCGCCATTTTTAAGCCTATGTTTAGAAATTTTGAAATTATTGCCATATTCTCAAATCGGGAGACACGTGACCACACGTTCAGTTCCTACGAGTTACATTGGTCCCGTGCGAGGTGTCGATGCCTCTCACTGGTCCGTTTGGGGATTTCCCTCTCCAGCGCCATGTTTTTAAGCCTAGGTCTAGATATTTTTAAATTATCACCCTATTATCAAACTGGGAGTCCCATGGCCACGCAATCAGTTCCCACTAGTTACATTGGTCTTGTGCGAGGTGTCGGTGCCTCTCAAGGGCCCGTTGGGGGTTTGTTTTGGGATTTAGCCCTCTAGCACCATGTTTTTTGATCTATGTCTTGATATTTTCAAATTTTCTTCATATTATCAAATTGGGAGCCCCATGGCCATGCAGTTATTTCCTACGAGTTACAATGGTCCTGTGCGAGGTGTCTCTGCCTCTCAAGTGGACAATTGGGGGCTATTTCGGGAATTTCCCCTCTAGTGCCATGTTTTTAAGCCTAAGTCTAGATATTTTCCAATTAACATCGTATTATTAAACCGGGCATCCCGTGGCCAGGCGGTTTGTTCCCACGAGTTACTTTGGTACCGTGTGAGGTATCGATGGCTCTTACGAGTCCGTTTGGGGGTTGTTTCGAGATTTCACCCTCTAGAACCATGTTTTTAAGTATAAGTATAGATATTTTAAAATTATCATCAGTTTATCAAACCAGTAGCTTGATGGGCATGCGGTCAATTTCTACGAGTTACATTGGTCCCGTGCGAGGTGTCGATGCCTCTCACGGGGCCGTTTTGGGGGATATTTTGGAATTTCTCCCTCTAGGTTGTTTTGAGATTTCTCCCTTTAGCGCCATGTTTTTAAGTCTAAGTGTAGATATTTTCAAATCATCATTGTATTATCAAATCGGGAGTCCCGTGGCCTCGCGGTTAGTTCCTACGAGTTACATTGGTTCCGTGCGAGGTGTCGATGCCTTTCACAGAGCCGTTTGGTGGTTGTTTTAGGATTTCCGCCTCTAGCACAATCATTTTATGACAAAGCCTAAAAAATAGAAATTATCGCCATAACCTCAAACTGGGATCCCCGTGGCCATGCGATTAGTTCCTACGAGTTACATTGGTCCCGTGCGAGGTATCGATGCCTCTCACGGTGCCGTTTCGGGATTCTTTTGGGATTTCCCCCTCTAGCGCCTTTTTTAGCCTAAGTCTAGATATTTTCAAATTATTGTCGTATTATCAAACCGGGAGTTCGTGACCACGAGGTCAGTTCCTAGGAGTTACACAGGTCCCGTGCGAGGTGTCGTTGCCTCTCATGGGGACGTTTGGGGGATGTTTCGGGATTTCCCTTTCTAGAGCCATATTTTTAAGCCTAAGTCTAGATATTTTCAAATTATCATCATATAATCAAACTGGGAGCCCCGTGGCCACGCGGTCAGTTCCTATGAGTTACATTAGTCATGTGTGAGGTGTTGATGCCTCTCACAGGCCCGTTTGGGGGTTGTTTCGGGATTTCCCGCTCTAGCACCATTTTTTAAGCCCAAGTCTAGGATATTTAAATTACCATCTTATTATCAAATTGAGAGCTCCATGTCCACGTGGTCAGTTCCTACTAGTTACATTGGTACCGTGCGAGGTGTCCGTGCCTTTTACGGGGCCGTTTGGGGGTAGTTTTGTGGTTTTCCCCTTTAGCGCCATGTTTTTTGGCCTAAGTCTCAAAATTTTCAAATTATCATCGTATTATCATATCGGGAACTCCGTGGCCATGTGTTCAGGTCATACGAGTTACATTGGTCCCGTATGAGGTGTCGGTGCCTCTCACGGGGCCCTTTGGTGGCTGTTTCGGGATTTCCCCCTCTAGCGCCATGTTTCTAAGCCAAAGTCTAAGAAATTTGAAATTATTGTAAAATTCTAAAATTGGGAGCTCCATGGAAATGCGGCCTATTTGTACAAGTTACATTGGTCCCGTGCGAGGTGTTGGTGCCTCGCACGCGGCCATTTAGGGGTTGTTTCGAGATTTCTCCCTCTAGCGCCATATTTTTATGCCTAGGTCTAGATATTTTCAAATTATCATCATATTATCAAATCGAGAGTCCCGTGTCCACGCGGTCAGTTTCTTCGAGTTACATTGGTCCCGTACGAGGTGTCGGTGCCTGTCACGGGGCTGTTTGGGGGCTATTTTGAGATTTCCCCCTCTACTGCCATGTTTTTAAACCTATGTCTAGATATTTTCAAATTATCATCGTATTATCAAACTGGGAGTCCCGTGGCCTCACGGTCAGTTCCTATGAGTTACTTTGGACAAGTGCGGGGTGTCGATGGCTCTTACGGGGCCGTTTCGGGGCTGTTTCGGGATTTTCCCCTCTGGCACCTTGTTTTTAAACCTAAGTATAGATATTTTCAAATTATCACCGTATTATCAAACCAAGAGACCCGTGGGCGCACGGTTAGTTCCTACGAGTGACATTGCTCCCGTACGAGGTCGATGCCTCACACGGGGCCATTTGGTGGATGTTTTGGGATTTCCCCCTCTAGCACCATATTTTTAAGCCCAAGTCTATATATTTTCAAATTAGTATCGTATTATCAAATCGGGAGTCCAGTGGCCACAGGGTCAGTTCCTACGAGTTACATTGGTCCCGTGCGAGGTGTCGGTGCCTCTCACGGGGCCTTTTGGGGGTTATTTCGGGATTTCTCCCTCAAGTGCCATGTTTTTAAGCCTAAGTCTATATTTTTTCAAATTACCATCGTATTATCAAATAGGGAACCCCGTGTCCATGCGGTCAGTTCCTACAAGTTACATTGGTCCCTTGTGGGGTGTTGATCCCTATCACGGGGCCGTTTGGGGGATGTTTCGGGATTTCCCCCTCTGGCGCCATGTTTTTAAGCCCAACTAATGAAAATTTTAAATTATCGGCATATTATCAAACCCAAAGTCCCGTGGTCACGGGGTCATCTCCTAGGAGTTACATTGGTCCCGTGCGAGGTGTCGATGCCACTCATGGAGCCGTTTGGGGGCTATTTTGGGATTTAGTTGACTGGGGGGGGGGGGGGGGGGACGTTATACCCCTCATCTACCAAGATAGTGTGAATCCATTGGCCACCTTCAACATTATAACAATCGTCTAGAATATAGGCGAACTCTACATTTACCCAATCAAAAATGGCGTATCGTTTCCTAAATTCTCCTAAAGTCCTATCATTCACGATGTAAACTATTTTTCTCAAGAACATAAGGAAAAAATGACGAAAATGAGGATAATTAAAGAATTATTGTAAGAAAAATTAAATATATGAAAGAGAAGGAAACTTACATGTGATGAAATTTGTAGGAACCTCCGATGCTCTGAATAGTTAAAATGATGGAGCAAAATGGCAGGTGAAAACTTTTTAATACCTTGGTTCAAATTTTAATGCATCTCATCATTTAAAATGAAGCCCAATGCCATAAATAGCATAGGCACTTGAGTTTTTAGGAGGGATTTTTTGTAGCGTACCCCCAACTAAGGTGATAAATTACAAGCACACCCTTCGAGGGCTTAACAAACAAAATATAGCAAAATTTCATCCAAGAACTTTTCCAAGAGCAGAAAAACACCATCTCAAACCACGACCAACCATCTCGGCTAACCAACTTACTTCTAAACCTTTCCTCCCCACACAAGCAACAGAGCTTCGGGGGAAATCATGGGGAAATTATCCGAACATCCCGAATAACTCAGGTCAGATAAATACTAGCCCGACCCGGTTGGATAAAGGATCGCAAATCGAGATAATGATGAAGAAGAATCCCACCCCCGATGATCTCAGGGGAAGATCAGCACAATCTAACAATTATTTATCTATAAGTTCCAGAGCCATGCACGATACTATCTTTCCTTTCCCTATAAATGTAATCATTATCCTAGGAAAATGGGGCATGTAATTCTTATTATCAGAAAAAAAAAGTAATAAAGAATAAGAAAAACTCCTTGGACTTAGGCCATTGCCAAACCACGCAAATACTCGTGTCGTGTGATTGTTTATTTGGTTTCATTCTGTTCGTTTTTATTGTTTCGGAATCACTTATTGTAGGATTTTTTCACCTAATATATATATATATACACCATACATGATTAGGAGAGGTCCTAATTTGCGATTCATTTTTGAAAACATAGTAAAAAAATTATTTTGGAGCTGAGTTTTTATAGGGTATCTAATCATCCCATGGATGCCCTCAAAAAATTCACCTCAAAATATTTTTTTTTTACTATTTTAAAAAATTTGGTCAAACATATGTAAGTTTTTAAGTAGATTCAAAATTACCATATATTGACTAATTTTTTTAAAAAGTAAATAAACTTATTTTGGGCTTATTGTTTTTATAGCGTGCCAATGGAATGTTTAAATACCCTATAAAAAACCATACCCAAAATAGTTTACTCACTATTTTTTCAAAATTGGACTGCAACTTATATATATATATATATATATATATATATATATGTGTGTGTGTGTGTGTGTGTGTGTGTGTGTGTATAAATGTGTGTGTGTGACAATCTAATTATCTCTACTAATTTTGTAAGGATTAAATTAGGTTTAAGTAAAAATTATTATTTACATACATAAAAAAGGAAGAGGAATTTGTTAACTTGCATTAGGGATGAATCCACAAATGAATAAAGTTGAATTCCCTTTTTGAAAGTGTTACTTAGAATAATTATTCTCTTTAAAATAATACCTCAAGAATTCTTCCAAAATCTTCTTTTCTGAATTGATTTAAAACTGTGAATGGTTTTTCTTCAAATTGTGCAAGGGAGAGAATTGTTTAAGGGAGTAGTGTTTTTAAATTATGTTTGGTTATAGGGAAAATGAAGAGGATACTATTAGGGTTTGTTTAAGGAGTAAAAGAGGTGCAGATTGATAAAAGAGTTTGTATAATAGTGATTTTAGTAGGGAATATAGTTTTATAAATAAAACCAACTAGCAAGCTCAGTGGTTTAGCCACGAGGTACTCGTGGCCAAATATCTATGGTCGGGAGTTATTTAGGCGCGATCGTAACCCTTAATGGAGCGGCCACGACCTAGTCAGGGATGCAACCTTTTCTTTTATCTTAATTCCTTTGAAATTTCTTAATAATAATTAGTTAATGACAATTAATTTAATAACATGCATCTCTTAGTTTTCCCTAACCTCAATCCCCAAGTAAATACCAAATGACATTATTATCCTTAGGGTAAGATTAATAGTTCAACCCAATCCTATAGTCAAATTATGTAATTAGCAATTAACGTTAGTCCAATAACAAAATATAATAATACGATTATCACAATTAGACCATTTTTATTATTAATCCATTATCACAAAATCTATTTAAATGATGCTAATTAAATTATATGATTATTTGATTAATAAAATTTCTATTGTATTTTAAATACTTTCTTTCTAAATTTATATCCCAATTAATTTATGTATTTAGTTATTTATAAAAATTATGGAGTATTATAAGCTTCTCCACGATCTTCAAGGCAAAGGCCATTTTCATTTCGGTGAGCTCAAAATCAACCCTGCTAAACTCCAATTGTAGGGTTTCACCTTTCTTCAATAGTTTTTCCTCGTTGGTAGATTCATCCTTTAGTTTGCCTTCGAGTTCGACAATATCGTTGTCCTTGTCAGTTAACTTATTCTTTATGATGTTGTCCTGGTCATGAAGAATATCATTCTTATTCGACAAATTTCCAGCTAGAGTGGTCATCCCCTGCATTGCCTGCATGGACTGAATGATACAGGAAGAATAGGCCGATTAATATCAAAATGACCTCGAAATTTTTTAAAAAATACACAAGTTTGAAAATCAACTTACCAAAGCCATGTAACGGAGTCTTTCTTTATGAAGGCGCTCAAGACTAAAGCCCCTAAGGTCCTACATGTCCTTAGGTAACATAGCAGCTTGGGCAAAAAAAAAAAACTCTACGTTGTGAAATGCTGAGTCGTTAGTAGTAAGGGGATATTTGCCCTTTATAAAGTTGATCGTACAGGGGTGAAACCTATACGTTAATGGTGGTGGTGATGCCTGCTCCATTAGGTCATTCAACAAAGGATAGTTATTCTCCCTAGATGGACTGGATGGAGGAGTTCGGTTTATCCTCCTATTCTTACACATCTCGACATATATATCTATCTCCCTCTACCTCTCTTTCTCCAAGGTGGATATTCTCGTTTTCTTAATGCCATATTCATCTTAGGCATCTTGGATGGATTGGCTTTCCTTATTCTTCAAATTCTCCTTAGTGGCACAAGGTCCACAATACGTTTGGGTTGGCCTATTATATCTTTTAGGTCTTGGGGGACTGAAGGAAAACAAATGCCTTCTTCTTTTTACTCCCGCTCTATATCTTCCTAAAGACGAATTGACTTATTGACATCTTCATATGAAAACAGAGACATCAAAGAAAAAATCTTCTTATTCTTAGGCTAATTTGGCTTCCTTCAAATCAATAAATATTATGTAGGTGGGATAAGATTATCCACCAACGTATACTCCCCTGCCTCTGCATTAAGAATGGGATTATCATTTGGGAGTGAAGAATAATCAACCACCCTTTAATCGACTATTTTTACTTCGGGGATGGCTATAAAATTCTTGGTTGATGTAAATGTCAGTTTAAAGACAAGAACTATGTGGGAAGCACTCTAATGAAATTTGACTCCGAGTGGAGTTGGTAGATCCCAAATTACTTGAGGTCGGTAAGTATGGATTTAAAATATTTGGCCTTTCTCTTGAAATAAGGGTCTAACCCAAAAATAAAGGCTGATAAATATCAAAGACGATTGGAAACTTTAATTAAATGGAAAACAAGTGGTAAAGAACCTACCAGGAGATTCGACTTACATCGGCACATAAAGACGTGTTGTTCTCACTATAAAACCACCAAAACATCTTTGTCAGTCTCTTTTTGGGACATGGTCAACCAAATGACCAATTTGCGTGACTTATCCCTAGCTTGACAATGATAGGTGCTAAACCTAGGAGAAGTGATCAAGTCATAGAAATACCGTATTTCATTCAAGTCCAGGTTAGTACTAAAATTTTGGTTTATGACGGCTGTACCCATTACGATCCAGAAGAAACTTTTGTTTTCCTAGATTGGAAGCATTCCATAGTAATGTAGTACTCCCGGCAATAATGGGTGGAGAGTAAAATTACCCCTATTATAGCCACTATCATAAACCCCACCATCAATGATATTAACATTCTCATCGTCAAGCGAGGTTTGTA
This sequence comes from Sambucus nigra, assembly GCA_949130495.1. NCBI lineage: Eukaryota > Viridiplantae > Streptophyta > Magnoliopsida > Dipsacales > Adoxaceae > Sambucus > Sambucus nigra. The sequence continues at coordinate 148,347,135 of OX422213.1, forward strand.
TTTTGATAGTGACTGGGATATTATATTTAGCACCAAATGCCTTAAGATCATTTTATAGGCCACTTCGTACATTCTTATGCACTTAGACATAGCCGGAGAAAAGAGTAAGAAATAAAAATGAAAAGATGAGGAATTCTTAGAAAACGTTTTTTCTGTAACTTAAATAAGAGTGAGAGAGAGAGTGATTTTCTCACCTTTGGCTCCAAGTAAGGAGCCAAGGGATTTTTCAAACCCCTTATACTCTTCACCGCTAAATATCAACTTAAATGATGTCTCTTTTAGAAAGAGAGCCTCATTCCTATGCTCCCCAGGTCACGCACTTCACGCGCAATGATTACCTGAGGGAAACTAACCTACAACACACGAAATCCTTAACATATGGATTATTTGTGCATAATATCAAGATTGCACTCCCACTGGGGAATAAGTGGGATGTTTGGGAGTTAATAAACATCTACTGAGAAATTAACATCACCCGTGGAAAACACAATAAGGTAGAATTAGGCTGACCATGCCTTAAGACAGATCACCTATATTGAAGGGGCAATTAAACAAAATATGAGTTGGGTAATCCATGTGGAGCCTTGAGAACTTTAATAATATGGTCATCTGGAGATCATGGAGCCGCTAAGGATGAATCATCATAGATAACAATAAATGTGATCGGATACAGTCCTAACACAACCAACAACTTCAAGGATAAATGACGACTATTGCCAAAGGAGTCTAGTAATATAGTTCTTGTGGTTAAGAGTTTTTTATATATAAACATGGAATACAAATGAAAAAAAGAGACATAACACATCATGGTATCCATGATTTAAACTCTCAGCTAGTATCCCTAACACTTCAAGTCGTTTTTTCGTGAAAGTGATAAAACTTCCCTTCCCCTTCCCCGTGGATGAGACAAGTCGACCTACCGAACGATATACATCTTTTTGTTCTTTTTCTAATTAGCATTCATATTTTAATAAAAAATTCATTGAGCATTATTGTAGTATCGATATCCCATACATAAGGTTTAATTCTCATTATTTGCTAAGACTTAGCTCTTAAAGCTACTTCACGCACACATGCACACAAAAGAAGCTTGGAGAAATGTATAAAAACCTCGAAACCTTTCTAACAATCAGCAAAAAGAAAAAAATCCTAAATTCGAAGGTTCCTATACAAGCACCCACTTTTGGCTAATAGAGGTTATGGCCATTCCTCTCCCGATCAGCTCACACGCGTGAGGGCATTCGCACCCTTCCTCGGGGCGCTTCAGCCATCGTCTATGTGGGGTGATGTATAGAGATAGAGTCACCAACGTATATTTCACAAAATAGGCAAAAGAAATGTTGTCGCCTCGAGAGAACGACATCAAGTACATATTGATGCTTAGGAAACCAATTAGTTCAAGGGGCTATGTTATGGAATGGGGAAGTGTTAGACACCCATCCCACCTTTTCGATCTCTCGTGGGCATGTGTTATTCTTCTCCTTAATAACTCAGTGAAGTTCTTGAGCGTGTATATATAAATGTAGAATGGAATTACTCGACTTGCGTCATGGAGAGAGGCGGAGTGAGGTCATCAGTAGGAATGTTTCGAAAATAGTAATTAAAAATATAATATGTGTGTTTTTGGGACACCGATCGTTTATATAAAAACGATGGTATAGGTAGAAAAAAACACAAGCATGAATCACAAATATAATATGTGTAAATAATATATGAACAAAAATAGGAAAGGAGGACTCGAATCTCGAATTTTATCCAAGATGCTTATGTAGCCTAAAAAGGCCTCAAAGTCCACGTAGTTCGCATGCAACACGGGGGTGGGGTTTATCCTTTAAATTCAACCATGGACTTTATTATATGTGTGTGTATAGAAAAGGGATGTTTTAGTGTGAGAAATCCCTGTTTGGAATTTATAAGCAAACCCTATTTTTCTTGTATTTGTTTTTTTTATAGAAAATATAGTATGTGTAATACTACTAATAAAAAGTTGGATATTAATATGTGTGAACTAACAAAGATGAAATGATAAAGTAACAATTAAATAACTAATGTGAAAATAAGGGAATTTAAAAAGAGAGTGAAAGGTTTGGACCTTCTTCGGAACCTTTAATATTGATCTTGATTTTTGAAGGGCTCCTCTTGCAAGTGTATGAAGGTGGAGGAGGAGGGGGTTGGAATTTGCTAAATTGGGTAAGAACGGGATAGGAATGGAATTTGGGGGAAGAGGTTTCAATATGAAAACCACACTGACTTTGAGGGAATGTTGTTGAGATCACTGAGATAGATGTTTCTGGGGTGCCTTTCGAAGTGATCTCATGCTCCCTTCATATAGGGTCAAGGAGGTATCGATCGGAATTTTCCTTAACATTCCTACTGGCAGGCAACCCCAGACACACTACCTAAAGAGATTTTTAATAATAAACAAACCATTTATCCAAACCATGTGGCAAATTCATGCACGGGATAGACCGTTAGAATGGGTGTTCAGATCCCTTCGAAGATTTATTAACCTTCCGCTCAGTTAAGGTAGTTGACTAGTAGCCAAATGAGGCCTGAGAGCACCCGATGGCCTCTAGATCAGTACATGGAGTATAACCTGGTGTTTATAGTGAAGGTGGAAATGTTAGGAACCTAAGGAGATGCTTAGGATGGTTCTAGAATGTGGTGTCTATAGAGACCCTAGACGAGTGAGCTTAGAACAAGCAAAGGCCGTCGAATAGACACCACATGGATGTTGAGAGAGAGTGTGTTTTAAGGTCAATTCTGTAAACCAATTGGATGAGGGCGACGAGGGTGATCGGTTTAGAGGGCCGAGGTCGATTCTAAGGAACTAAGATTATGATAATCGATTCTACGGGCCGAGATCAATGGTGAGGACCTAAAGTGGTGACTATCGATTCTGAGGTCCGAGGTTAATTTTGAGTACCTAAAGTTGTAGAGACCGATTTTATGAGTCGAGGTAAATTCTGAGGACCTAAAGTTGTGATGACCAATTATACGGGACGAGTTTAATTTTGAGGACCTAAAGTTGTGACGATCGATTCTGAAGGCCTAGGTTTATTCTGAAGACCTAAAGTTGTGATGGTCGATTATAAGGGTCGAGGTCAATTCTGAGGACCTAAATTTGTATAGATCGATTTGGCAGGTCGTGGTCAATTTTGAGAACCTAAAGTTGTAGATATCAATTTTGTGAGTCGAGGTCAATTCTGAGGACCTAAAGTGGTGACGACTAATTTTGAGGGCCGAGGTCAATTCTGAGGACCTAAATTTATAGAGGTCAATTATGAGGATCTAAAGTTGAGACACGGGGAGTTATTCTCCTGGAAAATTCTTATCCTATCTTGATCGTGTTGTTTCGAGACTATTTTGGGGAAGGTTTTACCCTTGAGACATTCGATTAGGGATTATATTATTTTGAGAAGGGATAGCTTCGCTGGGGAAACTATGGGGGGTTTCTGATTATAGGTTCATCCTTAAATTTTGATGGTGGATTGAGAAGGTTAAGTCTGGAAACTCTGTTGGGGAATTGGGAAGGTATTATTTTGCAATCTTGCTGGGGAAGACTCGAGATTTGAGATTCCAGTGGGGAATTATAGTTGGACTTGGGATGTGGGCGCATTGTTCGTTTTGTTTGTGGAATAATATTTAGGGTTTATGTTGGGGAAAAAAGTTTAATATTAATCCTGTTGGGGATTTCGGGAGTATTTAAGGGGTTTAGTGTTCAAAAAAATGGTTTTCTTGATGAAGAAATATTCCAATATATGTTTGGCATTTTTAGGGAAATTTTTGGATTTTTCTGGCATTTTGGCCTTTTCTGTACAAAATTTTTGGGGCCTGCCGATCGGGATGTTGTAGGGGTTTCCATTTGGCAATGGTATGGGCTCCTGGGCTTCTTTAGGCAGAGGAATAGGCAGATGTCGATCAGTATGTGCAGGGGGTCTGTCGATCGGCATGCCGTTTTGCCGCTACAAAAAGGGGGTAATCCCTCCTCATTTTTCACATCTTCAAACCTTTGAATCTTCTGCTTCCTCTCTTTAGAAATCGTTCCTAATTCCTTTCTTCTTCAAGACTTCAATTTGCGAGTGCTTCCAGTGAGGAATACAACTTGGAGTGGTTGAACGTTGACGATGGGGCTGGCCTGGGGTGGCATTCTAGGGTGCCTCTTTCCTTGGGTAACGAGAATGATTTTCATTTGTTTGAGCATGTTGCTGATGAGCCCACTTTTCTACGTGAGCCTTCACACCAACGTTTGTCTAATGTGAGGAACCCTAGTGACTATGTAAGTATAGTGATCTTTGGTAATATTTTCTATTTTCTCTATGTTTTCTTATGCTCATGAAAGGTTTTTCTTCTCTTTAGCATTGCCATATTGAGATAAATCCTTTGAGCATGCATTCTAAGGGACGACGGGATTGAAGGATTTTTGGGATCATCTTCCGATGGTGGTTTACTGGATGGTTATTTCTACTAGTTTTGGTTATTTGGCGCAGGCCTTGGATGAGACGTCGCCTTCTACTGCGGTGTTATGCGCTTTGGGAGAGAGGTGGTGAGACACTACCCATAGATTCCATTTGGGCTTTAAGGATATGACTGTTACTCTTATTGACATTCAGCAATTGTTGGAGATATATTATGAGGATACGTAGATAGAGGTGGACCATACTGTGAGGGTGACACTGGAGGCGGTTCAGGCGGCATTAGGGGATGTGGGTAGGATCATTTCCAGAACTTCTATCCGTATCTCTTCTCTTCGAGAGGTGCTCTTGAGTAGGAGGATAGATGATACTGATGGGTGGGAGGTGAGATAGATGGCTCGATTATTAATTTTTCTTCCTTTCGATGGTTTTCTGGTGGCGATGAGTGGCGACGTCGTTCATGTTTAGTTTTTTCCATTTTTGAGGTTGTTTTCTGACGTCCCACTCTACGATTGGGGGAGCCTAACCTTGGCGACCTTTATTCTTCTTTGGATGTATTCAATCGGTGTTGTCTATAGACTTTTACAGGGGCCATGTACCCTTTAGAGATAACTTTCGCTTTTTTTTTCTTCTTATGCATTTCCTTACATTTTTCTTTAGTTTTTTCTTTATTGATTCTTGTCTTTTTTCAGACGTGGTTCTATAAGGTTACTGGGCTCAATGTGAGATTGATATCCCTAAAGTACAAGGATTTAGGGAATTTCTGCTGAATGTACCGGTGGCGAAAGTCCAACAGGTGGTCGAATCAGCCCCTGTCCCTGGCGGCGGTGAGGTAGGCCCTGAACACGCTGACGAGTGATCAGGTTATTTCGTCTTTCTTTTGTATCCTTAATTGGCATTTTTTTCTTTGCACGAATACTGATTCTTTTACCGGTGATTGTGGGTGACCTTTTACCCTTGAGGGACGACTCTTCAGCATAGGGGGTCATGGGTATGCATGCACAGATGCGACAGTTGATGGCGCATGAGTTTGGGTATGCCTGGTACCTGGGAGAGAGGGTGGTGCAACAGACCATGGAGTATGAGGTAGCAGTCCCACCGTTAGTGCCCCCGATGTATATGAGGCAGGTGAGGTAGATGTCTGTCGAGGCTAGGACGGTGGTGATGTTTGCATGAACATGGCGGCGGTCTATGACTACCTGGATTTCGTGATGAGCTAGTTAATGCCATCTTGCACATACGATGTGGTGAACATGCCTCCACCTCCTATGGCTTTGGGTAAGGGTACCAGCAGGGCAGTGGGATCTTCCCACAGTACGGGTGGTACGTCGGCGGAAATGATAGCAGAAAAGGAGGCTCCACTTATTTAGGTCACTCCCCATTCTTATAGTTTTTAGTTAACTAGCGGGGGGACACCGAGTATGTCACATCTTCCTAAAGCAGCGATGTCGAGGTTGATGGGGCTTACGAATGACGTCCTTCAGCCTGAGGTATATTGTTCTTCTCGTTTCTTATCTTGTCTTCTTTTGGTTCCTTCTATGCCTTTTAATGACTGATTGTTCTTTTGTTTCTTTTCATGCAGCATCTATGGGTGCCGACCACCTGACTGACCGCGAAAGCATATATTAAGGACTCCGTTCCTTCTTTCTTAGTTTCGTTTGCCACCTCGGATGAGGGATTGTGTTTTGTAAATGGAGGTTCTACTACTCATCACCGGGGGAAGCGTGTTCGCCGCGAGGGGTGAGGGTTTAAGAGAGAGAGATTTTGGGTTTGGGTTGAGTCCCGTTTTTTAGTTTTTCTATTTTTCTTCTTTTCTTTTACTTGAAAAATGTAATCACGCAATGGTACCATATATATATATATATATATATATATATATATATATTTCTTCTTGCTTTAATGACTTATTCTATATGCACTTTTACTTTACTGGTAAGACTGTAAAAATGGTAGGATGTTTATTTAGAAAAGGGGAGCTTAGTTAACTCGAGAAAAAGGTTTATTTTGAAAATGATAAGTAAAAGTGTATGAGTAAGAAGAAATAACCCGAGGGTTTTAAAATAAGATTTATTTTTTGATAATTTTAATTTGTCAAAAAACGAAAGATAGAATCTTCAAAAATAGGGGCTTATCGATCAGCATACCCCTTGTCCTGCCTATCAGCATATGGGTCAAGTCAAATCACTATAAGGCTTTGATTTCACTCTCTTGCCAATCAGAGTACTTTGGAAGGCATGAATTCATTCGATCTCCTTAGATCCATTTTCTTTTGCCAATCCATTTGTGCATAAAAGGGGAGGTAAGGAGTGTAGTTTTTTCCATCCACACCCACTTTCTGCTTCTTACATCTTGCTTCTTGCTTCTTGTTTTCAGCTCCATTATTCCCCAAATGGGCCTTTCGATGCATGAAAAAATTTCTTCCTACCTCAAAAGTCTTGAGGTCGTGTGTTTGTATAACATGGACAACGAGGCTTTTAATTTGTGTTGAGTCTCCTTTTGGCATAACAAAGCCATTGACTGGAATATGCTAGCGGCAGCGGCAGCGGCACAGTTTTGGCATCTCGAAGACCGTGTTTTTTGTTTTGGTTTAGATGAGGTATGCCCGACCTGTGAAGAGTTCTCAGCCATGATGGGGATCAATCCCAGCGTAACAGCAGCTATGAATAAATTTTATCGTTCTCCACAGGCGTTGTTAGCAAAGTTGATCCATACTTCCCCTTCGGTAGCTTAATCATTGGTTACTGGGGGTATGATTTCCCTTTGGTCTGTCATGCATTCCATGTGCTTGAAGGTTTTTAATGATGTGGGTTGCACCGGAGTTGTTGCCTTGGGCCAAACTTTGAGGCTCTTGGTGGTGACAGAATACTTAATGGTGGATCCCTAGTTGGCTGCGATAATATCATGGATGTCCTACCATCACAGGGCGGAGACTCTGAATGGTCCTGAAGCTTGGAGGGAAGGTCGCTCTGATTTTCTGAGAGGGATGCCGGTGATGTTTTTCGTGTGGTTTGCTGAGAGGTTTCTTCTGGAAGTTCCTCCTGAGTATCCCTTGGTGGGAGTGTCAACTTTCTTTTCTCATTACTTTATCAGTTTCATCCCATCTATAAAGAACTGGGTCAATTGGTTCATGGAGAACAAATCCTGGTGCCTTTGTTGGTCGGTGCCATGATGGGGGGAACTGTAGCCTGTTCTAGAACTGGGAGAATACTTGTATGCTCTATCAGTTGGATTATGACAGACTTTGTTCTATTTCCCTCGACGGATTCTCCGTCAAGTTGAATGGGAGAAAATAGGGCCTTCTCGGACACTAGACTTCATTCTGGTGGAAAGCTTGACTGAAAACATGCGCATGAGGTTAGGTTCCCTATGGGAGAATCATCGGTTGTCAACCCGTCCATCTGAATCCCTAGGTAGGGTCTGGCAAGTGTCTGAAGACTATCTGAAATGGTTATCGAAGCGAGTAGTGGCGAAAATCCTTACGAAAGAGACCGGCTAGAGGTGGTTTATTCTTTTTGACACCATGGAAGGAGAGGTGGTGGGTTTTTTAGGCTAGTTAGGGCATATCGCTTTATGGAGCATATTAGGCATATCAATTAGGAACGAGAAGGTCTGGGGACCTCCTAGGGTTGATGATGGTAGAGCTCGGTCTTCTAGCAGCTGTGGATAGGTTTTTGTGAAGCTGTGAATATTTTCATATGAAGCTTTTTAGGTGACTTTTGTGAAGATTTTTGTGTGTTTTTGTATTTGGGGTTTTGCTTGTGAAGTTTGGTTAGGCTTGTTTAAAAATAGTTTAGTCAGCGGAGAGGGGTGGTTGGTTTGACTCCCTTCGCTGATACTTTGTGTAATGGTACATAACTTACTTATTTGAAATAAAAAAGATTTTCATCATATTGTTGTTTCCCTTGATTAGTTTTACATTTGAATTATCTATACTAATCGCTAAGGCATACATAATACTTTTGTTAAAGTATATGATAAAATGAATTGTCATTCTCGGAGATTAGAAAAGAATATAATTTTGTGAAAAAAAGGGGACCGTACCCACGTAAGGTGTATGATCTGCCTATGTACCACATGTGTTTTTTGAAAATTTATGAGTTCCATAAAGGATTTTTTAGAGGATCAAGCCCCACGTAGTTCTGGTAGAGAAAATGAAGATAATCTTTTTAGAATACAAGGGAGATGATAGGAGTCGTAGCGCGCAGAGATTTTGGACTAAGTTTAGAACTTCTTGAGACAGTCCAGGTTGACTGGACGTGTCATTTCTTCTCCGCCGAGGTCTTCGAGCATAGCGGCACTGATTTGTCCCGAATCATGCACATATATACCCTCTATACTTATGCATTTTATCCCCCTCGAGTACTTTAATTCCTATAATTATGCTCGATAATAAGACAAACTCCGTTTTATATCCTAACATGTTATTTGAGACATTATTGAGCTTTTGTAGGTGTTACGGCACTTAGTGTGAAGTTTGGGTGCAATCCGGTATTGTTCCATAGACATTTACACGTTCAGGGGCAAATTAATCATTTCACACATTAGGATTTTTGCCCAAAGCATCCACAGAAGTTGAGGCCCTCAGAACAAGCTTCGCGCAATCTTGAACGGTGCGCAAATCCGAGTCCAAACGAAGATGTAACGGGTATTTAAGCAAAGGGGGTTCTAAAAGAAAATTCCCAAAAGGAAAACAATTTAATACATAACATTTGTGTCTTGGTTCTCTTTTAGAAGTTACAGGTCTAAATAGATTGTAGCATGTCTCAGGTAAAATGATAAATCACAATTGGATCGGGTTTTGCCTACAGCCAATTGAAGGCATCGATGTTTGTAGAAAATTAGAGGTTTGAGCTGCCACCACCGGTCGACCAGCCACCACCTGCGGTCGATCGGATTTTCCAGTTTTGCCCTGATTTGGATGCAGTGGTTTTGATTAGCAACAGACGATCGACCGACCACCACACCCAGTCGATCGGTCATCCCGAATTTGGTTTGCGATGAAAGCAGTAGGCTCAGCCCCTGATGCGCGATCGACCGACCTCCACCCTGGTCGACCGGTCCCCTATTTTTCCTTGTGCCGAGATTGTTGTGTCCCTTTTCTTTTTCTTTTTTCTTTTTGTTTTCTTTTTTTGTTTTATTTAATTCCCACTTTGTATAAAAGCAAAACTTTATTTATTTGTAAAGCATCTTTTTTATATTTCATTTTTCTCTTAGGTTAGGTTAGGGTTTGGAGAGGGATTGTGAGTGTGCCATTTTCTCCCTCCTAGGGTTTACTCATATAATGGGTTTACCCATTTGTGGTTGTGTAAGAACACGATACCTCTTTCTTTTTCATTTATTTAAGTTGTTTTTCTTCATTTCTAGCTTTGTGCCCTAATTTACTAGCTTTATAATTAAGGTTTACTTGCTTTCTTTATTGCTTCCATTTATTGTTTTCATTTAATACATGCTATTTATGATGCTTTCTAGATAACTTAGTTTAGGTTGTGATTGAATGAACTCACCTAGGGTTGATTTAGTTTCTTCGCTTTGGTTATGGTTTTTATTCATTTAATTCCATTGGGTTGACCTTGTTATTATGCTAAGGAGATTTAATGGGGTATATCATGTATGCTCCGTATTTACAACCTTATGTGTGTAATTTTAGGTGTATTTGTTGATGCCAAAATCACATTAGGCTTTTATGATGATTTAGGGGGTGACAACTCTAGATTTGATTAATTGTTGAAATGAAACTCGATCTTACTAAATTTGTAGACCCATATAACCATTTATACTAGTTAACTCGAGGTGAGGGATATATGTCGCATCCTATAGTTTTTATTCCTTTTGTTAATCTAGTTTAAATACACATGCATAGTTATCTTTTCCTTTTTGTTAACAATTATCTTTTACACTTTTATTTGAGAAGTATTAAACTAATATAATTCTAACAACTAGTCTCTGTGGATTTTCGATACCCAGACTGACCGATGTACTATTTTAAAAGAGTGTAGTCAATAATCTAGGTTTTTATGTTGAGTTGGTGAGCCAAATATAATAAACAACTGGTATCGGTGATGTGACACCGCGGTAAAATCCCTCTCTTATCCGCCTCCAAGAGAATATTTTTTTACGATGTAGGGGCCACTCCACTTTGGCATGAATTTCCCTCTAGGGTCCCACACAGGTTCTATGTTTTCTTTAAGGGAAAGGTTTATTTACTGAACATCACGGTCATCAACCTTTCTATTGAATGATTGTGTTATCCAGCGATGGTACCCTTGTACGTGGTATTGAGCCTTTAGCCTCTTTTCATCCAAGAGTGACAGTTCGTCGAAGCGGCTCTAATGCTAGTCTTCTTCGCTTACTCCGCTCTCGAGCATAACACGTAGGTAAGGTATTTCTATCTCAATGGGTAGGACTTATTCCATGTCGTATACCAGAGAGTAAGGGGTAGCCCCAGTAGATGTCCTAACTAAAGTGAGGTAGCCCCAGAGGGCGTAAGGGATTCGATCGGCCCAATCTCGATAACTCTCAATCATTTTGCTGATGATGCATTTTAGGTTTTTATTGGTGACTTTGACTGCACCATTGGTTTGGGGTCGGTTGGGAGAATATTTATGCCTCTGCATCCTGTATTCGTCGACCAGTTCTGTGACCTCAACTTCATATGTAACCTATTATTTGATACTAGCTCGTGGGGAACCCCGTATCTGTAGGTGATGCTCTTTTAGATAAACTTGGCCACCTTTTTGGAATTCAGTACTACGTATGACTCAGATTCGACCCATTTGGTGAAATAATTAATAGAGACCAAGATAAACTCATGCCCATTTAAAGCTTTGGGTGTAACTTTCCCTATGATGTCAATGCCCCAGGTGGAGAACGACCAGGGATAAGTCATGTTATACAATTACCAATGAGGTAAGTGCTAGAGGTTAACAAACTGTTGGCATTTGAGACATCTTCGAACGTAGGTTGTGCAATCCTGAACCATAGTGGTCCAATAATACCCTTGATTGATGATCTTTTTAGCAAGAATATGACCGTTCATGTGGTGTCTATATTCCCCGCTATGGATATTCTGCATCATTTCTTCAATATCAGCCCCTACAATGCAGTGCAAATGGGTTCCATTGAAGTTTCTCTTGAACAATGCTTTGTCATAGATGATATAATGGGTAGCTAGTTTATGGAGGGTCGCACAATCTTTCTTGTTGGTGTTTTGAGGATACCTACCATGTTTGAGGAGGCATTAAATGTCGTAGTACCAAAACTCGACCATATCAAAATCTTCCTCTGTGATAAGCTCAATGTGGTAGCAGTGGGTTGGCGTAGCTTATTTTGGGACTAAAAAAGGGGCCATCGTTATTCCCTTGGGCATGTTGACCATGAAGGCTTGGGTAACAAGGGCATCATCTAAGTTATTCTTTGCACAAGGCAAGCAGTGTAAGGTGATATCTCGAAACTAGGAGGCCAGTTCTTGTAGGTGGGCATGGAAAGGTAAGAGCTTTTCATCTTTGACTTTCCATCTTCTAAGAACTTAGCCTATTATGAGAGCAGAATTTGATATCAAGGTGTTTGATACCTTTCTTAAGGGCGACTTTGAGGCCTATAGTACATGCCTTGTATTTGGTCATATTGTTGGTGCAAGTAAAGTCTAGTTTGATGGCAATGGGAGTATGAGAGTCATCAGGGCAATTAGGAGTATCCCAATGCCGTATCCCTTCTTATTGGTAGTGCCATCAAAGAACATTTGCCATCGGAGGTCCTCCCGAGAGGTACAGAGAATATCTTCATCTTGGAATTCAGAAACTCAAACATCAACCTCTTCTATGGGGTAGTCAACAAGTTAATCGAAGATGGCTCTCCCTTTTATGGCTATTTATGTGACAAATATGGTATCGAACTCATCTAGTAACATCAATTATTGGGCCATTCGGATAGACAGGGCGGGGTTCTGATAGGACCATTCGGGACACAAGTCTGATTAAAAAAGCGAGCATGTAGTGCCGTAACTTTTGAGTGACCCAGACTAGGGTGACACATGCTTTGTCCAAGGCAGTGTAATAACTTCGTACCAGGCCAACTCTTGACTAACATAGTAGATAGACCTTTTCTTATAGGATTCTTTGACGTATTGGGCCAACAAAGCCCCTATTGCAGTATCTGTTATGGTCAAGTATAAGAGTAGAGGGAGACTTGGCTGTGGAGGAATGACTACTAGAGGTCGGGTAAGATATTGCTTGATTCTGTTAAAGGCATCCTGACAGGCCACATTCAAAACTTTATTAGAATCCTTTCGAAGGAGTTTGTAGATGGGCTCGTAAATAAAAGTTAGTTGGCTGATGAACCGACTGATGTAGTGAAGTTTTCCCAAGAATCCTCGAAATTCCTTCTCCGTTCAGGGTGGTGGAATTTTGAGTATAGGTTTTAGCTTGGAGGGATCTGCTTCGATATCCTTTTCACTGACCATGAATCCCAAAATATTTCCTTTTGTGACACTGAAAATGCATTTATGCATGTTTAACCGCATTTCGTATCATCGTAGTTGTTCGAAGAGCTTTCGGAGGGCGGGAACGTGACCTTTACGAGTCAGAGACTTACTAATTATGTCGTCTACATGGACTTTTACCTCCTTATGTATCAAATCATACAATATGGTTATGGCAGCTCCTTGGTAGGTAGCCCCAGCGTTCTTTGGCCTAAATGGTATAACTGTGTACTAAAAGGTTTCCTCGGGGGGGTCGATGAATGTAGTTTTCTCTTGATGGTCAAGATGCTTCTTGATCTGATTGTATCTGGAGAATCCATCAATGAATGACTTGAGGATGTGATTGGCTATGTTTTCCACAATCATGTTGATATTGGATAATGGGTAATTGTCCTTCGGAGATTCTTTGTTCAAATCTCGATAGTCGATGCACATGAAGAATTTTCCTCTTGATTTTGGTACGGGTACAATATTGGCGAGCCATACGGGATATTTGATCACCTGAATGAAGCCTTTATTCAACTATTTGACTACTTCTTCCTTGACTTTGAGTGACCATTCAATGCGGAGCTTTCCTAGCTTTTGTTTGATTGACTTGCATTCTGGGAGAGTTGGGATCTCATGCTGAGCTATTTCAGGATCGATGTGGGGCATGTCGTCGTAGGACCATGCAAAGAAGTCCACAAATTTCTTTAGCAGTTCTTCAAATTGCACGCTCTCATGCTCGTTAAGGGTGGACCCTATCCTAATCTTGCGTTGTTGGATACTAGAACAGAGATTGATAACAATAGTTTCATCCTCATTAATTTGAATGCAGTTATGTTGTTTGTTATTAACTTTATTAAGATTAGTTAAGAATCGTTCATTTGCAAAATCATCATCATCAATAGTTTGATTAGAATCAAGACAATTAATGTAAGGCACAATAAGATACTCAAAATCCTCGATTATTTCACTTTCGAGAAAAACAACGTTGAGAACCTCATCTATTACATTGTTATTAGAAAAATGAGGAACAATAATAGATGAAGAGATAGGGTAAACAACAAGGTTGGTGTAGACACCCCATTCTAGTACTCTCTAACCTCTCCTTAGGTCCTTAGCACCTCCCTTCATCACTACAAACCTAAGTCATACTCCGAGTACTGACCTAAAGGCCATCGGGAACTCCCAGGCTCCATTTGACCAAAAGTCAAACTCCATATCTCGACTGAGACTAAATGAATCCTCAAAAGGCACTGAAACCCCTTTCTAATGGTCCGCCACGTACACGATTCTAACTTACGGCGCGGACGAACGACCTGTTTTCCCCGGAACTTGATCAAGAGGTCACCAGATGCTCCTAGGCTCCGCTTGAGCAAAGTCAACTCTTCGGATCGACTGAGACTAAATGAATCCTCGAAGGGCACTGAAACCCTTTCCAACGGTCTGCTCCGGGGTCAATTCTGACTTACGGTGTGGACGAACGATTCGTTTTACTCTGAAAGGTCACTAAACGCTTCCAGGCCCCAATTGACTGAATTCAACTTCCCAAACTGAGTCAAAATCTTTGGAATGTCTAAGTACATCTCCTAACCTTTCCAATGATCCGCCCCGTGTTCGATTCTGACTTACCATGCGGACGAATCATCCGTTTGCGTCCGACGATTCCTCGTCCAAAGGATCGATGAACACTTTCGAGCCACATTTGACACAAAGTCAACTCTCGGATCTGGGAGTAGTCTAAATACTTTCAAATGTCTCTGAACTACCTTTCCAATGGTTTTTCCCGTGCATGATTCGGATCAACGGTTTGCACTCTATGACCGATTTTCTGAAGGAACCTGAAAGAGACTGCCAAACGGCAGGTTTCGAACCCTGCCTATCGGCAGTGTGCCTAAAAACACCTACTGATTGGTAGGACTAGTACTATGCCGATCGGCAATGCCCTGGGCCTATAAAAAAGAGGGCCTAGACTCATTGCAAAGGAACCCAAGATCTGAAATCATCACTCTCAGCGAGCTCAGAAAACCCGTCTCCAAGTCAGCGTGATTTCCACATCCAATTCCCTTTCCAATCCTCACTTTTCATCATATTTTTCATCAAACTTGGTAAATTAACTACCCTTCATCATCATCCAAGTGCAAGGGTTGCTCTCCAACATTCAAGATCAACCTCAATATCTTCAAGAAGGTCCAATTTTCTCAACTCTCTCTTCAAATTCTCCTAAATCCGCATTAACTTGTTTTATTACTTAGCACTTTTATTCCCTCCATCTCACATATCCCAATATAATTTTTATTTAGTATTATTGTACATCTCTTATTTTCATATAAATAAAACCCCAAAAAACAAGAAAAAGAAGGTTTGCTCATAAATTCCAAACGGGAATTCTCATTCTTTTCTCACAACTAAAACACTTTTTTTTACAAACACACACATATAAGAGAAGTCCCCGATTGGATTTATGGGATAAATCCCACCCCTCATTTTGCATACAAACTACGTGGACTTTTATGCCTCTATACGCTACGTAGGCGTCTCGGGGTAAACCCTAAGACTCGAATCCTACTTTTCTCTTATTTTCTTTTCTTTCTATACTCTTTAAACTTAACTCTCTTAGATTATATATATATATATATATATATATATATATATATTTTTGTTCGTAGTGGCGTATTATTCCATATGCGTTATCGTCCCATTATGACGGTCAATGCTAGGATAATCGCATATATCCTATTTTCTATTATTACTTTTAGGAACATTCCTACGGATGACTCGCTTTATCTCTTCCATGATACAAGTCGATGATTCCTATCTCCACTAATTATACAGATGCACACATATCACGAGGAGATAAAGGAAAATAGCAACAATCCATGAGAGACCGCAAGGGCGGATTGGGTGCCTAACACCTTCCCATTTCGTAACTTAGCCTCCGGACCCTTCTCGAATTATTTTGGTTTCGTATGTATCAGTATGTCTTTAGATATTGTCCTTGGGGATGGCTCCCCTTTCTTTTGTCTGTTTTGAGTAAAATAGACGGGCGACCCCATCTCTCTATATTTTTTTACCTCATCACCGACGCCGATCGAAGCGCTACCGAGAGGGATGCGCGGGAGCAAGATCCTCTCGACATGAAGACACCCTCTTCTTCATCCCCCGTTGCCGTGAGGATCGGGGATGGCCATAGTTGGGTTGAATCTCGACAGGTGGGACTGGTAGAATATTCCAATTGAGAAAAGGCTTATCAGCGGCCTTGATCATAGTGGATGAGTCCGATGATGCAGTGCCAAAATGTATCATACAGAGGGTAAGCCCCAATGTCTGCTGGTTAAACCAGTCTTCGGAATAACTTTCCTTAGAGACCTTGATAATAGCTATGACTTTCTCGGTCATAGGTTGCACTTTATGCTGGTAGTCTTTGGCCCAGGAGTAGTTGTCTTGAAAAAATATTTATATTCTCGGCTTCATCTTCTTATCCACATGGTTCAGGATAGCCATATAAGGGGAAGTCTTCACCCTCATTGACGAATCTTCTATTCAGAGAATCCCTCGAAATAGTCTTGGTATCTTCTAAACTCCTTTTCAATTATGGTTGGTGAAGCATTCTGAGTTCTTCTAGTGAAGGTTGATAACCCAGGACACATGAGGGAAAGGTTTTTTTTAGGAATATGGGCTCAAGTATACCTTGTTGATGTCACCCCATCCCTAATCAGGGCATGAAATGCATATTCTTGAACATTTGTATCACACTGACATTTTTATGAAGGCAGGGTTCTGGACACACTTGGTCTTTGAAATTATCTGTGACAACCCGGATATAATTATGATAAATTATAATTAAATCATGCTTAACTTATGTGATCTGAATAATGTGTTATTATTATATCTAATGTTAAGTGATTATTTTTATTATAATCCTACTTCCATAAATCATGAAAGGTCGAATTATTTACAAACACAAGATTTTGTTGTTTTCGGTAGAAATGTTCTGGTTGGAGACTAGTTGTGACCCTTATAACATTACAATTGACTTGAGGTAAAAACTAGATAGTTGTAGACATGTGAGTTAGGGTTGTAACACAACAAACGATACATGAAACGGATGACCGAGGAAGGAGTTATAACGAATTTATGAACAAGGGAAAAATCTGTCCATTCCTTTTAAGTGGTAAATTGTCTTTTAGTAAACCAAATGGCTTAATTTGATTGGATGGAAAGGATGCATGCCTTTGCCGACTTAAACATCTACCTTTAACTTATTTCTTCAGCAAATTAAGCCCTAGGTTCAGTTTGAGGTGTTTTTATGCTTGAGGAAAGACAAAGTAGAAGTTAAGGAAGAAAGGGTTACATTAAAAGCTAGGAAAAATTCCAACAAAATCCTTAAGGTGTTTCCAAGGTGTAAGGTCTAATCAACCCAGTTCAGCTCCACCCGAAGGAAACATGAATACATAGTTGTCAACCAAGGTGAGTGTACTCACTGGAATGATGTATTTGTATACTGTTACAAATATGATCACAATGTTATGAAAATAAAATTGTTCATTTCGGTTTACCGAAATGGGAGGCTACTCCTCCACCCGGAATGGGGGAGATTTGTCTATTAATGACAAGGGGTTACTCCTCGACCCGGAATGGGAGAGAATTGTCTATTTAGACAGGATATGTGAATCATGATTTGGAAAAGTTGGTCATTCATTCTGAATGAGCCGGATAAGTTAATAAATAATAATATGGACATGATTTATTGCATTTAAATTCATGCAGTAGTATAGTAGTGATGCATTCACGAGGCTATTTTGCTCATGGATTCTATGTTCACATTTTTTTCAGTTAATACGATGTCACTGCCAAATCTAGGAGGTCAGGTTGGGTTAGCCAGGAATGGGAGAAACATGGATTTTTTTTGTGTGTAAATGATGTAATTAAGTTAACTTATCCCTCAAGAAAGTTTTGATGTGAATGAATACTCTGATGTTGTAAAAAGGTTTTCAGTTATATGGATTTACAATGATGACTCTGAAATTAGAACTCGTGTTTATGGTTTGGTTAAATTAATCATGGTTTGACTCACTTTGACTTTCAAACTTAATTATAAGTAACTGGGTTGGGGTGTGTCATTATCCCTCGCCGGAAGGGGAAGTGGATCAACCCAGAAGCCAGAGAGAAGCATGTCATTCATCTCACACTGTATTTTTAGTATCGAATTGCTGGTGCTGACATTTTTTTAACCAACATCGTCCCCTAAAATGGTGATGAATTTCCCCTTGGTGAAGAATTTCAAGTTCTAATGAAGGGAGAAAGATATCCCTCGAATGCTATGAAGTCACGGTCGACCAAGCAGCAGGTTGAAGCATGCGGGTATATTAATAACTTGAAACTCGGTAATGGGATTGATAGGGCCAACCCCTATTGTGAGTGTTATGGATCCCATCACCTTTCGGCGAGTATTATCATAGGCACGCAGTGCAGCGAAAGTAGGAGTAAGGTCACTTACTTTTAAACCCAAGTAATTGAAAGTTCTTACTAGGAAAATATTGAAGGCGGATCCATTGTCGACGAGTGAGAGTGGGACTGTCGTTCCCATCATTTCAACTGAGATGTTGAGGGAATAGTTTTGGTGAAGGCCAACCTTCAGAATTTCTTCTTTGGAGAAGGAAAGGAGTTTAGTGGTGGTCAAGGGATCCAACCAGTTTTATAGATTCTTCTAGAGTGGTGGAAGGAAGGACTGTGGGTATAATGACAAGTTTTATCAGAGCGTTTCGATGTAATTAAGAAGACATGAAGATTACCCATATGGTGATGTTGTCCTAAGTCTTTTTATGTTGGTCGAGGATCTTGCTTCCTTTAATGGTCATTTTTGGCTTGGGAAATTCTTCAATAATTCCCTTTCCGTTATATGTTCTTGATGAGTGAGGATTCGGATCTTGGTAGTGTCTTCCTGATCTAATCATGTGGTTTATGGAGGTGAGGAAGAATAAGAACCCCCCCGGTGTCTTTATCTATTTCTGTTTGAATGGATACTTTACTGATTTCCCCTAATATGTCTTTGAAATATATCATTCCGCACATGCTTATTCTTGAACTAACATTTTCCTGACTCAGTTCATCATCTGAGCTGTCAAATTCGTCCCCCATCCTATGAAGATGATGTCTTCTTACCAAGAAAAATCAATACATTCTAGGACCTCAACGTATTCCTCATATAAATCTTCCCATTCAACGGGGGGTGCAAGAGTGAAGGGACCAATCCCCCGTGCAGCTTCAAAGCAGTGAGTAATTTATAAATACTGCAGATCTCACTGGTCTATCGAAACTTGTTTTCCATGATCTATACTACATTGTCTAAGCTGACTACATTAATAGGTACCACCCAATCATCTGATTCTCGAGCCCATTTATAGGCTTCCATGAACAAGCCACTGAATTCTTTACAGTCGATGGTCATTTTGGTGGGCAATTTCAGCCTGAACTCCAAGAGTTGGTTCAGAACAGCCGGTAACTCCATATATATTCCTTCGAATCTGGTACGGATGACAATAAAAGCCCTTGTGAGGAGTGACAGAGCATGGTTGGTGAAGCAGGTAGGGTGTAGAAGAAAATATTAACAAACTTTTAGCGGTTTGGGTGACATTACAAGTATGATTGGTGCTTTACCGGACACAATTTGGGTAGATGGATCGAATTTTAGGTCATTCTCTAGAAAGATGGCCTTTGTATGGGTTAAAGTAAGTTATGAGTGGTGCTGGGTTTAGGATTGGCTGGTGGGGCAATGATACTACGATTAATTAAAGCTTGGACCACATTCAGGAGATGAAATCACTGGTCGGTAATATGCTCGACAAACTGGTGGAAATCACAATGAGCATTAACCTTGAAGTTCTTGGGAAGTGGGTTTGGTAATTGACAAAAGTCCAAGGGTTTGATGAGGTTTCGGATTAACAAGGCTTGGTAGTATTTGGATAAGGGAGCATGAAGCTCGATATATTCCCTTCTAACGAGATTAAGGTGACTTTTTAGTGCCCAATAGCTAGTAGGCTGGGAGACATTATTGATGGTGGAGACTCTAGTATTAGCAGGCGTTTCCTACTTTTAGGGAATAAACTATCTGGTCAACTTCATCGGCTCAACTTCTACCTTGGTAACACTTTCTTCAATTTCTACTCCCGCTTCTCGTAGAGCTCGAAAATGTGGATAACACTGACCTCCTATAGTCGCTCGAATATGACGCATGAAATTCTTCTTCACGATGTTATCTTGTTCTTCTTCAAAGGGCCTGTTAGTCATGGTGGTAGCTTTCTCCCTCCACCTTGCTATGAAGTTGCTGACAGTTTCTTTAAGATTCAACTTGAGTAGCTCTAGATCATGGCATGTAACCTCTAGTTCTTCATTGTACTTATACTGTGACCTGAATTCCCGTGCGACATCTTCCCAACTGTGGATTTTGTATTCTTTGAGGGAGAGGAACCATCGTAAGTCACATTCCTTCAAAGTTTGTTGAAACATCTGGGCCATTATCTCTTCAGAGGTGCATAAAAGGGTCATGGATCGATGATAACTGCAAAGGTGAAAAATTGGGGACCCGCTACCCCTGAACTTCTAGATTGTTGGCTTCTTGAACTTCTTTGGCAATCTTTCTTTAGGGTAGGGAGACATATGGGTGTAGTCCACGTAGTTTGCGGATATCTTGACTTGGTCAAACTTCTTTGAAAACAACTTGATGTCTTCCTTGACCTTGTTATGTTCTTCCTCCTTGGGATTAATGGGTAATGGCAAGTTAGCTCCTAGCTAGGCAAGGTTTGGCATAGGGAGCTGAGCTGATGGAGGCCCATTGGCAGACGAGGAATGTGGAGAATGGTGATATTCTTTTGGGACCCAAATAGGATCGGGAGTAAGTGGACCTATGGCTCGAGGAAAGAAAACCTCAGGTTCTTCAGGAACTTGGACCTAGTTTCGCTACATCTCACAGACCTCAGTTTGAAGGTTGTCAATCTTGGTACTGAGTTAGACTAGGGTTGTCATCATATTAGGCTGCATGTTCGGTTCTTAGTTGGCATTCTCCATGTATAGATGGTGAAGGTAGATTCCAAACTCAGATAAAGTAGCAGAGGAACTGGTGGAGCTTTGGGGAGGTCTGCCATAATATCAAAGCCAATAGGGCGTCAGACCAAGAATCGGGTATGAGATCAATTTGAGAAGGAAAATGATTCGAATTTATTTTTTTTAAAAAGGAAGAAAGGATTTTTTTTTTGTCTTTTTAAAAAGAGGAAAAATGTTTTTGACACTTTCGGTAAAAAGGAGTGAAAACGTTTTTGGTATTTTTGATGAAAAAGAGGAAAAAATAGTTTTTGGTATTTTTGGTAAAAAAGAGGGAAAATGTTTTTGGTATTTTGTTTTTTTAAAAAAAGGAGGAAAAACGAGAGAAGAGTCTCAACATAATTATTATTATATTTTCACTTGTATTATGTTTACCTAAATGTAAAAGAAATGCCGAAAAGGACCCTAGCCTAGGAAAATTGGGTTTGAAAAAAAATAGGTAAGATATGGCTTGAATTGTTTCCAAGCTCATGGACAGGGTCCTATTTTAAAAAATGACGAAATATCACAAAAATTTGGGCGGCATGTTGACCCGGCATTTCGACAGAGTTTTGTGTTGGAACCGGCAAACTAAATATGAGTTCCCTAGGATTAACGCCTATATGAGGTTTATACAATTGTTGGGTTAGTGGAAGGGTACCCCCCTTTGGCATAACTTCCACAATATACTTCTTGCTTTTGAGAGCAATCGGTACGTGTGGACAAGACATTTGATATACCTGAGTGTATGTGAGTTTCCTCACTATATACCTCGTGGGGACAGTACGTGTGAGAGAGAATTCGATATACTCGACGTACGTGAATGAGTTCCCTACAATATACCTCCCATCGTGAGTTCGGTGAAGAGGTATGATGTGGGGGAAAACGTTCGATATACATCGAGGGTACTAGTCCAATAGAAGGTGAGAGTAATATTCTTTAGGTTAACTGTGACATGTCGGACTTGTGCCCATCACAAAGTGACTCCCCAGTACGGGACAATGGTCAATACCATGCTCTTGGTGATGTAGTGTGCAAAATGCATGATTTTTTAATTAGTATATTATGGGGAGAGTCTTTTATTTGACATGATGAGTAAAAGAATCACTATACTAATAAGAAAGAATGTAAAAGTACCACAAAAAGTAAATCTAGCATGAGTATGAAGACTATACTAAGCATGGATATATGTGAGTGAGTGATATGTGAAAATCTATAAGTGAGTGTGTGGTAGTAAGCCTAAGCATGGATCAACTATAGGTGGCGTGTGATAATTGCAAGTGAACATATATCATTACACCAAACTGAGCGAATAGTCACGAAAAAGGGGTCATGGCCCATAGCCATAACCATACCCAAAATAGGCGTGACGAAGTCCATAATGTAGCGTGGTAATGGATCGTCTCGCATGTAGTCACGGATAATCTTCGTGACTCGTGTGTGTCACGGATATAAGCCGTGATCCAATCGTGACCATTATGACGCCAAGTTTCCCTCCAAATCTGGTCTCGGATAGGGACACGGCCTTAGACCGTGACCATAAACGAAAGTCACACTAATATAGTCACGACTTTTGACTGTGACCATTCTGAGAACTGAGTCACGGCCTTTGGTGATGACTAGGTTATTATTTACATGCTGACGTGTTAAAAATTAATGTTGTCACGGCACGTGGTCACGACCCTTAGCCGTGACCAGTGTCTTTATACTTAATACCCAGATGAACTATTTCATTTCCCTCACAAAAATCCTAAACCCTCCAAATTTTTGGCTCTCGTGCAATTTTGTGCTCTCAATCCGGCGATTTCAATATCCATCTCTCTTTCAATCTCTAAGGTAATATTTCAATCTCAATGTATTTTTATGTGTGTATGTATGTGTATTTGTGTGTGTGAGTGTATTTCAGTCTGTATATGTGTGTACATGTGTGTATTTATGTGTGTGTGTTTCAGTGTATGTATATGTGTATATGTGTATGTATGTGTGTGTGTGTATTTCAGTGTGTATATGTGTATGTATGTGTGTACATGTATATGTGTATGTATGTGTGTACATGTATATGTGTATGTATGTGTGTATAGTGTATATGTG
The DNA here is from genome assembly GCA_949130495.1 of Sambucus nigra. Classification (NCBI taxonomy): domain Eukaryota; kingdom Viridiplantae; phylum Streptophyta; class Magnoliopsida; order Dipsacales; family Adoxaceae; genus Sambucus; species Sambucus nigra. Next base: position 148,370,178 of record OX422213.1, read on the forward strand.
TGTATGTGTATGTATAATGTATGTGTATGTGTATGTGTATGTGTATTGATGCTAATATTGGTTTAGGTTTAAGGCTGAAATATAAAAAAAATGTGTGTCCTTTAATATTGATGCTAAAAAATATATATATATATATATGACTAATGTTGGTTTTAAGTCTAGAAACAAAATATATGACTAATGTTGGTTTAAGTTTAATATTGATGCTAAATCCGTGATTAATTTTAGGGGTAATCTTTGTAAGGGTTAATTTTACGACTAATGTTTGTAAGGGTTAATTTTAGGGTTGATGTTAGGATTGATTTTAGGTATTGTTGGATTAAATAACAAAAGTAGGTATTCAAAACCTAATAAATTAACGGTGAGATACACACACATACACGGGATTCACTCGTGGGAGATACATACACATACACATGATTCAAAACATAATAAATTAGTGTTCCTATTACTGATTTTAGATGGTGGAGTTCGATTTTGTTGAGGAGCGTGAGGGGAAGTAAGGCTTGTTATGCAACTATAGTTTTATTCTACGTTTTCCTTATTAAATGCCATGTTGTTGGGGGGGGGGGGGGGGGGGAATTTCCATTGTAAAGCGAAAACTTAATATGAGCGAGAAAGTAACCGTTGTGTGAAGGAAATCAAAGGTCGGGCACAAATATTTTCGTGACCCGGGTTGTACCATTCTCTTCTTCAATTATAAGCTATGGCAGTCGCGGGATTATTCGACCCGAAGTGACTCCACAATCGAATTCATATATCTTTACGTGTGTATGTGTGTATATATTTGTGTGTATTTATGTGTGTATGTGTGTATTTTTATATGTATGTGTGTACGAGATTCACGCCCTCATACATAATAACAAGTTAATTATTCGTTAGAGCCATTATTTACAGGAATCATAATCACGACCTCGTTCATTTTTCTCAGGAAAAATGAGTCACGGTGCTAATAAATAGCAACAAGAGTGGGAAAGGTAGCAATTGGACCGCACTCGTACATCTTTCATTAATGAGACTCATTCAGTGGATACTTCGATTTATTAGTATGGGAATAAGAAGATCGAACAATTAAACTACCTTGTAAATCGTGGAGTTCATCTCCAGCAAGAGTACTTGTTCGATCTTATTCTGTTTTCCCTACCAGAATGCTGGGATGAAGCTGTACAATATATATTTCGCATACATAATCCTAAAACTACCGGGTTGGTTGAGAAGAAGCTTATTGGGTTCTCTCTATAGGGAAATAAACCCACGAGGAATAAGAATCACGTTTAATAATTTAAAGCCCAATGTTTGTCCTTGGCAAAAATGAATGTGGGAGTGGGAGGAGCTAATAATTGAAACCTCGTAGATAAAGCTAATAAAGATGACATCTACGAGCAACTCAACAAATGATTTTCATTTTTGACAAACTCAAAAAATAAGGTTCCTTCCCAAGTTGTTGAACAACTCCGAACATATCGGAGAAACCTTAGGCAAAATCATTTCCCTAAGGGAGCATTGAGCTCCAACATTTTGGCGATCAAAGATAAAGTCCCTTCGAACGTTGAGATGCCAATCGGTCAATGGAATGATTTTCCGAAAAATGAGGTGAAGGACTCAAAAATGCTGCAAATGGAGAAAAATAAGCAAAATAGGGCCAAGAAAACTGATGTCCACCAGCTTGGCTCGAAATCATGAAGATTTGAAGAACGAGTGGTCGACCAAGATAAAAGGCAGCCCAAATGAAGGAAAGACACCGAGTAGGGACAACTTGTTCGTGTATGCAAGATGAGACAAAGATAATAAATTATCTCCTCATTTGGCCAAGACTCTAGAATCAATAAAGGCTATCAGTAGACAGTCATCTTCAAGACCGTTCAACGACATTGAGGGAGGACGAGAGGTTTGGGGTCGTATATGTCAAAAATAAGATTCAAACACTTTGCACTTCTCGTGGACGAGCTTTCTTCTGTTAATAAGCATTTCTCATCCAACGATGAACGTCATTCTAGGACTGAAGGAGATATAATGGGGCTTTAAAATGAATTGGGAGGCCTGAATGATAAACTTTCATAGATTATGTCCCTTTTAGCCGGTCGTATGCCCCTGCAGCCCCCAATGCATCCCAGTTACCCCTTACCTCTTCAAAATTTTCCTCCTTCTCCATTCCCCTCACATATGTCGATTCCTCATTCAACATTCCCCGCACAGATGTTGGTTCCTCCTTCAACATTCCCTTTCTCAGCACCTTAGCATACCACAGGTCTTGGATCATCATCAATAACCCACGTGATTATGGTGAGGAATACTATATAAAGGACGTGAGCAGTAAATTAATCGTTGGGGTGTGCACGCTCATCTCCACTCATGTAGGGACCTTAGTACATAATCGGCCTTTACAGGAGGGTGATTGTCAGATCCTAGTTCATAAAGTATTTAAGGATTGCGAAGAGACTCCAGTGTACGTCGAGAGTGGAGAAGGGAATTTGTTGAAAAATGATTTAAACTCTTTTACCACTTGTCTAGTTTATCGTTTGTTGAAGTACTAGTTGTAGTAATATTTTTCTTATGTTGTAATAATATCACTAGACAATTTTATTTAATTTGAGTTTAAGTGGTTGTGTAGTATCTTTGATTGGTGTGTTCTTGTATTTTAGTTATTGCATTGTCTGATTTATTGGTGCGTTGTTGACACTATATTAATGCGTTGTTGGCACTATATTTATGCAACATGATATTTATTTTATCATGTTAACACAGGACTGTAATTTGAAGATTATTAAATGGATTTTCCACAATACAAAGAGTGGATGAGGGAGACTCACCGAATAACTAATAGTTATATTAAAGGCGTTCAAGAATTTATTCATTACGCTTTTAAGAATCTTAAAAGTGAGAAGATTTAGTGTCCGTGAACCCATTGTATTAACGAAAAATATAAATCTTTAGAAGATGTTGAGTTATATTTAATACAGTGGGGAATTTGTCAAGATTATAACAAATCGACTTACCATGGTGAAAAACCTGTACCTTTTGTTCCCAAAGAATTACCAATAACCGACCGTGTAATAGAACACCAAGGAGTGGAAGTGGTAAATGATTCACCAACACATCGTCCATTGACCGACCTAATTGATGATGCTTAAGGAGTCCACCACGACCAAAATCACCAACCTATGGAGATGAATAATGCGCACAATGAATAATTTAATACTGAACTACCAAGAGACCAAGAATATATATGGTTGAAAGTTGATGCAGCTAAATCGTTGTATAAAGACTGCGATGAAGATCACTCGTTATTATATGCAATAATTGATTTGCATAATTTGAAGAGTCATTTTGGTTTGTCTAGGAACAGCATAATCGAAATTCTTAAGTGGGTTAAAGATATGCTCCCAAAGGAGAAAACGTTACCAGAAAATTATCCTACCATGAAGAAGAGCTTGAAGGGTTTGGGATTGAAATACAAATCTATTCATGCATGCAAGTATGATTCAATATTGTACTGCAATGAGCACGGAGAGAAGGATGAATGTCCAGTATGCGGTGAGCCTAGTTATGTCATTTGTGGGAAGGGAAAGGACAAATTGCAAAATATCAGAAGTGATCGCAAGTCTCACAAAAGGTTTTGAAGTATTTTCCACTTGAACAAGGGTTAAAATGATTTTTTACTGTACCGTGGATAACGGAGGCCATGACATGGCACACTCAATGCTAGGTGGTGGGAATCTGATGCGTCATCCGGTTGATTCACTCATTTGGAAAATTTTAAACACACGACACCATGAATTTGCAAAGGAACCATGCAACAATCGTCTTGCAATCTCAACTTATGGGTTTAAACCTTTCGGTAAGTTAAGTACTAGTCAGAGTTATTGGCCAGTTCTCATGGCGTCTTTAAGTCTCCCTCCGACTCTGTGCATGGGAAAAGAGTTCACATTATTATCTTTGTTGATACCCGGACCGAAGGCACCAAGCGATGATATTGATATATACTTAGCCCCATTAATCGAAGAACTTAAAGAGTTGTGGGATAAAGGGGTGACAGCGTTTAACTCTCACATGGGTGAAGAGTTCACACTTAAAGCAACAGTGATGTGGGCGAACCATGACCGTCCTGCATATGGGGCCTTCTCCGATTGTAATGTTCATGGTTATTATGGATGTCCCGTATGTGGGGAGGAAACTAAATCTAGTTGGCTACAACATAATAGTAAGATGAGTTACATGGGTCATCATAGGATTCGGCCGATCAGTCACCCTTTCAGGAATGATAAATCTAACTTTTATCCTATGGGTCAGAAGCGTCGGATGCCACCTGCTTGGCTTTTTGTTCAGTAGATTGAGGAGAAGGTGGCGACTGCAATTACCAGGAATAGGTACGTAGGTAAACACCCCAAGTTTGTAAACCTGGAGTTAAACCAATGGGGGATCCTAACGACCCTACTAAAGTAAAACCATGGTCTAGGCCATCAATTTTTTTTTAAATATCATATTGGAAAGATCAACGTGTAAGGCATGTAATTGACGTGATGAACACATAGAAGAATGTTGCAGAACATCTGATAGGAACATGTCCGAGTGGATCTGATTCCAAAGATGGACAGAGAGCCCACCGAGATCTACAGGATATGAAGATAAAGAAGAAACTCTAGTTAAAAAATAATCTTTTAATAGGAAGAATTTCTACCCCTCCGTCTGCTTTCACTTTGACTACTAGTGAGAAGAAGATCCTCTTAGATACGTTGTTTAACTTGAAGACTCCAATGGGTTATTCTGGTGATTTACGTAGGGTAGTAAGTTACCAAGAAAATGACTTAAAACAGTGCAAGTCTCACGACTGGCATGTAATCATCCAATTAATCCTTCTGTTATTTCGGCACTTCTCTGAACACCAAATATCCGTCGGGAAATTATGCAAATCAGTTTGTGTTTTAACCTACTTTGTGCAAAAGTGGTAAATAGAAGGCACATTAAAGTTGCAAAATCAACTTTATCTAAGGCAGTTTGTGTATTAGAGAAATATTTTCCCCTGTCATTCTTTGATATCAGCATCCACTTGCTTGTGCATTTATGCGATGAAGCTTTATTATGTGGTCCCGTTAGGTATCGTTGGATGTATCCTTTTGAGCGCTCGATGAAAATGTTCAAAGATTATGTAAAGAATACACGGTATATTAGAGGGTCAATTGCTGAAGAATACGTAACTGTGGAATCATCATTATACGTTAGGGAATATATGCCAGAACAAAAGGTGAGGAGGTTCAATCCTCGTGGAGGAGGTGTGATTAAGTAACCTAACGAGTTTGAGGATGAATTACCGTCTGGGAACCCTAAAGAGGTGTAACTCGCAAATATATAATACGAGCAAGCAACTCATCATCTCTTCGAATCGCAAGATGAAGTCGAAGACTGGAAATAGTGAGTATATATTGAATTCTTCTACTTTGATTATATGTATTTATATTTTATGATCTAAACTCTACAATTTACCCGTAAGAAGTACGAGAGCAAAATTGCCCAAAATCAAAGGAGAAATTGCACGACAATTGATTTTAGGGCATGGGTATGAAAAGAGGTAAATTTCACATCTTATGTGTGCGATTATTTATTCGTGTGAGATAAAAATATGCTCTAATACAAATTCATTAATAAATGCAGCTTTTAAAAAGAGGTGATGTCTCTTCCAGGCTTTCACATCTAGAAAAAGGCCCTAGTTTTCGTGTGAAAGAGTTTAAGAAATTCCGCACCAACGATTTTGATTTAATTTCATATCCATATGAGGAAAAGATTTTGACGCAAAATAGCGGAATATCAATTTCAACCATGACCACCTGCATCGCTAGCAAAAGCGATAAAAATACAAAGAATACGGTGCTAACCTATTATGGGATAATCCAATAAATCCTAAAACTTGACTACTTAGATTTCATAGAAACCGTATTCTATTGTGATTGGGTAAAGGTGGAGGATACTACAAATTCTTATAAAGTTGATCTTGAATCCAAACTTATTACGATAGATTTATCAAAGTTGAAGAGTAAAGATTGCATAGTCGACGAGCCTTTTATTTATGCCTTTCAGAACATAAAGAAGGTATTCTACTCGAAGTGCATAAACGATGGCAATTGGTCTATTATTGTGCACACACCAAAGGGTATGACTACTGAAGTGGATGCATTAAAGGCTCCAAAAGAGTTCCAGTCAACTCTTGATGACAACCCTAATTTGAAGGATCTTTTAGTTGATTTAGAGAAAGATTGAGTATCAAAATATTATGTTATCCTTGCCAATCTTATTTGTAGCCTATTCGGATATTGGCACTGTATTAGCACTTTACTTTTATAAATGAATGTTTAGTTACTTTCACTATTGTTTAATATGATTTTCTTTGATGTATAAATGTTTAATTTTTTTTTACGAATGTTTAATATGATTTATATAATTTAACTTTTGATAATATGTTATGCTCAGTCGAATGTTTAGCTTTCACAAAATGCTCACTTTGAGAATAGTCTCATTTGAGTTTGTGATTGGATCAAATTGACCCAGCTCAATTTCCATGTGTTCCTGTACATATACATTTGTTGATCAGTTTCATTGATGTAGTGTTCATAAAATGAAGTTAAATTAGCTTGATATTATGAAGATCGTATTAAAGAAACTAATCAACAAATGTACATGTAAAAGAATACATTGGGGGCTCCAAGATTAATTTGGTTTAATCACACATTCAGAAGACTCTATTTAATGGCCTTCTTGGATCGCGGGAACCAGGTACTCTTTACTTTAACTGAAGTAGTTATATAATTGATATGCATTATCTTTTAAATCTTTTGTCTGTTGGATAATTATTGGTTGTTGGCTAGTTATTAGATAGTATGTTAAAAGGAGTACATGATAGTAATTGGTTTTGTCGGGTTTGGCTGTTGGATAATTATTGGTTGGTGGTTATTATTGGATAATATGTTAGAAGGAGTATGTGATAATAATTGGCTTTATTTGGTTTGGTTGTTGGATAATGATTGGTTGTTGGCTTGTTGTTGGATAGTATGTTAGAAGGAGTACGAGATAATTATTGGTAGTTGGCTTATTGTTGGTGTTTGGTTGTTGGATAATAACGGGACCCCGGTTTGAGAACACGATATTAATTTCAAAATATCTAGACTTAGGCTTAAAAATATCATATTTTTAAACCTAATTCTAGATATTTTCAAATTATCATAATAGTCTCAAATTGGGGGTCTCGTGACCACGCAGTATGTTCCCTCCAGGATACGTTGGACCCATACACGATGATCGCGCATCTAGAGGGGCCGTTTGGGCGGTACTTTGTGTTTTCACCCTCCAACGGCATGTGTTTCAAGCCTAAGTGTAGATATTTTCAAATTATCATCATATTCTCAAATCGGCGATCCAGTGATCACGCGGCCGGTTCCTGCAAGTTACATTGATCTCATGCGAGGTGTTCTCGCCTCTCACGGGGAGACTTGGGGGGTGTTTTGATTTTCGCCCTCTAACGGCATGTTTTAAGCCTAAGTCTATAAATTTTCAAATTATCGTCATATTCTCAAATCGGAAAATGTATTTCATCCTATAATTACTGTTTAATTAGTTTAATTGTAATTAATGTACATTTTAGTTTAATATAATATATTAAATTTGATGATTCCAAACATTCAAAATATAAATATAACATAATTATTTGTGATAATATTTATTTATTCGTATACTATATACGTCACTATTTTATTATTTGGTTTGTTTATGTATTTTCATATACCTAGTTAAATATAAATTTATTAGTGTATTTACATTATATTAATATTTCATATGTATATGGGTTAACACGTATTTTTTACTCCATCATAACAATTTATTATGTATTACTAACTTATGAATATTAATTATTTATTTTATTCATTATACATGTATTATTAATTTATATACATACACTAATTTATACAACTATGTTATTGTGTCCATCCCCTTCCGATCCTCGCGGTGGGAGAGACGAAGAAGAGAGGGGGGTCTCCACTTTGTCTCGGGAGGATCTTGGTCCCGCACATCCCTCTCGGGAGCGCATCGGGCGGCGTAGGTGATGAGGTGAAAATGTAGAGAGATAGAGTCGTCAGTCTATTTTACTCAAAACAGACAAAAGAAAAAGGAGTCATCCCGAAAGACAACATCTAAAGACATGCTGATACGTACGAAACCAAAATGATTCGAAAAGGGTCTGGAGGCTAAGTTACGAAATGGGAAGGTGTTAGGCATCCATTTCGCCCTTACCGTCTCTCTGGGTTATTGCTATTTTCCTTTATTTCCCGTGATATGTGTGCATGTGTATATGTAGCAGAGATAGGAATCATCAACTTGTATCATGGAAGAGATAAAGCGAGTCATCCGTAGGAATGATCTTAAAGTAATATTAGAAAATAGAATTTACGCGATTATCCAAGCATTGGTCATTATAAGGGAACAATAACGCATGCGGGATAAAATGCCATCAAGAACAAATATTATATATATATATATATATATATATATATATATATATATATATATAGAGAGAGAGAGAGAGAGAGAGAGAGAGTTTAAGAGAGTTAAGTTTAAATAATATAGAAAAAATAGGAAAAAAGTAGGAAAAGGACTCGAGTCTCGGGTTTTACCCGAGACGCCTATGTAGCCTATAGAGGCATCAAAGTCCACGTAGTTCGTATGCAAAATAAGGGGTGGGGTTTATCCCATAAATCCAATCGGGGACTTATCTTATATGTGTGTGGGGGGGGGGGGGGGGGGTGTAAAAAAGTGTTTTTAGTTATGAGAAAAGTGTGAGAAGAGTGTGAGAATTCCCATTTGGAATTTATGAGAAAATCCTCTTTTTCTTGTTTTTTGAATTTTATTTATATGAAAATAAGAGATGTGAAATAATACTAAATAAAAAGTATATTAGAATATGTGAGATGAGAAAATAAAAGTGCTAAGTAATAAAACAAATTAATGCGAATTTAGGGTAATTTAAAGAGAGAGTTAAGAAAGTTGGACCTTCTTGAAGATCTTGAGCTTGATCTTGGATGTTGGAGAGCAGCCCTTGCACTTGGGAGATGATGGAGGATACTTAATTCACCAAGTTTGATGAAAAATGTGATGAAAGGTGAAGGTTGGAAAGGGATTTAGATGTGAAAATCACGCTGACTTCGAGAGGGGGTTTTCTGAGCTTGCTGAGAGTGATGGATCTCTGTTCTTGTCCCTTTTTTAGAATGAGGTCAGGCCCTCCTTTTTATAGGCCCAGGACATTGTCGATCGACATAGACTTAGACCTTCCAATCGGTAGGTGTGTTTTGGCACACTGCCATTAGGCAGGGTTTGGAACTACCATTTGGCAGTCTCTTTCACATTCCTTCGGAAATCGATCATAGAGCGCAAACCGTTGATCCGAATCGTGCACGAGGTGAACCATTGGAAAGACAATTCAGAGACCTTCAAATTCTATTTGGATAGCTCCCATGTCCGGGAGATGACTTTGGGTCAAATGTGGCTCGGAAGCGTTCGTCGGTCCTTTGGACGGGGGATCGTCGAACGTAAACGGATCGTTCGTTCGCATTGGTAAGTCAGAATCACTCACGGAGTGGACCATTGGAAAGGTTAGGAGATGTACTTAGACATTACAAAGAGCTTGATTCAGTTTGGAGAGTTAAATTTGGTCAACCGGGGCCTGGAAGCGCTCGGTGACCTTTCGGAGTAAAACGGATCGTTCGTGTACTGTAAGTCAGAATTGGACATGGGGTGGACCGTTGGAAAGGGATTTTAGTGACTTTTGAATATTCATTCGATCTTGTCAAGCTAAAGAGTTGACTTTGGTCAAACGGAGCCAAGGAGCATCCGGTGACTTCCTGATCAAGTTTTGGGGGAAAATGGGTCGTTCGTCCACACCATAAGTCAGAATTATGCATGGGGTGGATTGTTAGAAAGGGGTTTTAGTGCCCTTTAAAGATTCATTCAGTCTTATTCGATCTAAAGAGTTTGAATTTTGGTCAAACAGAGCCTGGGAGCGTTCGGTGGCCTTTAGGTCAGTACCCGGGGTGTGACTTAGGTTTAAAATGATGGAGGGAGGTGATAGGGACCTTAGGAGAAGTTAGGGGGTATTTAAATGGGGAGTCTACAGATCCCCTCTACGGGTGAGTTTGGAACAAATGATAGTCGTCGAATAGACACCACATGATTCCTTTGAAAGAGGATGACCAAAGGGTCAAGGTCAATTCTGAGGGCCTGGGGATAAGGATGGCCGATTCTGTGGGTCGAAGTCAATTCTGAGGGCCTGAAGATGAGGGTGATCGATTAGGCGGGTCAAAGCCATTTCGGGGGCTTAAAGATGAGGGTGACCGATTCTGCGGGTCGAAGCCAATTCTGAGGGCTTGAAGATGAGGGTGACCGATTCTGCGAGTCGAAGCCAAGTCTGAGGGCTTGAAGATAAGGGTGATCGATTCTGGGGGTTGAAGCCTCTTCTCAGGGCTCGAAGATAAGGGTGACCAATTCTGCGGGGTCGAAGCCAATTCTGAGGGCTTGAAGATGAGGGTGACTGATTCTGCGAGTCGAAGCCAATTCTGCGGGCTTAGGGAGGAGATGCCCAATTCTGCGGGTCAAAGCCAATTCTTCGGGCTTGACTTTGAGGTGACCAATTCTGCGAGTCGAAGCTAATTCTGAGGGCTTAAGGAGAAGCCAATTCTGAGGGCCTGAAGATGAGAGTGACCGATTCTGCGAGTCGAAGCCATTTTTGAGGGCTTAAAGATAAGGGTGACCGATTCTGGGGGTTAAAGCCTTTTCTGAGGGCTCGAAGATGAGGGTGACCGATTCTGCGGGGTGGAAGCCAATTCTGCGAGCTTAGGGAGGAGATGACCAATTCAGAGATTCAAAGCCAATTATGTGGGCTTGAGTTTGAGGTGACCTATTTTGCTGGTTGAAGCTAATTTTGAGGGCTTAAGGATGAGAGTGACCTATTCTACGGGTCGAAGCCAATTCTGAGGGCCTGAAAATGAGGGTAACCGATTCTGTGGGTCGAAGCCATTTCTGCGGGCTTGAAGATGAGGGTGATCGATTCTGCGGGTCGAAGCCAATTCTGAGGACTTGAAGATAAGGGTGACCGATTCTATGGGTTGAAGCCAATTCTGTGGGTTTAAGTTAAAATGACCAATTTTGTGGGCTTAGGGAGGAGATTACCAATTATGTGGGTCGAAGCCAATTATGCGGGCTTGAGTTTCAGGTGACCAATTCTGCGGACCGAAGCCAATTCTGAGGGCTTAGGGAGGAGATAACCAATTCTGCGGGTCGAAGCCAATTCTGCGGGCTTGAGTTTAAGGTGACCAATTCTGCGGGTCGAAGCCAATTCTGAGGGCTTAGGGATGAGAGTGACCGATTCTATGGGTCAAAGCCAATTCTGTGGGCTTAAGTTTAAAATGACTAATTCTGTGGGTCGAAGCCAATTCTACGGGCTTAAGTTGAAATGACCAATTCTGCGGGTCGAAGCCAATTCTGAGGGCTTAGGGATGAAATGACCAATTCTGCAGGCTTAAGTTGAAATGACCAATTTTGCGAGTCGAAGCCAATTCTGCGGGCTTAAATTGAAAAGACCAATTCTGCGGGTCGAAGCCAATTCTACGGGCTTAAGTTTCAAATGACCAATTCTGCGGGTCGAAACTAATTTCGCGGGCTTAATTTGAGATGACCAATTCTGTGGGTCGAAACCAATTCTGTGAGCTTAAGTTTGAGATGACCAATTCTGCGGGTCGAAGCCAATTCTACGGGCTTAAGTTTGAAATGACCAATTCTGCGGGTCGACGCCAATTCTGCGAGATTAAGTTGAAATGACTAAGTCTACGGGTCAAAGCCAATTCTGCGGGCTTAAGTTGAAATGACTAAGTCTACGGGTTGAAGCCAATTCTGAGGGCTTAGGTTGAGATGTTCTCGGGGAACTCTGCCGAGGAAATTACCTCGTGATTTTGATTTGAGCTGGGGAGATGATTGCTGGGAAAATCCTTGTATCTTTGGAGACTTTACCATGTAATAGCCAATTTGATGCTGTAAATTCCACTGGGGAAGTGATTAGGTGGTCCATGCTTTACTCGGGGAGCCTGAGACCTTTGGGGAATTTTGGGATACCTTAGGGGTCCTCCGGGGACGTTACCGGGAGCAGATTCACCCGGATTTTGAGAGTTTCACTGGAGAAATAGGGGTTCCTCTTGAGGGAGTGCAAAATTTTCTTGGTGAAAATGTTCTAAATCCTTTCCGAGTTTTTTAGGAATTTTCGGAGGATTTTTCGTGGTTTTCTATTTTTTTTTTTGGGGGGGGGGGGGGAATTTTTGTATGAAAATTTAAGGGGGGTTCTGGTCAGCATGGTGTGGAGGGTGCCATTTGGCAGTGGCACAAACTTTTAAGGTGCCTCGAGAAGGAAAAGGGTCAGTGCCGATCGGTAGGTGGGGGTGTAGTGCCGATCGGCATGACCCTTGGCATCCTATAAAAAAGGGGCGGGTTCCCCTCATTTTTCACAACTTCTTGCCTTCTCTCTTTCTGTAATTTTCTTTTGCGAATTGTTCTAGCATTCTGCAATCTAAAAAATGGCCGCTTTTGTGAGCACTGCAGTACACAGGGAGTGGTTGGCTGTTGACGACTGGGCAAACGTGGAGTGGAGAGCCGAGGCGCCTCTTGCTTTGGGGAGCGAGAACTCTTTTGACGCATTCGAGTCTGTTGTGGATGAGCGGAACTTGCTGTGGGAGCCGTCACGTCATCGCTCTTCGAGGGTGGTGAACCCTAGCGGTTATGTAAGTAAAATGGCTTTTGGCATTCTTTTTTTGGTGGTTTTCCTTTTTTCTTGGATTTTGACAAGTATTTTTCTTTTTGCAATCGGATGTGTCTTTGTCGACTATGCGTGCCCGCGGGACGACGGGGCTTAAGGATGTCTCGGAGCATCTTCCACCTGTGGTACGACGTATGTTGGGTGGTATTCTCAGCAGGCTTTGGGAGGTTGGCGTCTGTGCTGGATGAGACACCTCGTTCAACGGCGATCTTATGTGCTCTGGGGGAGAGGTGGTGGGACACTATCCACACCTTTCATTTTGGCTTTGGGGAGATGATTGTGACTCCTATAGATGTGCAGTAGCTGCTGGGGCTGGATTACGATGGGGAGCAGATAGAGGTGGATCACTCATTACTAGTGAGACTGGAGGCAGTGTGCGCGACGCTTGGTGATGTGGGGAGGATAGTGTCTGAGGACTCCATGCGTCTGTCGCTGCTGAAGGATGTTTTATTGGGCAGGGTGATCGATGTGGAGGATAGGCTGCAGGTGAGATAGATGGCCCGATTGTTTATTTTGCTGATGCTGGGGGGATTTCTGGTGGCATCTAGCAGCGACGTCGTCCATTTATGGTTTTTACCATATCTGAGGATGTTTTCGAACATCCCTCTCTATGAATGGGGGAGCCTGACTTTGGCGACCCTTTATTTTTCCTCGGATGCATTCAGTCGGTGCTACTGGCAGTCTTTCACTAGAGCCACGTATCTTCTTGAGGTATTCTTTTAATTTGCACATTTTCCTTTCATGCATTCGTATTTTCCTTATGCGTCTTTTTTTTATTGTGGTCTCTTATCTTTGACAGACGTGGTTCTATGAGGTGATTGGGTGCAATACCCCGCTGATCGCTTTGAAGGACGAGACCATTGGGAAATTTTTCCGGTTGCATCGGTGGCGGAAGGCCAATCGGCCGTCAAGGAGGTCTCTCTCTCTGGAGACGGTGCGTCAGGTCTTGAATGGCCTGACAAGTGATAAGATAAGACTTTTTCTTCTTCAGTCCTGGTCTTTGTGTGCTCTGATTCCATATTTCCTTATATTTTGCTAGGGATTTTTTAGGTGACCTTTTACCCTTGGGGGACGACTGTTCAGGACACGAGGTTGACTGGGGTGAACGCGCAGATGAGGCATTTGCTGGTGCATGAGTTTGGCCACTCTTGGTATCTCGGGGAGAGATTGGTCCGATAGATTGCTGAGGAGGAGGTGGTGGTGCCACCTGCGAGTCCCCCTATGTCTATGAGGCGGGAGCGGCTGTTTCCGAAGGATACGAGGATCACGATGAAAATTGGCGAGTCCTACCTGCTGTACACCGATATGTCTGTGCCATATGATTATATGGACTTTGTGACGAGCTGACTGATGGCACCCATCATATATTATGAACTGCCCTTCCCTCCTGTGAGTTCGAGTCGGCCAGTGGGGTCCTCCCACAGCGGTTGCGGTTCGTCGACATCTACGGTGGCGATGACTTTGGAGGTTCCCTTTTTACGGCTGCATACAATATCCGACGGGCTGATGGAGGGATGGTGCATATGTTGCATCGTCCTCATGTGATGGACCAGGAGGAGTTGGGCTTGACAGAGGAGGTTCTTCATCCTGAGGTATATCTTTTATGTTCTTCTCCTTTGGTTTCTTTTGATGTTTTCTGCTTGATACTGATTCTGCCTTTTCTTGTAGCGCGTCCGGGTGTCCACCACTTGGCTGAGGGATATTAGGACTGAATATCTTCGGCGACTGCCCATATTCGGTACGCGGTTCCTATTCTTTCTTACTTGGTGTCGTCTGCCTCATCTGGGGAGGTGTCTGGTTTTGGTAGAGGTGGTGCGTCATCTCGCCATCGGGGAAAGAGAGCGTGTCACAAGGGTGGAAGCCCTTAGGAGAGAGAGGGGAAAGGGCAAGTGAGAGAGAGAGAATGTGGGTTCGGACTGAGTCCTATTTTTTTTATTTTTTTTGCTTTTCTTTATTTTCCTATAAAATTGATGTAGCATAGAAAAAGTATCTATGCAATGCAATGGAATTTTTTATTATCTTCTGTTAGTAATGAATGAATGAATGAATGCACATGCGCTTTTCACTTTGCTGCTGAGATAGTAAAAAGAAATATTTTTGGGATTTGAAGGAAAGTTTTATTTCAAACGAGAATTTTTATAAAGATGGAAAAGGGGACTTTTGAAATTCTGTTGAGAATATCAATTTATTTTGAGCTTCTAAATTTTGACAAAAGAGGAAAAAGGGAAATTTCCAAAATTAGGGGGTTGACGATCGGCAAGCACCTTGTCCTGCCTATCGGCAGGTCAGTCCAGTCCCATCAATTCAAAGCTTTAATTAGTACCCTCTTCAGCCTTTGGTGCCTTGTGGGGCAGGATTTCTTTTGATTTCTGCAGAGGTTATGTCTTTTGTGGGGGGTTTCAAGTATAAAAGAGGGGTAAGGGTGGAGTGTTTTCGTCACACCTTCACATTCCTACTTTCTTATTCTATGAGATGGCTCTCCATGGTAGTGTTGAGTTTTCCAACTACCTCGAGACTTTGGAGGCGATGTGCTGCTATAACATTGATTACAATGCCTACAACATGTGTCGAGTTTCTTTATGGCATAATCGGCCCATAGAATGGAACATGATGATAGCGGTGGTACAATTCTGGTATCCCGAAGATCATGTATTTCGCTTTGGCTTGGAAGAAGTCTGTCCGACCTACGAGGAATTTTCTTCCATGCTGGGGATAAATCTCGGCGTTACTGCGGCTCTGCCTCAGCTTTCCAATTCTCCCCGGGAGTTGTTGGTCGGGCTTCTTTGTGTTTCGTCCTCGGCGACCAGATCACTGGTGGCTGGAGGTATGATCTCCCTTTCGATGGTGTTACAGTCCGTGCATTTGCAGGAGGTTGGTGATGTTGGATATGTCGGAGCTATCGTTCTGGGCTTGGTTTCGAAATTGCTGCTGGTGGACCCACAATTTGCAGTTATTGCTTCATGGATGTCCTACCATCACAATCCTTCGGCGGTGATACTGGCAGAGACTTTGAATATCTTAGATGCCTGGCGAGAAGGTCGTTCTGACTTTCTGAGGGGTAGCCCTGTGATGCTGTTCATGTGGTTGTCTGAAAGATTCCGCTTGATGACTCCTCCGGAATACCCTTTGTCGGTTGTACCCAACTTCTTTTTGCTCCATTTCATCAATGTGGGTCTGAATATTGAGAGCTGGGAGAACTGGTTCATGGAGCATGGGGCTCTAAATCTCTACTAGTCAGTACCTTGGTGGGGACAGCTGCTGCCTATTCTGGAACTGGGAGAATACCCGTATGTCCGGCTGGTTGGTCTCAGACATACCTCTTTTTATTTCCCTTGGAGACTTCTGCGCCAATTTGGCTGGAGCAGATCGTGCCACCTTGAACACTAGACTTATTTTTGGTAGAAGATTTGACAGAGCGTCTGCGCATGCGGCTTGGCTCTTTATGGGAGAGTCGGCGTCCGTTGACCCATCCTTCTCACTCTGCTGGGAGAGTTTGGCACATCCCTGGGGATTATATGAAGTGGTTGTGGAGAAGAGTAGTTAACAAGATGTTGGAAGTGGAGACTGAACAAAGGTGGCTTGTTTTATCTGATACCATGGAGGGAGGTGTGGTAGTTTTTTCGAGGCTAGTTCGAGCTTATCAGTCCATGGAGCGTCTGCGGCACTCCATTCAAGCAGGAGAAACTTGGGGACCCCAGGATGTAGATGATGACGATGGAGCGAGCTCCTCCGGTAGCTGTGGGTAGGACACTTGGAGAGTTTATTTTGTACCGGGAAATAAGTTTGGAGATTTATTTGGCTTTTTTAGGAAGGTGGGGGGAAGGGAGTTATTCGTTCCTTTTCTTATGTAATTGCACTGTAAAACAAGTTTTTGATCATCTAGCTGTGCCTTTTGATGAATTTTGTATTTTGAATTATCTAAACCGATCGCCAAGGCATGCATAATATTTTTGTTCAAATATATGTTAGAATGAGTTGTCGTTCTCGAAGATAAGAAAAGAATAGTTTTTTGTGAAAAAGAAAAGGGTCGTGCTCATGTAAGATATATGAGCTGCCTACGTGCCTCTGGGGATTTTTGAAAATTTTCAATTTTTTTTTTCTGAGAATGGTTTTTACAGAGGATCAGGCACACGTAGTTCTGGGTAGAGGGAAATGAAGAGATTTTTTTTTAGAATAGAAGGGAGATGAGAAGAGTCATAGCACACCAAGATTCTGGACTTGGGGTAAAATTTCTTGAGATGGTTCAGGTTGACTGGACGAGCTATATTTTCTCCATCTAAGTCGGTGAGTATGGCGGCACTACCGGACAAGATCTTCTTCATAATGTATGGGCCTCTCCAATTGGGCTTGAATTTCCCTCTGAGGTCCTTGATAGGCTATACTATTTCTTTAAGGGCTAAATCCCCTTCCGAACACCGCGGTCCTTGACTCTCTTATTAAATGAATGCGTTATTCGGTGATGGTACCCTTGTATGTGATACAACGCCTTCAGTATCTTTTTGTCCAAGAGGGACAGCTCGTCGAGGCTTCTTTGATGCCAGTCCTTCTCACTGACCTTATTTTCAATCATAACGCATAACGAGGGTATTTCAAGCTCCACGGGTAGGTACTAGAGAGTAAGGGGTAGCCCCAGTAGAGGTTCAGATTGAGTTTCGGTAGCCCCAGAGGGTGTATGGGATTTGGTCGGCCCAATCTTGATAGCTTTCGGCCATGTTACTGATGATGGATTTGAGGTTCTTGTTGGCAGCTTCGAGTGCACCATTGGTTTGAGGTCGGTAGGGAGAAGATTTGTGTCTCTCGATCCCATACTCATTGACCATTTCTGTAACTTCTGCATCAAAATGCAACCCGTTATCTGACACTAGCTCTTGCGGGACCCCATATAGTTAGATAATGTTTTTCTTGATGAACTTGGCCACTTTCTTGGCGTTCAGGACTGCGTATGACTCAACTTTGACCCATTTGGTTAAGTAATCAGTGGCAACCAGGATAAACTCATGCCCGTTGGAGGCCTTGGGTGTAACCTTTCCAATGATGTTGATGCCCCAGGTGGAGAACGGCTAAGGAGAAGTCATGTTGTACAATTCATACGGAGGCAGGTGTTGAAGGTTGGCGAACTGTTGGCATTTGAGGCATCTTCGAACATAGACGGTGCAATCTTGGGCCATGATGGTCCTATAGTAGCCTTGTCGAATGATCTTCTTGGAAAGCATGTGACCGTTCATGTGGGGTCCGTATTCCTCGCTGTGCATTCTTTGTATCACCTCTTCAATGTCAGCCCCTGCGATGCAGTGTAGATGGGATCCATCGAAGTTTCTCTTGAAAAGTGATTTATGATAGACGATGTATAGGGCGGCCAGTCTTTAGAGGGTTACTCGGTCTTTCTTGTTGGAACCCTCGGGATACCTACCATGCCTGAAAAGGTGCCAGATATCATAATTAGGGGTGTTCACGGTCCGGTCCGGGTTTAGACATTATTATGGACCGGACCGAATTAATCGGTCCATGTTTATTAAGACCCAAAACCGAACATGATTAATCGAATTCAGTCCAAGTGTGTTTCGGTCCAAATAATGTTCGGGTTTGGTCCAATTTGGTTGGACACGGTTTGATTGAAAAAATTGATTTTTTTTTTCCGACTGTTTTTCAATTTTTTTTTGTTTGTGAACAAAATCTATTCGAACTTCCAAGTCCCAACCAGTCATTTAAACTTCCTAACAAAACACAAAAACACTTTCTAGTTAGTCGGATGGTTAAGAAAAGCTGTGAAAAGCTATGAAGAAAAGCTCAAAAAAAGCTTTTTTTGAGTGTTTCTTTCAATATCAGTTCAACCATAAACCATATGAAGAAAAGCTAAAAAAAAAGGAAGAAAGATACCTGCCTGCCGATGACGAACGAATGAAGAAGATCCGGCGTGATTCGGCGATTCGACAGGGGGCCAGCACCAACAAAGGGGACAGCACCGGCGAATGAGGGTAGCGGCAAATGGGGGTAGCGGCTGCGCCATTTCTTTGGAGAAGAGAGAGAGAGAGAGAACGAATGAGGGGGTATGAGGGTTTTTTGGTTTTGAAAGAATTCGTGACCTAGTTGTTGTATATTTAACATGTATATTTTTATTATTTAATGTGTATCTATTTAAACCGATCCGGTCCGATCTTAGACCCACTTTTTAAAACCAAACCCAAGACCGACCCGAATACATTCGGTCCTTCATTTTTAAGACCAATTTTGGACCGAATTTTTAAAAACCCGTAAAATAGGTTCGATTCGGTTCGGTTATTTTGGCCCATTCGGTTTAATGCACACCCCTAATCATAATACCAGCAATTGGCTAGCTTGGGTTCTTCTTTGGTGATGAGCTCAATGTGTTATCAGTGGGTTCATTTGTCTTGCTTTTGGACTAGGAAGGGGGACATTGTTATTCCTTCGGGCATGTCGACCATGGAGGCCAAGGTAGAAAGGGCATAGGCTAGGTTATTTTTTACTCGAGGTAGGTAATGGAAGGTGATGTCTTGGAATTGAGAGGCTAGTTCTTCTAAGTGGGCATGGAAGGATTGGAGTTTCTCGTCCTTGACTTTCCATTTTCTAAGCACTTGACCAATGATGAGGGAAGAATCCCCGTAGACATCTAGGCATTGAATACCTTTCTTGAGAGCAATTTTAAGGTCTACCGTACACGCCTCGTATTCAGTCATGTTGTTAGTGCAGGGAAAATCCAATTTGATGGCGATGGGAGTGTGGGATTTAGCTGGGGCGATCAAAAGTATCCCAATGCCGTATCCTTTTTTGTTGGCCGCGCCATTATAGAACATTTGTCATCGAAGGTCATCCTGAGCAGTGTAGAAGATGTTTTCATTTGGGAATTCAGAGATCTAGTCATCAGCCTCTTCCATGGGGTAGTCAGTGAGGAAGTAAGAGATGGATCCTCCTTTCATGACTATCTATGTGATGTACATAATATCAAACTCGGCTAAGAGCATCAACCATCGATTTGTTCGGCTGAATAAGGCGGGTTTCTCAAGTAGGTACTTGATGGGGTCCACTCGGGATACAAGCTTAACTGGGAAGGCGAGCATGTAGTGTCGCAACTTTTGGGTGACCCAAATAAGCGTGACACATGATTTTTCCAACGAAGTGTAGTTGACTTCGTACCCGGCCAATTTGCGGCTGGCGTGATAGATGGCTTTTTTTTTTGCAGGAATCTTCAAGGTATTGGTCTAGCAAAGCCCCAACTGCAGTGTCGGTTATGGCTAGGTATAGAAGCAAGGGGAGACCAGGCTGTGGTGGCATGAGTACCGGAGGTTGGGTCAGATATTATTTGATTCGATCAAAAGCTTATTGTCAGGCCTCGTTCCAAACTTTGGTTGAATCCTTTTAGAGGAGTTTGGAAATCGGTTCACAGATGGAGGTGAGTTGGCTGATGAACCGGCTGATGTACTGTAATTTCCCAAGAAAACCTCGGACTTCTTTCTCTGTTCGGGGAGGTGGCATCTCAAGTATGGCTTTTAGCTTGGCAGTATCTACTTTTATCCCTTTTTCACTGACCATGAATCCCAAGAGTTTTCACTTTGTAACGCTGAAGACACATTTCTGTGGATTGAGTCTCATCTGATATCGTCGCAATCGTTCAAAGAATTTTCGAAGAGCGGGAACATAACCTTCTCTAGTTTTGGACTTGATAATCATATTATCCACATAGACCTCGACCTCTTTGTGAATCAAATCGTGCAGGATGGTTGTGGCAGCCCTCTTGTAGGTAACAATGTAGCAAAAGTTTCCCCATGGAGTGACGAACGCAGTTTTTTCTTAATGATCTGGGTGTATTTTGATTTGGTTGTATCCGGCAAATCCGTCGATAAATAACTTGAGAGCATAACTGGCTGTGTTGTCCACGATCATATCGATATTGGGTAACGGGTAATAATTCCTTGGAGAGGATTTGTTCAAGTCCCAGTAGTCTACACACATTCAAACTTTCCCTCCTGATTTCTGCACAGGCACTATATTGGTTAGCCATGTGGGATATTAGATCACACGAATGAAACCCATGTTCAGCTGTTTGACCACCTCTTTTTTGACTTTGAGTGACCATTAGATACGGAGCTTTCTCATCTTTTGTTTAACAGGCTTATAATCTGGAAGAGTGGGGATCTCATGCTGAGATATTTCAGGGTCAGTGCCAGGTATATTGTCATAGGACCACGCGAAGACATCCACGAATTCCTTTAGTAATTCTTTGAGTTGTGTGCGCTCATTCTCATCAAGGGTAGCCCCTATCCTAATCTCACGCAGTTGGCTACTAGAACCGAGGTTAACAATAACAGTCTTTTATTCATTAACTTGAATGCGGTTATGTTGCTTGTTATTAACCTTATTTAGATCATTTAAGAATTGTTCATTTGCAAAATCATCATCATCAAAAGTTTGATTATAATCTAAATAATTAATGTAAGGCACAACAAGATACTCAAAATCTTTGTTTATTTCATTGATATGAAAAATAACATTGAGAACCTCATCAAAGGAGGTATCGATTACATTTGAGCAAGGATAAACAACAGACGAGGAAATGGGGTAAACATTGGGGTTAGGTGGGATTTTAGCAGGTAGAACTGGCGCAGTATGCTAGTCGAGGAGAGGTGTATCAGCAGCTTAAATCAAGTAGGATGGATCCAATGATGTAGTGCTTGAATGAACCATACAGAGTGTCAGCCCCAGTGTCTGTAAGTTGAACGAGTCCTCAGAGTCACTTTCCTCAGTCTCTTCGGTATCTTTGATGAGCGGTTGTACATGGTGTTGGGAACTTTCGGCCCATGGGTAGCTATTTTGGAAAAAGATCTCCATTCCGGGCTTTATCTTCTTATTTGTATGGTCATACTAGGGTTCCGTAAAGCCACAAAAGGGAAAGTCTTCACCCTCTTTGATGAATCGTCCATTCAAGGAGTCACCTGAGATGGTCTGGATGCAGTCTAGTCTTCTCTTTGGTCAAGATTAGTGGATCATTCTGAGCTCTTGTTCTGATGGGGGGAAAGCTTTCTTCAATTCAATAGGTTCAAGTATCCCTTACTATCTTTGCCCTAGCCCCAGTTCGGGCATGAAGTGCATGTTTCTGAACATCCGAATCACATTAACATTGCCATGAGGGTCGTATTCTGAACAAACCCTTTCTTTGAAATTATCCCCCGCCGAGAGTAAAAGTGGCTCAACTCGGAATCTCGATAGGAGCATATCATTTGACCCATGTTCTATCTCAAGGATTGGGCTGCTAGTGCTTGCACTCTTGATCAGAATCTCGGTATTATCGTCGTCGTCGCCCAAAATGGTGACGACGCGTCCGTCGGCGAAGAACTTCAATTTCTGATGGAGTGAGGAAGACACACCCTTGATACTGTGGAACCAAGGTTGTCCAAGCAATAGGTTGAAATAAGCTGGTATGTCAATAACTTGGAATTCAACGACAGGGTTTATAGGGCCAACCCCTATTATAAGTTTTATGGATCCCATCACCGCCCAACGGGTATTTTCGTAGGCGGAAGTTGGAGCAAGGTCACTTTCCTTTAGTCCTAAGCATTTGAAGGTTCTTAATGGAAAAACATTCAAGGCGGATCCATTATCGACAAGAGAGAGTGGTACGATTTTACCCATAACTTCGACGGAGATGTTGAATGCATGAATGTGGTTTGGCCCGATTCTAGGGATTTCTTTTTCAGAAAAGGATAGCATTTGGGTAGAGGTTAAGGATTCGACTAAATTTACCGCTTCTTCTGGCGTGGTAGAAGGTGGAACTGTGGGTCCAGTGAGCAACTTGATCAAAACATATTTGTGTAGCTAGGAAGACATGAAAATCCCCCATAGAGTGATGTTAGCTTGAGTTTCCTTTAGTTGATCGTGGATCTTGCTCTCCTTGAGGGTCATTTCTGTCATAGGAAGGTTTTCAACGCCCTTCCCTTTGTAATTGGTGGGTAGTGAGCTTGGGATCTGGTAATGCCTCCCTGATCTGGTAATGTGATTTACTGAAGAAGGGAAGAACTTGAACCCTGCTTCTTCGTCAATCGCGGGTTGTTCTGCCACTTTGTTTATTTCTCTGAGGAGCTACTCAAATGATATCATCCCACACATGTCGTCTACCGGGCCAGTTTTCTCGAAAGCTTGTTCTTCATTTGAATCTTCGAATTCTTCCCCCTATTCGGTGGCAACAATTCTCTCTTTCCATGTAAAGTCAATGCATTCCACAACTTAAATGGCTTCTTCATACAGGTCTTCCCATTCTGTGGGGATATATAAGGTTGAAGGGACCAGGCGCCCTTGTAACTTCAGAGTATCAAGTAACTCGGTAATACTATAAATATCGTTGGTTTGCCTGAATGATTCTGCCATGATCTGGATGACATCATTCAGGCTGACTTCATCGGTTAATACCACCCAACTGTCTGACTTTCGGGCCCATTTTTGTGCTTCCAAGAACAGCGTGTTGAACCTCTAGTAATCAATGATCATCTGTGAGGGCAATTTCAGCCCGAACTCTAGGAGTTGGTTTAACACTGACGATAATTCCATACCTCCATTTTCAGAACGAGTATGGACAACAATGCATGCTCTGGTGAGGAGTGACAGTGCTTGATCAGCAAGGCTAACAGGGTGTAGGAGGAAATATGGGCAAGTTTGGAGAGGTTTGGGAGAGTGTATGGGTTTGATTTGAGTTAAGGGATTAAATTCTGGGTTCATTTCTAGGAAGATAGCATTGGTATGATTTGGGAGTGGGTTGTGAGTAGTGTTTGGCTTATGATTGGCTAGTGGGGCAATGATACCCTAATCAATTAGACCTTGGATTATGTTTCAGAGGTGAAAGCATTGGTCGGTGGTATGACCAGCGGTTTGGTGAAAGGCGCAATGGGCATCTGCCTTGATGTTTCTTGGAAGTGGATTGGGCAATGGACGGGGATCCAAGGGTTTGATGAGGTTTCGGCTTAACAAGGCTTCATAAACTTTGGAGAGGGGAGTATGAAGCTCGGTATATTCCTTTCGGACTGGAACAGGGTGGCTTTCTGGTTCCCACGAGATGGTTGGTTGAGCCTGTAGCACTGACAGGCTTATCATATTTTCTGGGGGGGTGAACTGTTCGAACACCTTCTTTGGTTCAACCTCTGTTTTAGCAAGACCTTCCTCAATTTCTACTCCTCCTCTGAGAGGTCGAAAGTGGGGATAGTATTACCCTCCCATGGTTGCTCGGACATGGGGCAAGATGTTCTTCTTCACTATGTTGACTTATTCTTACTCGGATGGCCGATTAGTCATAGTGGTTGCCTTTTCCCTCCATCGAGCTATGAAGTTACTGACTGATTCCCTAGAGTTCTGTTTGAGTAATTCTAAATCCCGGCGAGTGACCTCAAGCTCTTCATTGTATTTGTTCTATGACATGAATTCACGGACTACATCCGCCCAGCTACGAATTCTGGACTCCTCGAGAGATAAAAACCATCGGAGAGCACTATCCTTTAAAGTTTACTGAAATAATTGGGCCATCACTTCTTCAGAATCCCCTAGGAGAGTAATGGAATGGTGGTAACTACGAAGATGAACAATCGGTGGTCCACTTCCTCTGAATTTCTCGATATTCGGTATCTTGAACTTCTCGGGTAACCTCGCCTTAGGATAAGGAGACATGTGGGTGTAGTCCATGTAATTTCCATAGATTCTGACTTGGTCGAACTTCTTAGTTAGCATCCTGAGATCTTCTTTGACCTTGTTCAATTCTTCCTCTTTCGGATAACGATCACAGGCAAGTTAGCCCCGAGCTGGGCAAGGTTTAGCATAGGAAGCTGAGCAGGCGGCGACCCATTAACAGGAGGGGCACGTGGAGCGTGCTGATACTCTTAGGGAACCCAGATAGGCTCAGGTGGACCCATAGCACGAGGGAATAAGGCCCAAGGCTCTTAAGGAATAAGAACCTGGTTTCGTTGCATCTCTCGGACCTCAGTCTGAAGGTTATCAATCTTGGACACGAGCTGAGCTAAAATTACTGCCAGATCTGGCTGTACAACTGGCACTTGATCTGTGTTCTCCATGGAAAGTGGATGGATACCGGACTCAGAAGAGGTAGCAGGGGAACGGACGGAGCTCCGGGGTGATTTTACTGAAGACCGAAGCCAATAAAGAGCCAGGCCAAGGGCATGCGATCAACCTGAGAAGGCGTAAAATGGGATTCATTTTTTGAAAAGATAGAAGGAAAATATTTTTAACATTTTTTTTTAGATTGAAAGACAACATATTTTTGTATTTTTTATAAAGAAAAGAGAAATATGTTTGGATTTTTGATGAAGAAGGGAGAAATATTTTTGGATTTTTGATAAATAAAGGAGGAATGTTTTGGAGACGGGTCTCAGCATGATTATTATTATTATTATGTTCTCACTTGTATTAAATTCTCCTAAATGCAAAATGAAATGCCGGACGGGACCCGAGCCTGGAAAAGTTGGGTTTGTAACATATGCAAAGCTATGGCTGGACTTGTAACCAGGCTCACGGGCAAAGTCAAGTTTTAAAACTGCATGATAATTTGGGCGACAGGCCGACCTAAAATTTTGACAGAGTTTTGGGTTGAAACCGACAATCTAACATGTGTATCCTAGGCTTGACACCTATATGCGGATATGAAGCTTGGTTGGGTGAATCGAAAAGGGTTCCCCCCTTTGGCGTGGCTTCCACGATATACGTCTTGCTTTTGAGGGCAATCGGTACGTGTGGACAGGCCATTTGATATACCTGAGTGTATTTGAATTGCCTCACTATATACCTCGTTGGGACGGTATGTGTGAGAGCGAATTCGATATACTCAGCGTAGGTGAACGAGTTCCCTGCGATATACCTCCCGTCATGACTTCGATCAAGCGGTACGATGCGGGGGAACCGTTCGATATACGTCGAAGTTACTTGACCAATGGAAGGTGAGAGTCATATTGCTTAGGCTAACTGCACCCTGCCGGACCAACGCCTATCAAGAAGTGAACCTCCAGTTACTAGACAAAATTTGGTCAATCACAATGCTCTTTGGTGATATCGTGTGAATCATGCATGATCCTCTTATTAGTATCGTATGAGAGTATCTTTCTTGATCATGCCCAACAGGGAGCAAAGTATGAGTACCAATGGTATACTAAGTATGGATGGATGATGCGTGCAACGTGGGGATATATGTGATCCTAGGTGCACATGGTGTGAAGTGTACATGGAGAATTTTCTACAAGTGTGTGAAGAGAAGCATAAGCATGAGGTACACATGAATAGTAAAGGGGGACATGCAAAATCGGGGAGAATATAAACAAATATAACACCCATGAGAATATAAACAAATATAACACCCATGTAAATAGAGTCTAGCCCTCAAAATGAAGGGTCCCCAATGGAGTCGCCACTGTGGCCATCCCCTTCCGATCCTCGCGGCGGAAGAGACAAAGAAGAGGGGGGTGTCCCATTTGTCTCGGGAGGATCTTGGTCCCGCGCATCCCTCTCGGGAGCGCTTCGATCGACGTCAGTGATGAGGTGAAAATCTAGAGAGAAAGAGTCGTCAGTCTATTTTACTCAAAACAGATAAAAGAAAATGGAGTCGTCCCAAAAGATAGCATCTAAAGACATACTGATGCATATGAAATCAAAATGATTCGAAAAGGGTCCAGAGACTAAGTTACAAAATGGGATGGTGTTAGGAACCCATTCATCCCTTACGGTATCTCATGGGTTATTTCTATTTTCCTTTATTTCCCCGTGATATGTGTGCATGTGTATATGTAGCGGATATAGGAATCATCAACTTGTATTATGGAAGAGATAAAGCGAGTCATCCGTAGGAATGTTCCTAAAAGTAATATTAGTAAATAGAATTTACGCGATTATCCTAGCGTTGATCATCATAAGGGAACGATAACGCATTCGGTATAATATGCCATCAAGAACAAATATATATATATATATAGAGAGAGAGAGAGAGAGTTTAAGACAGTTAAGTTTAAAGAATATAGAAAAAATAGGAAAAAAGTATGAAAAGGACTCGAGTCTCGAGTTTTACCCCGAGACGACTACGTAGCCTATAGAGGCATCAAATCCATGTAGTTCGTACGCAAAATGTGGAGTGGGGATTATCCCATAAATCCAATCGGGGACTTCTCTTATATGTGTGTGTGTCTGGGTGTAAAAAAGTGTTTTAGTTGTGAGAAAAGTGTGAGAATTTTCGTTTGGAATTTATGAGCAAATCCTCTTTTTCTTGTTTTTTGGATTTTATTTATATGAAAATAAGAGATGTGGAATAATACTAAATAAAATGTATATTAGAATATGTGAGATGAGAAAATAAAAGTACTAAGTAATAAAATAAATTAATGCGAATTTAGGGGAATTTAAAGAGAGTTGAGAAAGTTGGACCTTCTTAAAGATCTTGAGCTTGATCTTGGATGTTGGAGAGCAGCCCTTGCACTTGGATGATGATGGATGATACTCAATTCACCAAGTTTGATGAAAAAGGTGATGAAAGGTGAAGGTTGGGAAGGAATTTGGATGTGGAAATCACGCTGACTTCGAGAGGGGGTTTTCTGAGCTTGCTAAGAGTGATGGATCTCTGCTCTAGTCCTTTTTTCAGAATGAGGTCAGACCCTCATTTTTATAGGCCCAGGGCATTGCCGATCGACATAGCCCGTTTGGAACCTGTCGTTTGACAGTCTCTTTCAGGTTCATTTGGAAAATCTATCGTAGAGCGCAAATCGTTGATTCAAATTGCGTACGGGGAGAACCGTTGGAAAGGTAATTTAAAGACCTTCGAAAGTCTTTTTCGACTTCTCCCGGGTCCGGGAGTTGACTTTGGGTCAAATGTGGCTCGGAAGCGTTCGTCGGTCCTTTGGACGGGGGATCGTCAAACGCAAATGGATTGTTCGTCCGCATGGTAAGTCAGAATCACGCACGAGGTAGACCATTGGAAAGGTTAGGGGATGTACTTCGACATTCCAAAGAGCTTGACTCGGTTTGGAGAGTTGACTTTGGTTAACCGGGGCCTGGAAGCACTCGGTGACCTTTCGGAGTAAAACGGATCGTTCGTCCGTACTGCAAGTTAGAATTGCGCATGGGGCGGACCGTTGGAAAGGGTTTCAGTTACCTTCGAATATTCATTCAGTCTTGGTTGAGCTGGAGAGTTGACTTTGGTCAAACGGAGCCTTGGAGCATCTGGTGACCTCCTGATCAAGTTTCGGGGGGAAATGGGTCGTTCGTCCGCACCGTAAGTCAGACTTGCGCACGGGGTGGACCGTTGGAAAGGGGTTTCAGTGCCCTTCAAAGATTTATTCGGTCTAGTTCGAGCTATAGAGTTTGACTTTTGGTCAAACGGAGCCTGGGAGCGTCCGGTGGCCTTTAGGTCAGTACTCGGGGTGTGACTTAGGTTTGAAATGATGAAGGGAGGTTCTAGGGACCTTAGGAGAAGTTAGGGGTATTAGAATGGGGTGTCTACAGTTATCAATATTTTTTTGTGTGTCCGACCATAAGTTTTTTATCCTTCGGCTGCTTTCGTTATAATTCTTTAAGGAGATTTTTTTTACATGCCATAATAATACATTATACTTGCTTTTATAAAAAGTTTCCTAATTAATATCTTTACCTCATGCATGTCTTTTTACAAAATAGATAAACCTAATGGAACTCTAGTATACATATATTCATGTATCTATTATAGATATCACAATCTTTTAATAAACCTTTTATAAAACTCTTGAAAACAATATTTTCTATATATATATATATTTATTTAATGGTATATTAAGGAGTCAAATAAAAGTGAGACTATCTAAGTGTACACCTGCTCCACTTTATCCCTTTGAGCCATGCGCAACATCTTCTTGCTTGCCTTGGGTAAATAACAATATATTAATTGGATACTACTTTGGACAAATACAGACGCGCAAACTCTGTTGCAGACAGTGTTATACATGTTGTACGATATTATACCCTCAACCGCGCGTTTAATATTGTTGTATGTTTGATCTACTCTTATATCAAGAACCATATTAATTGAAATGACTGCACACATTTCTTGACACAATATGTCACACACACACACACACACACACACACATATATATCGTTTGCTTGTATATAACTCCACTGTCTTGTACATTGATTTTTTATATATATATTATTTATATTATCTTTAATATTCTATTTATAATATTTGCATTTAATTTTTTTTGCCATGCAACAATTTTTTTTAACTCGTTCCATACAATAGTCATTTTTTTAATTGCCTTGAGCCACGTTTTCCTATCCCGTCGAAGAGATTTTTTTTTTATTTACATGCCTATTCTTGTATCAAACACTCACCTTAGGCCACATACTAATTTGAGTGGGCCTGCTTAGCCAGTGGACTGTTGGCACCTGCTATGTTGTTTTGTCAATACCCTGTTACTAACACACACACACACACACACACACACACACACACACACACAGATATATATATATATGTTATTCTCTCTTCGAGCTCCACGCCAAAATTTATTTCCTTGAGCAGTATTTATAACAGTCTGTTTGTATTATTTAAATAATTTACTCATACATCAGATTATATATCACCAGTGTACAAAAGGCAAAACTCATTTGTATTCATTAATGATGTTTTCTCTTACACAATGGTTATTTCTATTATTCGTGGACTAACTTTTGGCAGAACCAAATATACATAAATAAGGATACTGAGAGACATAATTATAGACTTCATTTTTTCAAGCTTTTATTTTCATATGCTTCTTCAGCTCACCTACTCAACGACCATTTTATTGAGAATACAAATGGTAAATCAGAGATCATTTTTCAGCCATCCTCATCTAAAAAAATCAAGAGCATTTAATGCTCACAATGGTTGTCTCTATCACCTACTTTTTGAAGACATTTTAAATATTCAAGAGTTGCATTAAAGACAGTAACAACAATGAGAATATGATCAAGAGTTAGAAAATTTATTGAGAACATTTAAACTTACTACTCAACTACACATTTAAGAGAGTAATTAATTTTAGAATCTGCTCAATCATTGAAGAAGACTTGTGCCTACACCAACATCATTTATTGAAGTCTCATTGAAGAAGAAGAAACTCAGAATATAAATTGTATTTTTGGAGAGTTTCATTATTCTACATTGTATAAAAAGTATTCAAATTCTTTGAAGCTCTGTAGAAGCTTCGGATTATTGTACCGGTGATTGGTTCATACCCGCAAGTGGGCCACGGTGTTTAAAGCTCGGTATCAGCTTATAAACGGTTGTATGCGGTGGTTTGATCCTACCCTTCAAGTGGATCATGGTAGTTAAGTGCAAGGGATTCGAAAGCTCTAGGCGTGTGGAAGGAGGCCGGGTTTTAGCCGAACCACGTTAAAAATACGGTGTCATTTATTTATTCGCACTTCATTTGCATATTTTATTTGTGTTTGCTTAAGTTAATATTTTCAGCACACTAATTTCCAAATATATTAATTGTGAAAATTGCTAAATTTATTTTAAGTTTAAAATAACTATTTTTGAATTAATTTATTTAATTCAGAATATTAATGTATATTAAATACGAAAATTAATTTAATATTTGTGGACTATTAAAATCTGCATTTTAGCTTGTATAAATTATTTGGTTGCATTTATATGATATTCTTGGATTTATTCTTTAAAGATTTATTAATCTGTAAATTGTTAAGGTGTTGTAATTTTAATATTTTTCTCAAATTTTAATTTGACTAAAAATTTGCTAAACTCAACTCACCCCCCCCCCCCCCCCCCTCTTGAGTTTTATTTGGGCAACAATTAGTATCAGAGCCATCGCTCTTCTTATTTTTATATTTAACAATCTTTGAGTTAAAGATCAATGGCATATGTTACAACATCTCTTAGTGAAGGCCAATCAATTTTTAAACCACCTCTATTTTCTGGAAATAATTATAACTATTGAAAAAATAGAATTAAATTTTTTATTTAGTCACATCATTATGAAGTTTGGAGAGTTATTATAAATGATCCACTTCTTCTTATGAAAATGGTAAATAATGTTTCTGTTCCTAAAGAAGAAAATGAATGGAATGAAATAGACATTAAGAAAACTCAAAAAAATGCCAAAGCTATGAATATTTTGCATTGTGCCTTTGATGTAAATGAGTATAATAGAATTTGTTGTTGTGAATCTGCTAAAGAAATTTCTAATAGATTAGAAGTCACATATGAAGGAACAAGTCAAGTTAAATAAGATAAAATCAGCATGCTTGTTCATAATTTTGAGTTATTTAAGATGAAACCCAATGAATCTAGTTCTGATATGTTCACTAGGTTCACAAATATTATCAATGGTCTTAAATATCTTGGAAAAACCTATACTAATAATGAGTTAGTGAGGAAAATTCTCAAGTCATTACCGATAACTTGGATGACCAAAAAGTTTACTATCAAGGAAGCAATAAAAGAAAGACATGTCTCTCTTTATGAACTTTTAGATTCTTTAATCACTCATGAGATGGAGCTCAAGAAATTTGTTGAAGAAGAGTAAACAACATTATTGCTTTCAAATCTTCAAGCAAGGATGCAGAAAGTGAAGATGATGATGATATTTTCTTATTGGCTAAAGACTTCAAAAAATATCTTTCTTCTAAAAAGAAAGCCAAGGAAAGAAGAAAGAAAAATTCTTGAAAAGAGTTCAATGATGATACTCATTCTAAATTAAGATGTTATCACTGTGATGAAGTTGGACACATTAAGCCAAATTGTCCAAAGTATAAGAAAGGAAAGAAGGCATTGAAGGCCACAACCTGGAGTGACTACGACACTAGCTCTTTCGATTAAGATTCAAAAGAAAATAAATTTGCTCATATTTGTTTCATGGCTATGGAAAATGGGGTACATTATAACCTTGAAACTTCTAGTGGTAGTGATGATGATAATGTCTATGATTATGAGGAATTACAAAATATTTTTGATGAATTATGTGAAAGTTTTGAAGAACTTAAAAATAGATATATTGAACTTAAAAGTCTCATTCTCCATATGTGATTTATATTCAAAATAAATTAATGAGTTGAAATTAGAAAATCATTCTTTAAGAAAAGAAGTTGATTTTCTGAAAATAGAAAATGCCAGTAGCATATCTTTTGAGAAACTTGAACTTGAAAATTCTGAATTGAAAAAGAAAGTTGACACATTATTGCCTATCTTGTCAAATTTTGTAAACGGTAGAGATTATTTAGACAAGTTATTAGGTAGTCAAAGATGGATGTTTGATAAAGTCGGAATTGGTTACAACGCTAATGAAAATGAGAAAAAAATTCAAAACTATTCCAATTATAAAGTTAACTCATTGTGCACATATTGTGGTAGACACATACATTTTTCAGATTTGTGTCCATATAAATTTAAAAAAAGAAAATTAACTTGGGTTACTAAAGGAACTAAGATGTATACTAACCCCTATGGACCTAACACATTTTGGGTACCAAAAGAGAAAACTTTCAAAGTTGTGCAGGTTACATTTTGAGATGGAATGTGGATTTTCAAGGCATATGGTTTGGCATTATTACAAATTTCAAGTATCACTACCTCATGTTGAAAATGCCACACTTGGAGAAATTTTCATGAAAATATCATTAGTATTGGTAAGGTGGTAAGGACACCCTTCTTAAATATTGAATTTGATATCTTATGATTCTTGTTGATTTATTTTATGATCTTAATTGATAATTTCTCATGCTTAAATTATTTGACTATGCATATAAGTTTGTTGTTGATAATTTAGTCTTGACATGTAAATTTTGTACATTTACTGTCTTTGGTGAATTTATTTTGTATAACATACATTTGATTTGGACGATAAGTTTTTTAGATAAAAATTCATTATTTTTTTGTGAATAATAATATTGGATTAATTCATGACTTTATTGTATATTAATTTAAAACAAAAATATCATTTGAGAATATTCTAGTACACTAGTTATATAAGTTACATGTTAATATTGAGACATTCACTTATTGACTTTGATGATATGAACATATTATTTTTGTGAGTTAGTGCCATTATTTGAATATTTGTGACATTCATGATAAGTTTTTTGAATATAGTAACAATTGTGTCATGTGCACTTGATTTGAAAAATCTTATGATTAACAAAAATGATTTATGAATATTTTTTAGAGTTGTTGAAAATAACTCTGTAAAGCAAAAAGATGCACCATATTTAATGCATATATGCCTTTATTGGTATCCCTTCGAGGGAGATAAATAATTATTGAAAATTATTCATAGACAAATGCTTGATCATAATTTTTTATGTATTATTATAGATATTGCAATATTATTAATATATTTCGAGAATTTTATGTTCGTATTACGAAAATGGCAAAGAATAAACAAATAAAAATTCATGTCTCTATACTCATGTTGCGCACATCATTAAAATTATTTGACAAACATTGAGTTGTGATATATTCACCATTATGTGCTTGATATTATTAATTTTATCATTTTGGTGACTTCTGCATTATTTGATGATATTATTGTCTATTTATAAAATCGAATACATGCTATGAAAAATTTATGAGATATTTTAAAATATATATATATGATTACACATGTGCTTATTGAAAAATTTCATGTCATTTATATGCCCCTTGCATTTATGGTTGAATCCCATGCATTAATTATTTTTGATAGGAGGAGATTCTATTGACCCGATGACACTCGATTTAAATTGAAAAACCTTCTAATAATGTCAAAAAGGGGAGAAATATGTATGATTCACTAACTGTGCTTAATTTATTCATTTTATGATTTTTGAATCATTGTTTATCATCATAAAAAAGGGGGAGATTGTTAAACGAAAATATATTTAATCCTATAATTAATATTTAATTAGTTTAATTATAATTAATGTACATTTTAGTTTAATATAATATATTGATTTTGATGATTCCAAACATTCAATATATATATATATATATATATATATATATATATATATATATAACATAATTATTTGTGATAATATTTATTTATTCATATACTATATATGTCACTGTTTTATTATTTGGTTTGTTTATATATTTTCATATGCCTAGTTAAATATAAATTTATTAGTGTATTTACATATATTAATATTGCATATGTATATGGGTTAACACACATTTTTTTTACTCTATTATAACAGTTTATTATGTATTACTAACTTATGAATATTAGTTATTTATTTTATTCATTATGCTTGTATTATTAATTTATATACATACACTAATTTATATAACTATGTTATAAATATTTTTTTTTTGTCCAGACATAATATTTTTTAGCCTTGGGCTGCTTTCGTTATAATTATTTAAGGAGATTTTTTTTACATGCCATAATAATATATTATACTTGCTTTTATAAAATGTTTCCTAATTAATATCTTTACCCCATGCATGTCTTTTTACAAAAGAAATAACCCTAATGGAATGCTAATATACATATATTCATGTATCTGTTATAGATATCACAATCTTTACCTTTTATAAAACTCTTGAAAACAATATTTTCTATATATATATTTTATGATATATTAAGGAGTGAAATAAAAATGATACTATCTAAGTGTACACCTGCTCCACTTTATCCCTTTGAACCACGCGCAACATCTTCTTGCTTGCCTTGGGCAAATAACAATATATTAATTGGACATTACTTTGGACAAATACAGACGCGCAAACTCTGTTGGAGACAGTGCTATACCCGTTGTACGATGTTATACTGTCAACTGCGCGTCTAATATTGTTGTATATATGTTTTACTCTAATATCAAGAACCATATTAATTGAAATGACTGCACAAATTTCTTGACACAGTATGTCAGTCTGCCAGGAAAGTTAATGCATATACCTGCTTTGATTATATATATATATATATATATATATTGTTTACATTATCTTTAATATTGTATTTATAATATTTGCATTTAATTTTTTTTTGCCATGCTACAGTTCTTTTTAACTCGTGCGATACAATAGTAATTTTTTTAACTGCCTTGAGCCACGTTTTCCTGTCCAGTCGAAGAGATTTTTTTTTTTACTTACACTCCTATTCTTGTATCAAACTCTCACTTTAGGCCACATACTGATTTGAGTGGGCCTGCTTAGCCAGTGGACTGATGGCACCTGCTATGTTGTTTTGTCAATACCCTGTTACTAATATATATATATATATATATATGTGTGTGTGTGTGTGTGTGTGTGTGTGTGTGTGTGTGTGTGTGTTATTCTCTCTTCGAGCTCCTTGTCAAAATTTATTTCCTTGAGGTGTAGTTATAACAGTTTATTTGTATAATCTCTTTTTAGAGATGTTTTGTCCCATTCGTCATTTATTAAAATACTTTATCAGTCCTGACTTTTCGAGATGTTGTCTTGTTTGTATTGTATTTCAATGGTTTACTCATACATCATATTATATATCACCAGTGTACAAAAGGCAAAACTCATTTGTATTCATTAATGATATTTTCTCTTACACAATGGTTATTTCTATTATTCGTGGACTAACTTTTGGCAGAACCAAATATACATGAATAAGGATACCGAGAGACATAGTTATAGACTTCATCTTTTCAAGATTTTATTTTCATATGCTTCTTCAGCTCACCTACTCAACTGCTATTTTATTGAGAAGACAAATGGAAAATTAGAGACCATTTTTTAGCCATCCTCATCTAAGAAAATCAAGAGCATTTAATACTCACAATGGTTGTCTCTAACAACTAGTTTTTTAAGACCTTTTAAATATTCAAGAGTTGCATTGAAGACAGTAACAACAATGAGAATATGAGCAAGAGTTAGAAAATTTATTTAGAGCATTTAAACTTACTACTCAGCTACACATTCAAGAGAGCAATTAATTTTAGAATATGCTCAATCATTGCAGAAGACTTGTGCCTACACCAACATTATTTATTGAAGTCTCATTGAAGAAGAAGAAACTCAGAATACAAATTATATTTTTGGAGAGTTTCATTATTCTACATTGTACTAAAAAAATTCAGATGTCTTTGAAACTTGGTAAAAGCTTCGGATTGTTGTACGGGTGATTGGTTCTCACCCGCAAATGGGTCACTGTGTTTGAAGCTTGGTATGAGCTTGCAAACGGTTGTACGCAGTGGTTTGATCCTACCCTTAAAGTGAATCACGGTAGTGAAGTGCAAAGGAGTCGAAAGCTCTAGGCATATGGACATAGGTCGGGTTTTTGCCGAACCACGTTAAAAATACGTTGTCATTTATTTATCCGCACTTTATTTGCTTATTTTATTTGTGTTTACTTAAGTTAATATTTTCAGTACACTAATTTGCAAATATATTAGTTCTGAAAATTGCTAAATTTATTTTAAGTTTAAAATAATTATTTTCGAATTAATTAATTTAATTCAGAATATTAATTTATATTAAATACAAAAATTAATTTAATATTTGTGGAGTGTTAAAATCTGCATTTTAGCTTGTATAAATTATTTGGTTGCATTAATTTGATATTCTTGGATTTATTCTTTAAATATTTATTAATTTATAAATTGTTAAGGTGTTGTAAATTTAAAATTTTTTTGAAATATTAATTTGATTAAAAATTTGCTAAACTCAATTCACCAACCCTCTTGAGTATTATCTGGGCAACAGGGGGCCTCGTGACCACGCGATTGGTTCCAACGAGTTACATTGGTCCCGTGGGAGGTGTTTGTGCCTCTTGCGGGGCCGTTTTGGGGGTGCTTAGGGTTTTCGCCCTCTAAAGGCATATTTTCTTTTCAAACATGCCTTTAGAGGGCTAAAACCCTAAAGCACCTCCCAAACGGCCCTGTGAGAGGCGCAAACACCTCGTACGGGACCAATGTAACTCGCAGGACCCGATCGCATGGTCACGGGACCCCCGATTTGAGAATATGATGATAATTTAAAAATATATAGACTTAGGCTTAAAACATGCCGTTAGAGAGAGAAAAAACAAAACACCCCCCAAGAGGCCCCGTGAGAGGCGAGAACACCTCGTATGGGACCAATGTAACTCGCAGGAACTGGCCGTGTGGCCTGGGACCCTCCGGTTTGAGAATATGATGATAATTTGAAAATATCTACGATTAGACTTGAAAACATGCCATTAGAGGGTGAAAATACAAAGCACCCCCCAAACGGTCCCGTGAACAGTGCCAACACCTCCCACGGGACCAATGTAGCTCGTAGTAACCGACCGCGTGGCCACGAGACCCACGGTTTGAGTGCACGAGCCAAATTTTAGAATATCCACACTTAGGCATGAAAATATCCCGTAAGAGGGCGAAACCACTAACCACCCACCAAACGGCCCCGTGATCGGTGCCAACACCTCCCATAGGACCAATGTAACTCGTAGTAACCGACCCCGTGGCCATGGTACGCATGATTTGAGACCATGGACCAAATTTCAAAATATTCACACTTAGCATTGAAAATGTGCGGTCAGAGGACAAAAACACAAAACACCTCCCAAACGGCACCGTGAGTAAAGTCAACACCGCACACGGGATCAATGTAGATTGTAATAACCGATTGCGTGGCCCCAGGACCCACGGTTTGGGAGCACGAACCAAATTTCATAATATTCACACTCAGGCCTGAAAACAAGTCGTTAGAGGGCAAAACTATGAACCACCACCCAAACGGCCCCTTGAACGGCCCCAACACCTCCCACAGGACCAACGTAGATCATAGTAACCGACCGCGTGGCCACATGACCCACGATTTGAGAGCACGAGCCAAATTTCAGAATACCCACCCTTAGGCCTAAAAACGTGTCGTCAGAGGGCGAAGCCATGAACTATCTCCCAAATGGCCCCATGAGCTGCACCAACACCTCCCACGGGACCAACGTACTCGCAGTAGCCGATCGCATGACCACAAAACCCACAGTTTGAGAGCACGAGTCAAATTTCAGAATATCCACACTTAGGCCTGAAAACGTGACGTTAGAGGGCAAAAACATAAAGCACCCATAAACGGCCCCATGAGCGGCGCCAACACCTCCCATGGGACCAACGTAGATCGTAGTAACTGACCGCATGGCCACAGGACCCACGGTTTGAGAGCACGGGCCAAATTTCAAAATATCCACACTTAGGCTTGAAAACGTGTCGTCAAAGGGCGAAAACACAAAGCACTCCCCAGACGGGCCCGTGAGGAGCGCCAACACCTCCCACGGGACCAACGTAGCTCATAGTAACTGACTGCGTGGCCACGGGACCCATGATTTAGGAGCATGGGCCAAATTTTAGAATATCCACACTTAGGCATGAAAATGGGCCGTTAGAGGGCAAAACCTTGAACCACCACCAAACGGGCCCGTGAGTGGCACCAACACCTCCCACGAGACCAACTTAGCTCGTAGTAATCGACTAAATGGCGAAGGGAGCCACAGTTTGAGAGCACGTGACAAATTTCATAATATCCACCATTAGGCTTGAAAATATGTCGTTAGATGGTGAAAACACAGAGCACCTCCCAAACGGCCCCGTAAGCAGTGCCAACACCTCCCACGGGACCAACATAGCTCGTAGTAACCGATCGCGTGTCCACATGACCCACGGTTTGAGAGCACGGGATAAATTTTGAAATATGCACTAAGGCATGAAAACGTGCCGTCACAGGGCGAAATCACGAACAACCCCCCAAATAGCCCTGTGAACAGTGCCAACACCTCCCATGGGACTAACGTAGCTCATAGTAACCGCTCGCGTGGCCATGTGACCCATGCTTTGAGAGCACAGGCCAAATTTTAGAATATCCACACTTAGGCCTGAAAACATTATGTCAGAGGGCGAAACCACGAAGCACCCCCCAAATGGTCCCGTGAGCGGCACCAGCACCTCCTACAGGACCAACGTAGCTCATAATAACCGATCGCGTGGCCACAAGACCCAAAGTTTGAGAGCACGGGCCAAATTTCATAATATCCACACTTAGGCCTATAAAACATGCTGTTAGAGGGCGAAAACACAAAGCATCCCCTAAATGGCCCCGTGAGTGACACCAACACCTCCCACGTGACCAACGTAGCTCGTAATAACCGATCGCGTGGCCACAAAACCCATAATTTGAGAGCACAACCCAAAATATTGTCATGCTATTAAACCAGGGGTCTCGTGACCACGTGGGCTTTTATAATTTATTGTTTAGCATTATGGTTGTGCGAGGATTACATTACGTAGGTTTTAGAATGTATAGAAAACAAATAAAATTCTGCCCAATTTTTTTAAAATATATTTAAAAATGGTCACGGATATAGTCCATGTCTAGTCCTGTTTTTTTTATTACGCATAATTGGGGTCACGGCTGTTGGTCGTGACTAGACTAATTACATGAAAATATGGGTCACGGCCTTAGACCGTGACAACATCTGTGACCATTTAATACGCCGAAGATGGGGTCACGGATTTAAGACATGACCCTATCCATGAATA
The DNA here is from genome assembly GCA_949130495.1 of Sambucus nigra. Taxonomy (NCBI): domain Eukaryota; kingdom Viridiplantae; phylum Streptophyta; class Magnoliopsida; order Dipsacales; family Adoxaceae; genus Sambucus; species Sambucus nigra. The sequence continues at coordinate 148,409,509 of OX422213.1, forward strand.
TTCGACTAAATTGAACATTGGGTTACGACCTTAGGCCGTGACCAGGTCTAGGATGAGGTCACAGCTGGTATTCGCGATGGCAGTCCATGACCCAATTAATCCATGACCAGTACTGTGGTCAGGGATATGGGCCGTGACCAGCATTTATGATCACGCCCGATTTGGTCACGGACTAAATTCGCGACCCATGTCCAATGTTCAGGGATAAAATCTGTGACCATTCGCCCAGTTTGGTGTAGTGGATATATATGTAATACCCCGTACTTTTATGAATATTTAAATTACATAAGTGGGTGTAATTTGAAAATTTGAGGAATTACTCTGAATAATAATTTTTGGAGTTTATGAGTGTTAGATGTTTACCGATGTGTGTTAAATTTTCTTTTGGGATTAAATAAATGAGTCAGAATATTTTTATGTCATGTCGCACCTGGGTAAACTGACGGGTAATATTTCACTTTGAAAAAAATGCTTGTTGAGAGTGTTTGGTCCGAATAGTGAATTTTAGTTAAGTGAATTGGATGGAGATGTCGAGTGCACGGTTGGTTTTGAAATGGCCGAGATAGTCAGATTAGAGTATCCGGGGGTAGTGTTTGTGTTCCGGGGATTTTTGGACTAGTTGGGACTCGTAATTGAGTAAACGAGTCATTTTTGGGTTTATAAGAGACAAAACGTTATTTCTCTCTTATAACTCACGAGAGAGAGGAAGAGAAAGAAAGAAAAAGAGAGAAAATAAGAAGGAAAGAATGGAAGAGAGAAAAGGGGATCCCGGGCCAAACTCCGCGGGATTCGACTCGAGGTCGTCGGATTTTATCCACGAGGCAAGTGTTTACTTGCTTTATTCATTTGTGTGTGTATCTCATATCATAGTTGGTAATGAAAATTATGATTTTGGGTCGGGATTCTTGAATAAAAATGGGGTTTTTGTGAAATGAACTTATAGAAATTGATGTGGTAATTGCCCCATAAGAAATCTAAGCTTGAATGGATGAAAATGATGTAATTTTTGTGAGAAATGAATTTAATGGAGTTAGGGTTAGATTCTTGAGTGGTTTGATGAATCCCATGAAATTTATGTTGTGTTGGTTAAAAATATATGTGTAGATGATTATATTGTTGGTTGGTGAAGTGAAAAAACACAAATCTTGGATTGATTGGGTGTTGGTTTGATTTAGAGTTATAGAAGACCTTTTCTAATCGCTTCGGCCAGGAAGCGAATCGATTTGGCTCTTGGTCAAATAATAAAATTTCTAGATCTTTTCGATACGAACGCGTGGACGTCGACCGCATATTTTTCTAATTTTTTTTAATTAGTTATGATTTTTTTACGAAAGGTTGTCCGAGGTCGAAATCGTTAATCAGAAATCAAACCTGACATTGGGAGAAAACAATTAATGTATTGTTAACTCTTGATGACTTCTAGTGTTAAACCCATGTTAATGGTGTGTAGAAATGGTGAGAAACGGGAAGAAATGACAAATTAGGGTTTTAATGGTTTTAGGGTTTAAATCTAAGAGAAATGGTTTAATACCACAAATTAATTGATGTGTTAGTTATAAATCAGTATTAGGATGATTATAGTGTTGTTGGTTGAGATTAGAAACCACAAAATGGAGAACAGGTTGATATTTGGGTATTTTGGAGAAGAAAAAATCGCCCAAACAGTGAGGTCCGAACAGGGCGAATCGATTCGGGTCTAAACCGAATCGATTCGCATAAGGGGACCTATAGGGATGTCCCAGACCGAATCAATTCGCCTTTGAGTACCTGCTTGCAGAACACTTTCCGAATCGATTCGGATTGAGACCGAATCGATTCGCTATCCTGAATCGATTCGCATTAGGGGTGAATCGATTCGCCTTTGTTGAATTTGTCAGTTTTCTTCCCTTAAGTGCATGGGGAGTTAAATTATAACTTAGAGATTATTGTAGGGGATTCTAGATGTGATATTAGGACTCCTAGATGACAGAATTGAGAAGAGATATATGTTATATATACGGGAGTTATTACAGTATATATATGATATGATACGAAAATAAATATATCTGTGTGTGATTGGTATATTTATATCTTAGAGGCTGGTTCCACGGGCATAGGGATGGACAACCAAATTATATTTTTCTCTAGTGCTATCAAGGGAGGTTGCGTGATGTGGGTGAATCCCCTGGCTTGAGGAGCATGGAGAGTATAGTCCCCAAGTCATATCGTACATGACCGCCTCCACCGTTTAGTTTTTTACCATGACCATGAGTGAGTCTGGCTTGGTACCGTGGTTCATTGAGTAAACTCGGATGTGGATTGGCACTTGAGTTTGCATCCTCGAGTTATAGCTCGGTGGGATGGTTATTATACTTACGATTGTAAAATAGGTATAAATATACTTGTTGTTTATAGTATATTGCTTGTATATGAATATGAGATGTCATATAACTTTGAATGGTGTAAAGAGTAAAATCTATAAGATGTTATTCTTCTTCTGGTAGTTTTATATCCCGAGTAATACGAATGTGAATTGTAGGTTCAAGCGAGAACCATTTATATATATAAAAATGTTATATGTTAAAGTGAAAATGGTATTTAAAACTAGTGAAAGTTGCGGATTATAAACGGTATAGTTTTATATAGAAACAAGGACTATATATATACCACGTGGATGATTATATCAACTAAAATATTATGTAATAGCTTATGGTATAACCTATATTATATCACGCAAGGTAGGTTATAGTTAGGAGGATTTAGAAGATGGGTGTAAGAGATTAGTTAGGCAGGGTAGCTTAACTAGCTTGTTTAAAACGTATGCGATAGGTGTGCACTATTAGAAGAGGGGGTGAGGTGTATCTCATAAGAGTGTGATACCAGTTTAAATATGAGAGATTTCATATTTTAAAATATGGCTTTTAAGCACTTGATAAATATTTTCAAAACTCGGACTCTGACCCATTTCTCTATTTTCCCCTCTCTTGCTATATATGTATATATATTAGGTGTCCAGACACAGGGACGCCTGGATGATGATTCTTTCGAATCAAACGTTTGCTGCAGAAGCTGTGGATGCAAGCAGGTTTATTGTAGATGCTTATATCCTTGAGATCTAGATAGGAGGTATTGCAGAAACATTCGAGTCGATAGCCTAATTGTACTCATTTATTCTTTTATCGCCTTTTAGTGTGGCATTCGATTTGGTTGTATTATGTTGAACCGAGTTTTCGGTTATTTTATTTCATTTAAGTTTTTGTGTATATAAACTGTGAGAATGTTTTACTTAGTTGGTTTGGTTAAAAAGATTAGTTAAATAAAATTTTGATGCCAGCCTAATAAGTTCTTAGTAATTAAATTGGTTTTCGACAGTGATGCTGAGAATGAACCATATGAGACTCCTGTTTTAATTTGGTATAGGATTGATCACCCGATATTTTATTAGGCGGGGTGTCACAATATACAAGTGTGATAAGTGGATGTGCGTGCTACTAAAACCTAAGCATGGATATTCTAAGTGGTGTGCGAAACATGAGGGTATAGATGATCCTATAAGTGCGAGTATTGTAGAGTGTACGTGGAGTATATTTGCATATGCGTGAAGTGAAAAGTGAGTGACAAGTGATATATACATGAGGTAGATATATACAAGAAGTAAAAGTTGGAAAATGGAACATACAGGTAGGTGCATATGCACACATGAAGAAAATGATAACACCCATGTAAGAATAAAGTCTATCCCTCTTATGACAAACAAGTCCCCAGTGGAGTCGCCATTGTGGCCACCCCTCTATCGATCGGCGAGCGCGCGGGTTCGCGTCCTTCCTCGGGGTGCTTCGACCGTCATTGATGTGGGGTGATGTATAGAGATAAAGTGCTAGACTATTTTGCACAAAACAGGCAAAATAAATGTTGCTTCCTCAAGATAACGACATCAAAGACATACTGATGCTTGTGAAACCAATTAGTTCAAGGGTTTATGGGCTAAGTTACGGAATAGGAAAGTGTTAGGCACCCATCCCACCCTTTCTATCTCTCATGGGAATGTGTTATTCTTCTCATTAATAACTCCATGAAGTGTGTATGTGTGTGCGTATAAATGGAGAATGGAATTACTCGACTCACGTCATGGAGAATGGTGGAGTGAGGTCATCCGTAGGAGCCTTCCTAAAATAGTAACTAAAAATGTAATGTTTGCGTTTGTCGGGTCACCGATCGTCTATAGAAAAATGATGGCACGTGTTGGACAAAACACAAGCATGAATCACAATTATAATATGTGTAAATAATATATGAACAAAAATAGGAAAAGAGGACTCGAATCTCGAATTTTACACGAGACGCCTATCTAGCCTAAAAAGGCATCAAAGTCCAGGTAGTTCGCATGCAACATGGGGGTGGGGTAATCCCATAAATCCAATCGGGGACTTTATCATATGTATGTGTGTAAAAAAATAATGTTTTAGTGTGAGAAAATGTAGTGAGAAATCCTCGTTTGGAATTTATAAGCAAACCCACTTTTTCTTATTTTTTTTAATAAAATATAGTATGTGTAATACTATTAATAAAAAGTTGGATATTAATATGTGTTAACTGTGACACCCCGACTAATTAAATACCGGGTAGCTACTCCTTTATTAAATCAATACAAAATGCCAAGTTGGTTCAGTTAATAACATCACTGTCGAAAATATTTTAATGATTACTAACCACCTAGTATTTAAAAAGTAAGTTGCCCAATTTTAAATTAAGTCTGATTAACATGCAATAAAAGAATAATGGAAGAACAACATAATCCATTCACCATAACGAAGTAATGAAATAACCAACAAAATAATAATAAGTCCGGAGTAAAACTCCTCACAACAATCCCACAACTGAAAAGTAAAACAATGTATCCTGAATTAATTACATGCCAAAAGTCTGAAAATCTGAAATAGGAAATGTTTCTAATAGAAATGGGCGACATGCCCTACAACTGATGAAACTGAATATAGAGTCAAGATAGATGAAGCGTCTATTAGCAAAGTCCTGTAACTTTCACAAACAGATACAACTCGTCACCTGAATGAGGATCCTAAGCATGGTGTCCTTGTGGCTGGGCACCTAAAATGGTTTTTACCAAAAAAATAGATTTGAAAGCAAATGGGTCAGAGCCCGAAAGTGGAGAGTATTTTAAAATAGCAAGTGCTTTAATAACATTAAAACAACGGATGCAAAATACATGTTAGGACGTGCACTCACATGAAATACTCACCTCTCGACTAGTTGTGCACTCCTAACGTATAGCACCCATCTAAGTGATAAATACATCTATCTAACTGACATGAGTTCTAACCTTTCTACTCGGTTCCCATTATACATTCAAATGTTATCAATTTAAAAGAGGCTTTACATATACTCGGATTCTCAATTAAGCAATACAATTCATTTCAGATTATCCCTTTATATTTTCTCAAAACGTTTCCATATTTACACACCGTACCCCATGAAAGTTCTCATTAATTAAGTGTATATTACTCACGTCATAAATATACAATACAAGCACCCCGAGACTAGCTGTGGTGCACACATACTCTACTATCCATCCCGGTACATCACGTACATAAGGATCACGCATTTCGAATCTCTCAGGAATCGTACTCAAATAATAGCAAATCACAAAACAATGGAGGCGAACACAGTCACATCACATGGGTCACGCACATACCTACGCTCCCACGATCAGCAGACTTATTAACTTCCCAATAAGTCCTTCTCTGACCTATGTTCTCGAGGTACCAATCTAAATCCGGGCAACACAAGGATAAGAAGGCCCTAAGCGAACGTAAACCTCCCGTGATAGCAAGTATGGTAGGTATGTCATACACATAAAATCATATACATATACTAAGTATGCACACATCGTAGTAATCACCATAATTTATTTGTGGTACACTTCTCATTCACATACCGACATATAATGATACACAATTTACATATTCCCGGTTAATATAATAATTCAAGCCGTCAATTGTTCTCACGTCGTAATAGACACTCACGTCCTAATTCATAATTTCCATTTGGTTCCAATCACACTTCTAGGTTTTACTCCTCTATATATCCCAAATTTCCCTACCATAACAATTTATCATCAAGGGGATGTCATCTCTACAATTAAATAAGGTTACGGGACACGCGAAATCAAAACAGGCCAAAAATCCTAAACTGTCAGCTCGTTAGAAGTCTCGTTCGAACGAGGCTGTTCGAACGAGAGTTCGTTCGAACGAAGTGGGCCTTCTAACGAGATCTCGTTCGAACGAAAGTCATCGAATGAACATCCCTCTCGTTAGAAGTCAAACTGTCAACTCGTTAGAAGCTCGTTCGAACGAGCTCGTTCGAACGACCTGGGCAGGTCTTCTAACGAGAGGCCAGTTTCGAGCCCAGAAATTCCTTTTCTCGTTTTTCCATCTTTTCTTCACCTCTAATCTCATCTAAACATCAATCCAACAATTGTTCAAGGTTTCTAATCATTCCAAAACACACTTAGGTCATATACTAACGTGTTTTGTGGGATTAATTCATCCTAAACATCATTCAAATATCAAATCTTTACATTTTCTTCCCCAATCTCAAGAACATGAACCCTAGAAAATTTTAAATCCCCAATGAGCCTAATTAAATCCGTTTTTATTTCATCCAAAATATATTATCATCAGATTAATCACCTACATACAATTCTACATGCGATTCCTCATCAAAATATAAATTCTAATTCCAATTTAAATGAATTTTTATCAAACTCCCAAGAACAATACAAATTTCATCAATCTCCTACGCATGGAAGAAACATTCTTTGCTAAATAATGAAATTAAACCACTTACCTTATGTATCTATGATTTTGATGTCAAATTGATGAATCATTCTCTCTCTCTCTGCAGAATTTTCCCTTCTCTCTCTCTACAAGCTCTTCTCTAAGGATGGTAATGGTGGCTAGGGTTTGCTTTAGGAAACTTTTGGAACCAATTCCAATAACCCCCGTAGCCCATTAAGTCATAAGATGTAGGTAGTGGGTTTAGTGGGTAATTACCAAATCAGATTTTTAATTCCTAATTTTCGTTGGTTTTAATTCCCAAAAATTCAAAATTACCAAACTACCCTTTTACGTTGCCGGTATGGCCTAAAAATGCCCCGGGACCCAAACTAAACCCCCGGCTAGTGTTTTTTGACTATTTCGACCCTTCCGGACGCGTTGGAGCACTCAAAATGACCATACGGTTAATAGAAATGAAATTTACTTTTTAATTCAAATAATTATATTCCTGACGTGACTGTCACACGCGTCCCAATAAAATTCGGAAAAGTTAATTAGAAAAATGTGTTTCCCGTCCTTAATAAGTCTTGAAAAAGTTGGTTAAAAACCAAGTGGGGAAAGTGGGTGAAAACTGCCAAAAACTGCTCAAAACTGTTCCCGCCTGGCATTCTCGTTCGAACGACATTGACACTCGTTCGAACGAGACTTCTAACGAGCGACCAGTCTGGGCTCGTTAGATACCTCGTTAGAACGAACAAACTCGTTCGAACGACATATCGAACGACTGACCAGTTTAGGTTCGTTGGCAAACTCGTTCGAACGAGATTTCGAATGACTTTCAGAAATTTTTCTAAAATTCTATTTTGGCCCAGGAACTTTAAATACGTTAAATTAAAGTTCCAATTAAATTATTCTGAAAGTAAAACATGCTTTTTTATTAAACCTAACACCCAAATAAATTTTGTTCCAAGATCCTATATAAATATAATTACATTCATACCTTGGGAGCATGGAACCTTAGTTGATGACGTAGAAACGAGGCACGCAAACCGGCATTTTGATGAAGCTTTAAATTCTTTGCCGCTACGTCTTCAACACATACTTCATAGGCTTGAGAGTATTACAATAAAACACTAACCTATGAAAAAAATGTTTTTGTCCGGAATTGAGCCAACACAATACATGGACTCAATTGGAAATTTGTGTCCTTACAAATCTCCCCCTTTGGCTATTCCGGGACAAAAACCAAAACAAAAATCCTAAAGGGCCGTCAAGCTCACTAGACTCAAAACATAACCCGCCCAATCTTGACTCAACCAAAGGATTAAACACTTTGCCTTTTAAAGTTTCCGCTTTAGTAGAATACCTGCACACTTAAGAAAACTCATCAAATGCATAGGGAATATCAAAATATATTAATCGCAATTAATTAATTAATTACTCCCCCTAAAATAATTCTCCCCTTTATCAAACAATGACATTTACTTAGAAAGACGTCTCCCCCTAAGATAAATCTCCCCAAAACTAAGATGCGATAATAATAGGATTAGATACCATTTCTCCCCCTATCATCATTTGAAAGCGTAAGAAATTCCCGGATGGTGATTTTCTCAATTAAAATCAAAGTTAATTTCTTTTTGTATATAATTCAATGGATGATGCGGAAGCGTTGACTGATGGTTCAAAATAAATCCAATTCATATATTCACTTAGACTGATTCATTAATCCAAGTCCTAGAATTTGCCTAAGTCATAATTATCAATTATCCAAAGTTAGGCGAAACCAATTTTAGCAAATGACTTGAATAAACCAAATTTACCGAATATTTAATTTAGTCCCAATTTGAATGAGTGTGATAATTAAACCAAATTTTATCTTGAATTAAACCTAAAGCATGGATTCTAAATTATTGTGCAAGATAAAATAAACAATATCACACTACGCCGCGATGTACGAGGAAAAACCCAAGACGGGAAAAAAAAACCTCGGACGACCCTAGCCACAAGTCCAATAGATATGGAATTACAATTACAAGACAAAAGACTTACATCCTCGACTCGAACCCTCTCAAGCCTTGTTGCTCCTTCTTGTAGAAACCTCTTCCTAGCGGACAACCACGGAGCTCCACCGCGATCTCGGAATCCACCGATAGGACTTTGTATGGTCACCGTCACCCAAGCTTGGAGCCTTTCTCCAAGTGAGTAATGCCGCAACAAACTTCTTCTTCTTTGTGATGGGATGTAGAAGCAAACCCGAAACGTCTCTTTTTCAATTCGGTAGAGAAAACCGGTGCCAAAACTCCAAGCAATTGATATAAATATTGAAACTTGGATAAACACAATTGGGTGTAAACACTAGAGTGGTATATGCATTTTCTTTGAAAAACAACCCTCAAAACTTGAACATTTTCCTAAACTATTTTTGCTCTCAAACTCTCTCTAGGAGATAAACTTAGTTGGAAAAGTTAATTAGAAAAATGTGTTTCCCGTCCTTAATAAGTCTTGAAAAAGTTGGTTAAAAACCAAGTGGGGAAAGTGGGTAAAAACTGCCAAAAACTGCTCAAAACTGTTCCCGCCTGGCATTCTCGTTCGAACGACATTGACACTCGTTCGAACGAGACTTCTAACGAGCGACCAGTCTGGGCTCGTTAGAAACTCGTTAGATACCTCGTTAGAACGAACAAACTCGTTCAAACGACATATCGAACGACTGACCAGTTTAGGTTCGTTGGCAAACTCGTTCGAACGAAACCTCGTTAGAACGAAAAACTCGTTCGAACGAGATTTCGAACGACTTCCAGAAATTTTTCTAAAATTCTATTTTGGCCCAGGAACTTTAAATACGTTAAATTAAAGTTCCAATTAAATTATTCTGAAAGTAAAATATGGTTTTTTATTAAACCTAACACCCAAATAAATTTTGTTCCAAGCTCCTATATAAATATAATTACATTCATACCTTGGGAGCATGGAACCTTAGTTGATGACGTAGAAACGAGGCACGCAAACCGGCATTTTGACGAAGCTTTAAATTCTTTGCCGCTACGTCTTCAACACATACTTCATAGGCTTGAGAGTATTACAATAAAACACTAACCTATGAAAAAAATGTTTTTGTTCGGAATTGAGCCAACACAATACATGGACTCAATTGGAAATTTGTGTCCTTACAAATCTCCCCCTTTGGCTATTCCGGGACAAAAACCAAAACAAAAATCCTAAAGGGCCGTCAAGCTCACTAGACTCAAAACATAACCCGCCCAATCTTGACTCAACCCAAGGATTAAACACTTTGCCTTTTAAAGTTTCCGCTTTAGTAGAATACCTGCACACTTAAGCAAACTCATCAAATGCATAGGGAATATCAAAATATATTAATCACAATTAATTAATTACTCCCCCTAAAATAATTCTCCCCTTTATCAAACAATGACATTTACTTAGAAAGACGTCTCCCCCTAAGATAAATCTCCCCAAAACTAAGATGCGATAATAATAGGATTAGATACCATTTCTCCCCCTATCATCATTCTCCCCCTTTTTGTTCGGGAATAGGCAAAGGATAAAGAACTAATAAACAGCATGTGGAAGCTTAAAGTGAAAAGACATGAAAGCATATGGGCAATAAAAGCAAGGCAAAGACAAATAAATATCATATATATAGATACTAAAAATATACTAATAGAGCACTTGCATATATATATAGATATAAACACACACATGACACAAAATACAATAAGTTTGCACACTCGTATGGCAAAAATGTGTCATATGGAAACGGAAGTGTAGGGGTGTGTACTAGCAACAATTAAATTTAGACCCAAACACTTAAGAAACGTTCACGGAGTTCTCATTTGAATGCAAACTTCATCACAGTTAAATATAACCTCATGTGACAATATAAAGATTGAACTCAATGAACAAACATACACAATGCATACAAGCCTAGCATGATGATGATTCTACAAACCAAATAGAGTCATGACATTAAAGACAACTAGGATAAACGGACATTGTGCAAACCGTTGATATACCATCTAATTCTCCCTCAATGAGCATATATATTCTTTTGTTTTTGAATGAATATATCAAACAAACATAGGCCTTGGCAATTGCTTTCTGTTTAATGCCAAATATTCTGTTTTTAGGCCTTTAGATCACGTATTTCTTTTAAATCCAATCAACGGTGGATTACTATCGCAAAGGATTTAATTCATCCTTTCGGAGCCCTTCCCCATGCATATATTAATTTATCATGTTTTCATTTTTCACACAAATCTCACATGCAACGGATTTTGACATGCACTAGTCCTCCTAGGTCAAAGATATGTAGATGACTAGATTGGTAGGAGAACACCTCAAAAAGCTTAAATATAACATGTGACATTTAAGATTTCAAAAGAGCTTGTGCATGTGTGAATAGAGGCATATAGAAATAGAATCCATTTAAACAATACAAAATCCAACTACTCCATATAAAACATGGTAAAGAACATTTTAAGGATTGAAAATCTAAACCAAAAGTTCTAGCCACATGGGAGCGTAAACGATGGGATTCAAACACAAATATATGCCACATAAAGTGTGTCAAACTAAAATACACACAAAATAAAATCTTTTTGAGTTTTTAACATTTTTAATCAAAAATAAATATTTACTCAAAAGGACAAACAAACATCATTTGTATTTTTCATGAAGATTAAATGACATAAATAAAACACAAATGATAAACAAAAATCTTTTTATATTTTTCAATTAATTCAAACACAAAATATAATACAAAAAGATAAACAAGTCATAATTTCTAGCATGGGATATGAACTAAGGCAATGACTAGAAAATGACTAAAACAAGCATACATTTAGCATGTGAATATAACATAAAGTACAAACGCTAAAGTATGCAAACACTAACACATTCATCCTTTAGATTTAGCAGGGGAGGAAGCATGTGAAAGTAAATGAGAATCAACAACCCTAGTTTGTGAGGCAACCAAGTCGGATTTCCTAACCCAAATTAATGAGGAATGACTATCTTGGGGTGTAGGAACGTTAACTACAGTGGTTACTTTACTATGGGGTTTTGTAGGAATTCGTTTAAGATCTAAACAAAATTTCCTAAGATGACCTTGTCGACCACAATGTGTACAAGTGAGAACATGTCGAAAAGATTTACTTAAGGAGTGATCTTTAAAAGTATTCCTAGTTGATTCTCCTAAAACATTGGTTTGGGCATTATGAGTAAATTTATTACAAGGATTGAAGCCTAAACCACAAGTGTCATTTTTAATTTGGACCGTTCCTAACATTTTATCTAGTTTTTCTGAACGACATTCCAAATCAAATTTGACATTACTAGAATCTTTTAATTTATTTTCCAATTCTACAATGTTAGATTCTAGTAAAATATTTCGCTCTTCAAAAGCAAGAAGCTCCTTTTTCAAGGATTCCATTAAACCCCTAAGGCTATCTCTTTCACCTTCTACATAATCAAGCTTCTCTTGAAGAGTCCTTACATGTGTCCTAAGGTCTTCTATTAAAACATTTTCATCAATGACCTTGACACTTTCTCTTAAACTAGCTTCTAACTTCAAATTAGCTCTTTTCAATTTAATAGATTCTTTATAAAGTTCTTGAAAAGCATTTTGAAGTTCACTCACATTAACCTCTTCTTCATTTTCACTCTCACTTTCTTCTTCACTCTCACTCTCATAAAAAATAAGAGAATCATGTACAATGACCTTAGAAGTGGCATATTCTATCGTTTCATCAATCGATGAGTTGTCACAATCACTCACATGACTAGCCATAAAAGCCACAAAATTTTTCTTAGTGGGGGAATCGGGCTTTTCTTCCTTATCACTATCACTAAGGGTTGCATTATATGAAATGGGTCGCTTACCATCTTTCCTTAGTTTAGTGGGGCACTCATAAGCCCTATGGCCATAACTTTCACAACCAAAACATTTATCAGACTCGTCCCTATCTAAATTGTCATTGCTAGGTTTAGGGATTTTCTCGGCTTTAGAAATCTTCTCGCTTTTATCATGTTTAGAAGTATCAAATTTCTTAAAATCATTTTTAAATTTATCTTTGTTAAATTTAAGAGATTTTCTAAATTTACGAGCAAACAAAGCCATGTATTCCGAGTCACTTTCACTATCGCTCTCTACTACTTGTTTGACCACTTTTCGGGCTTTTAAAGCAACACCCTTTTCAATTTTCTTTTCAGTTTTAGAGGGAAACATATTTAGTTCATAGGTTTGTAAATCACCTACAAGCTCTTCTAATTTCGTAGAGGCTAAAGTGGGTAAAGAATTTAAAACGGTCACTTTAGGAATAAATCTATCGGGTAGGGACCTCAAAATTTTCTTTACAACACGGTCGTCAGGTATTTTCTCTCCCAAGTTAAAAGATGAATTAACAATATCAGAGAGTCTAGCATAAAATTTATCAAAAGTTTCTTTTTCATCCATTTTGATAGTTTCAAATTGAGTGGTGAGGTTTTGGAGTTTTGAAGCTTTAACTACACTAGTTCCTTCATGAGTTAATTGTAAAATATCCCAAGCTTCTTTAGCGGTTACACACGTCATAATACGTCGGAATTCATCCGGTGCGACAGCACTAAATAAGGCATTTAAACCTCGGGAATTAAAGTTAGCAAGTTTAAACTCATTTTCAGTCCATCTATCGGAGGGTTTGATAACACGTTCATTTTCAACTAAGTAAGTTGGTGGGGAGTATCCGGTAACAACAGACATCCAAACTCTCTCATCGATAGATTTTAGTGCCGATCTCATTCTCGCTTTCCAATACGCGTAGTTTGAACCATCGAAAATAGGAAATTTTGAAAATGGGGAAAAATCCATTTTAGCCAAAAAAATTATTTAAAAAGATCGTTAACGAAATAATTTATTGCTTTGGCTCTGATACCAATTTGAAAGCGTAAGAAATTCCCGGATGGTGATTTTCTCAATTAAAATCAAAGTTAATTTCCTTTTGTATATAATTCAATGGATGATGCGGAAGCGTTGACTGATGGTTCAAAATAAATCCAATTCATATATTCACTTAGACTGATTCATTAATCCAAGTCCTAGAATTTGCCTAAGTCATAATTATCAATTATCCAAAGTTAGGCGAAACCAATTTTAGCAAATGACTTGAATAAACCAAATTTACCGAATATTTAATTTAGTCCCAATTTGAATGAGTGTGATAATTAAACCAAATTTTATCTTGAATTAAACCTAAAGCATGGATTCTAAATTATTGTGCAAGATAAAATAAACAATATCACACTACGCCGCGATGTACGAGGAAAAACCCAAGACGGGAAAAAAAAACCTCGGACGGCCCTAGCCACAAGTCCACTAGATATGGAATTACAATTACAAGACAAAAGACTTACATCCTCGACTCGAACCCTCTCAAGCCTTGTTGCTCCTTCTTGTAGAAACCTCTTCCTAGCGGACAACCACGGAGCTCCACCGCGATCTCGGAATCCACCGATAGGACTTTGTATGGTCACCGTCACCCAAGCTTGGAGCCTTTCTCCAAGTGAGTAATACCGCAACAAACTTCTTCTTCTTTGTGATGGGATGTAGAAGCAAACCCGAAACGTCTCTTTTTCAATTCGGTAGAGAAAACCGGTGCCAAAACTCCAAGCAATTGATATAAATATTGAAACTTGGATAAACACAATTGGGTGTAAACACTAGAGTGGTATATGCATTTTCTTTGAAAAACAACCCTCAAAACTTGAACATTTTCCTAAACTATTTTTGCTCTCAAACTCTCTCTAGGAGATAAACTTAGTTGGAAAAGTTAATTAGAAAAATGTGTTTCCCGTCCTTAATAAGTCTTGAAAAAGTTGGTTAAAAACCAAGTGGGGAAAGTGGGTAAAAACTGCCCAAAACAGCTCAAAACTGTTCCCGCCTGGCATTCTCGTTCGAACGACATTGACACTCGTTCGAACGAGACTTCTAACGAGCGACCAGTCTGGGCTCGTTAGAAACTCGTTAGATACCTCGTTAGAACGAACAAACTTGTTCAAACGACATATCGAACGCCTGACCAGTTTAGGTTCGTTGGCAAACTCGTTCGAACGAAACCTCGTTAGAACGAAAAACTCGTTCGAACGAGATTTCGAACGACTTCCAGAAATTTTTCTAAAATTCTATTTTGGCCCAGGAACTTTAAATACGTTAAATTAAAGTTCCAATTAAATTATTCTGAAAGTAAAATATGGTTTTTTATTAAACCTAACACCCAAATAAATTTTGTTCCAAGCTCCTATATAAATATAATTACATTCATACCTTGGGAGCATGGAACCTTAGTTGATGACGTAGAAACGAGGCACGCAAACCGGCATTTTGACGAAGCTTTAAATTCTTTGCCGCTACGTCTTCAACACATACTTCATAGGCTTGAGAGTATTACAATAAAACACTAACCTATGAAAAAAATGTTTTTGTTCGGGATTGAGCCAACACAATACATGGACTCAATTGGAAATTTGTGTCCTTACAAATCTCCCCCTTTGGCTATTCCGGGACAAAAACCAAAACAAAAATCCTAAAGGGCCGTCAAGCTCACTAGACTCAAAACATAACCCGCCCAATCTTGACTCAACCCAAGGATTAAACACTTTGCCTTTTAAAGTTTCCGCTTTAGTAGAATACCTGCACACTTAAGCAAACTCATCAAATGCATAGGGAATATCAAAATATATTAATCGCAATTAATTAATTACTCCCCCTAAAATAATTCTCCCCTTTATCAAACAATGACATTTACTTAGAAAGACGTCTCCCCCTAAGATAAATCTCCCCAAAACTAAGATGCGATAATAATAGGATTAGATACCATTTCTCCCCCTATCATCATTCTCCCCCTTTTTGTTCGGGAATAGGCAAAGGATAAAGAACTAATAAACAGCATGTGGAAGCTTAAAGTGAAAAGACATGAAAGCATATGGGCAATAAAAGCAAGGCAAAGACAAATAAATATCATATATATAGATACTAAAAATATACCAATAGAGCACTTGCATATATATATAGATATAAACACACACATGACACAAAATACAATAAGTTTGCACACTCGTATGGCAAAAATGTGTCATATGGAAACGGAAGTGTAGGGGTGTGTACTAGCAACAATTAAATTTAGACCCAAACACTTAAGAAACGTTCACGGAGTTCTCATTTGAATGCAAACTTCATCACAGTTAAATATAACCTCATGTGACAATATAAAGATTGAACTCAATGAACAAACATACACAATGCATACAAGCCTAGCATGATGATGATTCTACAAACCAAATAGAGTCATGACATTAAAGACAACTAGGATAAACGGACATTGTGCAAACCGTTGATATACCATCCAATTCTCCCTCAATGAGCATATATATTCTTTTGTTTTTGAATGAATATATCAAACAAACATAGGCCTTGGCAATTGCTTTCTGTTTAATGCCAAATATTCTGTTTTTAGGCCTTTAGATCACGTATTTCTTTTAGATCCAATCAACGGTGGCTTACTATCGCAAAGGATTTAATTCATCCTTTCGGAGCCCTTCCCCGTGCATATATTAATTTATCATGTTTTCATTTTTCACACAAATCTCACATGCAACGGATTTTGACATGCACTAGTCCTCCTAGGTCAAAGATATGTAGATGACTAGATTGGTAGGAGAACACCTCAAAAAGCTTAAATATAACATGTGACATTTAAGATTTCAAAAGAGCTTGTGCATGTGTGAATAGAGGCATATAGAAATAGAATCCATTTAAACAATACAAAATCCAACTACTCCATATAAAACATGGTAAAGAACATTTTAAGGATTGAAAATCTAAACCAAAAGTTCTAGCCACATGGGAGCGTAAACGATGGGATTCAAACACAAATATATGCCACATAAAGTGTGTCAAACTAAAATACACACAAAATAAAATCTTTTTGAGTTTTTAACATTTTTAATCAAAAATAAATATTTACTCAAAAGGACAAACAAACATCATTTGTATTTTTCATGAAGATTAAATGACATAAATAAAACACAAATGATAAACAAAAATCTTTTTATATTTTTCAATTAATTCAAACACAAAATATAATACAAAAAGATAAACAAGTCATAATTTCTAGCATGGGATATGAACTAAGGCAATGACTAGAAAATGACTAAAACAAGCATACATTTAGCATGTGAATATAACATAAAGTACAAACGCTAAAGTATGCAAACACTAACACATTCATCCTTTAGATTTAGCAGGGGAGGAAGCATGTGAAAGTAAATGAGAATCAACAACCCTAGTTTGTGAGGCAACCAAGTCGGATTTCCTAACCCAAATTAATGAGGAATGACTATCTTGGGGTGTAGGAACGTTAACTACCGTGGTTACTTTACTATGGGGTTTTGTAGGAATTCGTTTAAGATCTAAACAAAATTTCCTAAGATGACCTTGTCGACCACAATGTGTACAAGTGAGAACATGTCGAAAAGATTTACTTAAGGAGTGATCTTTAAAAGTATTCCTAGTTGATTCTCCTAAAACATTGGTTTGGGCATTATGAGTAAATTCATTACAAGGATTGAAGCCTAAACCACAAGTGTCATTTTTAATTTGGACCGTTCCTAACATTTTATCTAGTTTTTCTGAACGACATTCCAAATCAAATTTGACATTACTAGAATCTTTTAATTTTTTTTCCAATTCTACAATGTTAGATTCTAGTAAAATATTTCGCTCTTCAAAAGCAAGAAGCTCCTTTTTCAAGGATTCCATTAAACCCCTAAGGCTATCTCTTTCACCTTCTACATAATCAAGCTTCTCTTGAAGAGTCCTTACATGTGTCCTAAGGTCTTCTATTAAAACATTTTCATCAATGACCTTGACACTTTCTCTTAAACTAGCTTCTAACTTCAAATTAGCTCTTTTCAATTTAATAGATTCTTTATAAAGTTCTTGAAAAGCATTTTGAAGTTCACTCACATTAACCTCTTCTTCATTTTCACTCTCACTTTCTTCTTCACTCTCACTATCATAAAAAATAAGAGAATCATGTACAATGACCTTAGAAGTGGCATATTCTATCGTTTCATCAATCGATGAGTTGTCACAATCACTCACATGACTAGCCATAAAAGCCACAAAATTTTTCTTAGTGGGGGAATCGGGCTTTTCTTCCTTATCACTATCACTAAGGGTTGCATTATATGAAATGGGTCGCTTACCATCTTTCCTTAGTTTAGTGGGGCACTCATAAGCCCTATGGCCATAACTTTCACAACCAAAACATTTATCAGACTCGTCCCTATCTAAATTGTCATTGCTAGGTTTAGGGATTTTCTCGGCTTTAGAAATCTTCTCGCTTTTATCATGTTTAGAAGTATCAAATTTCTTAAAATCATTTTTAAATTTATCTTTGTTAAATTTAAGAGATTTTCTAAATTTACGAGCAAACAAAGCCATGTCTTCCGAGTCACTTTCACTATCGCTCTCTACTACTTATTTGACCTCTTTTCGGGCTTTTAAAGCAACACCCTTTTCAATTTTCTTTTCAGTTTTAGAGGGAAACATATTTAGTTCATAGGTTTGTAAATCACCTACAAGCTCTTCTAATTTCGTAGAGGCTAAAGTGGGTAAAGAATTTAAAACGGTCACTTTAGGAATAAATCTATCGGGTAGGGACCTCAAAATTTTCTTTACAACACGGTCGTCAGGTATTTTCTCTCCCAAGTTAAAAGATGAATTAACAATATCAGAGAGTCTAGCATAAAATTTATCAAAAGTTTCTTTTTCATCCATTTTGATAGTTTCAAATTGAGTGGTGAGGTTTTGGAGTTTTGAAGCTTTAACTACACTAGTTCCTTCATGAGTTAATTGTAAAATATCTCAAGCTTCTTTAGCGGTTTCACACGTCATAATACGTCGGAATTCATCCGGTGCGACAGCACTAAATAAGGCATTTAAACCTCGGGAATTAAAGTTAGCAAGTTTAAACTCATTTTCAGTCCATCTATCGGAGGGTTTGATAACACGTTCATTTTCAACTAAGTAAATTGGTGGGGAGTATCCGGTAACAACAGACATCCAAACTCTCTCATCGATAGATTTTAGTGCCGATCTCATTCGCGCTTTCCAATACACGTAGTTTGAACCATCGAAAATAGGAAATTTTGAAAATGGGGAAAAATCCATTTTAGCCAAAAAAATTATTTAAAAAGATCGTTAACGAAATAATTTATCGCTTTGGCTCTGATACCAATTTGAAAGCGTAAGAAATTCCCGGATGGTGATTTTCTCAATTAAAATCAAAGTTAATTTCCTTTTGTATATAATTCAATGGATGATGCGGAAGCGTTGACTGATGGTTCAAAATAAATCCAATTCATATATTCACTTAGACTGATTCATTAATCCAAGTCCTAGAATTTACCTAAGTCATAATTATCAATTATCCAAAGTTAGGCGAAACCAATTTTAGCAAATGACTTGAATAAACCAAATTTACCGAATATTTAATTTAGTCCCAATTTGAATGAGTGTGATAATTAAACCAAATTTTATCTTGAATTAAACCTAAAGCATGGATTCTAAATTATTGTGCAAGATAAAATAAACAATATCACACTACGCCGCGATGTACGAGGAAAAACCCAAGACGGGAAAAAAAAACCTCGGACGGCCCTAGCCACAAGTCCACTAGATATGGAATTACAATTACAAGACAAAAGACTTACATCCTCGACTCGAACCCTCTCAAGCCTTGTTGCTCCTTCTTGTAGAAACCTCTTCCTAGCGGACAACCACGGAGCTCCACCGCGATCTCGGAATCCACCGATAGGACTTTGTATGGTCACCGTCACCCAAGCTTGGAGCCTTTCTCTAAGTGAGTAATACCGCAACAAACTTCTTCTTCTTTGTGATGGGATGTAGAAGCAAACCCGAAACGTCTCTTTTTCAATTCGGTAGAGAAAATCGGTGCCAAAATTCCAAGCAATTGATATAAATATAGAAACTTGGATAAACACAATTGGGTGTAAATACTAGAGTGGTATATGCATTTTCTTTGAAAAACAACCCTCAAAACTTGAACATTTTCCTAAACTATTTTTGCTCTCAAACTCTCTCTAGGAGATAAACTTAGTTGGAAAAGTTAATTAGAAAAATGTGTTTCCCGTCCTTAATAAGTCTTGAAAAAGTTGGTTAAAAACCAAGTGGGAAAAGTGGGTAAAAACTGCCAAAAACTGCTCAAAACTATTCCCGCCTGGCATTCTCGTTCGAACGACATTGACACTCGTTCGAACGAGCGACCAGTCTGGGCTCGTTAGAAACTCGTTAGATACCTCGTTAGAACGAACAAACTCGTTCAAACGACATATCGAACGACTGACCAGTTTAGGTTCGTTGGCAAACTCGTTCGAACGAAACCTCGTTAGAACGAAAAACTCGTTCGAACGAGATTTCGAACGACTTCCAGAAATTTTTCTAAAATTTTGGCCCAGGAACTTTAAATACGTTAAATTAAAGTTCCAATTAAATTATTCTGAAAGTAAAATATGTTTTTTTATTAAACCTAACACCCAAATAAATTTTGTTCCAAGCTCCTATATAAATATAATTACATTCATACCTTGGGAGCATGGAACCTTAGTTGATGACGTAGAAACGAGGCACGTAAACCGGCATTTTGACGAAGCTTTAAATTCTTTGCCGCTACGTCTTCAACACATACTTCATAGGCTTGAGAGTATTACAATAAAACACTAACCTATGAAAAAAATGTTTTTGTCTGGAATTGAGCCAACACAATACATGGACTCAATTGGAAATTTGTGTCCTTACAAATCTCCCCCTTTGGCTATTCCAGGACAAAAACCAAAACAAAAATCCTAAAGGGCCGTCAAGCTCACTAGACTCAAAACATAACCCGCCCAATCTTGACTTAACCCAAGGATTAAACACTTTGCCTTTTAAAGTTGCCGCTTTAGTAGAATACCTGCACACTTAAGAAAACTCATCAAATGCATAGGGAATATCAAAATATATTAATCGCAATTAATTAATTACTCCCCCTAAAATAATTCTCCCCTTTATCAAACAATGACATTTACTTAGAAAGACGTCTCCCCCTAAGATAAATCTCCCCAAAACTAAGATGCGATAATAATAGGATTAGATACCATTTCTCCCCCTATCATCATTTGAAAGCGTAAGAAATTCCCGGATGGTGATTTTCTCAATTAAAATCAAAGTTAATTTCCTTTTGTATATAATTCAATGGATGATGCGGAAGCGTTGACTGATGGTTCAAAATAAATCCAATTCATATATTCACTTAGACTGATTCATTAATCCAAGTCCTAGAATTTGCCTAAGTCATAATTATCAATTAACCAAAGTTAGGCGAAACTAATTTTAGCAAATGACTTGAATAAACCAAATTTATCGAATATTTAATTTAGTCCCAATTTGAATGAGTGTGATAATTAAACCAAATTTTATCTTGAATTAAACCTAAAGCATGGATTCTAAATTATTGTGCAAGATAAAATAAACAATATCACACTACGCCGCGATGTACGAGGAAAAACCCAAGACGGGAAAAAAAAACCTCGGACGGCCCTAGCCACAAGTCCACTAGATATGGAATTACAATTACAAGACAAAAGACTTACATCCTCGACTCGAACCCTCTCAAGCCTTGTTGCTCCTTCTTGTAGAAACCTCTTCCTAGCGGACAACCACTGAGCTCCACCGCGATCTCGGAATCCACCGATAGGACTTTGTATGGTCACCGTCACCCAAGCTTGGAGCCTTTCTCCAAGTGAGTAATACCGCAACAAACTTCTTCTTCTTTGTGATGGGATGTAGAAGCAAACCCGAAACGTCTCTTTTTCAATTCGGTAGAGAAAACCGGTGCCAAAACTCCAAGCAATTGATATAAATATAGAAACTTGGATAAACACAATTGGGTGTAAATACTAGAGTGGTATATGCATTTTCTTTGAAAAATAACCCTCAAAACTTGAACATTTTCCTAAACTATTTTTGCTCTCAAACTCTTTCTAGGAGATAAACTTAGTTGGAAAAGTTAATTAGAAAACTGTGTTTCCCGTCCTTAATAAGTCTTGAAAAAGTTGGTTAAAAACCAAGTGGGGAAAGTGGGTAAAAACTGCCAAAAACTGCTCAAAACTGTTCCCGCCTGGCATTCTCGTTCGAACGACATTGACACTCGTTCGAACGAGACTTCTAACGAGCGACCAATCTGGGCTCGTTAGAAACTCGTTAGATACCTCGTTAGAACGAACAAACTCGTTCGAACGACATATCGAACGACTGACCAGTTTAGGTTCGTTGGCAAACTCGTTCGAACGAAACCTCGTTAGAACGAAAAACTCGTTCGAACGAGATTTCGAACGACTTCCAGAAATTTTTCTAAAATTCTATTTTGGCCCAGGAACTTTAAATACGTTAAATTAAAGTTCCAATTAAATTATTCTGAAAGTAAAACGTGGTTTTTTATTAAACCTAACACCCAAATAAATTTTGTTCCAAGCTCCTATATAAATATAATTACATTCATACCTTGGGAGCATGGAACCTTAGTTGATGACGTAGAAACGAGGCACGCAAACCGGCATTTTGATGAAGCTTTAAATTCTTTGCCGCTACGTCTTCAACACATACTTCATAGGCTTGAGAGTATTACAATAAAACACTAACCTATGCAAAAAAATGTTTTTGTCCGGAATTGAGCCAACACAATACATGGACTCAATTGGAAATTTGTGTCCTTACATTCCAATTTGCCGTATTTCAATCTCTCGACAAATTTCATAATTTCCATATTCATATATAGTCATATATACTCATTAAAATCAAATATCAACTCGCATCTCGTTAGTATTTTATCCGGATTAATTTCTAATTAATACACATTTAATTCAATTAATCCCATAAGTAAATATCATAAAAATACGGGGTATTACATACTTCCCCCCTAATAACAGAATTTTGTCCCGAAATTCGGAACTAGAAAGTACCTGGTAAGAATAACTCTGGATAACGTTCGCGCATCTCATCCTCGCGTTCCCATGTGGACTCCTCGACATTATGATGTCGCCACTGAACACGCACTAACGGAACTATCTTTGACCGCAATTTCCGTTCACTTCGGTCCAAAATAGCAATCGGCCCCTCCTCGCATGAGCTATCAGGCTGGAGATCGATGTTCTCCAAGGCAATGTAAGAATGAGCCAAATCGTCTCTAAGATATTTCCTTAGCGAGGAAATATGAAACACATCGTGAATCCTGTGCAAATGCTCCGGTAACCCCAGCCTATACGCAACCGGTCCAATCCGCTCAATAATAGGAAATGGTCCCACATATCTCGATGCCAACTTCCCTTTCTTCCCGAAACGCATAATCCCCTTCATAGGAGATACTCTGAGCAAAACCTGGTCCCCCACTTGGAACTCCCTGAAGAACCTCTTCGCATCAGCATGGCTCTTCTGCCTGTCCTGAGCTACCCGAATGCGACTTCAGATTAATTCTATCCTCGCTGAAGTATCCTTAATCACTTCCGGCCCAAGTAGTTTGTTGTCCCCCACCTCCAACCAACATGCTGGGGAACGACAAGGTCTACCGTACAGCGCCTCAAATGGAGCCATGCCAATGGTGAACTGGTAGGAGTTGTTGTAAGCAAACTCTACTAGTGGAAGATACTTCTCCCATCCACCCCCGAAATCGATGATGCACATACGCAACATGTCCTCCAACATCTGGTTTGTACGCTCGGTCTACCCATCGGTCTGCGGGTGATACACCGTACTCAACCGTAATTTCGTGCCCATGGCCTCCTGAAAACTTTCCCAAAACCGTGAAACAAATATCTTGTCTCGGTCAGACACGATATTTAGGGGCACACCGTGAAGTCTCACTATCTCTGCAATAAAGAGCTGGGCATACTGTCCCGTAGTGTAGTCTGTCCTTACGGGTAGAAAATGAGCGACTTTGGTCAACCTGTCCACAATTACCCAAATGGAGTCGTGACCTCTCTGTGACGTAGGCAACCCCGTGATAAAGTCCACGGATATGCTCTCCCACATCCACATCGGGACCTCTAACGGCTGTAGCAGTCCTGTCGACCTCTGATGATCCACTTTTACTAGCTGACAAGTGGCGCATTTTGAAACAAACACGGCAATATCTCTCTTAATCCCGCTCCACCAATACTGTCGTCTCATGTCTTGGTACATTTTGTCCCCACCGGGATGTACCGCGAATCATGAGCCGTGCGACTCTGCCATCACCTCGTGCCACAATTCCTCCCCTTCCGGAACTACTAATCTCCCATTGAAGCGTAATCCTCCGTCTGAACTAACGGTATAGGATTCGGCTCCCTCTGCTAGTAATCGAACTATCAGCTCCTGACAGAACGAGTCATTTGCCTGGGCCTTTACCACCTTCGTGACAATCGGCGGCGTAACAGTCATCACAGACATGAATGATCGGGCCACTGCATCATGGTGTCCCAACTCCTTCCACTTAGCCGTCCACACCCCTGCCACCTCATCAACAGGTCTACGGCTCAACGCGTCTGCTACCACGTTAGCCTTCCCCGGGTAATATTGGATATCGAACTGATAATCCTTCACAAATTCAAGCCACCTTCGCTGCCGCATATTCAACTCCTTTTGCGTGAATAGGAACTGTAGGGACTTGTGGTCCGTGAACAATCGAAACTTCTCCCCCAAAAGGTAATGTCTCCAAATCCGAAGGGCAAATACCACTGCCGCCAACTCCAAGTCATGAGTGGGGTAATTCTTCTCGTGAGGCTTAAGCTTACGGGAAGCATAATCTATGGCCTGACTCTCCTGCTGTAATACACCTCCAAGTCCTTACAAGGACGCATCGATGTAAACTAGATACTCAACTCCCGATCTCGGAAGTGCTAACACAGGTGCCGAGGTCAACTTATCCTTCAACTCATCGAATGCCAACTGACAGGCATCACTCCAGATGAACGTCACACCTTTACGAGTCAGATGTGTCAAAGGACCTGCTATCTTCGAAAATCCCCGAATGAACCTCCTGTAGTATCCTGCTAGGCCCAAGAAACTACGGATCTCTGTCGGTGTCGTGGGCTGTCCCCACTCCCTCACCGCGGATACCTTCCCCGGATCAACAGATATCCCCCGATCGGAAATAATGTGCCCCAAAAACTGGACCTCCTTCAGCTAAAACCCGCACTTCTCATACTTTGCATACAACTCGTTCTGACGTAGCGTCTGCAAAACTTGCCTCAAATGCTCGGCGTGCTCCTCCTCTGTCTGGGAGTAAACCAGAATATCGTCAATGAAGACAATAACAAACTGATCTAGGAGATGTCTGAACACCCTATTCATCAAGTCCATAAACACGGCTGGAGCATTGGTCAAACCAAAAGGCATAACCCGAAACTCGTAGGAACCATATCTCTTTAAGAACGCAGTCTTCGAGACGTCCTCCTCCCTGATACGCAACTGATGGTATCCCGATCGCAAATCACTCTTCGAGAAGAAAGAAGCTCCTCTCAACTGGTCGAATAGGTCATCGATTCGAGGCAACGGATATTTATTCCGTATCGTGACCTTTTTCAACTCCCGGTAGTCCACACACAATCTCAGTGAACCATCTCTCTTCTTCACGAATAACACAGGGGCACCCCACGGCGAAGTACTCCTCCGTATAAACCCCTGACCCAACAACTGCTCTATCTGATCTCGTAGCTCTCGCATCTCTGCCGGATCCATACGGTACGGTGCGCGTGCTATAGGTCTCGTATCTGGTAATAAGTCTATGACAAAGTCTATCTCTCGACTGGGGGGTAGGCCTGGTATTTCCTGAAACACATCGGAATACTCCCTAACAACTGGGATCGAATCTAAAGGAATCACAACCTCCTTAGAGGTATCCTCCTCTATGTAATACAAATGAGCGGTCGAGCCTCCCTCTGGGCGAGGCATCGCCACTACAAACATCTCTTGCCCCGGAATGGCAAAAACAATGCTCCCACCGAAGCAATCAATCATGGCTCTATAAGCTGCGAGCCAATCCATACCAATAATCACATCGTGCTCATGCATATCTAATACCAACATGTCTACAGGTAATACCAAACTACCAATCTCTACCCCCACTCCCCGGCATATAAAGAAAATAAGTGACCCACTCCCCAATGGTGAGTCTACACACGTCACTGTGCTCTCTGCTGTGGCTAACAACCCTAAGGCTTTCGCAAAATGTGTCGCTATAAAACAATGCGTTGCCCCCGTATCAAACAAAACCCGACCCATAGTACCATGGATAGGAAACATACCCTCAATCGCGAGTGGTGCCTGTGGAGCTGCTACCTGCTGAAGCTGGTATACTCTCCCATACTGCAGTTGCCCCTGCTGAACTGGGACCGCTGGAATGGGTGGTAATGCTGCCATCTGTGGTGGCGCTGGGAGGGCGGCGGGAAACACGGGTCTTTGTGGCTCCTGTCGAGCACCCTGCTGCTGCTGCGGGGCCCTGCCCCTATCAGGACAGTCCTGGCGTTTATGGTCAGTCTTGCCACAAACGTAACACTTCCCCGGGAAGTTCCCCCCTCTCTGTCCCTGCTGCCCCCGGCCCTGGTGGCCGTTACCGTTCCTCCCCTGGCCCTGTTAAAACTGCTGCTATTGACCATTCTGACCCTGCTGGCCCTGATGGCCGTTCGGACCCTGATGGCCCGGCCGAAAACCTCCCTGTCCGTACCTGAAATTCCCCGATCTGAAACTCTTGTGATCCCCCTGCTGGGAACCCTGGTCACCCTGTCTCTGCCCCTGAACAGATTGTGCCCCACTGGCACCATGTCCTCCAGTCCTGCCCTGATGGCTGGACTCTCTCGATCTCTTGCCCTTAGCCATGTGAAAGCGGTGATCCTGGCAGTGTAACAGTGCAGCGTTAACCACATCAGAGTAAGTGGCCAACGATAGGTTCCCCAACAAATGCTGACGGATCCTCCAAGTCAAC
The DNA here is from genome assembly GCA_949130495.1 of Sambucus nigra. Lineage (NCBI taxonomy): Eukaryota > Viridiplantae > Streptophyta > Magnoliopsida > Dipsacales > Adoxaceae > Sambucus > Sambucus nigra. The sequence goes on from OX422213.1 coordinate 148,436,354, forward strand.
CCGTCTGTAAATTTCTGTATCTTCTTCTCTTCCGTCGGTATCTCATCCGGTACAATGTTCAACAGATTTGTGAATTCGGCCTCATACTCGGCCACAGTCTTACCCTCCTGTCGAAGGCTCATCAACTTCCTCCTCATTTCCGTGTGAACAGCTGACGGAAAGTACTTGCGGTCGAACCGCACCCAAAACTCCTGAATAGTGAGAGTGTCTCTCTCCTCCACGGTGGTAATAGACTCCCACCACTGCAGTACAGACCCCACTAGCTTAAAGGTATCTAGTATCTGCTTCTGAACCTCTGTGCACTCGTACATCCTCAGGTGCCTCTGAATATCCTTCCTCCACTGACTAGATACCACAACATCGGAGCTACCTGCGAACTCCGGTGGGTGTGCTTTCTGAAAAGCATCTCGAACACGTTTCCAAGCAGACGGGAATGCATGTGCCTGAACCGGCGCGGCTACTGGCGCCTGAGGTGGTGCATGCTGAACTACGGCTAGTGCGGCATTTACCGCTTGGGCTACAATGGCTGCAACCTCGGCGGCGTTCATCGTGCCCTGAACTGGTGCGGGCTGTGGTTCTGGCGTAGCATCCCTGGGAACCCATTGTGCACGTCGTGGAGGCATCTGAAATAAGAATAAAGTTTATAAGTTCGCAGTTAAAAACTTAAAATAGTTGAAGAACGTAGCATATACAAAAGAATACAACAGTCCTAAAATATAGGGCTCTACATCAAAGAAAGCTCAGCGGAAACATAATAAGCCGTAAAGATCCTAAAGGACACTAGAACCTGATGCTCTGATACCACCTGTGACACCCCGACTAATTAAATACCGGGTAGCTACTCCTTTATTAAATCAATACAAAATGCCAAGTTGGTTCAGTTAATAGCATCACTGTCGAAAACATTTTAATGATTACTAACAACCTAGTATTTAAAAAGTAAGTTGCCCAATTTTAAATTAAGTCTGATTAACATGCAATAAAAGAATAATGGAAGAACAACATAATCCATTCACCATAACGAAGTAATGAAATAACCAACAAAATAATAATAAGTCCGGAGGAAAACTCCTCACAACAATCCCACAACTGAAAAATAAAACAATGTATCCTGAATTAATTACATGCCAAAAGTCTAAAAATCTGAAATAGGAAATGTTTCTAATAGAAATGGGCGACATGCCCTACAACTGATGAAACTGAATATAGAGTCAAGATAGATGAAGCGTCTATTAGCAAAGTCCTGTAACTTCCACAAACAGCTACAGCTCGTCACCTGAATGAGGATCCTAAGCATGGTGTCCTTGTGGCTGGGCACCTAAAATGATTTTTACCAAAAAAATTGATTTGAAAGCAAACGGGTCAGAGCCCGAAAGTGGAGAGTATTTTAAAATAGCAAGTGCTTTAATAACATTAAAACAACGAATGCAAAATACATGTTAGGACGTGCACTCACATGAAATACTCACCTCTCGACTAGTTGTGCACTCCTAACGTATAGCACCCATCTAAGTGATAAATACATCTATTTAACTGACATGAGTTCTAACCTTTCTACTCGGTTCCCATTATACATTCAAATGTTATCAATTTAAAAGAGGCTTTACATATACTCGGATTCTCAATTAAGCAATACAATTCATTTCAGATTATCTCTTTATATTTTCTCAAAACGTTTCCATATTTACACACCATACCCCATGAAAGTTCTCATTAATTAAGTGTATATTACTCACGTCATAAATATACAATACAAGCACCCCGAGACTAGCTGCGGTGCACACATACTCTGCTATCCATCCCGGTACATCACGTACATAAGGATCACGCATTCCGAATCTCTCAGGAATCGTACTCAAATAATAGCAAATCACAAAACAATGGAGGCGAACACAGTCACATCACATGGGTCACGCACATACCTACGCTCCCACGATCAGCAGACTTATTAACTTCCCAATAAGTCCTTCTCTGACCTATGTTCTCGAGGTACCAATCTAAATTCGGGCAACACAAGGATAAGAAGGCCCTAAGCGAACGTAAACCTCCCGTGATAGCAAGTATGGTAGGTATGTCATACACATAAAATCATATACATATACTAAGTATGCACACATCTTAGTAATCACCATAATTTATTTGTGGTACACTTCTCATTCACATACCGACATATAATGCTACACAATTTACATATTCCCGGTTAATATAATAATTCAAGCCGTCAATTGTTCTCACGTCGTAATAGACATTCACGTCCTAATTCATAATTTCCATTTGGTTCCAATCACACTTCTAGGTTTTACTCCTCTATATATCCCAAATGTCCCTACCATAACAATTTATCATCAAGGGGATGTCATCTCTACAATTAAATAAGGTTACGGGACACGCGAAATCAAAACAGGCCAAAAAGCCTAAACTGTCAGCTCGTTAGAAGTCTCGTTCGAACGAGGCTGTTCGAACGAGAGTTCGTTCGAACGAAGTGGGCCTTCTAACGAGATCTCGTTCGAACGAAAGTCATCGAATGAACATCCCTCTCGTTAGAAGTCAAACTGTCAACTCGTTAGAAGCTCGTTCGAACGAGCTCGTTCGAACGACCTGGGCAGGTCTTCTAACGAGAGGCCAGTTTCGAGCCCAGAAATTCCTTTTCTCGTTTTCCCATCTTTTCTTCACCTCTAATCTCATCTAAACATCAATCCAACAATTGTTCAAGGTTTATAATCATTCCTAAACACACTTAGGTCATATACTAACGTGTTTTGTGGGATTAATTCATCCTAAACATCATTCAAATATCAAATCTCTACATTTTCTTCCCCAATCTCAAGAACATGAACCCTAGAAATTTTTAAATCCCCAATGAGCCTAATTAAATCCGTTTTTATTTCATCCAAAATATATTATCATCAGATTAATCACCTACATACAATTCTACATGCGATTCCTCATCAAAATGTAAATTCTAATTCCAATTTAAATGGGTTTTTATCAAACTCCCAAGAACAATACAAATTTCATCAATCTCCTACGCATGGAAGAAACATTCTTTGCAAAATAATGAAATTAAACCACTTGCCTTATGTATCTCTGATTTTGATGTCGAATTGATGAATCGTTCTCTCTCTCTCTGCAGAATTTTCCCTTCTCTCTCTCTACAAGCTCTTCTCTAAGGATGGTAATGGTGGCTAGGGTTTGCCTTAGGAAACTTTTGGAACCAATTCCAATAACCCCCGTAGCCCATTAAGTCATAAGATGTAGGTAGTGGGTTTAGTGGGTAATTACCAAATGAGATTTTTAATTCCTAATTTTCGTTGGTTTTAATTCCCAAAAATTCAAAATTACCAAACTACCCTTTTATGTTGCCGGTATGGCCTAAAAATGCCCCGGGACCCAAACTAAACCCCCGGCTAGAAGATTCATTGAGTTTATGGTCAGGTGAAAGAGTTGACTGGTAGTCAAACGGGGGCTGAGAGCTCCCGGTAGCCATTAGATTAGTATTCGAAGTATGACCTCAGGTTTATGGTGAAGGAGGAAGTTATAGGGACCTAAGGAGGTGCTTTGGAGGGTCCTAGAATTTGGTGTCTATAAAGGCAGAATAAAATTGGACACAAATCCTAAAGTTTCAAATGCCAATAAATTTTTAAACACTTAAATTTTGAAATATAAGTGTAGACACCCCGATATCTCACCCTTGCACCTATCTTCCCCTAAAATATCAACTCCCCAAATCCATCTAAAGCCGATTTCCTACTCTGTAAATTCAAGAGAAATGTATAACTTCTATACTTTTTCATATCAATTTAAAGCATGATCGGAACAAATATCCTATCCTAGTTTTAATCTTTCACCACGACTCCACCAAGAGATCGGGTGTACATCATATGAAAGACTCGATTCCTCATAAATAGGACCTTATGTATCAGTCCTCATCTAAGAGCATCATAACACTCATGCTCTTAGACAAGTAATAAACTTCATTTCGAAAGTCACATATGAAGCATTATTTTCAATATGACAATCATGGTTATCGACAAGAGTCTATGCATTGGAGTATCTCAGAATCATTAAGAGTGTCAAAATCGAAAGCCGGATACTTCACACCATTCTCCAAATGAACAAATTACATTGCCCAAATCCGAACCTCAACCAAAGTATGTTTTCTGCAAAATATATATGAGTTAATATTTATTACTCTCACGACATGCGTATAAAAAACATGCTTAGAACTGGAATGTTATGTTAAGAATTGAGTCATCGGAACATAGGTAATTCACAATATATACACTTTGTGTCGACAACCTCACCAAGGATCGCACAACTTGAACCATATATGCTTTGGTATCGTAAATACACAAGTATATATGTGCAATGTCGAGTCCCAGTTCGTGGGCACAAGCCCTCACCCCAATGACCCATCCTCTTATCTCCACCGCGAATACTTTCGCATCCTGAACTAGTGATCATATCATAAATCTTATAAACCACACTGCATTTTAAAGCCCACCAACTAGCTATCGCTTCCAAGATCGATCTCATTTAGCTTCTTTAAGACTGTTGCATCATATGAGACACCATACGCTTACAAATTTTATATTTTCTAGATCTCTTAGGAAATGTTTTGGAGGTTGTTTATTGTATTATAAAATGGTCATTTTTGACAAAATCTTAGTTTAATAATATGATATTTGACTCAACTCTATTTTTTGCAAATAATTAGACATCACACCAATTTCATGAAATAACGGTTGATTTGCTTGGGAAAATGTGCTAATTTTTAATCATGTGTAGTTTTCTACTAAATATGTGTGGATTGTAGTTGATTTGCATGAAAGATGTATAGATTTGCATGATTAAGTCAATTATCATATTATATAAGTAATTTTTGTCAATATAACCCTTTTATAAAATCTTTTAGGGTTCGTTTGGTTGTCCACTATTGTCATGAAAATTGACAAATAAGTTGGCAAATTGAGGATTTGCCAACATTTTGGTCCGTTTGGTCACATAATTTGCCATTGAAATGTTTTTCATGGGTACCCATGTTTTACCATCATTTCCCCACTTTTTGTGGGCAAATTTGCTTATCTATTTGTTTGAGAAAAAATTTCCAACAAATTTGTCAACTTTGAATGAATACTTTTTCTCCCTTTTTTTATGTTATTCTCAAATGTTTTCTAATGTTTTAATAACTATTTTATAAAAGTGTTCTAAATAACTTTTTAAAACATGTTTTAAAAACTGTATTAAAGGTTTTTAAAAATTATCTAAAGATTGTTTTAAAAAATATTTTTAAACAATTTTTAGAAAACTGTTTTAAAAAATTGTTTAAAAATTATTTAAAACACTGTTTTAAACACTTAAATACTAATTTAAAAAATGCTTTATATTTTTTCATAACCGTTAAAATTATTTAAATGTTTCAAAAAATGTATTAATTTACTTTTTTGGTAAAATCTATTTATTTTAGTCAAATATATTTTATGTTAGTCAATTATTTATTTGTTTTTGAAATAATTATTTTACTTTTTGACTAATTGGTTTTACTTTACTTTTTGACTCATTAGGTCGTTTGATAGTCCAAAGTGGACAAATCTAACATTTGCCTATGAAAATTTTGTCATGTCAATTTTCGCCATAGAAAATTTTGCCTATTTAGCTATTTGTCCACTTCGCAATCAAACGGAGCCTTAAGCTTGATTTTTGTTCACAAAATATACGAGTGCAAGAATGCATATGACACTCTCTATTTTTTTTTGTCACGTCTCTAGTGGACAAGTTATCATGGTTCTAAAACGAATCTTGTGGAGTTTTTCCTCAATGATCACGAGGGTCGTGGCATTAGCAACCTTGGCGAAGACAATGGCGGTGGAGGTGGAGATGGAAATAGATACCGGAGAAGCCGCTGCCTCCTTCATATCTGCTTCCAGCAATTACAAGTTGAATTTTTTTCTGAGTATCCGTTTGACAATCCAATTTTAAACTATGAAAATGAAAATAAAAATAAAAAACTAATTTTAATTTTGCAAAATTGGAATTGATCTTTGTATTTAAATTTCAACCCTTGAAATTGAATTAGAAAGCCATTAATGAATTGGTTTGGTTGTTGTAACTTTTTTTTTTGATCGCAAATCATGAGATGTCTGAATCGTTTATATGCATTTCGATTAATTCTTATTCGCAATTCATTACTTTTGTTCACTAAATATTATTTTGATAATGCCAAAAAACGACATAAGGATCAAACCCAATCCACGTTGAAAGTATTTGAGTGACCCTTATACCAATGGCGAAGACGCTTGGTTGTTGTAACTAACACACTGAGCTGGCGTGAGAAATTCTAAGTACTGCTATTGATGACTGGTCATATCTTTCTTTCGTCAGCCCCACCAACACGGCTGATCAACTTGCCCCATGCGTCACATATCCTCAGCATCGCTGGGACCCACTCTGGCTCTGTGCCAATGCTTCTTTCCATCTTTCCATATTCCAACCATTGAATTGAAAGCATCAATCCGCAGATTAATAGATCATCCACCAACATTATATATATGTACTTTACCAGGAAGATGTATACCAAGTGTTTGTTACAAGTCTTTAACCAGAAAGAGCTTACCGAATCGTTCTCACCTCAACCTAAAACCAAAAGACTCTTTAAATTTCAGCCTAAAAAAGGGTCCCCATTATGTACCGGTTGGCAACCAATATCCTTTACACCACTCGTATTTTTGCAAATAAGAGCTTTCACACATCGATATGTACACATTTCGGCACTGTTCATAAAAGGATTTGTATTGGTTCTCTATCTCCTTCACCTGGCGTTTCAGGAGGTAATACATACATCAACTATATTAATACATACGCATCATTCGCAACACTAACCCATTTGATTCATCCATGGTTTTTCATACAAGGAGCAGGTACTTTGAGTTTAACTTTAATTTGTTAAGGACGTTATCCGTTCGATTCACTAAACTACTTCACACAAAATGGACTACATATTACCTCATCCCTCCCATTTTTTTTTTTTGACCTTATCCCTCCCAAATCAACTGTCTTGAATTTCTGTCCGATCTAATATACAAATCAAATTATGTACGGAATAATTATTCCCAACCCCTTCATAGCTTTCCCCTTCTCTTTTAGTAGTAAATGACAATTGTACTTTTAAATGATAATTGTACCCTTATAAAATTAAATGTTCAATTTTTTCAATTCCTCCAACTAAAAGAAATACATTTGATAGAAAATAAAAACTTATATTTTTAATAAAAAAATGTTTTTTTTATAATAAAAAAAAACTCTTTATAAAAGGTAAAATTTATTTTCTTAAGAAACTGTTTTCTTAATTTTTTTTTTAACAAATTTTATTTTTGGTTAAATCTGTTTTTTTTTTACTATTTTAAAAATAATCCTTTTTATTATTTAAAAAAATAGCCTATGTCATCGGTATGTATAGGCGATCTAACCACTTATACATACCGCTGACGCGGACTAATATATTACAAAAAATGGTCCGCGCCAGCGGTATATATAGGTGATTGGACAGCGTATACATACCGTTGTCACGGACCATATTTTTTTTAAATAGTAAAAATGATTATTTTTTAAAATAGTATAAAAATAATCATTTTTAAGTAAAAATAAAATTTGTAAAAAAAAAACTTTTTTAAGAAAACAATTTCTTAAGAAAAAATTTATGTTTTATAAACAGTTTTTTAATTTAAAAAAAATACGTAAGATTTTACGTTTTATAAACAGTTTTTATTTTTATTTTATAAAAAATAATTTTTTTTATTGAAAATATGATTTTTTTGTTTTTTATCAAATGTATTTGTTTTAGTTGGATGTGAAAAAATTGAACATTTAGATTTTATAAATCCGAGGGCACAATTATCGTTTACTATCCAAAGGGTGCGAGGAAGATATAGAGAGTGTAAGAATAGCTATTCCCATTATGTAACAATGGAATCTTTTGTCATGAATGTTTTCTGGAAGTCATCGTTTATCAATAGCAATATTCATTTGAGTGGGTGGGGGTGACAAGACAGCAATACTAAAATGTTATACATATCGGGTGGTAGTACCGGTTTAGTATCGGTACTGCTTTATTTGTTTATACTATGGCGTGGGTCCCGCCAGGGAATGCTGTAGGTCCCACATATGTACAATCAAATAAAGCGGTACCGGTACTAAACCGGTACTACCACTCGGTAAGGGTATCACTACTCATACTTAAAAGCACATGACACATCCAAATTGATTCTAATTCGAGTGGCACCTTATTTTTAACCTTGGAGGTTGTTCGTTTCTCAACGATCTACGTTTGAAGTGAAAATTAAATATCATTTTTTTTTCACAAAATATAATTTAAAATAATTCAACGAATAAAAGTATCCAACATAATAAAAATCTATCACTACGTTAAACTTCAATAAATAAAACTCAACTCCAGATAGACATCTCAAAATATTCCCAACACATCCCAAAATGCATTAAATATTTGTCGCATATATGGGATCCACCACAATATACAAATACTTCTTACAATTCAAGAAAAGTTTTGAAAGATTATTTAGAACTCGTATCATTATTCTTAATTAAAACTCCACATGAGACCAAATGCAAACCGCATTCATGATGTGACATCTTTAATTTAAACTCCAAACAGTTTGATGATTTCAATAATGTAGATTTTAATGAACAATAAATCTTTTCACCTTGTAAACATCAACGTTCGAATCATAATATGTTGCATCATAATGCCCTCTTTAATGTTAATTCCAAACTAGCTTCATATAAAATAGATTATTTGGATTTACCCCCATTTTATAGTTTGTTCTTGTTACTAAGTGTGGGTACCCCTTTCGTCGACCAGGCCCATGAAAGTAGCCGGCCAAGCCCAAATGAATAATAAAAGGCACCCGACCCAACTTATGTGTCCTGAATAACGGTTAGGATTGAAGGATATGACCAAGTCCATCCCCAAAAATCTCGGATGAGATATTCAAAGGATATTGGGTTAACGTGTTGGTTACCAACACCCTCTCTCTCTCTCTCTCTCTCTCTCTCTCTCAACTGAATATATATTTTACCCCTGGCCCGAGGCATATAAAAAACATTCTAGAGAGTTACTTAATACAATAGTAGACCCCTCCGTGGACGTAGGCAATTTGCCGAACCACGTATATTCTGGCGTTGTGTGATTGTGATTATTGATGTTCTTATTATCTTGGTGATTGTTTTCGTTCATTAATTGTTTGTGTTGAGATTTTTGTCACCACAATTGGCGCCGTATGTGGGAAACGATTGTTTTTCCTGCGAAAATTTTCACCAACAAGAACCAATGATGTCCCATCACAATAGTAACGTCCCTCAAGTAGGAGACATTCAGCAGCAACTTAACCCTCCAAGGGTAAGGTCTGAAATTCTCCATTCAAACCCAAGACTTCGCCATGAGAGGTAGGTCTTCGAAGAAAGCCAGGGGCCACCCAAGTCAACGCAGATTTCTAGGCTGATAGACGCCTATGAGCAGGAGGAGGCTACTCGCCAACAGCAAGATGAAAATGTTCGCCTCAAGAGGTACCTGGAAAGGATGTAGAGAGAACTCCATCGAAGTACGATGCGACACCACAACCGGACTCCTAAGCCCTTAAGCGAGCAAGTCTCGCAGCTGAGGAAGGAGCCCAAGGCGTGGGTTAGAAAAAACAGAAAGGCACTGGTCAGACGATGACCATTCCGTACGAGTGCAACCAGCTCACCGTTACAGGAGCCCTGGTCGACAGAACGATGACATAAGAAGTTTGGTCCGGAGGTAGATGGACCAGCACCAAGCTCATTGCGGTGCCTAGATCTACGAGAAAGCTAGCTAGGCGAGCTCTCAAAACCCAGATGAAGTCCCCTTTTTAAAGGGTAATAGAAGAAGAGGCTCTGAAGAAGTTCACGATTCCTAGGTTTAAGATTTACTATGGGAAGAGTGATCCCATTGACTATGTCAGGCAATACCGGCAAGCTATTCTCGATCTCCATATCCCCTAAGTTTACATTGCCAAGCGAATGCCATAGAAAAAGCTATATCCCCAACATTTTGAATAATTATGCTCTTTTATCACTCAACTGTATTATGGTAGATAGTATAAAATAAATGATGTTGATGAAAGGCATATGTGCGCATACCTGCTTATATGTGGACGTTGCTTTCGTAGGTGGAGGTGCTGTTGTCTTAGGGTGGAGGTGATCGTTAGGTCGGTGTAGAAAGGATAGAGCGAGAGCGAGCGCGAGAGAGAGAGAGAGAGAGAGAGTTTGTAAATTAGCAAGTGGTTGAGAGGTGGAAAGGATGGAAGTTGATGAAAAAATCGGATGAGTTGTTGTTGTCTTAGACTGAACGTGCATGATGAGTGGGAGAAGTGGGTTAATATGTAACTGCCACAGTTTTCAAATATAACAGGCATATATTGGAAGAAGACGCGTATAATTTTTTTTAAAGAAATGTAAAAAAATTGAGAAATTTGGGTTTAAGGTTTTGAGGCTTCTCAACACTCCTACTATATATATATATATGTGTGTGTGTGTGTGTGTGTGTGTGTAATGATATTACATATATAATTCACTATAAAATTATATACATACATGCATTGATAATATTCTGAGTAAAAGACCTCTATGGGCCTTAAACTATATAAGTTTGGTCAATTTAGTCCCTAAACTAATAATTTGGCCAATTTAGCCCCTAAACTATACAAATTTGGCCAATTTAGTCCCTAAACTAATAATTGGCCAATTTAGTCCCTAAACTATACAAGTTTGACCAATTTAATCCTTAAAATTTGCCTAATTTAATTTAAATAGGATAAAAATTGTTTTTTAAATAGGATAAAAAACAATTTTTTGCCTATTAAAAAAAAAGATAGATTTTAAATTTGAAAAAAAAAACAGTTTTTTTAAATAGGATAAAAAACTGTTTACTCTAAATTTAATAAAAAACAGTTTTTTTAAAAAGTTAAAAAATGTTTAAACAGTTAAAAACATTTTTCAAACAATTTTTAAATACGATAAGAAAAAACAGTTTTTAAATTTGAAAAAAAAAACTGTTTTTTTTCCTATTTAAAAAAAAAACATTTTTCTTTTTCAAATTTAAAAAGTGTTTTTTCCTGTTTTAAAAAAAAAATGTTTTTTTTAAATAGCCAATTTAACCCATAAACTAATAATTTAGTCCATAAACTAATTATTTAGTCAGTTTAGTCCCTAAAATAGCTAAAAATCGCTTTTTTCTTTTCAAAGTTAAAAAACCATTTTTTAAATAGGATAAAAAACATTTTTTTTTAAATAGGAAAAAGAGTTTTTTTAAACAGTTAAAAACATTTTTCAAACAATTTTTAAATAGGATAAAAGACAGTTTCTTAAATAGGATAAAAAGTGTTTTTTTCCTATTAAAAAAAAAGTTTGTAAATTTGAAAAATAAACTTTTTTTTTTTAAATAGGAAAAAAAACTGTTTGTTTTTTAAATTTAAAAACAGTTTTTTTATAAATAGGAAAAAAATGTTTTTTTAACTGTTTAAAAAAACTGTTTTTTATTTAATTTAGAGAAGACTGTTTTTTATCCTATTTAAAATAAACAGATTTTTTTCAAATTTAAAAACTATTTTAAATAGGAAAAAAACTGTTTTTTTGAACTGTTTAAAAAAACTGTTTTTTTTTTAATTTAGAGTAACAGTTTTTTATCCTATTTAAAATAAACATATTTTTTTTTCAAATTTAAAAACGTTTTTTTTAAATCGGAAAAAAACAGTTTTTTTTAAGGGTTTAAAAAAACTGTTTTTTATTTAATTTAGAGTAAACAGTCTTTTATCCTATTTAAAGTAAACAATTTTTTTTTTTCAATTTTAAAAACTGTTTTTTTTAATAGGCAAAAAATTGTTTTTTATCCTATTTAAAAAACAGTTTTTTATCCTATTTAGAAAACTGTTTTTTTCCTATTTAAAAAAAAAACTGTTTTTTATCCTATTTAAATTAAATTGGGCAAATTTTAAGGACTAAATTGGCCAAACTTGTATAGTTTAGGGACTAAATTGGTCAATTGTTAGTTTAGGGACTAAATTGGCCAAATTTATATAGTTTAGGGACTAAATTGGTCAAATTATTAGTTTAGAAACTAAATTGGCCAAAATTGTATAATTTAGGGGCTATAGAGTTTTTTTACTCTAATATTTTATTCCATACATTAATATTACATGTATAAAATTATATAAAAGTATCATATATCTATTGATAATATTATTTAACTTTATATTATTCCATACGTAATTTTGTGTACAAGTACATATATATTTTTTATTGATAAAAGTTACACACATATTAATGTATTATGTATGTATATTATATATTAAGGTATAAATGCATTAAAATATTAAAAATGAATAATTTTGAGTTGAAACATAAAAAATAGAAGTTATAAAACACCCTTAACCTGTTTTCTGAAAAACTTAATTATAGCACATAAATATTATAATTCAGTGTTTAAAAACAGGTTGTCAAACGTAATTTTTTATCATAATTGTATTTAAACACATAAAACAGAATTATAGTTGCAAACCAAATTGACCCTTAGTTACTTTCTTTATATTTTTTTGGAGGGTTTAGTGTTTCTTTTTTATTTTATTTTTAGGTTTAGTTTATTTTTTGTTATTTAGATTTTAGTTAAAGATTTACTTATTTAATTAATGTAATATTTTAATCAGTTAGCTACTTTCTTAACATTTCTCTTATAGGCTTCAATGGTAAAATAAATGTTAGTTCAGTTTCTTTGTTTCCATTAATTCCATCCTGCCTTGCTTTTCCCAAAAGATAAAGCCAAATATCTAATGCACTTTACTAGCCTACCATTGCCTGGAATTGGCCGCCCATTTGAGTGGGCATTTGTTGCTTGGAGCCTTGCTATTTGATCTTCCATGTCACATAAGCATGGGGTTATTATTTGGTTTCGATACATGCCAAATAGGTTTTCCCTTCAGATTCGGCACAATTTAGATGACAGACTAATGTTTATTTAAAATAAGGATGTGCCAAGTATTTTTTTTTAATTACTCCGGAGCTTAGTAGAGTGGGAAAGAGGGGATTTTTCTGTTGTTGCTAGTTTTTGACTTACATTGTTGGCTTCTTGTGAGGTCTTTTTTTTTTAATTTTTATTTTCAAAGATGGAGGTTCGGTTTAAGAGTGGACCACTGACCATTATGACTATGCCAAGAGAACTACTCCTCCATCTTCAGAGTTGGTGCGTCGGTTCAGTTCAGTGCTGCTCTGTTAAGCCAGCTTTGACCTCCCCATTCATGGACCTCAAGACCGCCAGGGTTCTTTTGGTACCATCCGCCATCTAGCTCTTACGATTGCCACTTAGATACCCAACAGCGTTCATAAAGTAGCACTGGCCAAAAAAGGTCTAAATTTATTTATTTTTGTTAATTTTTTATTTTATTCTTTAATCCAAATTAATCAGTTTAATAAAATTTGATATATTTTTCGTCGCTAAATATCATTAAAAATTACTTTTAGTGACAAAATTTTAACATTTAGTGACGAAAATATAATAATGTTTGAGCATCTCTAGGACAAGGCAAAACCATAATTTTTGTCCTCGACACAAAACTCATTGCTTACCTATAAGTAAGAAAAAAGTTTGTGTAATTCTAGAAAAATTGATAGAGAAAAGCCACGTATTCCCATAGAAAAATCCCCACCAATAACTTTTTGAAGGGTACAATTAGGGAAAGCGTCATAAATGACTTCTTAGAGCATGCCAAACTCGAAATATAATATGCACATTTGTAAGATATATATTTCCTACTAAAAGAAATCCCAAATTAACGTGCCTTCTTTTTACTTAAAGTCATTATTTTTTGGTTATGCGATAAGGGGTATCCTTGATCCAATTTTAACACAACTAGATTAGGCCCCCTTCTCGATCCGATTAATGGAATTTATGAAGGTACAACACCTTCTCCCATGACCCGGTCCCAAAGGGTTGACAAGTTTTAATACATGATTTTACAACTCATTCCAAGAACTATTTGGACAAAATATAAATTTTAAAATAATTGTTAAATATTCAGACAACACAACATGTGCATACCGCACAACTACAACACAACATGTGCATGTGCATGCCGCGAGATGTGCATGTACATGTCAGACAACACAAACATGTACATGCCGCACAACACAGCATATGCATGCCGCGAGATGTGGCACGAGGTAGGAGAGTCTTGGGTAGAGTGAGGGGTCGTGCGTGCATGTGTGTATGTGTGTAGGCCTGTCAATTGGGCTCTATGAGTCGAGCTTGTGGTTGATTAGGATCGATTCGATTTTGATTTACTCGGCTCAAGCTCAAGCTCGTCCCGAACGAGCGTGAGAGTGCATGGCTTAAGCTCAGCTCACAAAGTATAACGGGCTTCAGGTGTTATTTGAGCAACCTGAATTGAATATTCAAATACATTTTTATTTATTTTAACAGTAAATATTCTTATTTCAGCAATAAAATATGAATTTCAGCAATAAAAAATTCATATTTTAGCAATAAAAAGTTGTTATACAGCCTTTAGACAGCAATAAAAAGCCATGATAGCAATTTAAATGTATAGACAACATAACAAATTCATAGATTGGCAATAAAAAAACATATATCAACAAAAAAGACATATTTCAGCAAGAAAATTTACATTTCAGCCCTAAAAAGTTGTTTAGACAACAATAAATCCACATTTCAGCACTAAAATGCTGTTTATACAGCAATAAAATTCACATTTTAGCACTAAAAACTTATGAACAACAATTAAAAACTTAGGTACGGCTCCTAAATTAATTTAGTAAGAGAGGTAAAAAATTTAGGAGCAACTGTAAAAAACTTATGTGTATTTTAAATGCATCTTTCCCATATGGACAAAAATTATAAGCCAAAGTCATACGGATGGAGGGAAACATGGAATCCAATTATAAGCTAAAAACATCTGTGTATTCTAAATAGCTTATATTCTACCAAAATATTTTGTGTATCCAAAGCGATGGTGTACTAAAATCATAAACAACTTTCATTTTATAACTAACCCCAAACTACCATTATTTTGTATAAAATCAAACCCATATATGACCAGAGCTTGAAAACGTACCGGGCTACTTGACAATGACCGGGCTTATGCCAACAAACGATCGGTCCTGCTTGAAAATGGCCGAAGCTTATGCCACAAATGGTTGGCTCTGCTTGAAAATGAGTCGGTGTAGAGTGGGGTCTAGAGAGAGTGAGAGAAATGAAAAGAACCCGAAATCTAAGCATGTGTGTGATATTAACCTCCCTTTGCCACTAAGGTAAATTAAACATTGCCCACTTTACTTTTATTTCTTACCATATTAACCCTAACAGTTTGTTTGCACATGGATAAAATTATAAAAACTATTTTATTTTAAAATACTTTTTACATATCATAGAAAATAAAATAATTATATATATATATATATATATATATATATATATATATATATAATTGGGCCGAGCCTAGTTCAGGCTTGAAAGTGATTGACTCGCGCTCGGCTCAAATTGAATTCGAGCTTAATATCTCAACTCAAACTCAATAAAATCTCGACCCAAATTTAGCAGGGCGAGCGAGCGGGCTTCGGTCTTGCTTGGCTCAATTGACAACCCTATGTGTGTGTGCGCGCGCGCTCGTGTGTATTTAGAGAGAGACAAGGAGAGATGGTGGTGGAGAGAGGTGGAAAGGAGAAGAGGATGCTAAGGGCTATGGGAGAAAATGATTTTAGATTTTGTTGAAAGTGTGTTATATTACATTTTTAGCAATTATATTTATAGGCCCTATTTGGTTGTGCAAATTATTTGATTATGTAAATTGGTTCATTGTGAATTGTAAATGAGCTTAAATCAATTTTTACGTAATATTTGGTAATTTAAAATTGATGTTAAGGTTTTATGAGAAAAAAAGATAAAAATTAATTAGGGGTAGGGGAGGGGGAGGGGGATGGGGTAAGGGGGGAAGGGAGGGAAAAGAGAGAGAGAGAGAGGAGAATGACTTTATGTGACTCCTATTTCAAATGGATGCATTTTACGTTTTTTGTGAAATGATCCAATTTCAGATTTTACATGAGTTAAAACGGGGCAATTAATAAATCATTTCATTAATGAAACCATACACAATTAATGGGTCAATATGTAAATGGATCAATTTATTAATGAGCCAATTTACAATTTTAGGACTACCAAACGGCCGTATATTATGTACTAAATTACCCTTTGAGTTATGTATGGACATATTTGGTCTCATGTGTTATGTACATAATCATTATTTCGATAAAAAATTTAACATCGTTCGGAATGGGTAACTTAGAACATTTTATAAAGTTTGATAAATTTAGTCTTAAAATTAAAAAATAAAAAATAAAAAATAAAATAAAAATAAAGGTAAAGTTCAAAGAGTAGATGTAATTATTCTAAGTTACATCAAGTGGACCATATTCTATTAAAACACATATATGACCAAAGTCTCAAGTGTAATTAATTACAATTATTAATATGAAAGGGGCATTGAGTCGATCATTTCATTAAAGATTCATGCTATGAGTCTCAATTAAGTTTCTCAAAACCTTCTTTAAAAGCAATAAATTTTTGTGTCGTGGCGTGAACCATACCACTTAGTAGGCAAGTGAGAGAATAAGTGAAGTTCACATCACTTTTGAAAAAGTTTTGATACCCATATTATCATTCATCCATTCAAAACTTCTATTGTGTCTGAATTTTTAATCGAATTTTAGTCGACATATTAGCGTATCAACTTGTTATTGATTGATTTATGAGGTTCACGCTAGTAAATTTTTTAAACCAATCAATAATAAGCGAACACATCAATATATTAGTCAAAATTCAGTCGACAATTCGATTATTGTACAACTGCTCTTCGTCCATTAAAAGACAGAGATGACCAAGTCTCACTAATGCATGGCTAGGCTAGTAGCGTGACACATTAGGCTCTATTTATTAAGACAGTTGGGGGATAAGGCAAGTCATGCTGGCAGGTCAAGGAGCAGCCTAGACGTTGAGACCTAAAAATTACATCACGGAACTCTTAAAATCTTGCTAAGTTTTATTGGTTGCGAGTAAAGTTATATCTAATTTCTTTTGGTATTTTCGTTGATACTCTGCCATAAGATAGGTAATAAACGATTTTGTATTTTATGTTTTGAGGAGGCCACAATAATAAAATATAAGATTTTAATACAAAAGATATGCCAAACGAGGGTACACAAGTTTTATTGGTTGCTGAAAGGAGGTTTTACTAACAAGAAGTAGAAGTTTGATAACTGCGGAAACAAGTATATCGTCTGCTGCAACATGTTTAAAAAAAAAAACATGTTTATGTGATTTGGGTTTAAACGCACAAATATTGTTTCTTCAGGTCTTAAGCCTTTTGAAGCTGTGATTCCCAGATTCACATCAGTTATGACTAGTTCGTTATTGAATGAGACGCAAGTGGTTCCTCAAAATAAAGATCAACACTTGGAGTTGCTCAGTGGGTCTGATGATGCCTATGGAGGAGTTATTGTGGACATGAAAGACCCTATGGATTCTAATGTGTTTGTTACATTGCTTAGACCATCAATCTCACAATGGAAGCAACAGGTATTTATTTTGATCAACCCGGTTTCTTTACAAGATGAATTTTATATTCGGGGATTAAATAGAATATGTTATATTGTTCTTGTAATGGTTGTTGATTTTGGAATCTACTGTTCTCATGATTGTAGCCTCCAAAATTGGTAATCAGTTTGTCCTTATCTCAATGCTTTTGTACTTATCCTGTAAAATGCATATGCTTTCTCTTACTTTAGTTTTATTCGCCACACATGAATATTGAAGTGTTAAATGGCCCCCACCTTGCTGGCTGTGTTTTTGTCTAAGAGAATGTAACTTTTTAAAGTATTGAACCTCTAATCCTCAAATCATTTGGTGTTGTGGTTTAACAATAAACTGCTGTACGGTACAGCCTTTACCTTATAATAATTGGAAAATACTATACATACCAAAGTTTTATTCCTATTTTTCACCTATGGCATCACACCAACTGAAAATGTAAATTTATTCATGTTTTAAGATGATGAAAATATAAAGAAACTAAAAACACAAAGATCAACATGAAGATACTTAACGTGGTTGGAAAAATGGCCTTTGCCTACATCAACCGGAGAGAGAACAGTTGCACTTTCTGAGAAAATAGGTTACAGTGGTAATATCATACCCAAGCGTCAAATACACTCGATCTCACCTTAGAAACAAACATAAAATCCTAACACTTTTCTCTCACTTTCCTTTTTCTACACATGAAGTTGCTTTCTCAATGCCAAAAGAACGACTCTTTGAAAATGAGACAGAACCGGGTTACTAACAAGCCCCCCTTAGCCCCTTCAATCGATTGAACAGACCTTCAGTCTATTGAAGAAAAGATGCTGCCTAGTCTTCATTCATCTTCAATCTATTGAAGAAAAGCTTCTACTGACCTTCAATAGATTGAAGCACAATTGCATGAACTTGTTTAATCTGGAGGAAGGAGTTTAATCCAAAGTCCATATTCCCGGTTTATTCACTTTAATGTAATCATTGGTGAAGAAATGAACACTGCACGTAACATACATGACCTCAACAGATGAAATATTATTTGATAGCGATATATAGCATATCTAACACGGAACACTTAAATGCTCCATTACCGTAATGTTCTACTGCAAGCAAAACAGAATGACCATCAGTACTCGGATTGATGCATTGCCACATGGAAAAAATTTGGACCCTCATTATGGCTAACCTAGTGGTCATTTTTAAGCTTTTATATATTAGCACTGAAAGATGAGTTTCTTTAATTTTTTTAATTGTTTTTTCCTGTACGCTGTTACTTGATAAGTGAACTTTCAATTTCTGCTTGTTGTAGTTAGATATATTATTAAAGGAACATTTGAAAAATTGCATTGCTATATCAAATTAGGAGCTCATTCAGGCACCACTATTTTTAAATTCACATGCTATGTAGGCTAAAAAAGGTCCCACTTTTCAAGTCTAATCATTGGGCGGATTCCTTATACTACAGTTTAATTTCTTTCATAGAGAAAACGATTACAGTTTCCTTCACAATAATGCTCTATTTCCATAGCAGAAATTAAATAGACGTGCTCAATGGGTTATTGTTCATCCAAATGTTGTATGCGAAGCGTTTGAATTTTAGAAAAAGTTGTCAAAATTCACCAACTTCTGTCATATGGCAGGTATAGAAAAACCATTTGCGGCTACTATGCTGTTCGTTTGAGACTTTCAATAAGATATTCTTAGAAGTGTCAGTAATTTATATAGCAGCTCTTTAATTTATCTTATCTCCTTAGCTAAGAAGATCAAACTACCTTTCCCTTCCAAACATGTCTTTTTTCTATCATTTTTAATCTATTCACAAAATATCTATTTAAAGATTTGTTGACTGCTTGAGTACAGATTTATTAATTTTTATATTTTTGCAGGGAAAGAGGGGTGTTTGGATCAAATTGCCCATTGAACTCGTAAATCTTGTTGAAGCTGCAGTTAAGGTAAGGACACTCTTTTCTAATAGTAACATTAGCTTCGGTGACTTTCTAAGAAACTGATATTGAAGATAGAGTAAAGGGTTTAAACTATCTATTAGTAGTTTGTATATAGAGATTGATATCATTAAGCTAATTCTAGATGTCGAACTTTTCTGTTCACTTTATAATGATATTTTGTTTGCTACAAGTAAGATTTTTTTTATTTCCTTGCTCTTAGGTTTGTGTTTAAAAATTGTACTCTGTTAATCATACAGGAAGGATTTCGGTATCATCATGCTGAAGAAGCATACTTAATGCTTGTATATTGGATTCCCGAAACTGCTCATACTCTCCCTGCCAATGCTTCACATCGAGTCGGTATTGGTGCTTTCGTCATGAATGATAAGGGGGAGGTATTCCTTCTGCAGTAATTTAAGACACCCCCAGAATAATAATTCCCCTTTTTAACATATGACATAGGAAAGAGTTAATTACACTTCATTTACTCAAAGTTTGACCTTGATTGTAATTTTGGTCCCTCAGGTATCAATTGCTGCACATAAAACCCTGAAGTTACATAACTGTTACTCTGTAACCCCTCCGATTGTTGGGTTTTAAAAAACCTGTTAATTTGGTCTTATTCCCCTTTTAACTCCAAAACCCCTAAAAATCTCCCCAATCTCTCAGTTCCAATACGTGTGTAAACAAATATTTGAAAATCCAAATATGCTCTGGTTTCAAAACAGATTTGCAGGGATATTTATTCGAATAAGTATTCTAAAGAGCAGATTGAGATAGCACTTTCAAATATCCCAGAAAACCGATACGGATAGTATATATCAGACAGATAGGTAATGCATATAACAGAGATAAACCGTACGAGGTTCATATTAACATGAATCCTTGTTTCGCAATATCCGTATCCATAATTTGTATGAACTTTATTTTAATTTTAGTTGTGTAATTTTTGTAACATGGTCTACATCGCTGATTTGATGCAATCAGCCATTCATATTTTAGTCTAACTTTCACTTATAAAAAGGGTGTTTTATTCAACAATTCCAATACAATTTGCCAAAAGTTTCAACTCTCGCTCGACATGATAGATTAAGGATTTAGGTCTCTCGCTGTCACCCTCTCGTCTTCTCCTTCCTTCTAAAGATTCTCTTGAAGTTTGACTCCCTCCAAAAGTTCAACCCTCTGACCTTATCTCCACATGGGAAGGGGTTACGAGGTGCTTATATGGACTGACAGAGGGGCCACATTGCAATGTTAATGAAACATTGAGATCTTATGAGCCATAAATTAGGGACCGAGTGAAACTCGGCCAAACTTTGAGAACTAAAGTGCAACTAACTCAAAAATAAAATCAAAATAAGTGAATTTTAAGTTTTCTGAAGTTAAAAGTCATTTCATATGGTAGGCCTTGGTAGTCCAAGAAAACAGTGGAAAATTCGAAGGCACAGGTGTTTGGAAGTTCCCTACTGGGGTTGTTGATGAGGTGCGCCTAGCTTGATTTCAGTTTATTGATTGTTAAAAATTGTTGAGATGCTTTTTCACCACGAATTATTAATTTTTTATTATTATTCAGGGAGAGGATATATGTGTGGCTGCAGTCAGAGAAGTAAAAGAAGAGGCTGGAGTAAGTAATAGTCTGTGTTTTATTTACTAAAATAATTATGAAATTTATGATAACTTCTGGGACTCGTAGGGATTGTAAATCTAAAGTTCTTAATCTTTCTGCAGATTGAGACAGAGTTTGTGGAAATCCTTGCATTCAGGTGAGAGGTGTGCTCAGCATCTATTGTTCAACTTGATTTTGCATACATGTGTATTCCAAATGGATCTCTCATGCAAAATTTCCCTTTAAAGAATGTAATGTTTTACCTGTTCCCAAAAATATATAATTCATCTGTCCTAAATTAGGAGTCATGTTCCTTTTAGGGCATCCTAAGAGTCATTTTTATAAAAATAGACTAAAAATTACGTAAGACTACAAATTTACTTTACAGTACATTGGAGTGTAATTCTTTGTTAAATTCTTTCAAAACAATGCAAGACTCCAAACTAATTTTATAATTTTTTTTTTCCTAAAGAAGTTTCTTTTTTTAGAGTTTCCCTGCATACTATGACACAAAATTTCAATGGTCACTACTCAGGTAACTGAGTTATTTTTACACCCACAACATATTCAGTGGAGTGGATAACTTAAACAAGAGAAGTTACTGAAGTGTATGAAAATAATGTTATCACCCTTAGCTATAGAAGGAAACAGAGAGAAAAGTAATATAATACATATGTTAATAGTGGCAACTATTTTTAGATTAATCTCATGCAAGAGAAGTTACTGAAATGTATGAAAATAATGTTATCACCCTTGGCTATAGAAGGTAACAGAGAGAAAAAGGAAGTTGTCTGGATTGCTATAATACATAGGTTGATAGTGGAAACTATCTTTAGATAAATCTCAGGTCTAAATTGTCACTTAAAACTGTTGAATGAGGGAAATCCATTAAACAAAACTGAACTGCAACTTGAGGTGGATTCTCTAAGTATAGAATATCATTATGTATGTTTTAACTAGCATGCGTTATGTATCTGGATGCTAAAGTTTGGTAGCTTAATGATATTTAAGTATTCAGAAATGAGTAGTAGTCACGAAAATATTTTAGGAGTCTAAATTTAGAAAATAAAATGTTTCCTTAAAAAGTTTCGACTTCCAAATAGGGACTCCTACTCTTCGGACGGAGAGAATATATAAACCTCCGTCGTCGTGTGAGTGGGGGTGGGGGGAACCAACCAGTAGGAGTAGAAGAGGTGGATGTGATGTCTTTATTAATTGTGGAATCATCTTAAACTCATTTTGTATTGACTACAGGCAAAGCCACAAGTCATTTTTTGGCAAGTCAGATTTGATGTTTGTGTGTATGTTGCGACCACTCTCTTTTGATATCAGGAAGCAAAACTCGGAGATTCATGCAGCACAGGTATATCCATATAAAATCCATATAGACAATGAGTTATTATAAGTTGTTTTTATTTTACTGAAACTGCCCCAATTCCTTAACAAGTAATAACAAAAACTGAAGCGATCAATTGTTATGCACTCCCCGATTTATTTCTTTACATTCTTCTTTCCTGTAAATACACACACACACATACATACATGTGTATGTTTGAATTATCCATATGGGGTACATGAAGCAGAAGCATATATAAGTAACTAATAATTTTTAAACTTTTGACATGTTTCCTCCTTTCAGTGGATGTCAATTGACGAATATGCATCCCAGCCGTTTGTGCAGAAACACGAGCTCTTCAACTACATTGCCAAGATATGTTTAGCAAAGAAAGATAATAACTATATTGGCTTTTCTGCAGTGCCTGCAACTACAGGCTTTTCTGCTAAAAAGAGTTGTGTGTATTGTCAACAATTCGGTTCTGAAGAAGTGACTTAACTCCAGATTATCAGAAATAGAAAGGATTATTGATATTGTAAAGAAACTATAGAGTAGACCTTTTGGTTGAAAAACCCCTGCAGGTCACTTGTAAATATATATTTTTTATTTTTATATTCACCCAAGAAAATGCAAGATTTGTTGTAAAATAAAAGGGACAAAAAGAATTTAGAGGGAGCATAATCTTTCATTTTATTGATATCAGTACAAAATGAGTTTCACCCCTACACAAAGCAAGGCATGACACTTATTTAATGTGGAATAAAGGTGGCCATCCACTATTTTGTACATTTTATAACACTTTTCATTGGATGTACACTAATTCCACCATTTAATGATACCTCATTAAAATCTTACTAAAGACGTGGAAAAAAAAAATAGAGCGAGGGAATAAGAGTACAATTTTTGTGATCATTGAATTGGTATTGGACGCGCTTAGTGATGTCTCTTTAGAACCTTTAAAATGAAAACCCATGGAAAAAAAACCTAATTAAAGAAAAATAGTACAGTGCGCATGTGTTCATAAATATCACGTTCTTTGATTCTCCCCCTGATAAAATGTTCCCCTTGATTGGATACTCCCCTCAAATTTCTCAACTTTTTAAGTTTAGTCAATTGTCAATGCATTAACTATCTCATACACAATACTTGGTCAATAAATTTGATATGTTCATGTGTGTAGAAGAATTAAAATGTGTTTCTCCCTCGATGCAGCCTCTTTGAATTTATGTTATACATGCATCATTTCCTTTATAGGTTGTGGTAGTCATAAGTGTTTGTTCATTATGATGATCACAAATATAATCTGCATCCATATAACTAATTAGACACAAATGGTTAGATATAAAAATATCACATAATATGATTAATATTATTCTCATGCTTTGCAAGCCAATTGTAATTATTTCTTGCAAAGAGATTGATTGCAATTATTATGTCTGGTATTGTGTTATGTATAAAAATATATTAATAACGTATATGTATGGTACTTCTGGACTCAATTTAACAATGTAATAACAACATGCTAATATGGTACTTATGGACCAAGTATATATTTTTAATTCTATTTAGAAAAATATGGATATTATAATGTCCAAAGACCGGAGACCATTGGTATACAAAATGACGTTCCTACGATATATTAAAGTATTGTAGAACTTTTCAATCCATTTAATTTATAGATCAGTGTTTAGCAAAAACTATTCTCGATCTGCAGGTCGAAGCGGTAGTTAATTAACCCAAGGTCATTCAATTTTGAATTCCTTATTTGTGTATTTTGCAATTCACTTGGGCTCTTCATGACCAGTTTCTTTTAAGGATATTTCTATAATGACACATTGACATATATGATTATATTCATGCCTTTCTTTAGACAAATAATTTCTATAACGATTTGTACCTATATTCATTTGGATTGCTTGCTATACAATGAACGTCTTAGTGTATTTTAGTACGTACTCCATATGTTTGCTTCAGGCAAAGAAAATCCTTCTAGTATTTTTATATGTATTCTTTATCTAAGTCTTGTATAAATAAGCAATTACAATATTTATAACTCTCATATATAATATATTTAAAAAACTTTCAAGCTAGTGAGATATCTGAAAAAAAGTATTACGTTTGTATATAATCAAATGTGGTTTTTTATTAGAAACCTTATGCCACAAGTTGTGCATTTTTTAGCGACTTTCTCATTCCGCTTTCTTATAAACACTCATTCGTAACCTTTAGGGTTAACATCTCATGGGGTTTATATAGGTCCAAATAAATCACGTATTGTAAGAGACTCGAATTATGCCATCATAACATTTTTTCATTTTTGTCAATATATTCTTTTTCGACATTCGTTCATAGTACGTGGATTTGTAGTATCAATGGCCTTTGATTTTTGTGTAGGTACAACATATATAATTATGTCATCGATGATTATCTTTGTCGATCTCACTTTTCTCTTATATATGAATAAAACATAGAGATCTCATTGTTATTAGGTACCTTTGCTTACTTCAGGGGAATTATAGTCACTTCAGGGACTGGGGTCTTTTCATAGACAATAACCACTTCTCGAACATTATTTGGGTATGATTTTATTTGACATCTACTACTAGGGAGTCAAGTAGTTGGGACTAATAGGTTTGCTACGCTTTCAGTGTACAATAAATTTATTTGTTACCAAATTTATTTTGTTATACTCGGATAATGATTGTGGCGAGTACATTTGCAACTAGTCCATGTAAGTGCATCTTTAATATAATTTTCACTTCATTTTCGCACTGAGCGATACGGGAGATTAAATGAGACAAAGTGAAAGCATTTAAAGATAATTCTCATCGTTCTAATGGAACAATTTGTACTTTAGGTAATCTCCCCCCTTCCCGTAACAACAGGAAAAGTTTCTCATCAACATAAAATTTCACAAGATTTACAATAAACACTGCATTTGTCAATGGTTCAATAGTGGGTGAATTATAAACACTATATATATATAAAGTCTCCTATAAGAACTCTTTATAGTGCAGATCCCGGTACATACCCTTTTTTTAAAATAGTAAAAAAATGATTTTTTTTATGAAACTTCATGGATATGATTTTCACGGTCAGAAGATCATATCTAATTTTTTTCATTAAAAAATTCAACCGTTGAGGTGATATGTAAAAAAAGAGTATAAATATTTATTTTCAACCGTTGAAATGTTGGGTCGGCGCCAACCACTTTATTGATTAAATTTTTTGATGAAACTTCATGGATATGATCTTCTCACCGTTGAGATCATATCCATGAGTTTCATAAAAAAGTTCAATAAAAAAGTGGGTGAGATGATCGCCAACATTTCAAGAGTCGAAAATGCATATTTATACCATTTTTTCACATATCGCCTCATCTCAAGGATTATTTTATCGATTTTTTTGATGAAAAAAATCGGAGATAATCTTCTCATTGTGGAGATCATATCCATTAAGTTTCATGAAAAAAATTCATTTTTTCTCTATTTAAAAAAAAAGGTATGTACCGGGGTTTGCACCATAAGGAGTCCTTACAGGAGGGAACTCTCTCTCTCTCTCTCTCTCTCTCTATATATATATATATATATATATATATATATATATATATATATATATATACCATTGTGATAATAATATACTACACCAAAAATCGGGAATGGTCATGGCAAGTGAGTCATAACCAAGGAGCGCGACCAGAGACAAAAACTCGTGACCAAGGTCGTGACCAATCAAAAGGGTGACATTATATGGTTGTGATCACGCCATAAACCGTGACTACGGGGTCACGGTCTTGGTCTGTGACCACACCTACGATCAAATGGGTGCCAAAAATCCTGCCAAAGGGGGTCATGGCCTTGGACCCTGATTAGGGATGGCAACCGGGCGGGTTTGGGGCGGGTTTTAAAAATCCTAACTCGCCCCATTTAATAAACGGGGCGGGTTGGGGCTCCTACGGGTCTAGTTAATTTTAAAAATAGTAAATTAGATATATTATATTATATTCTTAGGGGTCTGCAATGGTTCATATTTCAATATGTGAGACACTCCCCCAATTGTCAATCCGTGTTTCCAAACCTGCCCCATTTAATCTTTTACGAAATAGACATACATATAAAAACTTTTTTTTGTGTAATATATGACTTAATTGTAATTAACATACATATAAAGGGTATTTATGTAGGCAAAAGTTAAACGAGGCGGGGCGGGGTGGTTTTATTTAAACAAACTCCTAACCTGCCCCATTTAATAAATATATTTTTTTAAAACTCATCCCCGCTCCTAATTCATTAATCGAGTTTTAAAACCCGTCCCATTAGGGTCAGGGCAGGGTGGCTCCTATAGATCGGGTTAAATTTCCATCCCTAACCGTGACCATGGGCGTGACAAATGTTAAGGTTTCAATTGAGATGGGTCACGATCACAGGCGGCGACCATTTTGAGAGTTGGTCACGGTCCTACGTCGTGACCGTGTTCATGAAGTTTAAAAAATAAATGGTCATGTCCCGGGATTACAACGCAGGATTGTTGACAGGGCGAAAAACGAGCATCGTGTAAATACGTTTGTCACTGCCGTCGATTTTTCATCTCAATACAAAAATCTAAACTTTAACTTTACATGTTTTATATGTATATTGGTAAGTTCGGGTATCGAATCCACTTGGAATGTCGTTTAAAACTTAATTAATTTATTACTTTAAATAGAAAGTGTAAAAGATGATTTTTGCGTTTTAAGATATATTTATACTATAATTATTCTAGGTGAATGTTTAAATTAAATTAATTTGTATAAATAAAAAGCATAGGTTGATAATTAAGTTCGTCATTACATGGTTAAACGCATTTTAAAACATAATTAATACTTGTTTAAACAATTATTTAAAATCGAAGTGTCACTCACCAAATTTTCATAAAAGTCCAATTAAGAGTTTGGTGTCAACAATAGTCCCAAAATTACACAAGTAGTGTCGCAAATATGGTGCATACGTGATATACCCATATTAAGGTCCCTAGGTGTATTTTCGAATATAATTAACTCTTTAAGAATGATATACCCGATCATATCACTAGTTATTAATCTCAACCCAATAAAAATTACATAGAAAATATTTTTATAGTAAAATAGAACAGTGTGTGAGAATAAATAAGTTAGAAAGGAAGAAAAGTAATTTTAACGTGAGTGGATTAATTAAAAAAACATCAAACTAATTTAAGAGCACGAATAATTAATTTATGTGAAACAAATAAATAACATAAAAATTTATTAATACTGGAAATAAATTACAAACTATACTACATAATAAACAATACTAAACTAAAGCTTATATCTAAAAATTGGATGTCTAAGCCCTTTTTATACGTGGAAAATAGGGTTTAGGGGTATTTTTGGTATTTTATAAAAGGATTTTCTAATAAAATAAAATAATAAAAAGGAGGTATGGGTGAGGATTTAATTTATTTAAAAGGCTCGGGCTGCTGATAATTGAGGTGTGGGAGAAAACATTGTTTTTGATTTCTTTTTAGAAAAGAAATAAAAAAATGAAGAAGTATGGGAGAAAAAATGAAAATAATAAAGAAATTAAAGTCCTGGGATTAAAAATATAATATTTAAAAAGAAGATCTCGGCAGAAATAGGGGAGAATGTCGCACTTGGGAAGGGTTGAAATCACCCATATCTAATGGCTGTGGTGCTGCCACGTGGCACGCCGGATGCTACCATGTGGCGCGTTGAGGAAATTCAGCAAAAGCGACCTAAATCCCTCCCCCTGGGTTTGAACTCGCGATCATTTGGTTGTACAAAACCAGTCTTAACCACTGAGTTAACGAGTAAATCAGTAAGAATAATGCACGCACTAATATGTAACCCTTATTTGAAATCAGTTTTCCTATAATTACACATAAAGCCCCAAAATTTCATAACTTCTTCATACAACCTCCAAATGATGCACTGCAAGAATCGACGTGACCCCCATTTTTATGCTGACAATATTTTAATAGTGCTCGGGTCACAGGGTTTGACTTCAAGTATGAATTGGGGTTTTGACTTTGACTTTTTTCGATTTCGAAATTTGCATAGTCATAACTTCGACGTTTGAACTCCAATTGACACGACGTTTGAACCCAGTCATCCCTTGATTCATGGCCTACAATTTATGTGTTTGAGTTCAAAATTAATCATCTGAATCTACCCTATTGCCCCTAAATCTGTGTAAGTTACCATTTCTTGCTCCGATTGTTCTAGACTTCGTCCTTAGTATCTTAAACCCTGTAAATAGTCAAATAAACCTTGCACAAGTAATTAACGATGAATAATTAAGTTTATACGGTAAATGAGTATAAAATGTGAATCTAACGAGCATGAGATTACTTTATTATATAGTAAAAAAGGGAATAAATTGCAATATTTGACACGAATCACACATCCTAACTAACGTGTTGCTAGTCCCTAGCGACATAGTAAAAGGTTTGTTCGTATCAAATTTAGCAATTTTATTCAAAAATAATTATGAAACAGGATAGAGATCCACTTTCGCGGGATGCACGGTTTCATTTAGCTTATGTAACAAGCCGTTAAACCCTTAGGTTACCATAGTGGGCGAGTTTTGTCTCGTGAGAATTTGTGACACCCCGCCTAATAAAATACCGGGTGGTCAGTCCTATACCAAATTAAATAGGAATTTCATCTGGTTCATTCTTAGCATCACTGTCGAAAACTTTTTAAAACTTACTAACCACCTATTACTCAAAAGACATGGTGCCAAATTTTATCTTTTCATTTAACACCCCAACAACAACATGAGAAATAATATATAACTAACCATCATACAATCAATGAATCAAACGATACAAAAATGGAATAAATATAATCCTTGCCGAAACAACCACCGACTACAAATCAAATACCAAAAATATAATCATAAGCGAAAAAGCTGAATACATCAACTAACTGAAATAAAATGGAACAACTAGGATGACCTGCCCAAATGGAATACTGATTGCAACCTACTCTAGGAATGAAATGACTGAAACGACTAAGTCAAAGTCCTGCAACATCGACATGTGCTGCAGCTGCGCAAACCTGGAATAGAACAATATTGGCGTTCCTGTGGCTGGACACCTAAAAGGTTTTGAAAATATTTTATAGCAAAGGTTAGAACACAAAACATTTGGAAAATATTTAGCAAGTGACCATTTGGAACATTTGGAAAACATTTGGAAATTATTTATACATTTCGCACCATGTATATATATATATTTCTGCACTATATATACGTGTCATATATCTCAACATTCACACGCATGTCGGATATAAATGCTATCACCCACACATAGGAGGCGACCATAATTCCCCCCGAAAGTGCCCGTCCCATACCATGACGGCTCACCCCTAATAACAGACGCTATGACCTGGGGATTATACTCACCATGCATTCACTAGCCAAGGGATTCACTCACATCGCGCAACCTCCTAAGATAACATTAATATTGGTATGCTTTACTATAAATATTATTCACATAAATATTTATAAATCATATACATATACTACACATTACCGTATATATATATATATATATATATATATATATATTAAATCCATGCTACCGGTGTACTAGGTCCATATACAAGCCTAAAAAATGCAAGCCTACAATCCGACTTAATTTTAATTAATCATACACTAATTAATTTCATTATCTTGATGTCTCTCTATCAAATATACTCGGACTATCTCTCTCTTGGCCTGAAATTCAAAATTCCCAATTCATTATTCAATTCCATTAAATTAAGTTTACCTATTTAATTAATAAGGTTCCAAATCACTCAATCATAAACCTTAATTATCTAATTTAATTAATCCTCTAATTAGACCAAGGGTGATTATTCACAAATACAAACCCTAAATTACACCCATAGTTATAGATTCAATCAATATAGAAACTGTTCACCACAAAATGCATAACAGGTTTGAATTAGGGGAGGGAAGGAAATCTGACAAGATTTAACAGGTCGTTCAAGTGACCAGCCACGTCGTTCGAACGACGGTGGCTGTTGTTTGAACAAGATACCATGTTGTTTGAATGACCCTGGTATCCTTCTTCCTTTCCAATCTGCCCAGGAAAAACCAATCCGCCATTAAAACAGTAAAAACCTCCATTATGTACAAATTTCACCCCCAAAACTTTCCAAGATTCATCCTAAATCCACCCATTTAATTCACTCAATTTAATCACATCATCTACACCAATTGGGGCATCAAATCCACAAAATCTTATCATCTCTACGGATTTATAAATCCCAAACATGAAATTCCCAAATTCAATGTAGAATAAACCCTAACATATTAATTAATTCACACATTCTTTAATATGAATAGGAAAATGCAATTTAACAAATGCAAGCTAAACCACTTGCCTTAATTTGTAGATCAAAGCCTTTGGATGAAGAAGTTGGATTGAATTTAAGGATCTCCTCTTGTTCTTGAAGCAATCTCCCAAAATACCCAAATTCTCTTATAAGGTTCTCCTCTTAAGCTCCCCCCAATTTTAGTCTTCTAAAATGATTTTAAGTTGCCTTACCCTTTCACAATTAGGGTTATAAACTCTAATCCCTTTTTTGGACTTATGGGCCTTCTAAAAAGGGCTCAAAAACTTATTTTGGAGCTGAATTAAGTCTAGAAAGGTCCTGAAGCCCAATATATATTTATGGCCACTCATTTCCGATTATTTCGACCCATCCGGACTCAATCGTGCGCTCCGAATTGCCATCCGAATTAATTTATAACATTCTCCAAATTCTTAACCTCAAAATGCAACACAAAATAATCAAAAATATTAAACCTCAGTTCGTCAAATTATTAAATTCCTTAAATTTCAAAATTTATCAAATCATGAATTTAATTCCTCCAAATAAAATAAATTTCTTTTCTCCAAAAATATTATTTAATTAAATGTCCTTGAATTCACAGGGTGTTACAGAATTTACAGTGGTGATACTCACAAACATCAGATTTATCTAAAAATGTTACTCAATTTCTAATAAAAAAGTTTATACATAATCTTGAGTTTTAAAAAGTAAGTAACAATAATTAGGAGATTTCTCTAATAGTTTATTTACTACAACTATTATGTTAAATTAGTTCATAAGCAGTATATGTATTGACTGAGTGTGTGGTGAGCATCACAAAATTTACAAGTGATATTGTTTCCAACTTTTAATGACTCGAAATCTATAATGAAGCGCACTACTTTAATTCTCGTTAGAGATTACACTCAAAAGTTGAAAACATTCTGAATTGGTGTAAGTCACTTAGGACATGCAGGCGTAAAGAGTAAATGTAATTGGGTACAAAGCCTTGCCCATGTTAGTGATGAAAGACGTTTATATATGAAATGATAAAATGTAATCTAATGTTAAGATATTGTTTTATAAAGAATGTGAAAATGTAATCTTTTCAATGTTGAATAAAATCATGTTAACCCTCAGATCAGTTAATGACTTTTCAGGATGGAAAATATGAATATGGATAATAATGGTCAACAACTCAAAATGATTTTGTATATTTGAAGAAAGGGTGAACTTTTGAAGAGTAAATTCATTTTCTTCTCTTTTCTTTCTTTGTAATGTTTTGCTCTTTTGAAATTCCTTTGTTTCTATTTTTCTTCTTTTCTTCTTTTGTTTCTATTTTTCTTCTCTTCTCTTATTTGTGTTCAGTCCACATTTCACTTTGCGTTTCTTTTTGAATCAATTTTCAAGGTGCTGGTGAAAATGATGACATGATGAAACGAACTGCCTTTGTTCAAAAGTTAGACTAAAACATAATTTTCAAATTTTGATTCGGAAAAGGTTATACCACTATTCTTTAGTCGACAATCAAAACAAAAATATTGAGATTGCCAATGACTTAAAAATTATTTTTCAAAAGAATAATGAATAAGTGTATACCTCACTCAAAATAGGAAAGAGAACGCAAAGCTCACAAGGTAGGTATACCTATGCATTTTTAAATTTACCGAGTCATTTAGCTTTTAACAATTACGCAAGTATAATTTGTGCTTGTGCATAAGGTATCAATTCACGAATCACATGAATTACTAAAGCATAATACTGATGGTAGATAAACTAAAGAGCTATTTAGACAAGTTAATCCTTAGACAGGTTTAATGATTTTTATTAAAAGAATGAGGTACTATAGAGAGTAAAATCTAAGAAAACCAAAATTTAGGCCAAAAGCCTAAAAAGAAAGAAAATATTTTTGAATATTTTCTCAAACTTTTTCAATTTTTTTCTTCTAACTTTTAATGATTAGAGTTGGTTTCGCCAATAAACTTCCACTAATAATCACTTACAAAAAAATAATATTTTAAATTTTTTATTATATTTTTTATAAAGAAAAAAGAACATGATGTGTGCAATACATTAAGACACCCCCTAACTAAAACGTTACATTGCCCTCAATGTACATTAAGAACAATATAATATTCAAGCTATAGTGAGATGTTATTCAATGTGGGACGATCCTCGGAGACACATTCAATAATCCTACAAAATACATTAGTAACAAAAAAACAAAAAAGATTTTTTATTTTAATAAAATATGTACAAAATAAAAATATAATTTTCTGCTTTACCATAAACTAGAAGACACAAATTTTAGGGTCTACCAAGAAAACCTGTTGACTTGTTAAGATAAATGGTGGGTTCCCACGATTTTTCATGCCTTCCGAAAAATAGAAGTTCCGTTTATGCAACGGGGGGCTCGACTTGGGCGGAAAAAATGAACCTTCACAAAATTTGAAATTAATATATCTTTGGATGATGGGTGGTTTGGATATATCGGGGGATAAGTACAACTTGATTCTAAGAAAATCAAAATTTTCTCCCAAAGATGTTTCGGTTGGAATGGGAGGTGGGGCATGCTCAAGTGAAAATTCCATTATGGAAATCATTTCGAAAAAGCATTCATTGATAAGAATTGAATCAAAGTCCTTATGACTTTCATCCGACTCTTGCGGTACTTGTAATTGTTTGATAACGGTGAATGAAAATAGTGAAGATAAAAATTCAACTTCAATCGAGTCATTATTATTAAGTGTGGGTCGAATATTCGTACACTTTACATTTTTAGTGTACTTTATCAATTGGGTGAGACGAAAAATAATTTGTTCTAAAGTAGAATTTTCTTCAAAATTTTTGGATTTCTCATTTAGTTCAAAACATTCTTTGCGTTCTAACTTATTAAGAGAAAAATTATTATTGGACTCAAATAAAGCATCTAATTCTTTTTTCTAATAATAATTTTCTTCACGATAATAATTATCAAATTCTTCATTTTTTTGATTTTGCAAATACGCACCAAATGAATTTGGCGGTATAACAACTTCACTAAAAAGAAAATTTTGATAAGTATTATCGCCACTATTTTCAAATTATTAGAATAATAATTTTAAGAATTATTGCTTTGATATTTCAGAGAATTATTATTATAATAGTTATTAATATCGTTATAATAATAATTTTGAGAAATTTTATCATTAGAATAATTTTCGTATGTCCCGAAACCATTTTCATGCTTATGTAACTACTCATCTAAGATTATTTTGCAATTTTCATTTTTTTTTCATTTTGCAAGTATACGCCAAAAGACATAGGTTTAGGGGGGATTTAAAAATTATTTTTATGAAAAAATCGAGTGCCCATAACACCATTAAAATCACCAAAAATATTAGGATAAGACATAATTATCTCAAGTGATTCGTAGATGGTATTTCCCAAATGTTATGTGCGGTCGAGAGACTGGCAGTCCTTGAAGCTCTGTTATTCATGACTAGTACAAAGTGAAAAGAAGTATATACAAAAATATGTAAAAATAAATAAATAAATAAAAATTCAAAATAAAATATTCCCTGGCAACGACGCCATTTTGATTTGGTGAGTTATCGGTATCAAAGAATAAACTAATTAATATTCAAAATAAATCATTCCCTAACAACGACGCCATTTGATAGGGCAAAAATTGAGCGTCGTGTACATACGCTTGTCGATGTCGTCGATTTTGCACCTCAATACAAATAACCTAAACTTTAAGTGCACATGTTCGATATATATAGCGGCGAGTTGGGGTATCGCATCCACATGAAATGTCATTTAAAACATAATTGATTTATTACTTTATATAGAAAGTGTAAAAGATGATTTTTATGTTTTGAGATATTTTTATACTACAATTATTCTAGGAGAATATTTAAACTAAATTAATTTATAAATATAAAAATCATAGGTCGAGAATTAAGTTCATCATCTCAAAATATGTATTGTAAATGAGTACATGGTTAAATGCACTTTAAAATATGATCAATACTCGTTTGAACAATTATTTAAACCCCGAGTGTCACTCGTCAAATTTTCATAAAAGTCCAATTAAGAGTTTGTTATCAACAATAGTCCCAAAATTACACACGCAATGTCGTTAATATGGTGCATATACGATATACCCTACTAAGGTCCATTGGTATATTTTTGAAAATAACTAACCCGTAAAAACGGTATACTCCATCATATCATAGTGAATCAACTACATACTCGAAATGAATTCATTAACTTCAACCTAATAAATATTATCTGGAAAGCATTTTTAAATAGTAAAATAAAATAGTGTGTGAGAGTAAATAAGTTTGAAAGGAAGAAAAGTAATTTTAACGTGAGTGGACTAATTAAAAAACATTAAACTAATTTAAGAGTGCAAATAACTGATTCATATGAAAAAATAAATAACAGAACAATTTATTATTACTAGAAATAAATTACAAACTACACTACATAATAAATAATACTAAACTAAAACTTTTATCGAAAATTGGATGTCTAAACAATAAAATCCTATGGCCCCTTTTATAAGTGAAAAATAGGGTTTAGGGATATTTTTGGTATTTTATAAAAGGATATTCTAACAAATAAAATAATAAAAAGGAGGTATTGGTGATGATTTAATTTATTTAAAAGGCTTGGGATGCTGATAATTGAGGTGTGGTAGAAAACAATATTTTTGGTTTCTTTTTAGAAAAAAATAAAAAATAAATGAAGAAGTATGGAAAAAAAAGAAAATAATAAAGAAATTAAAGTTCAGGGATTAAAAATATAATATTTAGAAATCAGATCTCGATAGAAATGAGGGAGAATGTCGCTTGCGGGAAGGGATGAAATCGCCCAGATCCACGTGGCGCGTTGATGAAATTAAGCAAAACCCGCTTAAATCCCTCCCCTTGGGCTCGAACTCTCGATCATTTGGTTGTGTAAAACTAGTCTTAACAACTGAGCCAACCAATAACTCATTAAATATGATGCACACATTACTGTGTAACCCTTATTTGAAACTACTTTCTTATAATTACACATAGAATCCTAAAATTTCATAACTTCTTCATATGATCTCCAAATAGTGCACCGCTAGAACTGACATGACCCTCATTTTGATGCCGATAATATTTAATAGTGCTCGGGTCACAAGGTTTGACTTTGTGTATGACCCGAGGCTTTGACTTTGACTTTCTTTCAATTTCGAACTTAGCATAATCATAACGTCTTTATTTGAACTCTTATTAACACTCCCTTTGAACCTAGGTGTCCTTTGATTCAAGACCTACAATTTCCGTTTTTTGTTCGAGTCCAAAATTAGTAATCTAAATTTATCATATTGCCTCTAAAGGTGCGTAAGTGACTGTTTCTTGCTCCGATTGCTTCCAAACTTCGTCCTTAGCATCGTAAACCCTTTAAATATTCAAATAAACCTTGCATTATCTATTAATGATAAATAATTAAGGTTATACGGTAAATGAGTATAAAACACGAGTTTAGTAATCATGAGTATATATGACACGAATAAACTGTGACCATGTCCCATGCATATAAAATTCCCCAACTCTTTTTTCATTTCAAGATTTTTCTCTCTCTAGCCTCTCTCCCTCTTCTCCGCCTCTCTCTTTCCTCCGCCCCACCTCTCGCCTTTATTTGTCTCCTCTGACTCTCTCTATCTCCCTCTCTCTTAGGTACTCTCCTTCTTCGTCATAATTTAAGGTTTAATTTAATTTTGTATTTTAGGGTTTGCTGAATGTTATTATTTAGAGTTTTTTGAATGTTGTTATTTAGGAGTTGTTGAATATTGTTATTTGGTTGAATGTTGTTATTTAAGGTTTAAAGTTGACTAGATATTGTCGAAATTGAATAGATATTGTTGTTATTTAGGATTTGTTGAATGTTGTTATTTGGTTAAATGTTGTTGTTTAGGGTTTGAATTTGATTAGATATTGTTGATGTAAATTGAGTATCCGAAAGTTTCTTTTTATTTGGAAATGTTGGACTTTATGCATTACGATAGTGTAATGGAAATTTACGTCAAATGAATAGAAGGTCAAAATTTAAGACATTCAACTCCATGTATATAAAAACATCCTTTAAAAATTCAAATCTTTATTGTTGTAACCTAAAATAAGAATATGATGCGGAGCAATGAGAATGTGACACCTGTCATCATCCAGGGGGCCCTATCCCATGATATTATTGTGGTCGGCTTAATATTTTCAACTAGTCGGCAGAATGGCCGACCACCTTTAAGAAGGCGAACCATCAATAGAGTAAAACATGCACACGTGAGAATATCTACAATCACCCAGGCACATGCACATGAGCGTATGATGGTTCACTCTTAGTTATTATCTATAATGTAAAATGGTGTAAATGCTTGATATATAAAGGCATTATGTCTCTTCTTCTTCTCACTATTATAAATAGCCTAATAAACCCCTTAGATGGGGAACATTTGAAAAATGGCGTACACTCAACCCTAGAGAGTTTATTGAGAGCTTGTAATCAATCCCAATACTTAGTGACTTAGTACCCGTGGATGTAGGCATCTCATTAGGATGAACCACATAAAAACCTTTATCTCCTTCTTTACCTCTCTTCTCTTTCTTGTCCATAATATATTATTCTATATTTGTGGTAGATAATTATTGATAAAACTAAACTAAGCCTCATCATAAACACCATAGCAAATTTAGAAACCAACAGATTGCCGCCATCTGAGGAAATCTACAAGACATTGTTCTTTCCTAGTTATTTTAAATCCTAAAGTATTTTTATAACTACTCTCTTGTAAGAACTGGAAAATGGCAGTTAATACAGATTGTAGCTGCGCAGTTGAAACCATCATACCCTTGACTCCTCTAGGAGTAGGAGATCTTCAAGGAATTTTGATAAGCATAGACAAAGGTCAAGAGGACATGTAATAAACTATCAAATAGTTGACTCAGATGCTCCAAGCCTGGCCTGTGGCGGGCCTCGTCATGACGTTTGAATGGGAACACCCTAAAAAGAAAGGATAAATGTTTTCGCCTACCTCTTTGGAGAGATGCATCTTGTAAACCCAATAAGAGTGAATGAGAGGGGAAGATATAGGTACTCTAGATCAACTAATGACCGAACTTACCAGCCCGGCACCGTCTCATCCCTGAGGTCCACAGATTATTATAACGGGTAATTATTCTCCCAAACAAGGCCGAGCGTGTTGTAAAGGAAGAGTAAAGGCTCAACGTTTGATCATTTAGGCCCCCGAGATATAAGGGCCCATCATCATAGAGATCCCATGGGATCCAGGGATTGTCGAGAAGGATTCACTAGGTCAAAGAGTAGCGTACGAGGGTCAGATAATGCTAAGCAGACTTCTCAGGAAGCGAGCTCAACACAAAACCATGGCTGAGCGGCTAAAATTATAACCATCAAAGCTAACCCAGATGAGCAGCCCTGAAAAGGCTTAATTAAGTGGATGGAAGACCGTTTGGGGGGAATAACAAAGACGAAAAACCCCTTACCTATAATTTTTGTAAAGGCATCACCCTTTAGGCCTGCAAATGTGGATTACCCTACAACTGCCAAGTTCAAGCCACCCGTCCTAAAAATATGATGGTAAAACATATCTAATGCTTCACGTGGAACAATATCAGGCTACCACCGACATCAATTTGGTCCCCGACAGGATGCATTGTCGAGCATTTTCTAACGCCCTAATATTGGGTCAGTACATATCTGATACAATAATTTACTGCGAGGACAAATCTCCAGATTTCAACAGTTGGTTGATTTATTCGTCAGTAATTTTCACTTTAGAGGTAAACTAGTTTAAAGGGTAGCTCGTCTACTAATTGTTTGCCAGTGAGCTGGAGAGACCACACGCGATTACATCACCCGATTAAATAGTAAAAAATTATAGGTCATTGATTACAATGAAAAAATGACGATCACCACATTTATAAGTGGGTTATTCCTCGATAAATTATACTATTCTCTAGGCAAAGAGGTTCCCAAGGCTATGACTGAATTAATGGATAAAGCTAGTAAAATCATGAATGCTGTGGAGGCCATGCCTACTAAATAGTCTCACAACATTAAGGTCGATAACAACAAGGGCTCCGAGAAGAAAGATTCAAAAAAGATAAGAAGGTAGAGAAACCAATAAGGTATAACTGCTACACTCCTCTTACCATGGGTGTGCACCACATTCTTGAGGAGATATGAGGAAGAAGGGATCTGAAATTACTCGAGAACTTAAAATCTCCCCCAAAATGAAGGGATAAAAGTAAGTACTGCGAGTTCCACAAAGATTATGACCACAACACAGATAGTTTCATAACCTTGAAGAACGAGATAGAACGCCTAATTTAAAGATGGAGGATGTCAAAATTTATGGGAAAAAAGAACAAGCAGATCCTTCAGATGAGAGGAAAATTAAGAGACGGTCAGAATCCCCTGGTAGAAGGGGAGACGATAAGAAACGAGGAATGGATAATGATATCGAGGATGATCCAGATCTATTAAAAAGACTCAAGGAGCCTATACGTGAGGTGAAAATGGTCTCTCTTTGACTGTAATTTATTACAGGTGGTGACGCAACATCGACGATAAAATAACTTATAGGAAATATTAACTTAATGAAGACAGAGCATGGTCCTACATTCGACATATCAACCTATTTGGTGATGTAGATAATTTCTCGAGGAAATTAAACAAATACCTATTGGTGATATGATTCTTAAAGGATGACCTGTCAGGAGTGCTCGATCCTCATGACGCCCCCTGGTTGTTATAGTGTTAGTTCATGAAGGAAGAATGGCTAGAGTGTTAATCGATAATAGTACTTCAACCGATGTCTTATTCTACAACTGCTTCAAAGGATTAGGACTAAGAGATAGCAAGATTAAGCCCTATCACAGTCCTCTCATTGGTTTCTCAGGAGGGAAGGTATATCCTCTAGGAGTTATCAACCTAGAAGTCGTAATTGGTACCTGGACCCCAACCTGTCGAATTAAAAAGATCCATTTCTTTATCCTTAATGAGAACGTTAACTCAACGTATAATATTATCCTAGACAAGGTTGGATTGAAGAAATTTGAAGCATTTCCTTCTACTGTGCACAAGTATTTGAAGTTCCTCAGGCATTATGGGGTCAACGTAGTTAAAAGGGAATCAAATTGAAGTCAGAGAGTACTACTGTACATCAGTCGACTAGGAGGAATAAAAGAAACTCACTATTACCTACCAAATAAAGGCCATATACTCTTACGAGGAGGTAGAACTTGTCAAGGGATAGGTTTTGGAAGAAGTAGAGTCTATTGTCTTGGACGACGAACACCTAAAAAAGACAACACATATTGGCTCATCGCTAGACCCTGCTATCAGGAAGGAATTTATAGATTTGATAAAACAATGAAAGAATGTATTCTCTTGGAGTCATGAGGATATGCCATGGACTGATCTAGAATTTATGTTCCGCGAACTCAGCATTGTCAAGGATGCAAAGCCGATTAAATATAAGCGACACATATTCAGTCCCGAGAAGAACATGTCCAAATAGAAGGAAGTAGAAAAGTTGCAAAAATCAAGTTTATTGAGGAAGTTAAGTACCCCGTATGATTATCCAATGTAGTTATGGTCAGAAAGAAGAATGATAAATGGCGCATGTGTGTTGATTTCACAGACTTGAACAAAGCTTACCCGAAGGACCATTACCCCTACCAAGGATTGATCAATTGGTTGATGCTACTACTGAGCATGAACTATTCGGCTTTGTAAATGCGTATTCAGGTTATAATTAAATCAGAATAAAGCTAGAAGATAAGGATAAAACATCATTCATCACCGATAGAGGTATAACTACTATAAAACTATGCCTTTTGGGCTCAAAAATGCTGGAGAAACATACTAAAGGTTAGTGAACAAAGTCTTCGAGGAATAGATCGATAAGAACATGGAAGTATATGTAGACGACATGATCACTAAGAGAAAGAGGGCCTATAATCATATTAAATACCTGGGGAAGACGTTCGACCAGTTGGAGAAACAGAAGATGAAGCTCAACCCCTCAAAATATGTGTTAGGCATACAAGAAGGAATGTTCCTTGGCTTCATGGTAAATTATAGAGGTATTGAGGCTAACCCAGATAAAATTTAGGCACTACTAAACATGTAGTCCCCAAAAAATAAGAAAGACGCACAAAAGCTGACTAGAAGGGTAGCAACTCCCAATAGATTTGTCTCGCGAGCTACCGACATGTGACTTCCTTTCTTTAAGGTGCTGAGGAAAACTTTTGAATGGAACGAGAAATGTGAAAATGCAATTTGGGAGTTGAAAAAATACTTGGGATCTCTACCCCTACTCTAAAGGCCACTCATGGGGGAGAAACTCTACTTATACTTGGCTGTATCTGAGTCGGTAGTTAGCTCGATGTTGGTCCAACTAGAGAATGGGGTGCCAAAAATAGTTTAGTTCACAAGCAAAGATTACTGATGAGCTAAAATTTATTATATAAGATTAGAGAAGTTAGATCTAGCCCTAACTGAGGCTTTTTGAAAAATGAAGTCGTATTTCCAAGCTCGTACCATTGTAGTCTATACAGACCTACCCGTACGTCAAGCCATTCATAAACCTGAGAAATTAAGAAGACTGATGGTTTCCGATGTAAACCTAGGGGAGTATGATATACAATATGAACCTAGAATAGCGACAAAAGGACAGATAATACCTAATTTTATAGAGGAATTCACATATGAGGAAAAACCTGTCGAGTTATGGAAGAGAGCTTAGTAGTAAAACCAGCCGAGCAGACTTCTTTGGAAGATAGCTCAAGAGTTCAACCTACTAAGAAGATACTAGGGGTGTTCAGAAAACTGAATGGACCGGCAGACCGGATCGGACCGGCATAATTTTTTTGGTTTTTTTTTAATCGGTCCGGTCCAGGTTTTTTTTTAGACCGGTCTAACCGGTCCGGTCCTCGGTCTCCCTTAATAAAAACCCGATCTGGACCGACCCGGACCGGTTACTATAACATATATGCATTTAATTATATTTATACATATATATTATTAGTAAAGGGGATACGATCGTCCAAAAAAAAAGTAAGGAAAGATGAGAAACCTAAAGGCTAAATTTACACAACACACGCACAGTAGCACACGCCTTTCAACCTTTATTTTTTTTCTCTTCTTCTTCTACAGCCGTTTGGCTCGTTCTCTAGTCTACACCGGCGTTCTCTACACAAAGTACAAACCGCTTGCTCCTTCTTCTCTACACAGTCGTGTGTGCGGTGTGTGTACGCCTGTTCTCTACACAGTCGTGTGTGCACCGCTGCTTGATCTCCGCAGCCGTCGCGGCTTGATCATCTCCTCAGATCGCCGCGGTTTTCTCCTCTTCTCAGCACTGCGGGTAAGACACAAAACGAGCTAAAAAATTAGTGATTGTGTTACTATGTTAGTGTTACAGTTAACTTATTGCTTTAATGAAGAATTAGGGTTTATATGAGATCTAGCATTGAAATTAGGAATAAACTTGAGTTTTGATGTTAAACTGGAGCATAAATGATCAAAAAACAAACAAGCCTAGCTCGGGCCAGCCACAAATGGCAGCTGAAGCTTCACAATTGTGCACCAATTTTATGCACATTTACATTTACTACCTCCGTCCCACATTAGTAGTCGCTGTTAAAAAATGACAGTTTTTGAGGATGCAATTAGTCGGTGAATATATGCAAATATATGGTTCTGCAAACTGATTTATGTATGAATAACAATTAGTCATTTGGTGTAGTGTTCTATTGAGTGAATTTAGAGTGAAGAATAGAGCTTATAATGGACCTAACTTAAGGCTAAATTCTTTGTAAATATGGAGCAAGGGGAAAGAAGGGTAAGGCAGTGTAAATTAGTGTTTGTAAATTAGTGTTAGTAAAATTAGAGCTTATAATGGGCAGTTTTAATTTAAAATAAATTATTTATTAGGACCGGCAAATTTGACCGGACCGACCCTACAAAAAATCGAACCGATTAAGCCCGAAAAACCGGTTTAATCGATCCGGTCTTGGTCCTCTTTTTTTTAGGACCGATTTAATCGGTCCGGTCCTTAAATTTATTAAAAAATGGATCGGACCGGACCGCGAACACCCCTAGAAGATACGAAAGATAGCTCAATAATAGGTGTAACCGATCAGATGAAAGATACCAGAATCATCGCCCAAGCGAGAGGAAACTACTCGTTACCTGGAACGAAGCAAACATGTGTTCAACTATAGGACCCTGACAAAGGGGGATTTTAAGGAAGAGACTCCAGTTTCGAAGATGTATGTATATGTCTCATCATGTGACTCTGGAAGTAGGCCTCATCTGATAATCAACACCCTAGCCAACATAATAATTGAGTATTCCCTCAGGTTTCAGTTCAAGGCCTCTAATAATGAGGCAGAGTATGAAGCACTTATAACATGATTTGACCTAAAACTCACTCTAAGTGCTGAGTAAATACAAGCATATAGTGATTTCTAATTGATTGTGAATAAAGTTTTAGGTTTCTATAGAGTCATATGAGAGATCGTGAAGAAATAATTAGCCAAAGCACAAGAGATGATAACCAAGTTTCTAGCATTTAAGTAGATCGAGATTCCTAGGTCTGATAACGCCTGAGCAGACACACTTGTTCGATTGCTTATGAGACTAGAACAGAGTTAAGGAGGACCATCCCAGTTGAGATCCTCCTGCACTGGAGTATTAATGATGAAACCCTCAACATAACTAAACTGGATTTAAGCCCATATTATATGGATCCAATAAGGAATTATCTAGAAAAGGGCATTATGTTGACTAATCCTAAAGGGGCCAATAGGCTATGATAAAAAGAAACTAGGCACGTTATGGAAGGAGGGGTCCTGTATAGAAGAAGACTCATTATTTCATTGCTTAGACGTGTCCACCAAACTGAGGTAACCAACTTGATAAATAAAAACATGAAGGCTCCCGTAGGGCACACTCAACATGAAGATCATTAGTCAAGTGAGTATCCATGCAAGGTTACTATGGTCCCACTATGAAGGCATACTGTACTGACTATGCAAGACGTCATGACAAATGCCAAAAATATTCTACAATCCATAAAACATTGGGGGCTCCACTCATACTGATCACATCTCCTTAGCCCTTTTTCTCGTAGGGCA
Source organism: Sambucus nigra (assembly GCA_949130495.1). Lineage (NCBI taxonomy): Eukaryota > Viridiplantae > Streptophyta > Magnoliopsida > Dipsacales > Adoxaceae > Sambucus > Sambucus nigra. The sequence continues at coordinate 148,480,429 of OX422213.1, forward strand.
TTTACTTAGTCAACCCTCTGCTTAAGACAGTGCAAATGTTTAAGTACTTAGTCATTGCAATGGATTACAACACCAAGTGGATGGAGGCAGAACCTCTGGTAGATATGCCTTATAAGAAGGATTCCATTTCATATGAAATAACATCATTTTTCGTTATAAAATACCATATGCCTTCATCACCGACCATGGGACGCAGTTTGACAACAAAGAATTTGAAAATTATTGTGTTCAATGCAAAATCCAAAAGCTATATGCCGGTACTACACATCCATAATGCAACGGGCAAACATACCTGATCAATAAAAATCTACTCGATGGAATAAAGAAGAGACTGGATAATGCCAAGGGAAATTGGATCAATGAACTACAAAGTATGCTTTGGTATTATAGAACTACAACCACAGGTGAACTCCTGACATGTTAGCTTTTGTGACAAAAGCATTGGTCCCTATAAAAATTTGTCTGCCTAGTCACAAGGTGCTCAATTTTGATTCTCTGAAGAGTGATCTCATGAGGAGGCTAGACTTAGTTGAGGAAGTTAGAGAGCACGTATCACTCTCTATTGCAGCCTATTAGTAGATAATTGCTCCATTTAATAACGTAAGAATTAAGTTGAGCAACCTTAAGAAGGAGACTACATGCTGAAGAAATTACTCCATAAAAGGAATAAGTTAGAGCCCAATTGGCACGGTTCTTATCGCATTTCTGTAGTTGTCCGATCAGGAACCTATCGAGGCTAGCAATTCAAAAACCCTTAGAACATTGAGCATATAAGTAAGTATTTTCAATGATCAGATAAAAGATAATCCCTTTTTATTTCCTATAACTCGTTTTCAATTATCAATAAAGATTGTCAATTTATTGTAAAGATTATAGCCCTTTTTATATTTTTTTAGAGTGGGAGATGTGCTAAATTCAAAGAAATCTCAAATAACAATGAAAGACCAAATTTTAAAACTTCACATTTGACTTCTTCTTCGGACAAGCCATGAACGAGAAGCCCAACTCCATGTATGACACCATAAGGTCAAGAACAAGAAACCCTAAGTATAAAAATTCATTTATGATCCCATAAGGTCAATAATAAGAAGTTTTACTATACCAAATTAAGTAATACTCCTAACACATTTTGTCGCCAATGGTAACTAACGCTGACACTTCGTTAAAATGACAAGATCCGTTTATGCGACCACAAATAATTACACATTAGTAAAATCTAAGGCAGGACAACCTAGATTTGTCCAAATTGGTAGCCAGTAAGGCTGATTAGTCGACCAACATCTGACCATAGAATTATAAGACTAAACTACTAGTAGTCCCTAACTACACAATTAACACTCATTGTATTAATCTAGAATACCGAAAGATCAAAGTTTTATTACAAATCATAAAAAAACTATTACAAAATCAACAAAGTTAAGTAATAATAAGATATCAACTATCTAAGCCTAGTCAGAGGGTTATTTGCCTAGTGCATTATCCATTCTAGTTGGTGGATCACACAGAGCATAAGGAGTAACAGTTGTACTCAGGTCCCTAAGCCTTGATTGGTCGTTGGAAGTTACCCTATTCACCAGATGCAGTGGTCGACTAAGAGCATCATCATTATACATACCCTAATCCCCAAGGAATTTTTTTATCAAGCTTGTAACATCCGAAGGAATCCAACTTTAAAGAAGGATTCAGATGGTCCAAGTAACCGTGGTCATGCCAATACCACAACTTATCTTCCTTTAGTAGATTTATCACAATGAAGGCATTGATCAAACCCCACTTATAACCTTCATTACGGGCCTGATCAAGCTCTTCACTCATATGCTTTAGGCTCTCATCGTAACCATCCATCCATATTGTAGGAGGTTATTTATGAAAGTGATTGGTAAGACGATCAACCTTCTCACTTAACCTCTTAATAGTGGCAGACGAATTCTTTATAAGAGTTGTATAGTCAGCCAAGGCTTTCTTAGTTCATTGCTCTCCCACTGACTAATGAACCCTAACCACTTGCCTATAAGACTGACCTCCCCCTTTGGATTTTCTCAACTGCTCTAAGTCTTCCTTTAAGCGTGCATTCTACTGTTCTTAAAAGGAGACAACCTTCGCTCTGATTATTCTTAGATGACTTCTTGAGGCTTTAAAATTCACCACACAATAAATAATTCTCCTGGTCAAGAATACTTGCAACCTCCTGAGAACTTTTCATATCTGATTGTAACACAAACTCCTTTTTAGAGTATGCCAAGGATAAATCTTCCAATTTCTGATCAAATCCACTTTCGCTCCATGGAATAGAAAACTTATTCTCATAATCATTAGATAAACTAATAACAACATCCTTATGATCTCGCTGGAGATTGAGAATCATCTCATAATATAAGGCACTGGTCGCCATAACTTGATGAAATAGACTGTGCATGCCGAGATAAGCCTTTAGCCGAGCATTTCTTTCATTGATTCTTCATCCATTTCTTCGTGGCCAACACCGAATAATTAGTTACTCATCTAGTAAAACATGCTTTTGGTGATAATTAAATTGTCCATCCAGGTGTCAAACTGAAGGGAACATATTGGTACATAAGTAACAACTGAGTAAAAGAGAAGGTGCACCAAAACATTTAAGATAGTGACAAAAAAGTAAAATTTTATTTCATTAAAAATATAAAAATATTACAATTGAGGAAATTAAGGAAATATATCAAAATTTCACAAAGCAAGAACATCATAATCCCTAAAACTATCAATGCCTTTTCACTCCTCACCTTATCAGCAACCACTTTACCTTTTGGTTGGTCGACTACCATAACCCGTCCCTTGGGCATCGCGGACTCCTCCACCTCTTTATCATCATCAACCTCCTCCTCAATTTGTTGAGGAGTACCTGGGTAATGCAGCGAAATAACTTCGAATCTATAGCTCTGTTGACCTGAGTTAGGGCAACATCCCATCACTCCTTAAAAGAGGACTTCTTCACGTACTCAACCTAGATAGCAGAAATATAAAATTCCTTATCCCATCCTCGAGTTTAGGCATACTCCCTGTTCTTTTTGGCCTTGGCCTTCATCTTAGATACCCACACCTTGACTAAATTAGCCACCTACTCAGTATCTTCGACCATATTCTTAGCATTATTGGAAGCTTGCTCAACCAGCCTTGGTCTAGATCTGTAATGGTATCGTCCATCCTTTTTTTGCTATTCTCATGGGCACTATTAGCAGCCTCTACGGACTTGTGCATCCCATTGAAAGTTGCTTCCACATCAGAGGAAGACTCCTTCAATTTATCATTCCTCATTGACAAACACTACACCAAAACACGCCATTAGTAACACAATTTTACCGTTACTAATAATATTATTAACACAATTTTTCTGTTAGAAAAAAGGCATGGGGCACGAAGCTAGTAACGGTAAAATTCAAAATTAGTAACGCTAAAGTTGTGTTACTAATAGTAACAAAAAATTCAGAATTAGTAACGGAAAATTTATGTTACTAATAGTCACGAAAAATTCGGGATTAGCAATGGTAAAATTATGTTACTAATAGTAATGGTAAAATTATGTTACTAATCTTAGTACATATTTAAAAAAAATATTTTCCAAGATCAAATATTCTAAATTTAAAATCAGGAACACTAATTAAATCCTAGGAACATATACAAAAATAGTGGCCTAATCATATTTCAAACTAGTCAATTCGAAAATAAACACAGACAACCTAATCATATTTCAAATTAAAAAGGGAAATGAAAAGCTTCCAACTTCAACACAATATCATAGCAAGGAACCAAGGTAAGTAAATGATCGGGCGGAAAAAGTGTGTTCGTGTGAGGACACAATCGTCGTGTGTTTTGCCGCCGCGATACAAAAGATAAAACCTAAGCTACTACCACACTTGACAAGCAAGCACAGCGGTAAGTCGGGTATCGAGAATCCACAAGGAGTTATTAAATTTTAGATGTTAATTGTTTAATTACTTCAGGAATAAAAGTGTAAAAGAAATAAGAAAAGGTGATAGGGTGGTTGTGGTAACAAAAGAAAAGAATAAGTTATGCTAAAATAAAGTAAAGCGAGGATCGGGATCGCATTCCACCAAACGGATCGAAACAACTACTAATTAGAATTAAGGCTCGAAAGCAATTTAATCGAGCATTTTCAACTAAGCATAAACATCACGCAAGAAGGAATTTAATCCAAAGTTGTGAGATAAAACATTTAACTGAAAAATGATCACACGCGGATTAAATTCGGATAATCGCTATAAACACTAACGTTGCATGACAAAGAAAGTTAAACGCATAATAATCCGACTTTAATACGCGAGGTTTCAATTAAATGCAATTTTACACGAAACCCTAAATTTCGAGGTCCGAACCCGAAAATGGCGGAAACGCAATCCCGACCCTATTTATCTAGGGACGCATAATGAATTAACTAAATTAAACTAATTAAACTAGAAAAGCAATAAATAAACACAATAAACCTAACTAGAAAGCATGTAAATCTATCTAGAAAGCAAGGAAAGAATGGAAAACAACTAGATTAATGGAGAGGGAAGATGAATAGTTAATCTTACAACCAATTAGTGTGTCAATCCAAGAGAGGAAGAAGAAGAACCAATCAAAACCCCAAACCCTAACTAAAAACTAAGCTAAAATCGTTTATATGGCTGCCTCCTTATTACAAAACCAAAATTTGGCTTAAATAGTAAGTTAGAATAAAAGAAAAGAAGAAAGAAAAGAAAAGAAAATATCTGCAGAAAAACAGGGGATCGATCGATCGACCCCTTTGGTCGATCGATCGACAGTGTAATTCGTGGCAAAAATAAGAAGAGTCGATCGATCGACCCTTATGGTCGATAGATCGACCAAGCAGGGCAGCCTGCAATCCTCCCTGTTTTGGCATACAATCCAACGTCACTCCAATCGCCGTAACTTTGTCGTTATGCATCAGAATCGCGCACCGTTCGCGGCCACGCGAAGCTAGCGAGGAGAGCTACAACTTCCGTGTAGATGTCGGGCCAGGTGCCCAAGCTGTCAAAAGACTAAAATGCCCTTGCGCGTGCGGTTGTGTACGGAAATCGAGCGGAACGCATCCGGACTTCACACTTAGCATCCAAATACCTACAAAAGCTCAATTAACACCTGCGAAACATGATATCATAGAAATCCGAGGGTTGTCTGGTTAACGAGCTTAAATATAGGGAATAAGATACCCGAGGGGGCTAATAACGCGTAGGTTAACGGGTGAAATACGCAATATTTCCGCCGTATCACACCCCCTAACTTACACATTGCTAGTCCCTAGCAATGAAATAAGATGCAACAAGAAGAACTAGTAAACCAACACAGGAGAGAGTACAAAAGTATGGTATAAAAGTAATAAAAATATAAGGCCACTTTCGCGGGCGATTCGATTGCATTTAGCATATGCAATAAGCCGTTAAACCCCTAGGTTACCCTAGTGGACGAGTGTCGTCTCGTGAGGGTTTTTAGGGATGAAACCCACAAACATCATAAAGTTTCCTCAAAATATGTCCAATCCAAGTAAGACAAACTCATCAGTGCGAACAAGATTTCAACATGTTATTAGCATAGCAAACAAATTCGCATGAGAAGTCCGTAGTTATTAACATTATCGAATGCACCTCAATGAATTGAAACTCTAACATGTGGAAGGGGAGTGAGCATATGCAAAGCATGATTTGGCGAAAAACTTAAATAACTCGGATACTAAATCAAAGCATGCATATATTCAATCCTCACGGGCATTACGCTAAACAAATGAATTCACTATGAAAAGGGAGGTAATACACGGGACATGCGGGCATAAAGAGTAAATGTAAATGGAAACTAGGCCGCGCACATGTCACGAATGAGGAACGCTATATAGGAAATAAAAATTGCAATCTCAGTGAAAGGATACCGCACACTAAAAGAGGCGAAATGCATTTTCACAGATTATCAACACTATTTAAACATTTGAATTACATCTACTTAAGATCACATAGGACTTGTAATAAGGTTGTAATGTATGGCTAGGTTAAGGTACGAAATGAAAGGGAGGTATATAAGGATTCAAAGTGTTCGGGGATGAAACTCAGAATAATGTGAAAAAGTGGGCAATATCAAAAGTTGGACAAGAATGTCCAAACGAGCATAGATATAACAATCGAGAGAGTAATCAAAGCTTATTGAAACACTACAAACAATATTTACAACTTTCTCTTTCTTTTTCTTTTCTTCCTTTTTCTCACTTTTTCTTTTGTTTTCTTTGCTTTTTTTTGCTTTCTCTTTTTCACTACTTTCTTTTTCTGACACTTCTTACTCTTTTCATACTCAAATTGCAACCACACAACAATAATAACATTCAATTCCAAACAACAATCCAAACAAGGGTATGTAAGGTAATACATATGGTATAAAACTCCAATTTGGAGTTGGTCATGGAATTTTGGGTAATGAAACGAAAGGCTAGTATATAGGCTCAAGTGGGTTGACTAGGGAACATATAAAGGTGAGGTCAAGGTCATATGGGTGATATATCAAAGAGGGCCTATGATCATTTCACAAAGTATACGCAATTCGCGAGTCAAAACAACATATGAAAATCATGCTCAAGTAACACATTTCAATGATGAACTCAATTAATGAACGGTCAATGAAAGAATAAAGAATTTACCAATGACTGTAACGTTTTCAATGAGAAAAGAATAGTGTATAACACTCACAAACGACGAAAGGTACAAAGCTTACTCGGTGTAAGTATATACAATGCAACAAGAGATTACCGAGTTATAAAAATCTTAAACCAAATCAATATAACAAGGAAAGTGCATATGCTCATGGGATAAAGTTTAATTCATGAAGTTATTCACAATATCAATGATTTGAGGACTAAAGTCTAATAACTTCTAAAATCGAGAACATGCATCATTGAGTTGTCTATTGGATCGGGCAATTATTGAAATTTATCACTGGAAACAAGGCAAAATGCCCAACAAAGGAGAAAAAAGAAAGAAAATATTTTTGAAAATTTTCAAATTTTTCACAAAAAGGCATACTTAGTAACTAAATGTGAGCAAATCCATGGACTACACATGAAATGGATAGAATATCCTACACCCCCTAACTTAAATGTTATATTGTCCTCAATGCGCATTAAGAACACAACATAAAGAGAGGAAAAGAATGATATTACCCAAAATTGGAGCGATCTCCATAAGCACGAGTCCAATGAAATCTACAAAACAAGTTAGTACCGAGCATAGCAAAAACAAATAACAAAAAGTTAACTAATTACACTAGACTAAATTTAAAAGGAAAGAAAAAAAAGGAAAGAAAGAAAATTAAAAAGCTAATTATTTACAACCTACTATTTAGGCTTCACACTAACTATATACTAGAAGTCTAAATAGTTGGGGGTCCACCCAAAGAGAGATTTGACTTTGAAAGATCAACGGTGGACCCTCCAAAGCGAACATGCCTCCCGGAAAATAGGAATTCCGTTTGAACAACGGAAGGCATGTGGGTGGTGAAAAAAGTGAACCATCGCCAATTTGAAATTTTGGACGGACGATGGGGGATTTGGATAACAAGGGGGAAAGGTACACTAGAGATCCAAGAAAAATCGACTCATCTCCCAAAGATTTTTCAAGTGGAATGGGAGATAGTGCACACACAGGGATAGGATCCATCGAAAACAAGTCCGGTAAAGAGTCCTCGTCGGCAAAAAGTGTAGAAGTTTTAAAAGTTTCTACCGACTCATAGGAATCAACCGGTAATTCTAATGGTTCAATGACGGAAAACGTATTTGGTGATGAAACAAATTTAATCTCAATCGACTCATCGTCGGAAGGAGATTGAATTTCGGGGGAGAAAGATTCACATTCGATGAGAAATTCTCTGAAAAATTGAGGTGAAACACAAGTTTCCACCTCCTCGTTGTTTTGTGCATAAGAATTCATCTCATCGAAAAGTGCACCAAGTCTCATTCCAGCATCATTTAAGCTTTCCAAACCTTGGGAGTAAAGAAGCAAAGTTTCTTCCAAAGTAGGCTTCCTCGGCTCAAGAGCCTCGGACTCCTCATTTGGTTGAAACTCGTCTTCAAAAGTAATGAAATAAGAATCGTCATCGGATTCGAATAATGAATCCAACTCAAGCTCCCAATAACGATTTTCATTCCGATAAATGTTTTCAAGTCTTTCATTTTCAAGAAAATCTTGAAAATGGAAAACTTGAAAACTATACCCAAAGTAAGAATCATTAGAATGACCGTAATAACTATAATAATAGGACATGATTACCTCGTTGTTTGTAGATGGAGAATCAGAGCAAGAAAGTGAGCAACCGCGAATCAAAATTTCTTAGCGCTCAAAGTATGCAAATCCTGTAAAAAAGGTCAAAACAAAGAATACAAATACAAAAGGAAAAATACTACGAAATAATAAAACAATCACTATCTAAAACACACTCCCCGGCAACGGCGCCATTTTGATCGGGCGGAAAAAGTGTGTTCGTGTGAGGACACAATCGTCGTGTGTTTTGCCGCCGCGATACAAAAGATAAAACCTAAGCTACTACCGCACTTGACAAGCAAGCACAGCGGTAAGTCGGGTATCGAGAATCCACAGGGAGTTATTAAATTTTAGATGTTAATTGTTTAATTACTTCAGGAATAAAAGTGTAAAAGAAATAAGAAAAGGTGATAGGGTGGTTGTGGTAACAAAAAAAAAGAATAAGTTATGCTAAAATAAAGTAAAGCGAGGATCGGGATCGCATTCCACCAAACGGATCGAAACAACTACTAATTAGAATTAAGGCTCGAAAGCAATTTAATCGAGCATTTTCAACTAAGCATAAACATCACGCAAGAAGGAATTTAATCCAAAGTTGTGAGATAAAACATTTAACTGAAAAATGATCACACGCGGATTAAATTCGGATAATCGCTATAAACACTAACGTTGCATGACAAAGAAAGTTAAACGCATAATAATCCGACTTTAATACGCGAGGTTTCAATTAAATGCAATTTTACACGAAACCCTAAATTTCGAGGTCCGAACCCGAAAATGGCGGAAACGCAATCCCGACCCTATTTATCTAGGGACGCATAATGAATTAACTAAATTAAACTAATTAAACTAGAAAAGCAATAAATAAACACAATAAACCTAACTAGAAAGCATGTAAATCTATCTAGAAAGCAAGGAAAGAATGGAAAACAACTAGATTAATGGAGAGGGAAGATGAATAGTTAATCTTACAACCAATTAGTGTGTCAATCCAAGAGAGGAAGAAGAAGAACCAATCAAAACCCCAAACCCTAACTAAAAACTAAGCTAAAATCGTTTATATGGCTGCCTCCTTATTACAAAACCAAAATTTGGCTTAAATAGTAAGTTAGAATAAAAGAAAAGAAGAAAGAAAAGAAAAGAAAATATCTGCAGAAAAACAGGGGATCGATCGATCGACCCCTTTGGTCGATCGATCGACAGTGTAATTCGTGGCAAAAATAAGAAGAGTCGATCGATCGACCCTTATGGTCGATAGATCGACCAAGCAGGGCAGCCTGCAATCCTCCCTGTTTTGGCATACAATCCAACGTCACTCCAATCGCCGTAACTTTGTCGTTATGCATCGGAATCGCGCACCGTTCGCGGCCACACGAAGCTAGCGAGGAGAGATACAACTTCCGTGTAGATGTCGGGCCAGGTGCCCAAGCTGTCAAAAGACTAAAATGCCCTTGCGCGTGCGGTTGTGTACGGAAATCGAGCGGAACGCATCCGGACTTCACACTTAGCATCCAAATACCTACAAAAGCTCAATTAACACCTGCGAAACATGATATCATAGAAATCCGAGGGTTGTCTGGTTAACGAGCTTAAATATAGGGAATAAGATACCCGAGGGGGCTAATAACGCGTAGGTTAACGGGTGAAATACGCAATATTTCCGCCGTATCAGTAAACCAATCAAGCAAACAAACTTTTACAACATAATTTTCAAGTTAAATGGACCATAGTTTCAATGTGTAACTACAGTAACCCAAAAACTAGCAACACCCTTTCTTTCTTCCCTATATAATCTTCCTTCTTCCTATTTATACAAACAACAATAATAATAGTCTGTAAAAATTATACAAATAGTACGCAATGTACCAACAATGGTGTTTGAATTCTTATGGTACTTAATATACTTGAACATAGATCAATTTGGTCCTTTCTTGCAGCAGTGGGCACCTATATAGGCAAAGAAAAAATATAGTTAGATAAAGGAAAAACTATTTCATATTTTCAAACTAAATGAACATTGATTCTCTAATTCTAAATCCATATACTCCAAAAGTATAAAAAGGTGTCTAATTGCGAACATAAAACAAAACACAAAGACCCTAAGCTATAAACTCAATAGTGCAAAATGCCAAAATCCAAAATCATGAATTGTTAAACGATTTCATAACACATAGAAAACAAAAGCGTCTAAACATCTACAAAAATTGTATACCCAACATTGCATGGAATGGATTCTCTCACGCTGGAAATTAAAAGAGTACGATAAATGAATGCTTAAAATAGATAGTTTTAGAACTGGTTTGCATCCTTATTGCATTTAAAACCATACAAAAAAGAATTCAAAAAGTTGGATGCAAATAACATTACCAATGAAATAGGCTTTTCATCAAAAATAGAATTAACTGTAAAACCAATAACTTGATTCTTTAAGAGCCTATCTCAATCTACTAAACCAATTAAGTAACTTAGAATGCATAAATAGTAATCAAACACTATATATAATCCATGACTTGTCTGTATGAACACTAACTCAGAATGCATAAAACTCTTACCGCCAATGGAATGAAGTGAAGATGTATTGTCTCTAGCATCCTTTGCACACTCTTGAATTTCAGGCACTATTTGTCCAACATTACTCTTGCATTTTTCAGTTGTTGAATTTCAGGCACTGTTTGTTCAACATTCCTTCCAACTGTTATGTAGCCAAACATCACCAGTTGAAGTTGTCAATTACACTTTCCATACCCCACCACTTGGAACCTCTAGAAAAACATGATCCAGCATATCCATTCCATATTTTTCGATAAACTTTTTTGGAATCCTCTGTTAATAAAACCTCGGTTAAATTTATAACTCTATATCGTCAAACGGGACCATTAGAAACATTAATAGAAAAAAGGAAAAGGTAATTTGCCTTTAGACCGTTTGTGTTTAAACAAAAATGTCTATTGTTAAACAGGATGATTGAAAACATTAAAACATAAAAAGAAAAAGTACCCTCTAGACCATTGAGATGTTACAAAAAAAATCTACAAACATCCCTTTAGTGGTCTCTATGGGTGTAATTAAGTGGCAAGAACTTAAGTGCTGAAAACACACATAATAAGGTGAAAACATCCCTTATCAAGAACTTAAGTGATGACTCTGTACTTCCCATTTGGATTCCACACCTCGATTGAAACTGGTTTCGCCATGGAAGTTCACAAGTAAAGGGGAGAGTGTGGTAGTGGTAGTGGCACCACGAGTATTTTAAGTTTCTAGTTCTTGATAAGTTGAGAAGAGGTGTATGGTATTAAAAATAAATAATTCATACCTTATTTCTAATAAATTCAGCCTCTTCGTGGGATCCCCACTCTTAAACACCCCTGACACCACAAATAGCCCATCGTACTGCATTTTCATCATCAACGCCGCATCAACCAGCGTCGCTGCATATAGAAACTTCACAGGCTTAGGAACCTTCTCCACAGGATTCATCGCTTTCTTAGTCGATCCAGAGTTGCATTCGGATGGTCCCTTAATTTCAACGAGCCTCTATTATTGACCGGGCGGAAAAAGTGTGTTCGTGTGAGGACACAATCGTCGTGTGTTTTGCCGCCGCGATACAAAAGAAAACCTAAGCTACTACTACACTTGACAAGCAAGCACAACGGTAAGTCGGGTATCGTAAGAAATCCACAGGGAGTAATTGAATTTAGATGTTAATTGTTTAACTACTTCAGGAATAAAAGTGTAAAATAAATAAATGAAAAGGTGATAGTTGGTTGTCGTGAATAAATAAAAAGAGAAGTTAACGCTAAACAAAAGGAAAGCGAGGATCGGGTCACATCCTACCACACGGATCGAAACAACTACTAACTAGAGTTAAGGCTCGAAAGCAATTTAATCAAGCATATCCAATTAAGCATAAACATCACACAATAAGGAATTTAAGCCAAAGTTGCGAGATTAAACATTTAATGGAAAATGGTCGCACGCGGATTAAATTCGGATTGTCGCTATAAACACTAAAGTTGCGTGACAAATAAAGTTAAACGCATAACAATCCAACTTTAATACACGCGGTTTCAATTAAACGCGATTTTGCACGAAACCTAGTTTTTGGAGCTCGGGGCCCGAAAATGGCGGAAATGAAATCCCGACCCTATTTATCTAAGGGTGCATAGTGAACTAAACTAAATTATGTTAATTAAACTAGGAAAGCAAGAATTAAAGCATGTAAACTAGTTAGAAAGCATGGAAACTAAATTACAAGGCAAGAAAAGATGAAGAACAAACTATATTAATGGAGAGGAAGTTAATAGTTCAATCTTACAAAACCACGTGGGTTGTCAATCCAAGAAGAAGAGAAAATGAACTCTCCAAAACCAAACCCTAACTAAAACTATCTAATTCAGAATATGAGAGTCTCCTTCTATTACAACAAAAACTATCTTATATAGTAATTTGGAATAAAAGAAAAGAAGAAAGAAAAGAAAGAAAATATCTGTAGGAGAAAAACAGGGGATCGATCGATCGACCCCTATGGTCGATCGATCGACAGTGTAAATCGTGGAAAAAATAAGAAGGCTCAATCGATCGACCCTCAGGCATGATCGATCGATCAAGCAGTGGCAGCCTGCAATTTCCCCTGCATTGGCATACAATCCATCTCCGCTCAATTCGCCGTAACTTTGTCGTACGAACTCGGAATCACACACCGTTCATGGTCACACGAAGCTAGCGAGGAGAGTTACAACTTCCGTGTAGATGTCGGGCCAGGTGCCCAAACTGTGAAATGACCGGATTGCCCTCGAACGTGCGATTGCGTACGGTTTTTGCACGGAATGCGTCCGGATCCCATACTTGGTACCTAAATACCTACAAAAGCCCAATTAAACCTCATATAGCATGTTAACAGTATAAACCGAGGTTGTCTGGTTAACGGGCTTAAATATAGCGATTAAGGCACCTGAGGGGGCTAAAATGCGTAGGTTCGACGGATGAAAAACGCAATATTTGCGTCGTATCAATTATTTTATGTTTGTCAGTTGATGACCTTTGAACTCCTTCATCATCCATTATGTTGTGTTCTCTTTATGCTCCTGATTCCTCTCTGAGGCATCTTCCATTTTTTACTTGGATCATTCACTATCTTTATGATCAACACCTGATCTATATGATAAGAGACTTTCGGATATAGCTTAGTCGAAGAGACTAAATAAACCACTATCATCTTCTTCATTTGAAGCTTATTTCTCTTCCTTTTTATCTTCTTTCTTGGGCTCAGATTAAACAGGTGCATCAGAACCACCGCAATCGGCAGCTGCAGCCACCGTGACACCACTACCACCAGAAGAAACAAAAGCCAATTTCTCCCTTCCAGCTGCAATCAACTCAGCTATGTCCTTCCCATTAATTCCAGAAAGGAATGTCCCTATACTGAAACAAAAAAACATATTCAGATTTAGTACCAACTGGAACAATTTTTAAAAATCATAAATTAATTTGAGATTTGAAGCAAAACGAACGCATAATCTAAATTCAACTACCAAATAAATGATTAAAAAAATCCTTCACTTTCATATCTTGAAGTGAAAGTCATAAACATTTCCTCTATGGTTAACATGGACTGATATGTCGTATGATGTATCAAGATACCTGACATTGTTTCCATTTTCCATCCGCTTAAAGAGATAACTTTCTCTAATAGTGGTGCTTGGCACTCCCTATCTTCCTTCTCCAGATGGATCCTCTTCAAATTAATAGTTTCCTTTGTCACGCAATCACGAACGTTATATACCACACCATATGTTCCTTCCCAATCTACTCAAATTTTTTATACCGGTCCATATAGTCCACCTCACTGATGAAGTGAAATTCTAGAGCCAAAACTGAAAATGCTCACACAATCATAAGTAAAAGTGTGGAGTGAAAGGAACATTAAACCATTGAACCATAAACCATTACACCATTAATTCATTGAAGCATCACCCAAAAAATGAAACTCTGCCCAATCACAATAAATATGACATGACACCAATCAAAATAAATACGACTTGACACAGTACGACACGACACCAATAAAAATAAATCAAAATTTACCTCCACAATCTTGTAAGAGCGAGAGAAGAAAATATATTTTGATGCATTTTTAAATATAGAAGAAACTAACTTGACTTGAGCGATGTTTGTGCAATAATCAAAATTATTGACGCGGTATGAAAATATGACAAACAAAGGTTTTAAGATAACAAAATAAATCAAAATTATTGACATTTTAAAAAATCATGAAAATAAACATAAACCCAACATGCGGGACAAAATTATACCAAAAAAATATTTATTTGGTATATAGATTATCTATAAATGTCAAATATCGCTCAAGAATTTTTTACGTGACACGATATGACAAAAAAATTATTTTTAGAAAAAGAATCACAACAAAAGTTTGGTAAGCTGCATTTGTGAAAGTACAAGGATTTGTATAATATCCAAATGAACATAAAAGGTTATGAAATTGGTCCAAAGGAGTCAATTAAGGTGTGTGTTTGTACACATCTATAATGTCAACACAACTCTATGTAATGTTAATCTTTCCCACATACTCATGGTGCAAATAAGGCTCCCTCTCTCTCATTGCATCCTCAGAAAAATACTGCCCATCGCATATCAATTTGTTCATGTAAGCTCGCCTACGATTATTAATCTTCACTGACCTTGACCCCAATTCATCCTCCGACAGATTAATCATGCTACACATGTGATTTAAATGCCAATTCACCTCATAATATTCCCTCAATACATCAAATTCACTCAGCTCTGCTAATGTCAAGTGTGGTCCATAACGCTCTGGAAATTAAACCCATAACAACATTACTCACAAAATTAAGAATAAAAAAAATACAATACAAAGTCGTGTCACGTAAAAATTAGTAAAGTGGACATATTGATATATAGAGTATTGTGTGCGTGTCCAAAAAATAGAAATTGTTATAGATATGTATGTATGTACCCATGCACCTAAGAAGAGGGAGTAATGTTGGTCGAGGGATTTCTGCGAATGTAGGCACATACAACTCTCTGATCCATGGACTTTGCCAATTGGACTTGTTTGAGGAAGCGACAATAATTTTCAATCAAATAATGGGGAAAGGAGTATCACCGAATGTTGTGACTTTCAGTATATTGATTGATTGTCTCTGCAAAATGGGGAAAGAAGAAGATGCTCAGAAACTATGCAAATTGATGGTTCAGCTAGGCAAGAAGCCTAGTGAATATTCTTATAACTCACTCCTTTACACGCTTTGTTTGGTTGGCCGGTTGGATGATGTAGCAAAGTTATTCAAGTCGATGGCAGATAGAGGCGTTGATTACAGTGTTATTAGATACAATGTGTTGATTAATGGGTATTGTAAAGGTCGCGCATTTGATAATGCTATAGGCCTCTTTAGAGAAATGCCTCAAAAGGGGTTGAAGCCCACAACTTCCACTTACACCACACTGATGAGAGCCCTCTTATAAAATTATACACTCATATAGAAGCTCTAGATAACAAAAGTCAAGATGAAAATACCATCACCCAAAGCTTAATTCGCTCTCATCCCCAAGACTAGGAATGGCCTTAAGATCTTGTAGACAACTTACTTCCCCTAACCTGTCTAAATATTAAATTTCATCCTTTGGAACATTAGAGGATTAGCATAAAACACAACACAAAAAGAGAGAGTAAATAAGAGAAGAAAAAACATTCCAATGATTACACCACCACCTCCCTCCAATTTCGCAAAAAAAAGGCCAAAGAGATCCCCCATAAACTTTTTTATGACGATACCAATAAGAAAATTGTAAACATCCCCTTCATAAAATTCTGGTATTTTTTCAATCCCTGTACGTTACAATATAGCTAACCCCAAATCTCCATAAACCGTAACCTTTTCCTTATCTCATTTTCCCCTAACTTTATTTTGAAAATAAAAAGTGCAATCCTTAAGCAAGACCTTCCTCACTTTAATCCACAAATCCCTACCACCAAAATATTTTCCATTGATTCCTTGCATTAACCACAACTAAGCACTGAATGAATTCCTCACATTTCAAAACTGGCATTGTATCGTATTAATTGCAACATATACATTATTGCAAGTAGTAGATAAATATTCTTCCCCTATTTCTCCACTACTTGCAATAATGTATCCAAAAGTTCATCTCCTGAAGTAATGAGTCATTCAATAACAGAAATTATTAAAAGATGAATAAAAGATAAAATACATAAACTGCAAAAGTATTATATAAGATGTGATACATATGTTACATATTAAGATATAGAAAGATATATATATAGAGAGAGAAAAAGACCTATTTTTTTTTTGGAGAGGATTCTCGTTGATTTTGCGACCACCTCCTTCAGTAGTGTTGCTGACTTCTTATTTACACTTGTCTGGTACTATCACCTTCATTAGCTTCTTTTCAAACCCTAACAAATTCAATACATACATAATTACACACACACACACACACACACACACACATATATATATATATATATATATATATACACACACACACACACACACACACAGATAGATACAGATGCACATATATATACATATGTAAACAATGGTTATGGTGGTAGAGGACCTTACACTTTTTGCAGATCATTGTTGTGTAAATTTCTTAGGAGTTTGTTACCGAAATCAAAAGGGAAGAGAGATTCACCAGGTGATGTGCATATTATATACATACGATCGACCTTATGGTTGATGGAAATGTAGAGAGCGAGATGAACCTGACCTTGCAATTTGGGGCATTTCGTTTGGGAGGGAAGAATGACAGGCGAGAAGTAAAATTGGGGATTTTTGAGTGGGAGGGAAAACATGCTTCTCGAAAGTGTTAAAAAAATTATGTACCTTATATTTTGATTGTAAATTAAAATTACTAACACTTATATGAATTTAGTAACGGTAATCTAGGGTAAGAATTAGTAATGGTTTAATAGTGTTAGTAATAAAAAAATTGGTCTGTTACTAATAGAGTGTTTTGTGTAGTGAAGTGGTTGTATAAAATTTGGAACTTCAAAAACCAACATTCAAATAGTAGAATTGGTAACAAATGATAAAAAGTATGATTAACAAGAAAACAACAAGTGATACATACAAGAGCCAAATTATAGTTGGCCCGATAAACCAGCTTTGCATGAGAAAGGGAGAGGGTGCAACAACCTCGTCGATCGACAGAACTCTTGCCCCAATCAAACATCGAGCAAGCCCAGGGTTCATAATAATGGGCTGGATGTTGCTTTGCCCTTGTTGGTGGGCCCTTTTTAGTCCAACTCCAAAGTGGGCGCTGGACTTCTCTTTAACCTCTAAACCGAGGTTTTTGATTTTTAATTAGAGAAATTTCCAAAATAATGGGTTGATTGGACCCCCCTGCATCAGACTTCTTTCCAGAAGGAGGGGGAGATTTGGAATAATCCAAGAGGTTGGGGATCTTCTTCTTCACCATCTCTATAGAAGTGACGTCTATCGACATAAGGGATATGACAAAAGACGCTAAGTATGGTGAAGTGAGTGTCCATGAAAAATTCATCTTTGCTTATGGGGAGGATTCAAACTCAACACCATAAGATAATAAAGCAGCGTCTTCTAGGATGATAGGAACTATTAGAATGTGATAAAACTATGGTAAGCATAAGACATAGTGTTTGGGTCCACTTGAGCGGGGACCATATCAAAATATGGAAAAAACTTTAAAACTAAATAGTTGGGGAGAAATGTGACCCCACACTTAGTGACAAATATTGTAGGGATCCAATGACCCTCTTCAAATGCACGAAGATCATAAGGACCTGTTAATAATTTCTTTTTTACACAGGAATAGATTCTACGGGTGGTCCTAAAGAGCTCTAATGAACTCTCATCTATAGTGTGCATCATATTTGGAGTAAAGAAGAAAGAAATACAAAGAGGGAGAGATTCTTACAATGAATAATACAACAAAGAGGAATAACTCTCACAAATGGCGAATGAAAAGATCAAAATTAAAGAAAGAGATTTGAAATTCAGGTTGAAGTGAACAAAGGAGGGAACTGATGTTTTATTGAACTCAGTAACGTCTCATGAGTTGCAAAAAATAGGTATGATTAAATTTACTCACCACTTCATTTTTAATGGCGTGTCAGTTCTTAAGGAACAAAAATTACTAGTGTACCTTTGGATGGTTCATTATTTTTGCCACTATTTAAAAAATTACCACACCTCAAGGAACAAAACCAAAAATTTGCAAACTCCCAGAGATCGACTGTCGATCAAATGTCTCAACATAGAAAAATTACCCTAGGAGGCCAACGACTAAATCTTTTATGAATTCGACTAAGTCCTAATGGATAATACTCCATCCTTTCACTCCACCTGTCGCTGCTTAGTCCAATCAAGAATGAAGTACTGATGGATAAGAATATGATGTGGGCCATTGAGAATGTGACACTTGCCATGTTACAACCTATAAAATATATGATAATAATGCTTTAAAGATAAATAATTACCTTAGAAGCTCTTAAAATTTCCAAATCACCAAAATTCCCCTAAGAAGAACCCATGTTCGTATTTAGACCCTATCCTATCAATTGAATCCAAACTTAAACTCAAAACTTCATTAAATTCTATATACCTTGTAGTAATCTCATGAACCAACCTAATAAGTTTGGTAAGTTACTCATAAACCCCTTAAAATTTCATAATATATCAAATTTATCCCAAAATTTAATGCATAAACTACCCAAGGACCCAAATCAAAGCCAAACTTGTTTCCACTTTACCCTTGATGATTTTGGCCAAGTGGATTCCTTGAGGGAAGTTATACCACATGGGTTTACCATAGTACCCATGTCCTCCCACATGGTACCATGGTTAAACTTAACCTTACTAAGGTGAAATCCCACCTATCTTTCCACCAATCTCCTCTTCCTTGCCAGGAAATTATAAGATTTTTGGTATCTCTATCATTTTTTGTAAAGTTTATATTTCTTTGTATTTGGTTAAGTATATGCATGCCCCTAGAGTAGAAATATGAGTTTACATGTCGATTTCAATGTAATAATAGCACTGAAAAGGTTTAAATATCAAGAACCTCCATTTTAAAGCTTGAGCTTTAGTGGTGGAACCTACACTCTTGATTTTGAACCAATTTCAAAGTGGGAAAACTCGAGCTCTGGGTCTAACGAACCTAGTTGCAAAGCTTAATTGAAACAATAATCAGTTGCAATGCCCTAAATCAAAGTTTGAAAATTTCAAAACTCAGAATTTCATAAATCAAGTTCAAAGGCTATGGTGAACCAAAATCCTTGAAACCAAACATGTTCGATTGTATTTTGAGCATAAAAACACAAATATCACCTTGCCTTAACTCGAATCATAGCCTAAAACCATGAATTTTAAAGTCCAACTTATGCCATTTTTATAAGAAACCAATAGCTCAAACCGGTCCAATAAAATCTTTGAAACCAAAATGGTTAGATTCCTATAAAAAATTAGACAACTTTCATTCAGGAATCAACCTAAATGGTATTATAAAACTGTTCGAATATAGCGTCAACGTTTCTAAACCCTAAATTCAATAAATCGAAGGTAGGAGATGAAGCGGGTTACACACGCAAGAGTGGAGTCAAATCCAGGCGCGTCTGGAATTTGACCCTGCGCGTGAGGGCGCGTTTCAAATCTGGAAAATCTGAATTTTTTTTCCAAAAATTTTAGTTTTTAATCATGAATAAATTGGTATATTACATCACCATGTTTGGATTCCCAAAAATCAAATTCTCGAGAAAACATGTCTTTTATGTTAAAATCAAAACTTTTAAATTTCACATAACCCCCTAACATTTTTTAACTATTTCAAACTAGTCCCAAATTTTAAGTATAAGTTCTTTATGGTACATATATCAAAATTGTCTCTTTCCACCAAGTCCAAATTTAAAAGGAAAGTAGAGAAATAATTAAATTTCTAAACTTTTATAAATTATACATTTCACACTAACCTTAAATTTTACACTGAAAATCAAACTTATTTTCACTCCAATAAATACTATAATTTCACTTCTATGCATACACTAAATATTCATACTATCCCTGGTTTCAGAAACCTGATCCACTCCCGTGAATTAGACGAGAAAATATCAACAAATCGAACTTAAAAGTAGGTGATTTTATTTCACTATTATTTTCGAGCTATACCTTTAAAATTACTGCATTATTTATATCAGTATGTGATAGAACCTGGACTCTTGTTATCATTATGAACTCTTTTGTGTAGTTCACATTCCTGTGAATATTGATTCAATTTTATTCAATTAAACTCTAGCTTAGTAAACCCCTACAACCTATGATTTCAATAAACTGTTGATTTCATCTAAACCCTTGATTGCAGTACACCCCTGCATCCTATTAAACCCTTATTGTAGTAAACCCCTGCAACTTCTAAGCCTATTATTTCACTGAAACCTAGTGGCTTACATTATAATTCAGTGATTAGATTCTGGTATACCCATGGAAGTTCTATTTGGCATGTAGAACTCAGATGTTGAGTGACTAGTTTTTATTGCTACATACATATGCGTGCCACTCTAGTTAGTGTGCCTGAATGGTTGCTTTCCCCAAATATTTTGGGTTGATTATCCACAAGTTTTGGATGATATTATAAGAGTATTACTATGCATTAGGAGCCACAGTAAACGATAATTATGGGTTATCCTATTATAGTGTGAACACTACACCAAAAACAACATTTTGGCACACCCTGATATTAAAAATCTGGTACAGTTTAAAACTATGCCAGATTTTGGCATGGTTTAATAGAAATTTGGCACACTTTAAAACAGTGCCAAAATTTGGCACTGTTTTAAAGCATACCAAAATTGAGCACACTTGACTAAAATATATAATACCCCCAAAAATATTAATTTTACTTTCGTCTCCCGCTCTCGTCCCCCGCTCGCTCTCTACTCACTGGTATCTCCCCTACCCCCATAACCCAAACCTATAACGATGCCCTCACCCTCTCAGCGACAAGGCAGCCTCCCTTAGTCCCCGTCGCCACCCTCAGCTCCGTCCTCATTTGATAGGTAGTCTCTCTATTCCTTTCGATTTATGCTTTCTAATTTAAGGATCTGCTTTTCATTTCGAAAATGTGTTAGAGAAATTAGGTTTTTAATTGTTTTTGATTTCGATTTATGCTCTCTATTCCATTCGATTCCATTTGATTTCATACTGGTATTACCATTTTTTTTATCATTTAATTTTTAGAATTGGTACTACAAATATTTTATATTAATATTACTAGTTTTTTATACATGTTTGGTTTGACAAATCATATACCTGCCACTTTTTTTATACCTATTTGGTTTATCCAATTGGGTTAGACCTCCAATTTATACCTGCTTGGGTTCACAGTTGTAATACTTGCTTGAATTCAATTTTACTCACAGTTTTCATAAATTCAATTGGGATTCATTATGTAAGTATGATTTCAATTATGCTAACACAAGCCTAATGTTGCCTTATTTCAAGAACAAATTATTGAAAAAACTATGAATGGTTGAAGTATAATGATTGGGATTCATTATGTATATATAGTTTTAGTAATGTACAACTACTGAAAACATTCTTGATTCTGACCACTTTTTTCAAATCTAGTTTTGCTTCTATTCTTATTTAAATAGGATCTTATGGCGTTTGTTTATCTAATTTGGAATTTGGTACTTTGTGGTAGATATCCACATGCTCGTTTAATTTTGGATTATGCACCATAATTACGATACATACAGATACATGCCTGAAATTTCTAGGGCTTTGTTTTCACATGTCTTCTTCAAAGAGTTCGTTAAATTTCTCTTTCGATTTGATTCGATATTTTCACCTACAAATTAAATTTTGTCTTACGAGTTGAAATTTAGATGAGAATTGTAGTAAAATAAGACCATTTATCTCTCTCTCATTAGGTTTTTTATTTTTGGTTTTTGGGTTTCTCACGAATTTTATTTTTGTGTGTTTTCGTTTTTGCAGGTTCTAATTTGGATTTGTGTTTAATTTGAAGGTACTATCTTGGGTTTTCACCAATTTGGTCTTTAACTTGCATTGTTATTTTTCTGTTCATCTCTCTGAGATATAAAGGGTATATCTAGGATGGGACTGTTGTAGAAGTTAAAGTTAAAAGGCTCAAAGATGGAAATGCCATAGGAGGATAGATTTAATTTCAAACTATATAAGCCAATTTCAGACTAGAGATTCAAAAGTTATGTTATCGTATTTCTATTTTTGCAGATGCCAATACAAGTTAACAAGTTCCTCGCATATAGCGATGGAATGAGACTTCTTTGAATCTCCAAAGTTGTCTATTCGGTGCCATGGATCAGATGGTCTATTATTAGTTTCTGATTTCTTAACTTCTGATTTGGATTTGTATTTGTATTATTACATTCTGATTTGGTTTTTGACAGGTTGGATTTCGTTTTGTTGGTTTTGAGAAGAAGAAACTCAGGTATTTATGTTCTTACGTTCAGATTTGGTTTCTAACAGGTTGTATTATTTACATTCTAATTTGGTTTTTTACATTCTGATTGTGTTCTTAGGTTGTCATCTTCCTACTGATGTATTATTTACGTTCTTATGTAGCTCTTGGAGTAATTTGTACTAATATTAGTCTAAATGATGGTTACATCGGTTATGTAGTCTAATGACGACTAATTTCTATAATTCTCAGTAGTGTCTTTGCATCTGTTAACATTGTGTGGAGGCAATAATCGTTTGAGATTGTTCAAAGCTGATATGCATAAAGAATGGAGCTTTGATGAGGCTGAAAAATGTGTGCTTCATGTTGCGGCATCAAGGGACTATTACTGCATTGATGTTGTGCTTCGATGTTTGGCAGCAGAGGGTGATGGGCTTGGGCAACATGAACTAAATAATGGTGGCGTTCTTGCTAATGTGATCACACCTGGCTTCAAAGGTAATGGACAATGTTTTCTACTATTTTTTCTTTATAGTTGCATTTATTAGCATGAAAACCCTCTATGTGATTGCTCATCATAAATAGAAATGAAGTAAAAAGACGCCGAACATTAATCTACACTCGGTTTCCTTATCAGGTGCTAATGCCCATTGAGTCTGCCCCCAAACGGACCCGTAAGAGGCACGAACACCTCGCACAGGACTAATGTAGCTTGTAGGAACTGACCACGTAGTCACGGGTCTCCCGGTTTGAGAATATGATGATAATTTACAAAAATAACACTTAGACTTAAAAACAGGCCGTTAAAGGGTGAAAACCCAAACCAGCCCCCAAACGAACCCGTAAGAGGCACGAACACCTCGCACGGGACCAATGTAACTTGTACGAACTGACCGCGTAGTCGCGAGTTTCCCGGTTTGAGAATACAACGATAATTTGCAAAAATCAATACTTAGACTTAAAAACAAGCCGTTAAAGGGTGAAAACCTAAACCAGCCCCCAAACGGACCCGTAACAGGCACAAACACCTCGCACGGGAGCAATGTAACTTGTAGGAACTGACCGCGTAGTCCCGGGTCTCTCGATTTGTGAATATGACGATAATTTGCAAAAATCAACACGTAGACTTAAAAACAAGCCGTTAAAGGGTGAAAACCCAAACTAGCCCCCAAACGACCACGTAGGAGGCACGAACAACTCGCACGGGACCATTGTTACTTGTAGGAACAAACCGCATAGTCCCGGGTCTCCCGATTTGTAAATATGATGATAATTTGCAAAAATCACACTTAGACTTAAAAATAAGCCGTTAAAGGGTGAAAATACCAACTAGTCCCCAAACGACCCTGTAGGAGGCACGAGCACCTCGCACGGGACCAATGTAACTTGTAGGAACTGACCGTGTAGTCCCGGGTCTCCCGATTTGAGAATATGACGATAATTTGCAAAAATCAACAAAATCAACACTTATACATAAAAACAAGCCGTTAAAGGGTGAAAACCCAAACCAACCCCCAAACGACCCCGAAGGAGGCACTATCACCTCGCATGGGACCAATGTAACTTGTAAGAACTGACCGTATAGTCCCGGGTCTCCCAATTTGTGAATATGATGATAATTTGCAAAAATCAACACTTAGACTTAAAAACAAGCCGTTAAAGGGTGAAAACCCAAACCAGCCCCCAAACGACCCCGTAGGAGGCACGAACACCTCGCACGGGACCAATATAACTTGTTGGAACTGACCGCGTAGTCCCGGGTCTCCCGGTTAGTGAATATGATGATAATTGGCAAAAATAACACTTAGACTTAAAAACAAGCCGTTAAAGGGAGAAAATCCAAACCAGCCCCCAAACGACCCCGTAAGAGGCACGAACACATTGTAAGGGACCAATGTAACTGGTAGGAATTGACCGCGTAGTACCGGGTCTCTCGGTTTGAGCATATGGAAATAATTTGCAAAAATCACACTTAGACTTAAAAACAAGCCGTTAAAGGGTGAAAACCCAAACCAGCCCTCAAACGACCCCGTAAGAGGTACGAACACCTCGCATGGGACCAATGTAACTTGTAGGAATTGACCGCATTATCTCGGGTCTCTCCGATTTAGAATATGATGATAATTTACAAAAATCAACACTTAAACTTAAAAACAAGTCGTTAAAGGGTAAAAACCCAAACCAGCCCCCAAACGACCCTGTAGGAGGTACGAACACCTCGCACGGGACCAATGTAACTTGTAGGAACTGACCGCATAGTCCCGGGTCTCCCAGTTTAAGAAAATAGTCCGTTAAAGGGTGAAAACCCAAACCAGCCCCCAAACAGACCCGTAGGAGGCACGAACACCTCGCACGGGACCAATGTAACTTGTAGGAACTGACCGCGTTGTCTCGGGTCTCTCGGATTTAGAATATGACGATATTTTACAAAAATCAACACTTAAACTTAAAAATAAGCCGTTAAAGGGTGAAAACCCAAACCAACCCCCAAACGACCCCGTAGGAGGTACGAACACCTCGCACGGGACCAATGTAACTTGTAGAAACTGACCGCATAGTCCCGGGTCTCCCAGTTTGAAAAAACAGGCCGTTAAAGGGTAAAAACCCAAACCAGCCCCCAAACAGACCCGTAGGAGGCACGAACACCTCGCACGGGACCAATGTAACTTGTAGGAACTGATCGCGTAGTCACGGGTCTCCTGGTTTGATAATACGACGATAATTTGCAAAAGTAAGACTTAGACTTAAAAATAGGCCGTTAAAGGGTGAAAACCTAAACCAACCACCAAACGTTCGCGTTGGAGGCACGAACACCTCGCACGGGACCAATGTAACTTGTAGGGACTGAAGGCGTAGTATCGGGTCTCCCGATTTGTGAATATGACGATAATTTGCAAAAATCAACACTTAGACTTAAAAATAAGCCGTGAAAGGGTGAAAACCCAAACCAGCCCCTAAACGACCACATAGGAGGCACGAACAACTCGTACGGGACCAATGTAACTTGTAGGAACTGACCGCGTAGTCCTGGGTCTCCCGATTTGTGAATATGACGATAATTTGAAAAAATCACACTTAGACTTAAAAATAAGCCGTTAAAGGGTAAAAACCCAAACTAGCCCCTAAACGACCCTGTAGGAGGCACGAATACCTCGCACGGGACCAATGTAGCTTGTAGGAAACGACCGCGTAGTCCCGGGTCTCCCGATTTGAGAATATGACGATAATTTGCAAAAATCAACAAAATCAACACTTAAACATAAAAATAAGCCTTTAAAGGGTGAAAACCCAAACCAGCCCCCAAACGACCCCGTAGGAGGCACGAACACCTCGTACGGGACCAATGTAACTTGTAGGAACTGACCGCGTAGTCCAGGTCTCCTGGTTTGTGAATATGATGATAATTTGCAAAAATCAATACTTAGACTTAAAAACAAGCCGTTAAAGGGTGAAAACCCAAACCACCTCCCAAACGACCCCGTAGGAGGCACGGACACCTCGCACGGGACCAATTTAACTTATTGGAACTGACCGCGTAGTCCCGAGTGTCCTGGTTAGTGAATATGACGATAATTGGAAAAAATAACACTTAGACTTAAATACAAGTTGTTAAGGGGTGAAAATCCAAACCAGCCCCCTAATGACCCCGTAAGAGGCACGAACACCTCGTACGGGACCAATGTAACTTGTAGGAACTGACCGCATAGTCCCGAGTCTCCCAGTTTGAGAATATGGCGTTAATTTGCAAAAATCACACTTAGACTTAAAAACAAGCCGTTAAAGGGTGAAAACCCAAACCAACCCCCAAACGACCCCATAAGAGGCACGAACACCTCGTACGGGACCAATGTAACTTGTAGGAACTGACCGCATTGTCTCGGGTCTCCCAGATTTAGAATATGATGATAATTTACAAAAATCAACACTTTAACTTAAAAAAAACCGTTAAAGGGTGAAAACCCAAACCACCCCCCAAATGACCCCGTAGGAGGCACAAACACCTCGCACGGGACCAATGTAACTTGTAGGAACTGACTGCGTAGTTCAGAGTCTCCCGGTTTGAGAATATGATGATAATTTGTAAAAATCATCATTAGACTTAAAAATAAGCCGTTGAAAGGTGAAAACCCACACCAGTCCCCAAACAGACCCGTAGGAGGCACGAACACCTCGCACGGGACCAATGTAACTTGTAGGAACTGACCGCGTAGTCCCGATCTCCCGGTTTGAGAATATGACGATAATTTGTAAAACCCAACAAAATCCACACTTAAACTTAAAAACAAGCCGTTAAAGGGTGAAAACCAAAATCAGCCCCCAAACGACCCCGTAAGAGGCACGAACACTCGCATGGAACCAGTGTAACTTATAGGAACTGACCGCGTAGTCCCGGATCTCCCAGTTAGTGAATATGATGATAATTGGCAAAAATAATACTTAGACTTAAAAACAAGCCGTTAAAGGGTGAAAATCCAAACCAGACCCCAAATGACCCCGTAATAGGCACGAACACCTCGTACAGGACCAATGTAACTTGTAGGAATTGACCACGTAGTCCCGGGTCTCCCAATTTGAGAATATGGCGATAATTTGCAAAAATCACACTTAGACTTAAAAATAAGCCGTTAAAGGGTGAAAACCTAAACCAACCTCCAAACGACCTCGTAAGAGGAACGGACACCTTTCACGGAACCAATGTAACTTGTAGGAACTGACCGCGTTGTCCCGAAATTAGGATATGATGATAATTTACAAAAATTAACACTTAAACTTAAAAATAAACCGTTAAGGGGTGAAAACCCAAACCAACCCCGTAGAAGGCACGAACATCTCGCACGGGACCAATGTAACTGGTAGGAACTGACCGCGTAGTCTCGAGTCTCCCGATTTGAGAATATGACGATAATTTGAAAAAAATCACACTTAGACTTAAAAACAAGCCGTTAAAGGGTGAAAACCCAAACCAGTCCCCAAACGACCCCGTAGGAGGCACGAACACCTCGCACGGGACCAATTTAACTTGTAAGAACTGACCGCGTAGTCTCGAGTCTCCCGATTTGTGAATATGACAATAATTGGCAAAAATTAACACTTAGACTTAAAAACAAACCTTTAAAGGGTGAAAACCCAAACCTGCCTCCAAACGACCACGTAGGAGGCACGAACACCTCGCACGGGACGAATGTAACTTGTAGGAACTGACCGCGTAGTCCTGGGTCTGTCGGTTTGAGAATATGATGATAATTTACAAAAATAAACACTTAGACTTAAAAACAAGCCGTTAAAGGGTGAAAACCCAAACCACCCCCAAACGACCCCGTAGGAGGCACGAACACTTCGCAAGGGACCAATGTAACTTGTTGGAACTGACCGCATAGTCCTGGGTCTCCCGGTTTGAGAATACAATGATAATTGGCGAAAATCACCACTTAGACTAAAAAACAAGCCGTTAAAGGGTGAAAACCCAAACCAGCCCCCAAACGACCCCGTAAGAGGCACGAACACGTCGCACGAGAACAATGTAACTTGTAGGAACTGACCGCGTAGTCCCGGGTCTCTCAGTTTGAGAATATGATGATAATTTGCAAAAATCAACACTTAGACTTAAAAACAAGCCGTTAAAGGGTGAAAACCCAAACCAGCCCCGAAACGACCCCGTAGGAGGCACGAACATCTCACACGGGACAATGTAACTTGTAGGAATTGACCGCGTAGTCCCGGGTCTCCCGGTTTGAGAATATGACGATAATTTCCACTCCTATATGTAATTTTGTAGTTTGAGTAAAAATTTTTTTGTAAATTATTGAGTTACTAATATCGTATCTTTTTTGTATCCTATTTTTTTTTGCAAGATAACGGTTTATCGTTGGCATTTATTCACGTGGAACACACAGAGACCTCAATGGTTTACAACAAGGGGTTTATTCATGATTCCATTTTTTTTTATTATGGTCGTGCGGGCTTTTGTAGTTTTGTTGTTAACTTTTATGGCCGTGCGGGCTTTTGTGAGTTAATTGTTATATTTTGTGACCGTGCGGGCTTTATGTTAGGCAGATTTTGTATTAGCAGGTTTTGGAATGTCCAGAAAATAGAGGAAACTCTGCCCACTTTTTTTTTGGCATGTGGACTAGAAAGACTTGTAATATTTTGAAGTTTGTATGTACATTAGTTTATCAACAATGTGTAATATTTTTAATTTGTGAATTTTTGTGCATTCAAATAATTTTGTTTTTCTTTTTATAAAAAAATTTGGCACAGTTCAAAACCGTGGCAAAAATGTATCATATTTTGGCACGATTTTGAACTGTGCTAATTTTTTTTAAACTGTGCTGAATCTGGCACAGTTAAAAACTGTGCCAAAAGTGTGCCAGAAGTGTTCCTGTTTGGCCAAATCTGGCACACTTTTGAGCCGTGCCAGAAAAAAATGACCATTTTGGAACACCTGATTCTGACACAGTTCAAAACCGTGTCAGATTTGATCTGGCACATTTTTAAACCGTGTCAGATTCCTGTTTTTGGTGTAGTGGAACCCTTATCATTATAACTTGATAAGAACATATCCAATTATAAATCATCATATTATTTATATGGATACCAGCAAACTCTCGAATGCCCCTACTCATTACTGCCGATATCTCACTTTGTTTCAAACCATTATAAATTGTGACATAACTCTTGACTTTTTAAATAAATCACATGCCCGCATTGTTATAGAAATAAAATAATCTACTTGGCAAACTTTTGCTGAATTATTTTCCTTCCAGATGGACAGTGAACTAGACGAAGAAGAAATACCACACCTAAGGATTTTAATTTAGTTTTGTCAAGAAAATATTTTCATTAATGCACATGTGGGAGGTAACAAGAAAGGTGGTAGTTCCCAGTGGAACACTTTTAACATACCAACTTCTGTGATCTTTTAAGTCCCCTGCAGTTCTATGTTACAAGAAGCCGTGAAAATATTTTAATTCTATTTATGAATACTCCAATTATGTAATAACATGATACACATCCAAATAAATAAGGCTTTACTTTTTTTTGATTAAATTATTACTTCTTCTTCTTCTTCTTCTTCTTCTTCTTCTTCTTCTTCTTCTTCTTCTTCTTCTTCTTCTTCTTCTTCTTCTTCTTATTATTATTATTATTATTATTATTATTATTATTATTATTATTATTATTATTATTATTATTATTATTATTATTATTATTATTATTATTATTATTATTATTATTATTATTATTATTATTATTATTATTATTATTATTATTCTTCTTCTTCTTCTTCTTCTTCTTCTTCTTCTTCTTATTCTTCTTCTTCTTCTTCTTCTTCTTCTTCTTCTTATTATTATTATTATTATTATTATTATTATTATTATTATTATTATTATTATTATTATTATTATTATTATTATTATTATTATTATTATTATTATTATTATTATTATTGTTACTTAGTACCACTAGGCATAGAACCACAAAACAAACCAAATATCAACTTCACCCTCTAGAAGCTCCTATGTCATCAGGAATCAATCCAATCAACGAGACCATCCCTACACCAAACCCAAAGATGGTTGAATTTTTAGCCAAATGCATCATAACAAGAGTGGATCTTTAGTGCGATGTCATGAATGTAACCATGTAGGACACCTCAGGCCATAATGCCCACATCTATAACCATCCTATCCCTGAAAATTTTCTTCTCCATTAATCCACAAATCCTCCAACTTCATCAAAACTCCTTTCGTGAGTTCAACCAGTAACTTTAACAACCAACCACCATAATAAAGGTTTTTTGAGAAAAGGAAAGAACCATTGACTAGAACCCGAGGTCGGAACTTCTCCATTCTCCTAGCGAAAAATCCAAACTGTAATGGTGTGGTAGAAAGTGACCTCTCCTTCCATAACATCTCGTCACTTATATTATTTGACTTTGGTTCAACGCACTCTTTCATTACCCATGCATGCATGACTCGATTGCAATTATCTACTAGTCCATTAGCATATTCTTTATCAATATTAATGCTAACTGGAAAGGTCACCATTACTAATAGGGTATATAAGCAACACCCTCTACGACTCGAGAAAGTAATGTTAAAGGTAGATTTAATAGTCCTCGACCTAACATAATTTGACATAATTATGGAATATATGTTTTGACACCCAATTTTGCTCATATCAACTTCTATGACAAGACGGTAACATTTGGACGACTGCATCAAATTTCTTTCTACTTCAAAGGGAAAAGTAACCCCAAACCAACACTTTTCCAACTTCGTGAAAAGGAATCCTCATCTCCCCATACTATTTTAGATAGGCACAACGCTATGTTTTCGAAGATTTTCCTGGGCTACCCCCATCCCTAGAACTTGAGTTTGTCATCAACTTATTACTAAATACCTCCCCCATTTCTATACCCCCTTACCATATGGCCCAATTAGAACTACGAGAGGTCAGGAACCATTTGGACGACTTGCTAAAGAAAGGATTCATATGCCCCAGCATGCCCCCTTGGGGAGCACCAGTTCTATTCGTGAAAAATAAGGATGGAAACTTTTAGTTATGTATCGATTATTGGAAACTAAATCAAGTGACCATCAAGAGAAAATATCATTTACATAGGATAGGAGTTCTATTTGACCAATTGCAAGTGTTGAAAGTATTTTCAAAAATTAATTTACGATCAAAATACCACCAACTTCATGTTAAAGAATAAGACATGCCCAAAACTACATTTCGAACCAGATACGGTCATTTTAAATTTCTAGTTATGTCCTTTGGATTTACAAATTCCTCTGCAGCTTTCATGGATCTGATGCATAGAGTATTTCGACCTTTCCTAGATCAATTTGTAATCATCTTCATAAATGATATACTGATATATTTTAAAACTCGAGAAGATAATGAAGAACATTTGCACACGGTACTTGAAACCTTATATCAACATCAACTTTATGCGAAGAAGAGCAAATGTGACTTTATTATGAAAGAAGTAAAATTTCTCGAGCATGTGATCATCGAAACATGTATATAGGTAGACCCAATAAAGACCATGACAGTACTTAAATGGCCGTAACCTACCAACATTACAAAAATACGCAGTGTTCTAGGACTCGCAGGATATTATCGATGTTTGATAGAAGAATTTTCAAAAATTGCCTTACCCCTGATGAAACTAACCCGAAAGGACATCCATTTTGTGTGGACCTCTTATTGAAAACAAACCTTCCTCATACTGAAAGAAAAACTAACCACTACCTTGATCTTTACTATTCCTTCCAGTAACATTGGGTTTGTTATGATGTATATATCGATGCCTCCTTATAGGGATTGGGATGTGTATTAATTCAACAAGGGAAAGTTATTGAGTACAGATCATGATAGTTAAAGGTTCATGAATGCAATTATCTGGTCCATGACTTAAAATTATCATTAGTAGTTTTCTCCCTTAAGATTTGGAGATGCTATTTGTACGCACTAGAATTCCAAGTATTTTTCGACGACAAAAGATTAAAATATATCTTTACTCAAAAAGACCTAATTCTTCTGTGATGATGGTGGGTAGAATTTTTGGAAAATTATAAAAATTAACTTATTATACCATCCCAGGAAAGGTAACGTCGAAAATCAAAGGGAACTCTCCACAGTATGCTCTTGTTTTTAAATATCACAGGGGAATATAATTTATGAAAAGTCTAATATAAAGACCCAATTATTCTAAGTAATATCATTGCTCATCCCACCCTGCACAAAAAGGATTTTGAAACTCCAAGAAGTGGATTAATTCCTTAAAATCCAATAGAAAAAATTTCAAAACAAGCTCCCAGAGAAAGACTGGACCTATAGCCTGAAAAGAGGGTTAAGATTAAAAAATTGATTATGTGTCCACCTCATATCCTCCCTACGAGAAGAAATCCTTGAAGAAACCTATCATTGCGGATTTATGATTTATACCAAAAGTACCAAAATATATCAAAACCCTAAGCAACGTTATTGGTGGAAAGGCATGAAGAAAGATGTCACCAATTTTGTGGCTAAATCCTTAACTTTCCAACAGGTAAAAATAGATCATCAACACCTGACGAATTATTACAACCACTCCCAATTCCAGAATGGAAATGGGATCACATTACAATGGATATTCTCAACGAATTAACCCGAACA
Source organism: Sambucus nigra (assembly GCA_949130495.1). NCBI lineage: Eukaryota > Viridiplantae > Streptophyta > Magnoliopsida > Dipsacales > Adoxaceae > Sambucus > Sambucus nigra. The sequence goes on from OX422213.1 coordinate 148,513,362, forward strand.
TCTCAAGGTTACAATTCCATATGGGTCATTGTCGACCTCACTAAATCTATCTATTTTCTGCCAACAATATCAATAGATTCTTTTAAAAAATTTAGTGAGATTTACATCCGAGAAATTATTAGACTCCATGGAATACGTCTCTCTATTGTCTCAGATCGAGACCCTAGATGCATAGGAAGAGTTTAGCAATCATTACAAGCATATATGGGAACTAAACATTATTTAAGCACTGCATTCCATCCTCAAACCATTGGACAATCCAAAAGAATAATCTAAACCCTTGAAGATATGCTAAGAGAATTCACTTTATATTTTTTAGGTACAAGGAATGACCATATTTCCTCAATAGAATTTTCTTATAACAATAGCTATCAGACCAACATCCAAGCCACCTCCTAAGAAGCCCTATACGACATACCTTATCGTTCACCCTTATGCTGGAAGGAATCTGGAAAAAACCATATCCTTGGACCCAAAATTATCATCAAAACCACCAAAAAGGTACGACTCATTCAATAAAAATTGCATTCATTCCCAAGTCAATAAAAACGTTACACAAACAACAAGAGGAAGCCTTTGGAATTTCGAGTAGATAACCAATTATTCTTATGAGTATCCTCAAGGAAGGATATAATTTGAGTTGGAAAGAAAGGAAAGTTAGCACCCCATTATGTTGGTACTTTTATAATCATTGGACGTATAGGTTCTGTAACCTATTGTTTGGGTTACCTATAGAACTATCCAATATACACGACGTTTTCCACATTTTGCAACTACGTAAATACATACATGATCCTAACCACATTATCACTTGAAAAGGTATATCAATGAAACCTAATCATGACTTAGAGGAAACCACTATCAAAATCCTTGATAAAAAAAATAAGGTTCTTCGACGTAAAGTTATTCCACTAGTTAAAATCCTTTGGCAACATCAAGGTACAGAAGAAGCAACATGGGAAATCAAAGACTTTATGAGACTACACTACCCCACACTTTTTACAGGTAATTTCGAGGAAGATTTTTTATTAGAAAGGTAGAATATAATACCCTATCAAATGTATGAGAACAATCCCCTAAAGATAAATATTACCATAGGATCCCTTAAACATTCTCAATTACCAAAATGCCCATAAGAAGAACCCATGTTAGTATTTACACCCTATCCTATCAATTGAAACAAGACTTAAATTCAAAACTTCATTAAACTATATATACCTTGTACTAATCTCATGAACCAACCCATAAAGTTTGGGAAATTACACATAAACCCCTAAAGTTTCATAATATAGCAAATTTGTCCCTAAATTTAAAGCACAAACTACCCAAGGACCCAAATCAAAGCCAAACTTGTATCCACTTTACCCTTGCTGATTTTGGCCAAGTGGTTGCCCTAAGGGATGTTATACCACATGGGTTTCCCATGGCAGCCATGTCCTCCCACATGGTACCATGGTTAAATTTAACCTTACCAAGGTGAAATCCCACTTATCTTTCCCCCAATCTCCTCTCCCTTACTAGCCCTATGATAACCCTCACTTACCATTATAAAAACATGCCCAACCACTGTGAAAATCACAATGAAAATTTTAAGACTTTTGGTATCTCTTTAATTTTATGTATAATTTATGTTTCTTTGTGTGAGGTTAAGTTTTTTCATGTTCCTAGAGTATAAATATGAGTTACATGTAAGTTTCAATGTAAGAATAGTACTGAAAAGTCTTGAATACCAGGGTTCTCCATTAAAAGCTTGAGATTTAATGGTGGAACCTATACTCTTGACTTTGAACCAAATTAAATTTGGAGAACTCGATCTCTGGGTCTAAGTAGCCTAGGTGAAAAGCTTAATTGAAATAAAAATAAGTTTTAATGTTCTAAGTCAAGGTTCAAAAATTTCAGACTTAAGAATTTTAGAAATTAAATTCAGAGCCTATGTGTGGACATCCCCGATCCTCGCCTTGGGCGGGCGCGTGAAGGAGGATCCTCGGGTCCCACGAGTCCCTCTCGAGAGCGCTTCGGTCGGCATCATTTGAGATGAGGTGTAAAAATATAGAGAGATTTAGAGTCTCTAGTCTATTTTACTCAAAATAGACAACAGAAAAAGGAGAAGCCACCCCGAAGGACGACATCTAAAGACATACTGGTGCATACGAAACCAAAATGATTCAAGAAGGGCTCGGAGGCTAAGTTACGAAATGGGAAGGTGTTAGGCACCCATTCCGCCCTTTCGGTCTCTCATGGATGTTTGCTATTTTCCTTTTTCATTTTCCCCATGATATGTGTGCATGTGTATATATATAGTGGAGATAGGAATCCTCGACTTGTATCATGGGAGAGATAAAGCGAGTCATCCGCAGGAAGGTATAAAAATAATATTAGCAAATAAGATTTACGCGATTACTCTTACGTTGATCGTTATAATGGAAGGATAACGCATATGGATTGATACGTCACTAAGAACAAGTATATATAAGAAAATTGGATTTAAAGAAGATAGAAAATGACAGAGAAAGTGAGAATAGGACTCGAGTCTTGGGCTTTACCCCGAGACGCCTACGTAGCCTATAAAGTCATCAAAGTCCACGTAGTTCGCATACAAAAAGAGGGGTGGGGTTTATTTCATAAATCCAAATAGGGGATCTCTTATTTGTGAGTGTGTGTGGGTGTAAAAAAAATGTTTTAGTTGTGAGAAAAGTGTGAGAAAAATATGAGAATCCCTATTTGGAATTTATGAGCAAACCCTCTTTTTCTTATTTTTTTGTGTTTTATTTATATGAAAATAAGAGATATGCAATAATACAAAATAAAAAGTATATTAGGATGTGATATGAAATAATAAAAGTGCTAGGTAATAAAACAAGTTATTATGAATTTAAGAGAATTTGAAGAGAAAGTTGAGAAAGTTGGACCTTCTTGAAGATCTTGAGCTTGACCTTGAATGTTGGAGAGCAGCCCTTATACATGTATGATGATGGAGAGTGGTCAATTCACCAAGTTTGATGAAAAGGATGGTGAAAAGTGAAAGTTAGAAAGGGATTTGGATGTTGAAATCGCGCTGTCTTCGAGAGAGGTTTTTGGGATTCGCTGAGAGATATTTTTATCAGATCTGGGCTCCATTGGAAATGAGGTGAAGGCCTCCTTTTATAGGCCCAGGTCACTTCCGATCGGCATAGACTTGGTCCTGCCTATCGGCATAGACTTGGTCCTGCCTATCGGCACCTGTCGATAGGCAGGGTCTGGAACCTGCCATTTGGCAGTGTGTTTCAGGCCTTTTCAGAAAATTGGTTGCCGAGGGCAAATCGTTGGTCAGAATTGCGCACGAGGTGGACCGTTGGAGAGGTAATTCAGAGACCTTTGAAAGTACTTTGGACCGTTCCCAAGTTTGGGAGTTGACTTTGGGTCAAATATGGCTCGAAAGCGTCTGTCGATCCATTGGATGGGGAATCATTCGAACGCAAACGGATCATTCGTCCGCATGGTAAGTCCGAATCGCACACCGAGTAGACCGTTGGAAAGTTTAGGAGATGTACTTCGACATTTCAAAGAGTTTGACTCGGTTTGGGGCGTTGACTTTGGTCAATCGAGCCCTGGAAGCATTCGGTGACCTCTTAGAGTCAAACGGATCATTTATTCACATCGTAAGTCGGAATCGCGCACGGGATGTACCATTGGAAAGGGATTTTAGTGCCCTTTAAAGATTCATTTAGCCTCAGTCGAGCTGAAGAGTTTGACTTTTTGGTCAAACGGAGCCTGGGAGTGCCCGATGGCTTCTAGATCAGTACTCGGGGTATGACCTGGGTTTGTAGTGATGAAGGGAGCTACTAGGGACCTAAGGAGAGTTGGGGGGTAACATAATGGGGTGTCTATAGAGCCCCTCGATGGGTGAGTTTGGAATAAATGATAACTGTCGAATAGACACCACATGATGCTTATGAGGGAGTATGACCGATTCAGAGGGCCGAGGCCGATTCTGAGGACCTGAGGGGTGTACTGGGGATGGTTTGAATGACGATCACAGGTTTAGGTCTATTCTGAGGAGCTGAAATGATGCTGGAGGATGACCAATTTTTTGGGTCAAAGCCAAATCTGTGGGCTTAAGTGATGAGGGTGCTCGATTCTGTGGGTCAAAGCCAATTATGTGGGCTTAGGCTGAAGATATAATAACTGAGGTCAATTTTGACTTAAGAGTGGTGATGATCGAGGACCGAGGTCAATTCTGACCTAACTGAGGTGACGATCCAAGATCGAGGTCAATTATGATCTAAGAGTGGTGACGATCGAGGACTGAGGTCATTTATGACCTAACTCAGGTGACGATCCAAGACCGAGGTCAATTCTGACCTAAGAGTGATGACAACCAAGGATCGAGGTCAATTTTGACCTAACTCAGGTGAAGATCCAAGATTGAGGTCAATTATGACCTAAGAGTGGTGACGACTGAGGACCGAGGACAATTCTATCCTAACTCTAGTGACGATCCAAGACTGAGGTCAATTCTGACCTAAGAGTGGTGACGACCGAGGAATGAGGTCAATTCTGACCTAACTCAGGTGACGATCCAAGATTGAGGTTAATTCTGACCTAAGAGTGGTGACGACCAAGGATCGAGGTCAATTTTGACCTAACTCAGGTGATGATCCAAGACCGAGGTTAATTCTGACCTAAGAGTGGTGACGACCGAGGTTAATTCTGACCTAACTTAGGTGATGATCCAAGATCGAGGTCAAATCTGACCTAAGAGTGGTGACGACCGAGGACCGAGGTCATTTCTGACCCAACTCAGGTGACGATCCAAGACCGAGGTCAATTCTGACCCAAGAGTGGTGACGACCGAGGTCAATTCTGACCTAACTCAGGTGACGATCCAAGACCGAGGTCATTTCTGACCTAAGAGTGGTGACGATCGAGGATCAAGGTCAATTCTGACCTAACTCAGGTGACGATCCAAGATCAAGGTCAATTCTAACCTAAGGGTGGTGACGACCGAGGACCGAGGTCAATTCTGACCTAACTTAGGTGACGATCCAAGACCGAAATCAGTTATGACCTAAGAGTGGTGACGACTGAGGACCGAGGTCATTTTTAACCTAACTCAGGTGACGATCCAAGACCGAGGTTAATTCTGACCTAAGAGTGGTGACGACCAAGGACCGAGGTCAATTCTATCCTAACTCAGGTAACGATCCAAAATTGAGGTCAATTCTGACCTAAGAGTGGATAAAGATTTGATTTTGATTCTGTTGGAGATAGTGCCTTGTGATTTTGATCTGAGCTGAGGAGTTGATAGCGAGGGAAGATTTTATTTCTTTAGGAGGCCTCGTAAGGGGAGAACAACTAATTTTGGTGGTGTAAAAACTCCGTTGGGGAAGTGTTCAGGGGATCCTTAGAGATCCTCCGGAGCTTTTTCGAGGGGACATTCACTTGGTTTTTGAGGATTCCGTTGGGAAAGAGGGGTTCCATTTGAAGGAATGCGAAATTTTCCTGGTGAAAATGTTCTAAAACCTTCGTGGGATTTGTAGGAATTTTTGGAGGATTTTTCGGGGATTTCTGGTATTTTTTGGGAATTTCTGTACAAAATTTAATGGGGGTGCCGGTCGGCATGGTATGAGGGGTGCCATTCGGCAGTGGTACAGACTTTTGGACTGCCTCGAAAGGTAAGGAGTCAATGCCGATCGGTTTGGTTAGGGTCAGTGCCGATCGGTATGGCGTTTGGCATCCTATATAAAGGGGGCGAATCCCTTCATTTTTTCACAGCTTCTTTTCTTTCTCTCTTTCTGCGCTTTCTCTGCAAATCGTTATAGCATTCCAATCTTCAAGAAATGGCCACTTTTATGAGCACTGCAGTCCACAGGGAGTGGTTGGCCGTTGATGACTGGACGACTGTGGAGTGGAGGGCTAGAGCGCCTCTTGCTTTGGGGAATGAGAACTCCTTTGATGCGTTTGAGCCTGTTGTGGATGAGCAGACTTTGATGCAGGCCGCCGCGTCATCGCTCTTCGAGAGTGAATCATGGCGGTTATGTAAGTAACCCGACCTTTGGCATTCCTCTCTTTTTGGTGATTTTTCTTTCTTTTTTGACTTCGGGTGAGATTTTTTCCTTCTTTCCAGTCTGATATTTCTTTGAAGAACATGCGCGCCCGCGGGACGACGGGGCTCTGGGATGTCTGGGAGCATCTCCCACCTGTGGTGCATTGGGTGATATCATCAGCGGGTTTTGGGAGGTTAGCATCTGCGCTGGATGAGACGCCTCGTTCGACAACGGTCCTGTGCGCTTTGGGGGAGAGGTGGTGGGATACTACCCACACCTTCCATTCCGGCTTCGGGGAGATGACTGTGACTCCCATAGACATGCAGCAGCTGTTGGGGATAGATTGTGATGGAGAGCAGATAGAGGTGGATTGCTCTTTGCGGGTGAGACCGGAGGCAGTGCATGCGGCACTTGGTGATGTAGGGAGGATAGTTTCTGGGGATTCTATCCGGATGTCCCTGCTGAATGATGTTCTGTTGGGCTGGGTGATTGATGTGGAGGACGGTATACAAGTGAGGCAGATGGCCCGATTAATTATTTTGCTGGTGTTGGGAGGTTTTATGGTGACGTCGAGCGGAGACGTCGCCCATTTGTGGTTCTTGCCGTATTTGAGGACGTTTTTGAACATCCCTTTCTATGATTGGCGGAGTCTGACTTTAGCGAGACTTTACTCTTCTCTGGATGCATTCATCCGGTGCTGTCGGCAGACCTTTACTGGAGCCACGTACCTTCTTGAGGTATTCTTCAGTTTGCGCATTTCTTTTCATGCATTTGCATTTTCCTTTCATGCATTCGCATTTTACTTATGCGTCTCTTTTTGTTTGTGAATTCTTATCTTTGACAGACGTGGTTTTATGAGGTGATTGGGTGCAATACCCCGCTGATCACTCTAAAGGACGACACTGTTGGGGACTCCTGCCGATTGTATCGATGGCGTAAGGCCAATTGGCAGTCGAAGGGATCTCACTCTCTGGAGGGGGTACGTCAGGTCTTGAATGACCTGACCAGTGGTAGGGTAAGACTCTTTCCATTTTCAGTCTTGGTTTTTGCGCCTTCTGATCTTGTATTGATTTATGCCTTCTTGGATATTTTCAGGTGACCTTTTATCCCTGGGGGACAACCATTTAGGATGCGGGGACGACCGGGGTGAACGTGCAGATGAGGCATTTGCTGGCGCATGAGTTCGGCCATTCCTAGTATCTAGGGGAGAGGGTGGTTCGCTAGATTACTGAGGAGAACCTACACAGCCTCCTACGTTTATGAGGCGGGAGCGACTGCTGTCGGAGGATGAGAGGATCGCAGCTATGATCAGCGAGTCCTACTTGTTGTACACTGATACGGCTGCGCCGTATGACTATATGGACTTTGTGATGAGCTGGTTGATGGCGCCCAGCATATATGATGCCCTGCCTTTCCTTCCTGCGGGTTCGAGTTGGGCAAGGGTATCTTCTCACAGTAGCGGCGGTCCGACGACATCTGCGGTGGCGACGGTACGATTGCACACTCCTTCGTATAACATCCGACGGGCCGATGGAGGGATAATGCCTATGCTGTATCGTCCTCATGCGATGGATTCGAAGGAGTTGGGTTTGACAGAGGAGGTCCTCCGACCTGCGGTATACCTTTTTGTCCTTTTTTTCTTTCTTTTCTATTTTGGTCATCTCTACTTTGATACTGATTTTGCCTTTTTCTTGCAGCAACATCGAGACTGGATATCTTCAGCGACTACCCATATTCAGGATTCGGTTCCTGTTCTTTCTTGCTTGGTGTCATCTGCTTCGTCCGGGGAGGACCCTGGCTCGGGTAGTGGTGGTGCATCATCTCTCCGTATGGGAAAGAGAGCTCGTCGCAGGGGTGGAAGCTCTTAGAGAGAAAGGTAGGTGAGAGAGAGAGAGATAATGTGGGTTCGGGCTGAGTCCCGTTGTTTTTTCTTTTTCTTTTTATTTCCTGCAAAATTGATGTAACACAGAAAATAAATAGATGCAATGCAATGGAGTTTTTTTTATTATCTTTTATTAATGATGAATGAATGCATGCACATGCGCTTTTTACTTTGCTGCTGAGACCGTAAAAAGGAGTATTTTTGGAATATTTGATGGAAAGTTTTTAATTTATAGGAGAAATTATATAAGGAGGAAAAGGCATTTTGAAATTCTATTGAGAATATCAATTTATTTTTATTGAGTTTTCTGATTTAACAAAAGAGAAAAAAGGGAAATTTCTAAAAATGGGGGGTTGCCGATCGGCAAGCACCCCGTCCTGCCTATCGACAGTTCAGTCCACTCCTATCAATTTATAGCTTTGATTGGTACCCTCTTCAGCCTTTTGTATTTTGTGGGGTAGGATTCCCTTCGATTTCTGCAGGGATTATGTCTCTCGTGAGGGTTCTCAAGTATAAAAAGAGGTAAGGGTGGAGTATTTTCATCACACCCTCGCATTCTTACTTACTTGCACACTATCTCTTAGCCTTGCAAGATGGCTCTCCCTGGTAGCATTGAGTTTGCTAACTACCTCGAAGCCTTGGAAGCAATGTGCTCTTATAATGTCGACTATGATGCTTTTAACATGCGTCGAGTCTCCTTGTGGTGCAATCGACCTATTGAGTGGAACATGCTGATGGCGGCAGTACAATTCTGGTACCCCGAAGACCATGTATTCCGCTTTGGGTTCGATGAAGTTTGTCCTACCTACAAGGAATTTTCTGCCATGCTGGGTATAAATCCCAGTGTTGCTGCGACTTTGCCTAAATTTTCCCGTTCTTCTAGGGATTTATTGGACGGGCTTCTTCATATTTTGTCTTCGATGGCCAGATCACTGGTTGCTGGAGGAATGATCTCCCTCCCGACAATGCTGCAGTCTGTGCATTTGCGAGAAGTAGGTGATGCTGGCTATGCTGGAGCCGTTGCTCTGGGCCTAGTTTTAAAATTGCTGCTGGTGACTGGGGAATTGCTGGTAGACCCGCAACTTGTAGCCATTACTTCATGGATGTCATACCGTCGCAATCCTGCGACGGTGATACTGGCAGAGACCCTGAATGGCCTGGATGCCTAGAGAGAAGGTCATTCTAACTTTCTGAGGGGTAGCCCTGTGATGCTATTCATGTGGTTGTCTGAAAGACTCCGCTTGGTGGCCCTTCCAGAGTATCCTTTGTCGGCTGTACCCAACTTCTTTTTGCATTACTTCTTCAGTGTTGGCTTGGATATTGAGAGCTGGGAGAACTGGTTTGTGGAGAATGGGGCTCGAAATCTGTATTGGTCAGTGCCTTGGTGGGGGCAGTTGCTGCCTGTTCTGGAGCTAGGAGAGTACTCATATGTGCGGCTGGTTGGTCTCAGACAGAGCTCTTTTTATTTCCCTTGGCGGCTTCTGCGCCAATTTGGCTGGGCACAGGTCGTGCCACCTTGGACCACAAATTTCTATTCGGTGGAAGATTTGAGTGAGCGTCTGCGCATGCAGCTTGACTCCTTGTGGGAAAATCGACGTCCTTCGACCCGTCCCTCTCATTCTGTTGGGAGAGTTTGGCATGTCCCTGGGGATTATATGAAGTGGTTGTGGAGGAGAGTAGTCATCAATATGTTGGCAGTGGAGACTGGACAAAGGTGGTTAGTTTTATTTAACACCATGGAAGGGGGTGTTGTCGTTTTTTCGAAGCTGGTTCAGGCTTATCGGTCCATGGAGTGTTTACGGCACTCTGTTTAAGCAGGGGAAATTTGGGGACCCCAGGATGTAGATGATGAGGATGTAGGCTCCTCTGGTAGCTGTGGGTAGGACTCTTGGAGAGTTTATTTGTGTAATTGGGAATACATGTGGGGATTTTATTTGGCTTTTTATGGCAGTAGGGGGAAGGGAGTTATCCGTTCCTTTTCTTATGTAATCTGTGCTGTAATTTCTTATTAATAAAATAAGCAAGTTTTTTATCATCCAACTGTGCCTTTCGATGAATTTTGTAATTTTGAATTATCTATACCGATCGCTAAGGCATACATAATCCTTTTGTTCAAGTATTTGTTAGAATGAATTGCCGTTCTCGGAGATAAGAAAATAATAGTATTTTTTTAAAAAGAAAGGGCCGTGCTCCTGTAAGATGTATGAGCTACCTACGTACCTCTAGGGATTTTGATTTTTTTTTTATTTTTCTTGAAAAATGGTTTTTTGCAGAGGATCAGGCCCACATAGTTCTGGGTAGAGGGAAATGAAGAGATTTTTTTTTTAGAATAGAAGGGAGATGAGAAGAGTCGTAGCGCGCCGAGATTCCAGACTATGGGTAGAATTTCTTGAGACGGTCCAGGTTGACTGGACGAGCCATCTCCTCCCCATCTAGGTCAGTGAGCATGGCGGCACCGCCGGATAAGATTTTCTTCACAATGTAGGGGCCGCTCCAATTGGGCTTGAATTTCCCTATGGGGTCCCAGATGGGTTCTATTATCTCCTTGAGGGCTAAATCTCCTTCCCGGACACTGCGGTATTTGACTCTCCTGTTGAATGGTACCCTTGTATGTGGTATAGAGCTTTCAATCTCCTTTCATTTATGAGGGTCATCTCGTCGAGACGGCTTTGGAACCAGTCTTCTTCGCTAACTTTGCTTTCGAGCATGACGCGTAGTGAGGGTATTTCTAACTCCACAGGTAGGACTGCTTCCATGCCGTAGACCAAAGAGTAAGGGGTAGCCCCAGTAGAGGTTCGGATTGAGGGTCGATATCCCCAGAAAAGCGTACGGGATCCGATCGGCCCAATCCCTACAACTTCCGATCATCTTGCTGATGATGGCTTTGAGGTTCTTGTTGGCAGCTTTAACCGCACCATTGGTCTGAGATCGGTAGGGAGAAGATTTGTGTCTCTGAATCCCATATTTGTTGACTACTTCTGTGACTTCTGCTTCAAAGTGCAACCCGTTATCTGACACTAACTCGTGCGGGACCCCATATGGATGATATTTTTCTTGAGGAATTTGGCCACTTTCTTGGCGTTCAATACTGCGTATGACTCAACTTCGACCCATTTGGTGAAGTAATCAATGGCAACTAGGATGAATTCATGCCCGTTTGAAGCCTTTGGTGTAACCTTCCCTATGATGTTGACACCCCAGGTGGAGAACGGCCAGGGAGAGGTCATATTGTATAATTCTCGCGAAGGCAGGTGTTGAAGATTGGAGAACTTTTAGCATTTGAGTCATCTCCGTACATATGCGGTGCAATTTGGGGCCATGGTGGTCCAGTAGTAGCCTTGTCGGATGATCTTCTTGGCAAGCATGTGACCGTTCATATGGGGCTCGCATTCATCGCTGTGGATCTTCTGCATTATCTTATCAATCTCAGTCCCTGTGATACACTGTAGATGAGTTCCATCGAAGTTCCTCTTGAATAGAGCTTTATGACAGATAATGTACTAGGCGGCCAGTCTTCGGAGGGTTGTTCGGTCTTTTTTATTGGCACCCTCGGTATACCTACCATGTTTGAGGAGGCACCAGATATCAGAGTACCACCAATCAGCTAGTTCGGGATCTTCGGTGAAGGCAAGCTCAATATGGTAGCAGTGGGTTGGTTTGTCTTGCTTTTAAACTAGGAAGGGGGTCATTGTTATTCCTTCAGGCATGTCGACCATGGAGGCCAAGGTAGCGAGAGCATCGACTAGGTTATTCTTTGCTCGAGGTAGGTAATGGAAGGTGATATCTCAAAATCAGGAGGCTAACTCTTCTAAGTGGGCATGGAAGGGTTGGAGCATTTCATCCTTGACTTTCCACTTTCTGAGCATTTGACCAATGATGAGGGAAGAATCCCCGTAGACATCAAGGTATTAAATACCTTTCTTGAGAGCAACTTTGAGGCCTATTGTGCATGCCTCGTATTCCTTCATGTTGTTTGGGCAAGGGAAATCTAATTTTATGGCGATGGGAGTGTGGGAGTCATCAGGGACGATCAAAAGTATCCCAATTCCATATCCCTTTTTATTGGCAGCGCCGTCAAAGAAAATTTGCCATCGAAGGTTGTCTTAAGGGGTGCAGAGGATATTTTCATATGGGAATTTGGAGATCCAGACATCTGCTTCTTCTACGGGGTAATCAGTGAGGTAGTCAGAGATGGATCTTCCTTTAATGGCTTTCTGCGTGACGTATACGATATCAAACTCGATTAGGAGCATCAAACATCGGGCCATTCGACTGGATAAGGCCGGTTTCTCAAGCAGGTATTTGATGGGATCCATTCGGGATACAAATTTGATGGGGAAGGTGAACATATAGTGTCACAACTTTTGGGTGACCCAGATAAGTGCGGCACACGCCTTTTCCAAAGCAGTGTAGTTGACCTTGTACCCAGTTAATTTGCGACTGGCATAATAAATGTCTCTTTCTTTGCAGGAGTCTTCAAGGTATTGGGCTACCAAAGCCCGAGCTGTAGTGTCGGTTATGGTTAGGTATAAGAGTAAAGGGATACCAGGTTGTGGTGGAATGAGCACTAGAGGTTAGGTCAGATTTTGTTTGATTCGATCAAAATCTTCTTAACGGGCCTCATTCCAAACCTTGGTTGAATCCTTTCGGAGGAGCTTGAAGATTGGTTCACAAATGGAGGTTAGCTGGCTGATGAACCGACTGATATCTTGCAATTTCCCAAGAAAACCTCAAACTTCTTTCTCTATTCGGGGCGGTGGCATCTCAAGTCTGGCCTTCAGCTTTGCAGGATCTTCTTCCATCTCCTTCTCACTGACCATGAATCCCAAGAGTTTTCCCTTTGTAATGCCGAAGACACATTTCTATGGATTGAGTCTCATCTGATACCGCCGCAGCCGTTCGAAGAACTTCTGGGGAGCGGGAACATGACCTTCTCTAGTTTTGGCTTGATAATCATATCATCCACATAAACCTCGACTTCTTTGTGAATTAGATTGTGCAGGATGGTTGTGGCAGCCCTACGATAGGTGGCCTCAACATTCTTGAGACCAAATGGCATAATGGTGTAGCAAAAGGTTCCCCATGGGGTGATGAATGTAGTTTTTTCTTGGTGGTCTGGGTGCATCTTGATTTGGTTGTATCTGACAAACCCATCGACGAATGACTTGAGAGCATGATTGGATGTGTTTTTCACGATCATGTCGATATTGGATAGCGGATAATCATCCTTTGGAGAAGCTTTGTTTAAATATCGATAATCTACATACACTCGAATCTTCCCTCCTGATTTTGGCACAGGTACTATGTTGTCTAGCCATGTGGGATATTCGATCACACGAATGAAGCCCACATTCAGCTATTTGACCACCTCTTATTTGACCTTGAGCGACCATTCGGTGCCGAGCTTTCTCAATTTTTGTTTAACCGACTTGTAATCTGGGAGAGTGGGGATCTCGTGCTGACCTATTTCAAGATCAATGCCGGGCATATCATCATAGTACCATGCGAAGACATCCACGGATTCCTTTAGCAATTCTTTGAGTTGTGCGCGCTCATGCTCGTCAAGGGTGGCCCCTATCCTAATCTCACGCACTTGGCTACTAGAATCGAGATTAATAACAACAGTCTCCTCTTCATTAACTTAAACGCGGTTATGTTGTTTATTATTAACCTTATGTAGACCAGTTAAGAATTATTTATTTGCAAAATCATCATCATCAAAAGTTTGATTAAAATCCAAATAATTAATGTAAGGCACAACAAGATACTCAAAATATTCGTTTATTTCATTGATACGAAAAACATCATTGAGAACCTTATCAAAAGAGGTCTTAATTACATTTGAACAAGGATAGACAACAGAAGAAGAAATAGGGTAAACATTGGGGTTAGGGGAGATTTCAAGAGGTAGAACTGGCGTAGCATGCCAGTTGATGAGGGGTGT